>CM024585.1:20345700-20970772 GCA_014182565.1 Eucalyptus marginata | reverse complement strand
TCCTTCTGTTGAGGCATGTTGCTCTGGCCGAAGATCAAGAAAAATGCTAAACAAAGATGAGTTATAGCTTATTTAGCTGAAGTTTTATTGCCAAAAATCGATCTGTTGCATCTTGCAATATTACCCGTGTTGTGATGTAAATCATCTTCAAACCTGAGCTGGACATTCTTTTTAACAGGGTTTAGCAGGAACTTGTAGATTCAGTTAATCAATATCTTGAGCCTTCATTAGGGTCGGCAGAAATTGATTCTTTCTTCGCGTTCCTGGATTTGGTGAATAGTTTGCTTTAATGTTGCTTTCATTATAAGATTGCCTAGTAATTTCATGTTTGGTCTTGGTTATGGACATCATGTGGGCAGGCTCAAGATGAGCTTAGGCATGGAAATTATGTTTGTGGAGTTTTTCTGACCTGAAATCTCTAAACCCCAGTCACTCAATGTCAGCATTGTTTTCCAGCAGGAACCTCCACCTTGACACTGTTTATTGTTAGAAATTTTTGAAATAGCGGCAAACATCATGCATTTCCCATAACGTTTTCACTTTTTTTGCTGTTTCGCCAATCTGTGGGAAAGTAGGTTTTAATATTGGGGCTTTGTCATCCTGGTCATCACTAGTAATTTTGGTAACGATTATTGTATCTGGAGCTAATTTCAAAGATTTTCTTGTGTCGTCACACAGTGTTGCAAGGGTGAAGGAAAAATTGCACCAAACTTTAAGTACCTACCTCAGGTTGTTGAAGATTATCAAGTAAACCAAAATTCATTGTACCTTGTGGACCGTAAAAGCAATTTTTCTTTATGATCCTGATGGTTCTTAAACCACCATATGTCCAATACCATAAAGCTTTGTTTGAATTGAACAAGAAAATCAGGATGGAAATGCCCAAAACCTTAAAAAGGTTCCATCCTTTCGCCTCTCACAGAAAATCAAGAGTTTTTCCCCATCCACCCATTTTTCTTCATACTATCTTTTTCTCTATCATTTTCCAAACACTAGATAAATGTTTTATTACTGGTGGTGATGTTCCCATTAGACTTACTGCTCAAGCTTAACCTTAGAACTAAGGTCCATCTATTTTACCCTGGAATATCAATGACATAGCTTGTTACTTGAAAATTGTAAAGTTACCTATAGTGGTAGGATAGTTTAACTATCAGCCAAACACAATGGAAAAGAAAAAAAGGAGCTAAGAAAAGTTGCTGACATTCCTTCCCTCTCTCCCTCCTCTTCCTTCCCTACACCAGTAAATACTAAATAATGCCTACCGAACGAAAATTACCAAACATTAACACTTCGTTATCGCTGACAGTGTTGTATGTGCATACATTGGGGCTTTGCTATCGATCATCCCTTCTTCACCGTGACCAAGTTGTTGAAATCTTCAACTGTTCAAAAGGTCATGGTCATGCCCATTGTTAAATTGTGGATTGAGTCATGAATGGTAAACCTCATTTTCTGAGGTTATTCAGCTTTCTATGGATGATATATCGGAGAAAACTTGGGAGCTCTGCACCACTTTGGGTTATGTGGTGCATTTGGAGATCACGCTATAAAAGATCTCGGTGTAATGATGCTGTGGCCATACTTTTTCTACGGTTTACATTGTTGGTCATCATGCCTAGATTGTGCCTATAGTGTTGTTTCTTATTTTAGTTTGTCTCTCTTTTACTCTTTTTTATGATGTACTATATTATTTTTTAGAAAATATCTAAAGTAATAAAATGAAAAACAAATTTCATAACTTCTTTTCATTAGAGGGATTGTTCAGAGCGAATTTATTTTTGAATTGAAATGCATTCAAACAGAAAAGCTGACATAGATGTTGTATCATATATACTTTGATTCTGCAGGTATTTATTCATTTCAAAAGAATGCACTATTGTCCTTTGCTGATTAAACTGACAGTCACATTTCCACCATTTTGTGGGAACATGCTGCTGGCGGTGCTTCTATTGTTGGTGGTTGTAATTTTTGGATTGCAATCACAAACTCTATGCCTTTTCAGATCTTGGCCAGTTGTCATGTGATCTGGCCGAATGTCTTGTTATTGGCAATATTTTAGTAAAATAATTGTCGTAAGCCTGATCTTTGTATTCGCTGTCCATCTTTTTTCTATTTTTGGTTTATATAAACAAAAAATTGCACGTAAAAAATGTTTGAAAATAGAATGCAACACTATCAGAGAGGCAACCATTAATTAGAGAATTCAACCTAGTCCTTTTCAGGAATGCTTTGACCCAATAGTTGATCCTACGACGAACCGTGATCTCATTCCTTCAATATGTGTGGTAAGTCTCCACCATTAGGGTTGAACTTGTGTATTGCCATCTGACTCCGCAACTGAATATCTTAACCCTTTAAATTTAATGTATGTGTCTGCTTGCATTATCTGCAGAAGGTCCACGAGGAACCAAGAGTACGGTGGAATGTACTGCGAGTACTAATTGTCAAGTAAGAACCTTTGCGCACCCCAGATCAACAGGAGTGAAGGGATTTTGATTTTTTTTTGTGGGTGCAATTATTGCAGCTCAATTGTTGTATCAGCAGGAATTCTTAGGATTTTTGGACAAGAATTGGCTGAACTACCCTTAGTAGCGACAAAAAGGGCAGTCACGCGACTCAGGTTAAATTATGTTACTTCTCTTCAGGTGTTTTGATATGGTTTGGCAGTTCTGCCTACCCAAATTATCTAGTAATGAAATTCCACTTTTCATATTTTAAAGAAAAAAATTTAAGGAAGATGACTTTTTACTACAAAGACAAAGTCTTATGTTTGTGTGGGGTCAGTTGCACATCAAGTCATGTCATTTAGCTTTTTTATTTTAAATCTTCCTTGAAGCTTGAGATATTCTAGATCTTTCTTCAGAGTCTACTTCCACATCTTTCCCCTGTTTCTTTTAGTGGCTATTTGTCCCCAGAAATTACCTTTGTAATGGTATGTCGAGAGGCTTCCCCCAAAATGAGGAATGCTTTACTTTTGTAATTCAACAAACACTTACAATCTCATCTTGGATCAGGATGCATGAAATTCTCATTTATGCTGTAGAGTACTGACCAGAACAGTTCTGGTTTCCAATAAATTCTCACCACTACTGCATTAAAATATTTGGGACTACACACTTTAGGCAGCCCCTTCTTATCCCTAAAAATAGTGATTTTCATTCTTTGTTTGGGTTTCAGTGTGATATTTGAAGCTGTGGACATGACTTATATTCTCTGAATTGGTGATGCAGTTTGGGATTTGAGCAGTTTTCATCAAATTTAGGAGACTTTACTGTACATACTGAATGTCTATCTTTGATGTGAAAAAGAAACGCACCTCAGCAGTTGCTCAAAATGTGATTGTGCATGTGGTTTCTCTACTCTTTTGTAAAGCACCATGCATGGTTTGCCTCATGTCCATCAGTTTCTCTGTGTCATGGAATCTAATCAATTTGATGAGGTAGTCATATAAATGTTAACCACTATGAATTGTTACTCAACTGGCTTTGATCTCATATTTCAATCAGGGCTACTTTCAACTACTGTTCTCTTGCATTCAGAAACTGCTGGGTTTCTTAAATGTAAGGAGCCTTGTGCTACCAGCTGCTGCAGAAGCGAGTCTATAGGACTGACAAATTTGGTTTCGTAAAGATGGAACTTGACCAGGTGTTTTATTGGATCAATTTATCTTGCACTCTATTATGTGCTTTCTTATCACTGCTAACATGGATATTTTCTTAATCTGCAGCTCACTAGTTATAGGAAAATCTGCAGCCAGATGGTCACTTTCAAAGGGACATCTATGCTGCAAAACCAGTTCCGAGATGCAGCTTTGACGATGCTGGAATATGTTAGTTTCAGGATTTCCTTTTAGAGTTGTTTATTGGCAGAGTTTAGTTGGGTTCTCTCTTTGTACATGCTTTCTTCCCCTTCCTTTTTAGTGTTGCAATTTTGTATATTATTCATAATTTTTGGCCCCCTCGACCATTAAAAAAAAAAAAAAAAAAAAAAAGGTCACAGGGATAGGTTGAAAGGAGAGGGGGAATTGGAGAAGCTTGAACTTTTGCTTTTTTTGTACTGCTTAAAGGAAAAACGTTCCGAGTAAGCAAAGGTTCAATATGATAGTTATGCTATTTTGCCGATCCATTTCTTTGGAAGCTTAAGTGTGCTCTGCTTTCGATTTCTTTTCTTCTATTTCCTGTTTGGCCGACCGCTTGCATTTGCTGTCTGATATATGACATGTATTGTGATGTGCCTGAGGCAATACCAATGCACCTAGTATCTAGGATCTAATCTGATTTCTTAAAAGTAAGGTGGTAGTGGTGCGGTGTCCTCCAAGGTCAGGAAATGTCAGATCCATTATTGGGGAGAGATGTTATGGATGCTTATAAAGCCCTTTCGGGTCGGCCACTGCACTACATATTCTTTTTCTCTAGTCATATGGATCAATCCCACGACTAACTGGCAGTATTTATTCTCCACAATTGTCACACGAATCGGATCTTTTCGATCTTGATGTCGCGCTGAGCAGAGCTTTTTTTGTCCTTCAAAATCTTAGGATTACAGTTATCCGGGTAGAGTCATCGCGGAAGTGATGAGATGCTGCTGTTTAGTCGGATTCTTGGTTTCAAGGAAAACTTGACCAGAGGGCAGCAGATTAGTTGCTCGCTGTTGTTCCATCCATGTATCTTAGTGAGATATTTGTTGTCATCCTTCTCCATTGTCACTGCACAGCAGTTTTGTAGAATATGCCGGACCATGACATTTGAAATAAGGAAATGAGAGTGATGAAAATCTCAAAAGCGTTCCTGACCAAATTAGGTCCGGAGCAAACTATGCATAGGAAATTCTATGTTGAAGTTCGACCGGAATGATGATCATCAAATTCTTATATGCCTGCGCATCGATGTGACATGGACATTATAAAGTCGGTCATTTGCAACACAAGTTTTGTGCGACATGACGCAAGGTGGTGGCTAAATAAATACGGAACAGTGGCCCTTTCAGCTAATTGGTTTTTTCATCCCCTTCTCGTCTTTTGGACTTGTTATGTTCTGAAGCTCGTGCTTCTACTATTCAAATTCTTACTTGAATGAGAATGCTATAAACTTCCTTTTGGCCAAAAAAAAAAAAAGTAAAAATAAATACGGAACAGTCTTTGAGTATGGGTGAAACACAACATGATGTGTTCGGTGCACTCAAGGTGAATGCACTTCTTATTCAATCCACGATTCATATCTTGCCTAATTAAATGAAAACTATATTACAGCATCAAACAGCTTCCTGGGTCAGGATGAAAACTATATGACAGTATCAAACAGCTTCCTGGGTCGGTCCTGCCGTGATGTACTGCAACATCCTCGACACATCGGAGTGGGAAGACCCTCCCTCCTGCATCGCCTGTCTCGCCTTCTCCCCAAGTTCAGCTGCTCTCTTCCTCCTCTCTTCTCCTTCTTCATCCTCCGACACCAGCGCATCGATAGCCCTCGCGATCTCATCTTCCCTCACCAAGATGCCGACCTTCCTTTCCTCTCCCCATCTCATCGGCTCCTTCGCGCCCACTCGGACCTCGATTTTCATTATGTCCACCACGAGCGCCTCATTCGCGAACTGCTCAGCGAAGAGAGGCCAAGTTATCATCGGCAGCCCTGAGCACACGCCTTCTAGGGCCGAGTTCCAACCGCAGTGCGTTAGGAATCCTCCGACCGCTCGGTGAGAAAGAATGGCGACCTGAGGAGCCCACCCTCTTATCACAGTCCCTCTTTCTTTGACCCTTTCCTCAAATCTTTCCTCCATTAACCAGTTCTCTAATTCAGAATCTCCCTCCCCTTTTGATCACCCAAACGAAAGGCTGTTGCGATGCTACTAAGCCTCCCTAGCTCCATCAGCTGCGATGGGGCTAAACGGCATAGACTTCCTAAGCAGGCATAAATCACTGATCGCGGCTTCATTGAATCGAGCCATGCCATGCATTTTTCGGCATCACTCGAGGCCTCTTTTCCTCTCTGAAACATGTCGGACTCGTCTTTGTTGCACAAAGAAACTGGTCCGACACACCAAACTCTTTTCCCAATCGCCTTTTGGTATGCCTCGATGCACCCATGCTCCAGCTCGGCGAAGCTATTGAGCACGACCCCTTGGGCTGCCATTTCAGCCTCCTGTATCTTCCCACGGAAGACATCGAAATCTCCTGTTGGCGCACGGTATTCCCTGGAAGCTGCGCTTTCGTGATCTTGAACCCCTTTGGCATCCCCGGCACCTCAAACGGTTCCATGTCGGAAGTAATCGAATCAAGCATTTGGAGTGTTTCACATTATGAGCGCTCAACACGGAGAAGCAACACATTGGTTGAAAAACAAATCTCGAACTCCAAATCTTTGGGCGGTTTCGGATGACCAAAATATGTATTTGTCCGATATTATGCAGCTAGGAGCAGTAGTTTGTTCTCGAAGGTGCTTCTCAATTGGTTCTTGCAGTTTTCCCATTGCATTATAGAACTTGGCCAGTAGCTCTGGCGACGGGAGGATATCCAGATTCTCGTACCCAATAGGGAGCCCCACTTCTTCACACGGGAATGGGATTTCCACGAGCTGGATTGGCATTCCGAGTTCGCCAGATCGATCCACGGTGGTTTTGAACCCGCGGGCATTGACAGGGGTCGTGTATATAGTAGCGACCGCTCCCCCTGAAGCGAAAATCCGTGCCATGTCCACCATAGGAATCATGTGGCCCTGCGCCAGGAGCGGAATGAACACGATGTGAACGGATTGGGATGGCAAAGACATGATGGAACGGAACTGTTGGTTCGATTCATGCATCCTGGACGACTTCCAAATGCGTGAAGGTGAGGGAAATATTGAGGAATCGGGGTTGGAACAGATTGAAATCGATCGACACGATGAGGGAGATCGAGGAAGTGACGGAAATTGGAATGTTGATGGAGAGCAGAGGCATCAGGGCGGAGGGAGGGACTTGTTTACACTGCGACGACTTTCAAAGATAAAGCTGAGGTGAAAGTTTCAAAAAGTGTGATGAAGGTTTGGTTGAACTCCATGCTTTATATGCATAAGTGTCACCTGATCCTTCCTTGGCAGGTGTGACTGCTTAAAAAATTGGGAACGTTACTCTCGTTTCCAATCGTTTCCAAAGAATGAGGGCTTTGCCGACTGAGATCGGTCTTGAGTTTTCAAGCGAGCAGTTTTGACTTTGAACCATTCTTGATAGAAGTCAAAGACTGTACTTTGCTCGATTTAATTAATAGCCAAAGATCTGATACAACTGCCATTTGTTTATTTTTTAATCAACACAAAAGACTCGACCAAAAAACAAAGACTAACAAAAACAAAAGAGACGAGCTCGGGAAGCTGCCTGGAAGCTGAAGCTTTCTGTTTGCCCTGACACGATGTTTGCTCGAGCCACGTTTGGACAAAACTAGAATAATCTAAACATCCCGAGAAAATATCCGGTGAATCCGGTATATATACTAAATTAAATTTGAATTGTTAGATATGATGGGATCTGTATGGAGTCCATTTTTAGTGGTTCAGATCTAGTTTGATACATACATATTTTACTTTGCTAATAACTTACTCAAAGGTTCATTTTATTATTGAGTAACATATCATATTAAAAAATTCCGGTTCAGCTTACTTCTCCGATTCAGCTTACTTCTTCAAATAGCAGTTAACTAATGGCGAATCAAGAATTCGGACGAGACAAAAGAAGTTTTCGCCAAAATATCATAAAGATAATTTTTTGGGAATTTTTTTAGCCTATTATTGAGGAATTTTTCAAACATAGGGGTTGGGGCACCACTGGCCACCAAGGTTTGTGATCTCTGTAAACCGCTTAATCGAACTAGACTAGGAGTACTGGTTCCCTATTTTAGGAATTGAGAATTGAACCGCCAGGTTCTAGGACCAGTCGACCGGTCTGGTTCAGCTCCCAGGTGATCCAATAGAATCAGTGAATCTGCATATCTCGATTGAAAGATTTGGATTAATTGAATTATCATTTCATGTCGCAATTTGAAACTGGGATTTCATCCAAGATTTGCTAAGAGACTAAGAAGACTGAGAGATAATGGGGCCGTGATTGTAGGGACATGCCCGAAAAAAGGAGGAGGATTCAGTGAATTCTTTTCCATAAATGATGGACTCACAAATTTAAGGAAGGTGCAGTAAGCGAGGGAGGTAAAACAGTAAGTCTTTGCAAGGAAAGAGAGAAAGTAAAATAAAGAAAGAAACAAGAGACCAAAGGAGCAAGTTGGATGAATCAGTGAAGCAATATGAAAGAAACAAAGATTTGCTTCATCATCTAGAATAAAGCGATGCATGAGAGGAGATTTGGGTTTAGGTTTACACTTTACTTCTTCAAGAACAAAAAAAATAAAAAAATTTAATTAGTCCAATTTGATTGGTTCAATTCCCACCTCAAAACTAGGAACATGACCGAAAATCACTAGTTCCAATTTTATGGAATCAAGAATCGGATTGCCACTATCTAGAACCATCCAAAACCGACTGGTTTAGTTTGATTGGGATAGTTCTATAAACTCACCCCAATGATCAATCACGTAGTGAGTAAGACTTTACACAATCGCAGCCTTGGCTACTAGAATAACTTCGAATAAGAGACTCTAACATGGATGCAACTATTGCGAGCTTATGTGTTTGGTCACTCAATCAAATATCAAGGCTTTTGCATCTTCTTCTTATTTTACATTTTCCTTTCTCTTTCCCTTTTTTTAAGGGGAACTTGCTTAAATTGTAGCCTTACAACGTGAAGACTGAAATTTTCTATCGACGAACACGTTGGGACCACTGATAATGAGGTCTATAGAGGAGTCCATCTGGGAATATGACTTCTTCTGAAGATTTGGCCTCACCCCTCTAAAGCTTTTCGTTCTGTACTGACAGCCCTGCTGGGCATCACCTAATGCGGGTTTGCACGTCAAAGACTTTTGCGTAATTGCGTGGCGTTTGTGGCGTGTGAAGACCATCTCCGCGGACTCCACTCTTCGGATGAAAAAGACAAGAAGAACGAAAGGTGTTAGCACTACCTATGTAGCGCTGATACGGACACGCGACACGCGACACGACACGACACGCCGACACGTCATTTCTTGAAAATAGAAAATTTCGACACGTCCCGACACGTAATATATTAAATATATTTTTATATAAATACACGAAAATATTAAATAATATCATTCATTATTTTAATTTATTCAATAATACATAAAACTTAGAGGAAAAAAACATTGTTTAAAGAAAAATGCTGAAATGATATTTTTAAATTTATTTATTTATCATATATAGTATTTTTTATTACTTCTTTCATAGTAAAAGACTTTTTAAAAAACTAAAACAATTCTAGAAAAGAAAACTGAAAAAAAAAAAAAATTGACCCCGTGCGTGTATATGTATAGCATTTTTATTTCTTCTTTTATTACTTCTTTTGTGTATATTTATATTTTGACCTCACAAGTATTATAAATTTTTAAAATTGACCCTGTGCGTGTCGGAATCGAGTGTCGGAATTCTGGACTCGCGTGTCGGAGAGAGTTGACCACATGTCGGATTTTTCGACACTCGTTGACCGCGTGTTGGGACGTGTCGGAGCGTGTCAGACACGTGTCGGAGTGTCGGATACGACACAAAGGCTTTCGAAGAGTGTCCGTGCTACATAGAGCACTAGAACAACCACGCCTTCGGTTATTGTGATCAGATTGATAGAATAAATAAACGTTGAACAAGTCTTTTCAAAATAGTTGATGATGATCTCCTAAGAAGTATTGACACTTTCCGAGAGCCTTCGTGTCGTGTCAAAGTCTCGACAGGACATGCGATCAATAGGTGTCGAAAAATTCGACACGTGATCAACTCACTCGACATACGAGTCCGAAATTCCAACACGTGTTCCAACATGCATAGGGTCAATTTTAAAAATTTCCAATAAATGATGCAAATATATAAAAAAGAAAAAAATAAAAATAATAAAAGGGAAAGGAGTGATTAATTGTTGAATTGAAACAATGAATGATATTAACAAATTGTGGATTGATGAATTTAGTGTAAAATTCTAGACTCTTTTTATTATTTGTTTATTTGTGAATTTGAATCAAATTAATTTGATTATATAAATATATTTAATATACAATGTGTCTCGAAGTGTCGGATCTCTTTTTTTTGAAAAATGACATGTCGACGTGTCTTGTGTCAAGAATAATGCTACTTAGATGATCCCACCAAATCTCACATGATAATAGAGTAGAAAGTTATGAGTTCAAATCTTTCTAGGCTCATATTTACTTCCCTAATTATATATTTGCATGCTTTAAACTTAGGCTAAAGTCTAACCTACGTGTGAAGGGGAGTGTTAGTTTAATTAAATAATGCCTTCACCTAACAGCTTATTTTTTTAGAATATTTGGTAGTGGTCCCATGAAATCTCACGTGGCGTTAGAGCAAGAGGTTCTGAGTTTGAATCTTTTCGAACTCCCATTTGCCTCATCAATCAAATATGTTCGCTTAATACAAAACAAAAAGAGCAGCACTTTCTAAGTTCGAATCTTTCTAAACCCCAATTTATCTCCCCAATTAAATATGTCCATATTTAGAACTAGGCGAAAAAAATCAGTGTTTTCATCTAACAATTTAAGTTTTTAAAATAATTGGTAATGGTCCTATCAAATCTCACACATAGAAAGAGAACTAGTTTTAGAGTATCTTTGGAATTAAGAAGAAGAAGAAGAAGAAGAAGAAGAAGAATAAGAAGAAGATACCTTTGCACCATTTAGAATGAAACTATGGCCTTCAACATCAGAAATAGCGACATAACCATTTGAATTTTGTAATGAAATGATACAACTTTTAGTTTTTATTATAAGAATTTGGTTTTCTACCAAAAGTATAAAATCAACTAGTTCTTAACTTAGGAACTACACCAAGACTGTCTGGTTGAGGAACTAGTGGTTCCAGAATTGGCATCAAAAATTGATTCACATTGGAATTGGTCACCTCTAGTTAAAGTAATATAGAAATTGGAAAGTCTTCTTTACCAATACAGAGTGTTTCTTATGTAATTCTAAAACATTTAAGAAGTTATCTCCTACCTAATGTCCAATAAATGATGCAAATATAAAAAAAGAAAAAGAAAAAAGAAAAATAATAAAAGCGGAAAGAAGTGATTAATTGTTGAATTGAAACGATGAATGATATTAACAAATGGTGAATTAATGAATTTAGTGTAAAATTCTAGACTCTTTTTATTATTTGTTTATTTGTGAATTTAAATCAAATTAATTTGATTATATAAAAATATATTTAATATACAACGTTTCTCGAAGTGTCGGATCGGTAACAATGCTACTTAGATGATCCCACCAAATCTCACATAACAATAGAGCAAGAAGTTATGAGTTCAAATCTTTCTAGGCTCATATTTACTTCCCCAATTTTATATTTGCCTGCTTTAAACTTAGGCTAAAGTCTAACCTACGTGTGAAGGGGAGTGTTAGTTTAATTAAATAATGATTTCACCTAACAACTTATTTTTTTAGAATATTTAGTAGTGGTTCCATGAAATCTCACATGGCGTTAGAGCAGGAGGTTCTGAGTTTGAATCTTTTCGAACCCCATTTGCCTCATCAATCAAATATGTTCATGTTTAATACAAAACAAAAAGAGCAGCACCCTTTCTAAGTTTGAATCTTTCCAAACCCCCATTTATCTCCCCAATTAAATATGTCCAAATTTAGAACTAGGCGAAAAGACCAGTGTTTTCATCTAACAATTTAAGTTTTTAAAATAATTGGTAATGGTCCTATCAAATCTCACACATAGAAAGAGAATTGGTTTTAGAGTGTCTTTTGGAATTAAAAAGGAAGAAGAAGAAGAAGAAGATACTTTTGCCATTTAGAATGAAACTATGGCCTTCAACATAAGAGATAGCGACATAACCATTTGTTTGTAATGAAATGGTACAACTTTTAGTTTTTATTATAAGAATTTGGTTTTCTACCAAAAGTATAAAATCAACTAGTTCTTGACTTAGGAACTACACTAAGATTGTCCGGTTGAGGAACCAGTGGTTCCAAAATTGGCATCAAAAATTGATTCACATTGGAACTGGTCAACTCTAGTTAAAGTAATATGGAAATTGGAAAGTCTTCTTTGTGTTTTTTTATTGCATGACAAATAGGCAACCAATAGAGAGTGTTTCTTATGTAATTCTAAAACATTTAAGAAGTTATCTCCTACCTAATTTGGTTCTAGAATTGGCATCGGAAACTGATTCGCATTGGAACTGATCACCTCTAGTTAAAGTAATATGGAAATTGGAAAATTTTTCTTTGTGTTTTGTTATTACGAGACAAACCGATAGGGAGTGTTTCTTATGTAATTCTAAAACATTTAAGAAGTCATCTTCTACCTAATTTGGGACGAGATATCGCATATTTCTCACTTAAAACGCTAACGCCGGAGTTAGTGCCGACTCACCATGCTTAACGACACTACCTTTATGCTATAAGTGATTTGCCCATTCCCGCTCATTTACCATCCTTAGTGCTTGTTAGGAGTCACCTTGTCCTAGTCCTCTCACTCCAACAATTTGTCCCTTCTTTCGGCCTCGAGCCACGCACTTGCGAGAGAAAGATCCTGCTCTGACAACATTTTAAATGACCTGGTCCCATCCACGTTCGCGTAATTTCTGAAAGATTCAAATATCCATTTAAGATGGCGGTAATTTTTTTTTTTATCAGTCCTACTCTATTTCTATTCTACACTCACTTCTCGACTTTTTGCCCGCCTCCGAAGTCGAAACCCACGCCAAACTTACGCGTCCCCACTCCATCCCCCCCGGTGGGGATTAACCTCACCTCCCCTTCCATGTGTTGGAAGGGTGGCGCCACTGGCCGAATCCCAGTGGTTAGATGGCGGTCATTTAAGACGCGTCTTATTTACCAATTATTCGAGAAGGTCTAGGTTGTGGATGTGAGACTTTGTCTAAGGAAACTTACAATTCACAACTTCTTGCGAATGGGCAGAGGTATGGAGGTTTCACGGGTCTCCAGAAGATGATAGCCAACTCTAGTACGAAGCTACCTTTTTCATCATCATGCACAAAATAATTGGTGTCCACGGATTCTGACATAGACCGTGACACGCCTTCTGGATCACGCCACGGAGTTGAATTCAGTTTTGCATGAGATTTTAGTCCTGACAATAACATTCAAACACGGTCGAAACTTAGGCACTAACATACACGTCGTTGCATGTTTGAATGGTTTTACTTCAATCATCCTATTTCCGATAGCCGAAATAGGAAATAAACGCGAAGATTCCCAAGAGCGGAAATCTCGGGAATTTACATTCAAATCTTTCGACTTTCACAATACTATTGTCGTGATACAACAGTAACGCAAAATTGCGTTGGGATAGAATAAGAACTTTTTGTCGATGGGTCATATATTAAATGGCGATTGTCATAATGAAATAACTACTTTGGCAACAACCATATTTGTCTTGGGTCATATTTTTATATACTTATTTGATTACGAACGGGCCAATTCCATAAAAAAATATGAACTTTAGTTGTTGTCTCAAATCTGGCCCGAACTTTATTTTGTCTAAAAAAAAAGCACAAACTTTCACTTGTGTCCCAAATCTAGCCTTCTGTTAACCCTCATCCCACAGTCATCCGACGTGACATTTCCACGTCAATAATAATATCCAACACAACAAAACGATACTGCATTCGAGTGTTTAGAGGAAGTGTTAAATTTAAGTTTGCCCTCCAATGAGGTGAACTTTACAGATGATTCTCATGAGAAAAATAATTCGGCAGCTTCAGTTCCAGGGGATGAGGCACATAGCTAGGGCCATTAGATCAATTAACAATTGACAAGCTGTTTGCAATGTCGAAGTCAAGCGAAGATTACATTCCTTAAAGCGAGATATTAAAAGCGTGTGCATCTTGTAGTTAAATAGAAATGTGAAGCACATTTGTAATAGACTTACTTTATTTTGTCTCAAATAAAATTCGGGCTAGATTTGGGACAACACCTAAAGTTCGTGCTTTTTTTTTTAGACAAAATAAAGTTTTGGCTAGATTTGGGACAACACCTAAAGTTAGTGTTTTTTCTTTTTAGACAAAATAAAGTTCGGGCTAGATTTGAGACAACACCTAAAGTTCGTGTTTTTTTTTTATGGAATTGGCCCGATTATGAACCTGTAAAGATGGCATAATTTTCCTTATCATCCAAATGTGTCGCTCATAGTCTTACTTTCGATCGGTTGTCATCCATCAAGTTTGATTGTGCCAAGTCATTCATTGACCGGGTTATGCACGGAAAAATTATTAGTTCTTTAATGAAATTATCTGAGTAAGTCAACATATATATAAACTTTACTTTTATGCAATGTTTGAGCACTCTATAATGATAAGAGACAGCTCAACTGAGATGACCATGTGAACGTGACTATCTTGCATGTGTCGTCGTGCAATATACTTCAATGAATTAGATATACTTAATTCTCCTTTTTTAAGAACATATATTCTCTTCTAAGTGTTTCGGGATAGCGACGAATTGCATACCCTAAATTCTCATGACTCGACTTGCCAAAAAGATAGTCCGACATATCTCATGAAATAAGGTCAAAGATAAACATAAGATTGGCAAATTAAATTTGTTGTACTTTTATCTATTAATTATAAAGGTTAATGAAGATGGAATGAAATAGATTTAGAGTTTATTTCGAACGATAAAGTAAACTGTCGTGCAATTTCATGGGGAGAGCATTCTTTGCTTTTAAGAATTCAATTTCCCTTTTTTTAGAGACAAGCATACAAACTTTATAGATTAAAGAATATCGTATTTTACATTTCGTAAATAGATGTTGCATATGTTCTTTGTATTTGGATTTTACCCTACAGTTTGATCAATATATGTATCTTACATTTAATTTATCCCTTGACTGAACCAAATTCTGTGGACATTGCATGTTTCAGAAGCGACGTGATGCCAAGTTTTTCCCCATACCGACAGAGTTACAATGTCTTGCCCTGACGGGGAAGATTGAAGGAGACAAATGTTCGGAACAGGGGACTGACCGTTGAAGCCGAAGAAGGCGTGCGTGGCCGACCCCACCTCTTGCTCCACAGTGAAATGGTAGTCCAGCGACATCTCCTGCATCCTTGTCAACGAACTCACAGCACAAACGAAAGATTCCCCCCACAGACACGGCAGATCCCACCAAACCTCATCAGACACATGGCAAAAAAGAAAAGAAAATTGACCCCGTGGACTTTGTGGCATGTGAAGACCATCTCCGTGGGCTCCACTCTTCGGATGAAAAAGCCAAGAAGAAGGAAAGGCGTTAGCACTACCTATGTTGCACCGACACGGACACGCGACACCTGACACGACACGACACGACATGACATGCCGATACGTTATTTCTTAAAAATAAAAATTTTGACACGTCCCGACACGTTATATATTAAATATATTTTTATATAAATACACGAAAAATATTAAATAATATCATTCATTATTTTAATTTGTTACAATAATACATAAAACTTAGAGGAAAAAATATTTTTTAAAGAAAAATGCTAAAATGATATTTTTAAATTTATTTATTTATCATATATAGTATTTTTTTATTACTTCTTTCATAGTAAAAGACTTTTTAAAAAACTAAAACAATTCTAAAAAAAGAAAACTGAAAAAAAAAAAATTTGACCCCGTGTGTGTATATGTATAGCATTTTTATTACTTCTTTTATTACTTATTTTGTGTATATTTATATTTTGACCCCACAAGTATTAGAAATTTTTAAAATTGACCTCGTGCGTGTCGAGATCGCATGTCGGAATTCTGGACTCGCGTGTCGAAGCGTGTCGGAGAGAGTTAACCACGTGTCGGATTTTTCGACACTCATTGACCGCGTGTCGGACACGTGTCGCAGTGTCGGGCATGACACGAAGCTTCCGGAGAGTGTTCGTCTTCATAGAGCACTACAACAACCACACCTTCGGTTACTGTGATTAGATTGATAGAATAAATAACGTTGAACAAGTCTTTTAAAATAGTTGATGATGATCTCTTAAAAAGTATTGACACTCTTCGATAACCTTCGTGTCGTGTCGGAGTCTCGACATACGAGTCCGAAATTCCAACACGCGTTCCAACATGCACAGGGTCAATTTTAAAAATTTCCAATAAATGATGCAAATATATAAAAAGAAAAAAAAAAAAAAAAAAATAAAAAGGGAAAGAAGTGATTAATTGTTGAATTGAAACAATGAATGATATTAACAAATTGTGGATTGATGAATTTAGTGTAAAATTCTAGACTCTTTTTATTATTTGTTTATTTGTGAATTTGAATCAAATTAATTTGATTATATAAATATTTAATATACAACGTGTCTCGAAGTGTCGGATTTCTTTATTTTTTGAAAAATGACATGTCGACGTGTCTTGTGTCAGTAACAATGCTACTTCGATGATCCCACCAAATCTCACATGATAATAGAGTAGAAAGTTATGAGTTCAAATCTTTCTAGGCTCATATTTACTTCCCTAATTATATATTTGCATGCTTTAAACTTAGGCTAAAGTCTAACCTACGTGTGAAGGGGAGTGTTAGTTTAATTAAATAATGCCTTCACCTAACAGCTTATTTTTTTAGAATATTTGGTAGTGGTCCCATGAAATCTCACACGGCGTTAGAAAGAGGTTCGAGTTTGAATCTTTCGAACTCCCATTTGCCTCATCAATCAAATATGTGCATGCTTAATACAAAACAAAAAGAGCAGCGCTTTCTAAGTTCGAATATTTCTAAACCCCAATTTATCTCCCCAATTAAATATGTCCATATTTAGAACTAGGCGAAAAAACCAGTGTTTTCATCTAACAATTTAAGTTTTTAAAATAATTGGTAATGGTCCTATCAAATCTCACACATAGAAGATAACTGGTTTTAGAGTGTCTTTGGAATTAAGAAGAAGAAGAAGAAGAAGAAGAAGATACTTTTGCACCATTTAAAATGAAACTATGGCCTTCAACATCAGAAATAGTGACATAATCATTTGAATTTTGTAATGAAATGGTACAACTTTTAGTTTTTATTATAAGAATTTGGTTTTCTACCAAAAGTATAAAATCAACTAGTTCTTAACTTAGGAACTACACCAAGACTGTTCGGTTGAGGAACCGGTGGTTCTAGAATTGGCATCGAAAATTGATTCACATTGAACCGGTCACCTCTAGTTAAAGTAATATAGAAATTGGAAAGTCTTCTTTACCAATACAAAGTGTTTCTTATGTAATTCTAAAACATTTAAGAAGTTATCTCCTACCTAATTTAGTTCCGAATTGGCACCGGAAACTGATTCACTTGGAACTGATTACTTCTAGTTAAAGGAATATGGAAATTGGAAAATTTTTTTGTGTTTTTTTTTTTATTGCGTGACAAATAGGCAGATTTATTTGTAAAAAAATGAATGATTTTAAATGATCATTCATACTATACATAAAAATTAATGAACGAAAAATATTTTCATTTATCCACGAAAATATTTAGACGTAAATTGTTTACTGACCTATTACTTTAAGTGATATAAGTGGCCATCCTTAGGAGAATAATTTTCTAAATCATTTATTTTTTTGTGAAACAGACGAAATTTAAAAATCGAGTTTACTCGTGACTTAAATGAAAGTTAGTAAATCCCATTGAGTTGATTCATGTGACGAAAGAAAAAAAGTAAAAAGGAAATGGATAAATGTAAAAAGTTTTAAAACTTGTTACAAAAGTGTAGTTGAGTATTAAAATTTTCGAAATGTGTAACCAAGTTCTAAAACTTATCAATGATTGTATTTTTTTTTGAAAATTTTAAAAAACGATTGCACTTTTTAAAATTTTTAAGATTTAATTGCATTTTTATATCAAACTTTAGAATTTTTAGTATACTTATCCATAAAAAAAAGGGCCATGAGGTGCGTTTTGGTGTGGAAGGGAGGAGGGAAAGACGAAGTTGCCCCCGCACGTGCGACGACCATCCCACGCCCTCAGGGCGTCGAAACTCCACGTGTCGCCCCCTCGTCCCGCCCTCCCCACCGGCTCGCACGTGCGGAGCCCTCCCAGCCATATCATCATCAAATCCTCTCTCCCCCACTTCCCTTCAAAAGCCTTAAAAACAGGAAGAGGAAAGAAGACGAAGAAGAGGAAAGAAGAAAAGAAGAGGAATGTGTTAGGTTATTCCACCTTCCCAATTTGAGATACATGCATGTGGCACTTACAAACGTGCTTCGCAGTACACTTGCTTTGAGAATGGAAAGAGCCTGCTTGATTTGCTGAGGGCTTGCAGGGAAGCTCCCCTTCACTCGCTAGAAAGTACAGTCCAAAGTATTATTCATCAATTGCCTGTGGAAAAATCGTTCACTTGTAGAGGGTGCAAAGGTATGACTATGGCTGCTCTTGTTATTTAGGATAGCGTTCTCTGTCAAGCAGCCTCATGGCATGAGGATCCTAACTGAACTCTCTCTCTCTCTCTCTCTCTCTCTCTCTCTGTGGTTTTCCCTCTTTGATTCCTTTTTTATGTTTCAGGTAAATTCCCTGCATTATCTGTTGCCAGAGCAGGATCTTTGTGTAATTCATGTGTGACAGTCAAAGAAATGTCAAAGCACACCCAATAACAAAAGTCATTCAAGGGCTAGGTATTTTGCAGATGCTGCAACTGTGAGGTACTAGTTTCTTCCTTTAAACTACAGTTACTACAACTTTTGAAGAACGTACATATGTTAGCTAACATTAATATGCAGGTTAGCCCCTCACAGTTTGAAGTTCATGCTGGCTGGGCTTCTCGCAAGAAGCCGTTAGTATTTCCTTTTTCCTTTTGCCTCTTACCTTTTCTTTTGCAAGAGAAGCCAACTGATGTATCTGTTCTGTTTTTATTTGACAGCTATTCAAATATTTACACATCCAATGGGGTTTCCCTCCATGAATTGGCAATCTCTCTATCGAAAGGGCGAAAATATTCTGCCAAGGATAATGACAACCTGTGCATTATTTGTGCAGATGGGGGGAACCTTGTGCTCTGTGATGGTTGCCCAAGAGCTTTCCATAAAGGTGATTCCTTAGTTATTCTGTATAGTTTAAGAATTTACATATCAAGACGTACACCGAGCCCTCTCTCTGTACATAGTAAATACAAATATTTTCTGCTACATTGCCACAGCCCAAGTAAAGATTGTACTGGGAATATTTTACCTGTACACTATAGAAGAACGAGATACTTCAAACTACAAATATACCTATGTTTGAAGCACGGATATTGATCTTCTAAGACATTTTTTCCCTTTGATTCCTACCATCGGTAGAACAAAGTTCTAAGTGGCCAACATTTCAATTTGTGTCTAATTGAACTATGGACATGGTAGGTTCCTTTTCATGTATTATTAGAAACCAATCTGCCAGTCACCACTTGCATGCTGTTTGATCTTAATTTCAAGTCCAAAAGGAGTTATGTGTATAATGGAATTCTCATGCACTGCTAAAAGATTAAAACTCCATCAGTCTTGCATTGTATCCATCTAAATATATATATGACTTTGGGGATCGCTTTGACTTTGAAGCTCTTGTTTATATGATAGACTCGGCTGTTGGTTTTCTTTTCCATTCTTTTTCTTTTTGGGGACGACAGCCTGAAATCTTTCCATATCATTTGCTAAAGTCCAGAGATTCAATTTTATTCTGTTTCTCTATTAGTTAGGATTAGATGCTTTAAGCATTGACTTCTATGAACCTGTTTTCTAGTCTGGCATGACAAGATCCTTCCCCTCCCCCCTTCTTTTATGCCAGTGTGTTCATGTGATGTATTTTTCTATTCTTATAAGGTTTTCCTGGTTTTCATTTTAGTTTTTGCTTTTTAGTTTTTCCATGTCATTTGTTAAAGTCCATATATTCAATTTTATTCTGTTACTCTATAAGCTAGGATCGGATGCTTTAAGCATTGACTGTGATCGAGCCGTTTTCTAGGATGGCATGACAAGATCCTTCCCCTTCCCCCTTCTTTTATGCTAGTGTGTTCATGTGATGAATGTTTTTATTCTCATAAAGTTCTTTCTGGTTTTCATTTTGGTGCTTGTTCCCTAGTTTTGGATGCAAGGCATATTGCAAATCCATGCATTGGAGATCTTAGTTACTTTGCTGCTTTAGGGATTAGTGTCTTAAATGACAGATCTACTTCCTTATGATTTTTCCTTTTCCGTTGCCTATGTTGCAGAATGTGCTTCTCTGACAAATATTCCACGTGGTAAATGGTACTGCAATTTTTGCGAGAATATGTTTCAAAAAGAGAAGTTCGTGAATGAAAATGCTGTTGCTGCTGGAAGAGTTTCGGGAGTCGATCCTATTGAGCAAATAACACAGAGATGCATTCGTATTGTCAAGAACATAGGTTCTGAGGTCACCGGATGTGCACTATGCAGGTTGTTGTTATAGCCACAAAAGTTCGTTTGGCTCATGTTTTGTTTATGAGTATCTTTTAAGGTTTTTATGAACTGTGTTGCACTTTTTACATGAATGTCATATTACCTCATAATAACACTTGTCTCTGCAATCTACTTATTCAATAGCTTTTTTCTGTCGTAATATACAGAGGTTATGATTTTAGCAAATCTGGATTTGGTCCTCGCACCATCATTCTCTGTGACCAGGTGGTTTCCCTTTTCTCTGGTCTTTAAACTGTGGATTGAACTTAACAATGTGGAATCAAGAATCTTTAGATTCATTTTCACATAGAAGCTGATACGAATCTCTTCTTGGCTTTACCTTCATAGTGTGAGAAGGAATATCATGTGGGCTGCTTGAGGGATCATAGAATGGCCATTCTTAAGGTACGGATTAAGATGATTGCATCATGTTTTCACTTTACACTGCTTGTGCGGGATCTTCTTTTACAATCTACTGGATATCATCAAAATGGCGACGCAATTCTTTTGACAGGAATTACCAAAGGGGAAGTGGTTTTGTTGTACAGACTGCAGTAGGATACACACCACGTTGCAGGGCTTGCTTGTTCGTGGTGAAGAGAAGCTCCAAGACTCTCTTTTAAATATTCTAAAGAAGAAGCATGAGGAGAAAGGTCTTACAACAGTCAACAATTATGATGCAAGCTAGAGGCTGCTGAGTGGCAGTTATGCTTGTTCTGAGTCTAGGAGGTTGCTTTCAGAGGCCGTTTCTATATTCCATGTGCGTAAACCCCTGGCTAAATGTCCATTTTGATTTGTTTGGAGTACGGTTATCTACTTAAATAACTGGATGCACTAGTGGAAACCTGTGGAAGACGATGTTCACCACTTGATTAACTATGAGAAAAAAAGCTCAGTACTTTATTATTAGGTGCATAATATAAGTATGGTTTCTCTTGTTTGCTTTCTCTTGGATCAAACACTAGCAAGTGGAGAAACCTGTGAGAGAAATGGTTTAGTAATTCTTGTGACAACCAGAAGTGAAAGTGGAAACTCATGGTTAGAAGTAAAGCCCTTTACAATTCTTCAGAATGTTTTAGCTATTGAAGGAGTAGGTGAATTGGCTATAGTGTTCTTGTAGTCCTCTTCAACTGTGCCACTGGAGTTGAAATTTGAGATGCTAGCAAGTAATAGCACCAATGAACGAGTAAGTTCCAGAAGCTCCCACTTTTAGGAACGTAGGATACCGAGGTTCCTGAAAAGTGCAAAAACAGATCTCTCTTGGTTATGTGGGCCATACGGTGAATAAGTAGGAACCATGAAGGCATCAGTACTATAGACTCACATGCAATTTCATCTAGACTTACAACATTTGCCTCTTTGGGGCCCCAATTTGAGGTGGTGTTTTATTGTTTAACTACTGTGACGACCTTTTGCGATTTGCACCTTTTAGCTTTCATTTGATGCAAACTTCACCACATGATATAAGCTGGATTCATTCCTTCTGTTGAGGCATGTTGGTTCTGGCCGAAGATCAAGAAAATGCTAAACAAAGAGTTATAGCTTATTTAGCTGAATGTTTTATTGCCAAAAATCGATCTGTTGCATCTTGTAACATTCCAGCAGATGTAACTATCTTTGAAACCTGAGCTGGACATTCTGTTTTAACAGGGTTTAGCAGGAACTTGTTGTAGATTCAGTTAATCAATCTCTTGAGCCTTCATTAGGGTCGGCAGAAATTGATTCTTCGCGTTCCTGGATTTGGTGAATAGTTTGCTTTAATGTCGCTTTCATTATAAGATTGCCTAGTAATTTCATGTTTGGTCTTGGTTATGGACATCACGTGGCCAGGCTCAAGGTGAGCTTAGGCATGGAAATCATGTTTGGCAGTTTTTCTGACCTGAAATCTCTAAATCCCCAGATCATCAATGTCATGTTGTTTTCCAGCAGGAACCTCCACCTTGACACTGTTTATTGTTAGAAATTTTTGAAATAGCGGCAAACATCATGCATTTTCCCATAACGTTTTTCACTTTTTGCTGTTTTGCCAATCTGTGGGAAAGTAGGTTTTAATATTTGAAGCTTTGTCATCCTGGTCATCACTAGTAATTTTGGTAACGATTATTGTATGTGAGCTAATTTCAAAGATTTTCTTGTGTCGTCACACAGTGTTGTGAGGGTGAAGAAAAGAATTGCACCAAAAATTTAAGTACCTACCTCAGTTGTTGAAGATTATCGAGTAAACCAAAATTCATTGTACCTTGTGGACCGTAAAAGCAATTTTTCTTTATGATCCCGATGGTTCTTAAACCACCATATGTCCAATACCAAAAAGCTTTGTTTGGGAATTGAACAAGAAAATCAGGATGGAAATGCCCAAAACCTTAAAAGGTTCCCTCCTTTCGCCTCTCACAGAAAATCAAGAGTTTCCCCATCCACCCATTTTTTCATACCATCTTTTCTCTATCATTTTCCAAACACTACATAAATGTTTA
The DNA here is from genome assembly GCA_014182565.1 of Eucalyptus marginata. Classification (NCBI taxonomy): domain Eukaryota; kingdom Viridiplantae; phylum Streptophyta; class Magnoliopsida; order Myrtales; family Myrtaceae; genus Eucalyptus; species Eucalyptus marginata. The sequence goes on along the minus strand of CM024585.1, from coordinate 20,947,810 downwards.
TTACTGGTGATGTTCCAGTAGACTTAATGCTCAAGCTTAACCTTAGAACTAAGGTCCATATTTTACCCTGAATATCAATGACATAAGCTTGTGCAAAAGTGTAAAGTTACCTATAGTAGTAGGATAGTTTAACTATCGCTAACACAATGGAAAAAGAAAAAAGGAGCTAAGAAAAAGTTGCTGACATTCCTTCCCCTCTCTCCCTCCCTCTTCCTTCCCTACACCAGTAAATACTAAATAATGCCTACGGAACGAAAATTACCAACATTAACACTTCGTTATCGCTGACAGTGTTGTATGTGCATACATTGGGGCTTTGCTATCGATCATCCCTTCTTCACCGTGACCAAGTTGTTGAAATCTTCAACTGTTCAAAAGGTCACGGGTCATGCCCATTGTTAAATTGTGGATTGAGTCATGAATGGTAAACCTCATTTTCTGAGGTTATTCAGCTTTGCGGGTGATATATCGGAGAAAACTTTGAGCTCTGCACCACTTCGGGTTATGTGGTGCATTTGGAGATCACGTAATAAAAGATCTCGGGTGTGATGATGCTGTGGCTACTTTTTTCTACCGTTTTATTCATTGTTGGTCATCATGCTCTAGATTGTGCCTATAGTGTTGTTTATTTTAGTTTGTCTCTCTTTAGTCTTTTATGATGTACTATATTATTCTTTTTAGCAAATACACTGTTATGTATCATATATACTTTGATTCTGCAGGTATATATTCATTTCAAAAGAATGCACTATTGTCCTTTGCTGATTAAACTGACAGTCACATTTCCACCATTTTGTGGGAACATGCTGCTGGCGGTGCCTTTTTATATTGTTGGTGGTTGTAATTTTTGGATTGCAATTACAAAACTCTATGCCTTTCTCAGGATCTTGGCCAGCTGTCATGTGATCTGGCCAAATGTCTGTTATTGGCAATATTTTAGTAAAATAATTGTCAAGCCTGATCTTGCATTCGCGGTCCATCTTTTTCTATTTTTGGTTTATATAAACAAAAATTGCATGTAAAAAATGTTTGAAAATAGAATGCAACACTATCAGAGTAACCATTAATTAGAGAATTCAACCGTAACTTTTCAGGAATGCTTTGACCCAATAGTTGATCCTACGACGAACCGTGATCTCATTCCTTCAATGGTGTATGGGTAAGTCTCCAGCCGTTAGGGTTGAACTTGTGTATTGCCATCTTTGACTCCGCAACTGAATATCTTAACCCTTTAAATTTAATGTATGTGTCTGCTTGCATTATCTGCAGAAGGTGCACGAGGAACCAAGAGTACGGTGGAATGTACTGCGCAGTACTAATTGTCAAGTAAGAACCTTTGCGCACCTCAAAGCAGATCAACAGGAGTGAAGGGATTTTGATTTTTTTTTTTTTTTGGCTGCAATTATTGCTGCTCAATTGTTGTATCAGCAGGAATTCTTAGGATTTTTGGACAAGAATTAGCTGAACTCCCCTTAGTAGCGACAAAAAAGGGCAGTCCCGACCAGGTTAAATTATGTTACTCTCTTCAGGTGTTTTGATATGGTTTGGCAGTTCTGCCTACCCAAATTATCTAGTAATGAAATTCCACTTTTCATATTTTAAGAAAAATTTAAGGAAGATGACTTTTACTACAAAGACAAAGTCTTATGTTTGTGTGGGGTCGGTTGCACATCCTGTCATGTCATTGTGCTTTCTTTTATTTCAAATCTTCTTGAAGCTTGAGATATTCTAGATCTTTCTTCAGAGTCTACTTCCACATCTTTCCCTGTTTCTTTTAGTGGCTATTTGTCCCCAGAAATTACCTTTTGCAATGGTATGTCGGCTTTCCCCCCAAAATGAGGAATGCTACTTTTTGTAATTCAACAAGCACTTACAATCTCATCTTGGATCAGGATGCATGAAATTCTCATTTATGCTGTAGAGTACTGACCAGAACAGTTCTGGTTTCCAATAAATTCTCACCACTACTGCATTAAAATATTTGGGACTACACTCTTTAGGCAGCCCCTTCTTATCCTTAAAAATAGTGATTTTCATTCTTTGTTTGGGTTTCAGTGTGATATTTGAAGCTGTGGACATGACTTATATTCTCTGAATTGGTGATGCAGTTTGGGATTTGAGCAGTTTTCATCAAATTTAGGGAGACTTTACTGTACATTCTGAATGTCTATCTTTGATGTGAAAAAGAAACGCACCTCAGCAGTTGCTCAAAATGTGATTGTGCATGTGGTTTCTCTACTCTTTTGTAAAGCACCATGCATGGTTTGCCTCATGTCCATCAGTTTCACTGTGTCATGGAATCTAATCAATTTGATGAGGTAGTCATATAAATGTTAACCACTATGAATTGTTACTCAACTGGCTTTGATCTCATATTTTCAATCAGGGCTACTTTCAACTACTGTTCTCTTGCATTCAGAAACTGCTGGGTTTCTTGAATGTAAGGAGCCTTGTGCTACCAGCTGCTGCAGAAGCGCAGTCTATATGGACTGACAAATTTGGTTTCGTAAAGATGGAACTTGACCAGGTGTTTTATCGGATCAATTTATCTCGCACTCTATTATGTGCTTTCTTATCACTGCTAACATGGATATTTTCTTAATCTGCAGCTCACTAGTTATAGGAAAATCTGCAGCCAGATGGTCACTTTCAAAGGGACATCTATGCTGCAAAAACCAGTTTCGAGGTGCAGCTTTGACGATGCTGGAATATGTTAGTTTCAGGATTTCCTTTTTAGAGTTGTTTATTGGCAGAGTTTAGTTGGGTTCTCTCTTGTACATGCTTTCTTCCCCTTCCTTTTAGTGTTGCAATTTTGTATATTATTCACAATTTTTGGCCCCCCTCGACCATTAAAAAAAAAAAAAAAAAAAAAAAAAAAAAAAAAAAGGTCACAGGGATAGGTTGAAAGGAGAGGGGGAATTGGAGGAAGCTTGAACTTTGCTTTTTTGTAATGCTTAAAGGAAAAACGTTCCGAGTAAGCAAAGGTTCAATATAATAGTTATGCTATTTTGCCGATCCATTTCTTTGGAAGCTTAAGTGTGCTCGCTTTCGATTTCTTTTCTTCTATTTCCTGTTTGGCCGACCGCTTGCATTTGCTGTCTGATATATGACATGTATCGTGATGTGCCTGTAGGCAATAGCAATGCACCTAGTATCTAGGATCTAATCTGATTTCTTAAAAGTAAGGTGGTAGTGGTGTGGTGTCCTCCAAGGTCAGGAAATGTCAGATCCATTATTGGGGAGAGATGTTATGGATGCTTAGAAAGCCCTTTCGGGTCGGCCACTGCACTATATATTCTTTTTCTCTAGCCATATGGATCAATCCCACGACTAACTGGCAGTATTTATTCTCCACAATTGTCACACGAATCGGATCTTTTTGATCTTGATGTCGCGCTGAGCGGAGCTTTTTTTTATCCTTCAAAATCTTAGGATTACAGTTATCCGGGGTAAGAGTTATAGCGGAAGTGATGAGATGCTGCTGTTTAGTCGGATTCTTGGTTTCAAGGAAAACTTGACCAGAGGGCAGCAGATTAGTTGCTCGCTGTTGTTCCGTCCATGTATCTTAGTGAGATATTTGTTGTCATCCTTCTCCATTTCAACTTAGTTGTCACGGCACAGCAGTTTCGTAGAATATGCCGGACCATGACATTTGAAATAAGGAAATAAGAGTGATGAAAATCTCAAAAGCGTTCCTGACCAAATTAGGTCCGGAGCATACTATGCATAGGAAATTCTATGTTGAAGTTCGACCGGAATGATGATCATCAAATTCTTATATGCCTGCGCATCGATGTGACATGGACATTATAAAAGTTGGTCATTTGCAACACAAGTTTTGTGCGACGTGACGCAAGGTAGTTGCTAAATAAATACGGAACAGAGACCCTTTCAGCTAATTGGTTTTTTCATCTCCTCGTCTTTTGGATTTGTTATGTTTTGAAGCTCGTGCTTCTACTATTCAAACTCTTACTTGAATGAGAATGCTATAAACTTCTTTTCGACCAAAAAAAATAAAAGTAAAAATAAATACGGAACAGTCTTTGAGTATGGGTGAAACACATCATGATGTGTTCGGTGCACTCAAGGTGAATGCACTTCTTATTCAATCCACGATTCATATCTTGCCTAATTAAATGAAAACTATATTACAGCATCAAACAGCTTCCTGGGTCAGGATGAAAACTATATGACAGCATCAAACAGCTTCCTGGGTCGGTCCCGCCGTGATGTACTGCAACATCCTCGACACATCGGAGTGGGAAGACCCTCCCTCCTGCATCGCCTGTCTCGCCTTCTCCCCAAGTTCAGCTGCTCTCTTCCTCCTCTCTTCTCCTTCTTCATCCTCCGACACCAGCGCATCGATAGCCCTCGCGATCTCATCTTCCCTCACCAAGATGCCGACCTTCCTTTCCTCTCCCCATCTCATCGGCTCCTTCGTGCCCACTCGGACTCCGATTTTCATTATGTCCACCACGAGCGCCTCATTCGCGAACTGCTCAGCGAAGAGAGGCCAAGTTATCATCGGCAGCCCTGAGCACACGCCTTCTAGGGCCGAGTTCCAACCGCAGTGCGTTAGGAATCCTCCGACCGCTCGGTGAGAAAGAATGGCGACCTGAGGAGCCCACCCTCTTATCACAGTCCCTCTTTCTTTGACCCTTTCCTCAAATCTTTCCTCCATTAACCAGTTCTCTAATTCAGAATCTCCCTCTCCCCTTTTGATCACCCAAACGAAAGGCTGTTGCGATGCTACTAAGCCCCTCCCTAGCTCCATCAGCTGCGATGGGGCTAAACGGCATAGACTTCCTAAGCAGGCATAAATCACTGATCGCGGCTTCATTGAATCGAGCCACGCCATGCATTTTTCTGCATCGCTCGAGGCCTCTTTTCCTCTCTGAAACATGTCGGACTCGTCTTTGTTGCACAAAGAAACTGGTCCGACGCACCAAACTCTTTTCCCAATCGCCTTTTGGTATGCCTCGATGCACCCATGCTCCAGCTCAGCGAAGCTATTGAGCACGACCCCTTGGGCTGCCATTTCAGCCTCCTGTATCTTCCCACGGAAGACATCGAAATCCTGTTGGCGCACGGTATTCCCTGGAAGCTGCGCTTTCGTGATCTTGAACCCCTTTGGCATCCCCGGCACCTCAAACGGTTCCATGTCGGAAGTAATCGAATCCAAGCATTTGGAGTGTTTCACATTATGAGCGCTCAACACGGAGAAGCAACACATTGGTTGAAAAACAAATCTCGGAACTCCAAATCTTTGGGCGGTTTCGGATGACCAAAATATGTATTTGTCCGATATTATGCAGCTAGGAGCAGTAGTTTGTTCTCGAAGGTGCTTCTCAATTGGTTCTTGCAGTTTTCCCATTGCATTATAGAACTTGGCCAGTAGCTCTGGCGACGGGAGGATATCCAGATTCTCGTACCCAATAGGGAGCCCCACTTCTTCACACGGGAAAGAGATTTCCACGAGCTGGATTGGCATTCCGAGTTCGCCAGATCGATCCACGGTGGTTCTGAACCTGCGGGCATTGACAGGGGTCGTGTATATAGTAGCGACCGCTCCCCGTGAAGCGAAAATCCGTGCCATGTCCACCATAGGAATCATGTGGCCCTGCGCCAGGAGCGGAATGAACACCATGTGAACGGATTGGGATGGCAAAGACATGATGGAACGGAAGTGTTAGATCGATTCAGGGAACGCGGCAGGTGGCGCACTGGGGGGAGGAATTTATTTACACTGCTAGGACTTTCAAAGATAAAGCTGAGGTGAAAGTTTCAAAAAGCGTGATGATGGTTTGGTTGAACTCCATGCTTTATATGCATAAGTTTCACCTGATCCTTCCTTGGCAGGTGTGACTGCTTAAAAAATCGGGAACGTTACTCTCGTTTCCAATCGTTTCCAAAGAATGAGGTCTTTGCCGACTGAGATCGGTCTTGAGTTTTCAAGTGAGCAGTTTTGACTTTGAACCATTCTTGATAGAAGTCAAAGACTGTACTTTGCTCGATTTAATTAATAGCCAAAGATCTGATACAACTGCCATTTGTTTATTTTTTAATCAACAACAAAAGACTCGACCAAAAAACAAAGAATAACAAAAACAAATGAGACGAGCTGGGGAAGCTGCCTGGAAGCTGAAGCTGAAGCTTTCTGTTTGCCCTGACACGATGTTTGCTCGAACCACGTTTGGACAGCACTAGAATAATCTAAACATCCCGAGAAATTATCCGGTGAATCCGGTAGATGTACTAAATTAAATTTGAATTGTTAGATATGGTGGGATCTGTATGGAGTCCATTTTTAGTGGTTCAGATCTAGGTTGATACATACATATTTTGCTTTGCTAATAACTTACTCAAAGGTTCATTTTATTATTGAGTAACATATCATATTAAAAATTCCGATTCAGCTTACTTCTTCAAATAGCAGTTAACTAATGGCGAATCAAGAATTCGAGGTTAGGCGAACGAGACAAAAGAAGTTTTCGCCAAAATATCATAAAGATAATTTTTTGGGAATTTTTTTAACCTATTATTGAGGAATTTTTTGGACATAGGGGTTGGGGCACTACTAGCCACCAAGGTTTGTGATCCCTGTAAACCGCTTAATCGAACCGGACTAGGAGTACTGGTTCCCTATTTTCGGAATCGAGAATTGAACCACTAGGTTCTAGGACTAGTTGACCGGTCCGGTTAGGCTCCAGGCGATCCAATAGAATCAGTGAATTTGCATATCTCGATTAAAAGATTTGGATTAATTGAATTATTATTTTATGTTGCAATTTGAAACTGGGATTTCATCCAAGATTTGCTAAGAGACTAAGAAGACTGAGAGATAATGGGGCCGTGATTGTAGGGACATGCCCGAAAAAAGGAGGAGGATTTAGTGAATTCTTTTTCATAAATGATGGACTCACAAATTTATGGAAGGTGCAGTAAGCGAGGGAGGTAAAAGTAAGTCTTTGCAAGAAAAGAAAGAAAGTAAAATAAAGAAAGAAACAAGAGACCAAAGGAGCAAGTTGGATGAATCGGTGAAGCAATATGAAAGAAACAAAGATTTGCTTCATCATCTAGAATAAAGCGATGCATGATAGGAGATTTGGGTTTAGGTTTACACTTTACTTCTTTAAGAACTAAAGAAAATAAAAAAATTTAATTAGTCCAATTTGATTGGTCCGATTCCCACCTCGAAACTAGGAACATAACTGAAAATCATTGATTCCAATGTTATGGAATCAATAATCGGATTGCCACTATCTAGAACTGCCCAAAACAGACTAGTTTAGTTTGATTGGGATAGTTCTATATACTCACCCCAATGATCAATCACGTAGTGAGTAAGACTTTACACAATCGCAGCCTAGGCTCCTAGAGTAACTCCAAATAAGAGACTCTAACATGGATGCAACTATTGTGAGCTTATGTGTTTGATCACTCAATCAAATATCAAGGCTTTGGCATCTTCTTCTTCTTATTTTACATTTTCCTTTCTCTTTCCCTTTTTTTAAGGGGAACTTGCTTAAATTGTAGCCTTACAACGTGAAGACTGAAATTTTCTATCGACGGACACGTTGGGACCACTGATAATGAGGTCTATAGATGAGTCCATCTGGGAATGACTTCTTCTGAAGATTTGGCACCCTTTGAAGCTTTTCTTTCTGTGCTGACAGCCCTGCTGGGCATCACCTAATGCGGGTTTGCAACGTCAAAGTCTTTTTGCGTAATTGCGTGGCGTTTGTGGCATGTGAAGACCATCTCCGTGGACTCCACTCTTCGGATGAAAAAGACAAGAAGAACGAAAGGCGTTAGCACTACAACAACCACGCCTTCGGTTGTTGTGATCAGACTGATAGAATAAATAAATGTTGAACAAGTCTTCATCCGATAATTTAAACTTTTAAAATAGTTGATGGTGATCTCAAAAAGTATCGACACTCTCCAGAAACTTTCGTGTCGTGTTGGAATCTTGACACGAAATGTGATCAATAGGTGTTGGAAAATTTGACACATGATCAACTCGCCCAACATACGAGTCCGGAATTCCAACACGCGTTCCAACATGCATAGGGTCAATTTTAGAAATTTCCAATAAATGATGCAAATATAAAAAAAAGAAAAAAGACAAAAGACAAATAATAAAAAGGGAAAGAAGTGATTAATTGTTGAATTGAAATGATGAATGATATTAACAAGTGGTGAATTGATGAATTTAGTGTGAAATTCTAGACTCTTTTTATTATTTGTTTATTTGTGAATTTAAATCAAATTAATTTGATTATATAAAAATATATTTAATATACAACGTGTCTCGAAATGTCGGATCGTAACAATGCTACTTAGATGATCCCACCAAATCTCACATAATAATAGAGCAAGAAGTTATGAGTTCAAATCTTTCTAGGCTCATATTTACTTCCCCAATTATATATTTGCTTGCTTTAAACTTAGGCTAAAGTCTAACCTACGTGTGAAGGGGAGTGTTAGTTTAATTAAATAATGATTTCACCTAACAACTTATTTTTTTAGAATATTTAGTAGTGGTTCCATGAAATCTTACATGGCGTTAGAGTAGGAGGTTCTGAGTTTGAATCTTTTCGAACCCCATTTGCCTTATCAATCAAATATGTTCATGTTTAATACAAAACAAAAAGAGCAACGCCCTTTCTAAGTTTGAATCTTTCCAAACCCCAATTTATCTCCCCAATTAAATATGTCCAAATTTAGAACTAGGCGAAAAGACCAGTGTTTTCATCTAACAATTTAAGTTTTTAAAATAATTGGTAATGGTCCTATCAAATCTCACACATAGAAAGAGAACTGGTTTTAGAGTGTCTTTTGGAATTAAAAAGGAAGAAGAAGAAGATACTTTTGCACCATTTAGAATGAAACTATGGCCTTCAACATAAGAGATAGCGACATAACCATTTGAATTTTGTAATGAAATGGTACAACTTTTAGTTTTTATTATAAGAATTTGGTTTTCTACCAAAAGTATAAAATCAACTAGTTCTTGACTTAGGAACTACACTAAGATTGTCCGGTTGAGGAACCAGTGGTTCCAGAATTGGCATCAAAAATTGATTCACATTGGAACTGGTCAACTCTAGTTAAAGTAATATGGAAATTGGAAAGTCTTCTTTGTGTTTTTTTATTGCATGACAAATAGGCAACCAATAGAGAGTGTTTCTTATGTAATTCTAAAACATTTAAGAAGTTATCTCCTACCTAATTTGGTACCATAATTGGCATCGGAAACTGATTCACATTGGAACTGATCACCTCTAGTTAAAGTAATATGGAAATTGGAAAATTTTTCTCTGTGTTTTGTTATTACGTGACAAACCGATAGGGAGTGTTTCTTATGTAATTCTAAAACATTTAAGAAGTTATCTTCTACCTAATTTGAGACGAGATATCGCATATTTCTCACTTAAAACGCTAACGCTGGAGTTAGTGCCAACTCACCATGCTTAACGACACTACCTTCATGCTATAAGTGATTTGCCCATTCCCGCTCAATTACTATCCTTAGTGCTTGTTAGGAGTCACCTTGTCCTAGTCCTCTCACTCCAACAATTCGTCCCTTCTTTCGGCCTCGAGCCACGCACTTGCTGGAGAAAGATCCTGCTCTGACGACATTTTAATTGACCTGGTCCCATCCACGTTCGCGTAATCTCTGAAAGATTCAAATATCCATTTAAGATGGCGGTCATTTAAGACTCGTCTTATTTACCAATTATTCGAGAAGGTCTATGTTGTGGATGTGAGACTTTGTCTAAGGAAACTTACAATTCACAACTTCTTGCGAATGGGCAGTAGTATGGAGGTTTCACGGGTCTCCAGAAGATGATAGCCAACTCTAGTACGAAGCTACCTTTTTCATCATCATGCACAAAATAATTGGTGTCCACGGATTCTGACATAGACCGTGACACGCCTTCTGGATCACGCCACGGAGTTGAATTCAGTTTTGCATGAGATTTTAGTCCTGACAATAACATTCAAACACGGTCGAAACTTAGGCACTAACATACACGTCGTTGCATGTTTGAATGGTTTTACTTCAATCATCCTATTTCCGATAGCCGAAATAGGAAATAAACACGAAGATTCCCAAGAGCGGAAATCTCGGGAATTTACATTCAAATCTTTCAACTTTCACAATACTATTGTCGTGATACAGCAGTGACGCAAAATTGCGTTGTGATAGAATGAGAACTTTTTGTCGATGGGTCATATATTAAATGGCGATTGTCATAATGAAATAACTACTTTGGCAACAACCATATTTGTCTTAGGTCATATTTTTATATACTTATTTGATTACGAACGGGCCAATTCCATAAAAAAACACGAACTTTAGTTGTTGTCCCAAATCTGGCCTGAATTTTATTTTGTCTAAAAAAAAAAAGCACAAACTTTAGGTGTTGTTCTAAATCTGGCTCGAACTTTATTTTGTCTACATAAACTTTCACTTGTGTCCCAAATCTAGCCCTTCGTTAACCCTCATTCCACAGTCATCCGAAGTGGCATTTCCACGTCAATAATAATATCCAACACAACAAAATGATGCTGCATTCGAGTGTTTGGAGGAAGTGTTAAATTTAAGTCTGTCCTCCAATGAGGTGAACTTTACAGATGATTCTCATAAGAAAAATAATTTGGCAGCTTCAATTCCAGGGGACGAGGCACATAGCTAGGGCCATTAGATCAATTAACAATTGACAAGCTGTTTGCAATGTCAGAAGCTGGGTTGGAAGCAGAAGATTACATTCCTTAAAGCGAGATATTAAAAGCGTGTGCATCTTATAGTTAAATAGAAATGTGAAGCCCATTTGTAATAAACTTACTTTATTTTGTCTCAAATAAAATTTGGGCTAGATTTGAGACAACACCTAAAGTTCGTGCTTTTTTTTTTTTAGACAAAATAAAGTTTGGGCTAGATTTGGGACAACACCTAAAGTTCGTGTTTTTTTTAGACAAAATAAAGTTCGGGCCAGATTTGGGACAACACCTAAAGTTCGTGCTTTTTTATGGAATTGGCCCGATTATGAACCTGTAAAGACGGCATAATTTTCCTTATCATCCAAATGTGTCTCGCTCATAGTCTTACTTTTGATTGGATGTCATCCATCAAGTTTGATTGTGCCAAGTCATTCATTGACCGGGTTATGCACGGAAAAATTATTAGTTCTTTAATGAAATTATCTGAGTAAGTCAACATATATAAACTTTACTTTTATGCAATGTTTGAACACTCTATAATGATAGAGACAACTCAACTGAGATGACCATGTGAACGTGACTATCTTGCATGTATCGTCGTGCAATATACTTCAATGAATTAGATATACTTAATTCTCCTTTTTTAAGAACATATATTCTCTTCTAAGTGTTCCGGGATATCGACGAATTGCATACCCTAAATTCTCATGATTCGACTTGCCAAAAAGATAGTCCGACATATCTCATGAAGTAAGGTTAAAGATAAACATAAGATCGGCAAATTAAATTTATTGTACTTTTGTCTATTAATTGTAAAGGTTAATGAAGATGGAAATGAAATAGATTTAGAGTTTATTTCGAAAGATTAAGTAAACTGTTGTGCAATTTCATGGGGAGAGCATTCTTTGCTTTTAAGAAATCAATTTCCCTTTTTTTAGAGACAAGCATACACACTTTATAGAGTAAAGAATATCGTATTTTACATTTCGTAAATAGATGTAGCATATGTTCTTTGTATTTGGATTTTACCCTACAGTTTGATCAATATATATATCTTACATTTAATTTATTCCTTGACTGAACCAATAGTGAAAATAATCCTCTAAATGTACCGAAAATAATGATCTTAAACGTTTATTTATGAACCGAATCAGTCCAATGCTTGATGGTTTTGGTGCGATTTTGTAGAACTCTATTGGATGTTTAAGTATACAAGCGAAATTTGACAATGAAAAAAAGGATATAGGAAGGAGTCGAATAATGGAATGTTAGTACTTACTTTTGAAAAATCATCTAACAAGTCTAATGTCTGAAAGAAAAGTAAACACAAAAACAATAGAAAAAACCCACCTACGAACTCTAAAACGCAAAAATAAAATAAAATAAAAATAATAAAGCAAGAAAAAAAGACATCGACTTACTCCAATCGTCAAGTCCCATTTGTTTTAGTATATATAGATAGATTGTTTCTAAGGTTGGTTTTGTTTTTATCAAAAAGACTTTCCTGAAATGATTTTCTGAGCTTTAATATGTTTGGTTTGTTAAAAATGAATAATCAATCAAAAAGACTTATTCAACATTGAGGAAAATGATTTCTCCCTCGCCCCCCCCCCCACCCCAAAAAAAAAAACTCTTTGATTATATTTTTGGAAGGGAGAATTATTCTCACGTGAAATTTTATTAAGTTTTTTTTTAATTATTCGCATTTTTTTCTGGCACCCCTTTTTGGTTACTTTATTTTGATAATACAAAAGCTTAAATTTTATAATTCATTTATTAGCAATATCTTAGATAAAGGTTTCGATATCATCTTAATATATTATATTAGGGACATGATATAATTATGATGCAAAGAATGATTTTTGAAAGTAAGGTTCAAGTATAAATTTTTTTTGGAAAAAGTACCAAAAAAGTCATAAACTTATTGCATTTGAGCTAATTCAGTCTTAAATATTTCAATTGCACTAATTGAGTCCTAAATCTTTTGATAATTTATCAATGTTATCCATCCAGCCAATCTCGGCTGGAAATCGCTAAATAGATATCGGTTATCCTATATGGCATGACAAGCATTAACATGAACAAATTTTATAATTTTTGATATTTTTCTAAACTTTTTTTTTAATTTTTTTTTACAACTTTGGGCTGAAGGCCGTTGGCCAATATCGCTATCCATAGGCGATAGCCAACGACCCTCACCTAGTCTAGAGGAGGGTCGACACTCTCCCTTATTGGCTGACAAGGGCCGCAAAGCCACACAAGCTTGTGAGGCCCTTTACGAGCAAGGGCCTCTATGCCCTTGCTAGCCACAGGTGAGGGCAATGTAGCCCTTGTTAGTGTGGCGCTCTCTTGCATTTGGGCGAGGACGATGAGAAGTGGAGGCCCTTGCTCAGAATTCGCCTATGGCCAATCAAGGTTGGTAAGTGGGTCGTTGGCCCATAGTTGGGAAAAAAAGGAAAGGAAAAAAAAAATGATATGATAATTAGAAAAAAACCGCACTAGCGTTGACCATACCACATAAGATAGACGATATCCATGTCAATATTTTCTAGTTAAAATTAGTTGGATGGATACAAATATTTAGGATTAAATTAACACAATACAAATATTTAAGATTAAATTGATTTAGGATTTTTTTTTTTGTACTTTTCCCAAAAGATTTTGTACTCTCACTTTCAAGTACACCATCAAATAGCTGAAAACCAACAAGTTTTTAAAATAATTTTCATGGAAAAAAATTTCCTCCGTCAAGAAATTTCTTGGGAAAGAAACACACTCTAAATTACAAAAGTTGCAATAACTAACACCACCTTCGTATTACAGCATAGCCTATTAGTAGGCACTGAAGTGAACCAAATGGGTGTCGAAACACTTTTTGGTAGATTAGCTATACTTTCATGTCAGTTCATATGTACTTTTTGGCAAGTTTATATATTTGACATTTTGTGACTTATTTTAGGTATACTTCAAAATCCATTGACGACATAAGACTCGTTGATCTATTCCCTATTCTCAAATGACTGATAAATCTGTTCTCAAGTTCGAAACTCATAATCTTGTTGCATGAGAACTGCGGACATATTCATCGGCCGACTTCAAATTTTGAAGCTTTGAAAACATTGATTTGATTGTTTGCCATATATTATTCCTCGGAAAATCACATTGAAGGTATAAGAGGTGATAACATGAGTGGTACCTGAACTTTTCTTTGGTGTTCAATGTGATATATGAATTTTTTTTGTTCAATTTAATTTTTGAACTTTAAAAACCTCATCAATGTAGTCCTTTTATTAAAAAACTCCTAGCCCATTCGTTAACGTGGCCATCATATTTGTGGACTTAATATTAAATTTTTCATGTGTGTGATGCCAAAGAAAGTGTAGATAAGTAGGAGATAACACAAGTGAGAATTTAAATGGATAGGTCTCGCCACCCGAGATAATCAACCTAAGAGATAAGAGCAATACTTGCCACCTGCAGAAATCCACCTAAGGGATAAGAGTAAATAAGAAAACTTCTTTTTATCAAGCCAAATGCTCAAATAATTTTATGGAATAAACCAAGTCTTGCCTTTTCATTCATCACAACATGCTTATATAATTGAGCATGGAACAACCCTCCAAGCATGAGTAATTTCCTACACACATTGGAAAGGCATAACATAATAAAATCCTAAGAACTAGAACTTAGACTCTTGGAACCTTTATTACTTTTAACACTCATAAGGGAACTAAGAAATGCAATAATGATATTTATGAGACATTGAAAATATGAAAGATATAGTTGATGTAGGTCTCCATGTTTTGCCGATTTCTAAAGTTGCCAAATTAATGGCCTTTAAGGGGTGCTCCAGCATCATACGCTTCTGTTGCGTGTAAACTCATCCCTGAGTTTCCGTTGTTTTCTTCTTCACAGTAGGGAAAAAGATTTGCAACATCGAATGTTGCTAACATAATATATTCAACATTGATCATTGTCTCATAACAACTCTCTCCATTCAATTTTTTTTTTTTTTTTGACAAGAAAGAGTGTCGTGTCTCTTCCAAAATGACCAACTAATCCACCAACATGGGCCTCATTGATAATGGCTTCCTTGAGAGAACTTCTTGGTATGCACAAACAAGTATTCTTGAAAAGAAATCCATCTTACAACAAGAATTGCCGATTAAACCCTTTGAACAATCTTTCCAAATTTTTCAAAAGTCTGGATCATCTTCATAAAACTCTTTGATCATGTCAAAGCCTAAAACCTTCACTTGCATTGTGGATAGCAAGGAATGCCTACAACTTAATGCATCCCCCACGTGATTAAGAGTTCCGGCTTTATGTTTGAGAAGAAAGGTGAACGTTTGAAGAAACTCTACCCACTTGGCTTGCCTATTGTTAAGCTTATGTTGAGTGTTTATGTACTTCAAGGTTTCATGATGACTAGAGAACAAATTCCTTGAACAATAGATAATATTGCCAATGATCCAAATCTCTAACAATAGTATAAATCCCTTATCATAAGTAGAGTAATTCTTGAAGGAATTATTTGATTTCTCAGTAAAAAAATGCAACGGGCTTTCCTTTTTTGGCTAAGAACCACACTAATTCCCACATTATAAGCATCACAATCAACTCTAGATTTAGAGGGTAAATAATTCCCTCCCCATTAGATGGTTTAGGGGTTCTCTCTATTTTGAAAGGGCCCAAGGTGATCATGACTTCATCTTGTTGAAAGTGTAAGTATCCTTGAACCCCTCATGCTTAGTTTTTTTCTATCAAATTGCCAAAGTCCTCCCAAGAAGCAAATGGCAAGCAATCATGGGAACAACATCTCTCCATACTTAATCATTATGTTTTATTCTGATGGAGAATGAACAAGACATAGTTAATCAACCCTTACCTAATTCCCTTTGCGAAGCCAAGAGAGCTTGTAAGATTGTGGGTGTTTCTCTGTCTTGAGGTGCAACTTATCCACCATTGTTGTAACCGCTACATCCCCACAACTTCCTCTATTGATGATAACATCACACACCTTTCCATGAGAAGTGCATCAAGTATGATAAATGTTTTTGCAAAGCCACTAACCATCTTCACCAAGAGTAGCATTGAAGATGCCACAAAGGATTAGAGACTCTCCTTGATCTCCATTAATAACTCCATCTCCCTCTAACCTTTCATTCGAATTAGGTGGGTCTTAACGTTGCTCTTCTTATACTAGAGAGAGAACCTTACGATTTGGATAATTGGAGGCACTATGTCCAACACTTGGCTTTTGAAACACTTGACAGAGTTAGGGCGATTGGAACTTGATGATCCATCATTCTTTGGAAGCGATTTTGAAGCAGCTGCCCTAGTATTAGAAGTAGAGGCACTCTCATTTTTGGAATAGCCTTCTTTGTTCCAAGACCAAGAGCTACTACCACGTGCTTCTTTAAGTTATTGTTCCACCTTAAGTGCAAATTAACAAACATCATGGTAAGTCCAATAAGATTGAAGTTGGACAACATTACCGATTTCCAATCGAAGTCCACCAAGGTAGTAGGAAACAATTTGCTCCTCAATCTCAAAAACATCACAAAGAATAACGAAGTGATCAAATTCTCTTGTATATTCTTCAACAAACAACTCCTTTTGTTTGAAATTGTGAAACTAGAGGAGGGTATCTTGACAATAGTTCATCGGTAGGAACTTCTTCTTTAATTATTTCTTCATCTTTTCCCAAGTTACAATGGGGTTTCTTCCTTCGCAACTTTTTTGTTTGTTCAAGTGCTCCCACCAAATAGACACGTGCTTTTTGACTTTGATGGCAACTAGCTTCACCTTTCGCATTTGGTATTTCTTTGTAGTGAAAGAATCTTTCTACAGTGTGCAACCAATCCATAAATTCTTCCGATTGCATCTTCCCTTCAAATTCAAGAATATCAACCTTTACATAAGAATCTTACTCAATTCCATGGAACCTTCATTACTGACATCAAGGAAGTCCTTCCTCACTTGAAGCATGACTTCGATTACTGGCGAGGGGATTGATGCCCTCTTCATCAGAGAGAGCATCTTCTAAATCATGATGCAAACCATCACATTCCAAAAGTTGACTCCTTGCAAACACTCTTGTAGTCGTTGGCTTGTCTCCTTAAATCATCCACCTCCATATCTCGCTCGTCTCTTTCTTGAGCTATAAGAGACTCAATGTTTGGTCCACATTGATGACGACCAACCATTTAACCTTGCTCTCATACCAATTTGATGCTAGAGAAAGTGTAGAAAAGGAGGAGGTAATGAGAACTTAAATGGGTAGGTCGCTCGCCACTTCTAGGTAATCAACCTAAGAGATAAGAGCAAAACAAGAAAACTTCTTATTCTTAAGCCAAAGCCTCAAATAATTTTATGAATTGAACCAAGTATTGCCTTTTCATTCATCATAGCATGCTTATATAATTGGGCATGGAACAACCCTCTAAGCATGAGTAAATGCTTGGATGCATTATAAAGACATAACATAATAAAATCCCAGGAACTAGATTTTTGACTCTTGGAACTTATTACAACTACGACTCATAAAGACCTAGGAACTAAGAAATGCAATAATGATATTTATGAGACATTGAAAATATGACAAATATTGCCGGTGTATATCTCCATGTTTTGACAATTTCCAAAGTTGCTGAATTAATGGCCTTCAAGGGATGCTCTGGCATTAGTATAGTATCTATAGGGTTTACATGTGACTTATGTGTGAGTGTCTATATATAAACAAAGAAGGAAAAGAAGATGTGCTAACTTTAGATAATAAATTGACAGTTCACGTCAATATTTTGTTCCAATAAACGCAAACATGATAGTCCATATCATAAGATGAATGTGACATAGCAAAATACTTGATGGAAGGATTACATAGAGTGGATAGTTTTATGGACTAGAGTGAACAAAGAAAGTTCATAAGACAAAGTTAAGAAATTATATTGAACATTAACGAAATGTTCGGGAACCACATATGCCATTATCCCAAAGTATAAACATGAAGTGGCTGTATTACCTACATGACATCAGTTAATTTAATCAAAACCAGTTTCACTTCGTCTTTTTTATTTGATGTTCCAGATCATTTGATCCCAAAATGTTAGGCCTACATGTTTTAATGTTCCACTTGATTTCGGCTCACATGGGCCGGAATCATGGGTCAAGCGTTGCTCCTCCTTCCCATCTCTTAGTGGGTTTGGATACTTGAGCACCGACCCATATTTCGCATAATGGAGGCCCAAATTATTACAGTTAGTGGGGATTGCAGGCCCGTTTGTAATCCGTTGCAATAGTATTAACAACGATAAAAGTATGCGAGTACCTCACTAAGTCGTATGATAAGAATACCCTTAATATAGTTACTATTCTTCTACTGATGAACCGGTAGTTACACCCAAGACGGTCTTTGCATCATCGATGCTATCCTTCGTGACATTTGTTACATTTTCTCACGTGTCCATCATTGTGACACTGAAAGGTAGTTACACCAAAGACGGTCTTTGCATCATCGATGCTATCCTTGGTGACATTTGTTACATTTTCTTACGTGTCCATCATTGTGACACTGAAAGCACTTTGCGCAACTTTTATAATTTAATAGTTTGACTTCCTACTTCTGCCTTTGCCACTGGACCCCAGTTATTCATCTCTATCCCAAATTACTAATCCCTATGCTACATCCTATGCCAAACTATCATCACCCAACTTCCTCTACTGCTCCTTAGGAATCAAGATGGAATTAACCTTTTCTTGAAGTAATCTTATATGTAACCTTAGCAGTGAATAAATTTTTCTCAATACTCTAGTAAAGATGCCAACAACATCATGTCTTGTTTTTGTCATTTAGGACCTCATCGACATTCTTTAAATCCATCATGAGTTTGTAAAACTCATATGAATAAGCTTATATGTATGTTACTTTAATAAATTAGAACTGGAACATCCACTTCAATGTGTAAATGCGCTTATTAAACCATTCGCCACATAAAGGGTCTCAAATTTGCCTACGATACTATGGCATCCTTCTCCTCGGCCACTATAATCGACATCTCAATCACAAGATTTTACTAGAATTCATCAACCTTATCTACCTTTTTCATCGTTTACAACAACTTATCATTGTCATCCAACGGCTTACCAAATCTTGGATTATAAATAGGGCACACATCTTAATACTTCACAACCTAAAGTTGGTCTTTGCTCCAAAGATGGTTGCAACAATTATATTTTAAACATTTATCAACAATCAAAAGCTCTAAACTTAGCCTAAGCTCTTATACCAATTGTTGTGAAATAATATGAAAGCTCACGATGGTGCAATTATTTATCGAACCCAAGAGGACAAAATTACAATAGAAATTCATGAGGAAAGTTAAAGAACACAAAAGATTTATGTGGTTTGGTCCAAATATTAATACCTATCCTGTTGCGAAAAGGCGAGCGATCGAACAATAATATAGACAGAAGAAGAAAATAAATTGGACACCAGATTTACGTGGTTCAGTCGTAAAGACCTACGTCCACGGGGAGAGCAGCAGTGAATTTCACTATAGATCAAGCGATACAAGGAGATTACACACTCAAGTCACTCAAACACTCTTTCGGTGTTTCCCAAGCCCCAATTACACCCAACAACGCACGCAATGTTTAGCCCCGAAATTCCTCAAGAAATAATCTCTCGATCTCATGAAGGAATTACACGCAAATCTTACCACAAGATTTAAATCGGCTACAAACACTAATCTTTCTTGGATGTAATTCACGGACAAGAATGACAAAGAAAATCTCTCCCAAGCACTCGACGACGGAACACCAAGCACTCACGTGGTGCTTCAAGACAATTTGTGATCCACCTTTACCACCCACGGCCACAAGTCTATATATAAGTAAAACCCTTATTCTTTTGCCAACTTCTCATAGGATTCTGTTTCCTATCTAAAATGATTTTAACCAAAACATATCTCTGTATGTTTTAAACAAAATCCAAATCCAAGTCAAAGTTGAACTTTCCTATTTCAGTGGCAAATTTCTCCAATGCAGATTCAAACTTTGGGAAGTTGATCTTCGGATCTTCTTTGCTCGATTTCGAACGTCCGCAACATATCTAATTCAGAATATTCGGAATTTCATATTAGACTCAAACTTGAGACATATTTTAACAATCTCCACCTTGGCTCGACGTTTGAGCCAAGTTGCAATCGCTTCGCAAAAATTCAAACTCTGCCGCTACTTTCCCATAGCCCCCGATGGGTTCAACCGCCATAGATATTATCCAAGTCCAAGCTTTGCTTGAACTTCGCCATAACTGAGGACCATCAGAATACCAATTCCACATGCACCTTTAACTATTCTGCAAGGTTTTTCCGACGCAACCTCCTCAACCGCAGACAAAGTAAAACCATTGTTGCATCCATATTTATCAAGAGATCGAATACGTACCTTGTCAATATCAGCAGTTACAACAACCATTGGCTCTATAGGCTCCACTTCGCTACAAGCACCATCTGTGTCGATTACTTTGCTAGTACCCATATACACTACCTCAGGAATTTCTGGTCGCAACTCCACCTCAAGCTGAACACCGTTTAGATATGTTTGAACACTACTACAATCACTCTTAGTCAGAAGTACTGGAGACTCATCAAACGTAACTTCTTTGCTGATAACAGGTGAATTTATATCTAGGCACCACAACCAATCGCCCCGCTCACCTTGTGCATAGCCATGGAATATGCACCTTGCCCTCCAATCGAGCTTACCATCACTCACTCGAAAATAACACGGGCAACCAAACATTCTAATAATAGAATAACCAGCAACGTTACCTAACCACACTTCTTCAGGAGTTCGCCATTCAATAGCAGTTGATGGGGATCTATTGACCAGGCAGCTTATCATACTAAGCACATCAGCTAGGATTCTCCTAGCAATACTAGCACTAGAGATAATTTTCCGGGCCGTCTCTAGTAGTATTTTGCTCATCAATTCTGAAAATTGTTGTGATTTAACAGCACTAGTGCGGTGTTTCACTATGCCTTCTTTCATGCAGAATTTATTTGCCAGCTCCGAGCAGAACTCCATGCTATTGTCAGTTTGCACATGCTTGATCGACTTACCAGTCTCCGTCTCCATCAAAGCTCTTGACTGTGAGATCCTAACACCAGCATCAAACTTGTGCATTGGCACAAACACCCAGGTCTTCCTCGAGCAGTCAATAGACTCTCGAACAGATGCATCTGACGTCTCTGCAATAAAATTTGTCATTGTCTCACCTTGAAGTTTATACAGGCCTCCATGCTTGATTCCTTTCATTATCACCAAGGCACCTCGAACAACCTTTAGAACTTCACCTTTTGAAGAATACTTGCAACCGGCTGAATCTAGGGCACCCAAGGAAATTAAGTTCTTTTTCAACTCTGGAACATGCCTTACTCCAGTCAATGTCCTCACAATACCATCATGCATTCTGATTTTAACATCACCAACGCCCACAACATCGCACTCAGCATTGTTCTCTAACTAGACTTTACCACTACCCGTGCACTGATAAGTGATAAACCAGTTTTTATTTGGTGTGACATGAAAAGAACAACCAGAATCCATAATCCATCCATCAAACGATGAATAATCAGTGACAGATAAAACATAATCGGCATTATCTGCTACAGCTGTAACATTATCTGCAGAATCAACTATAATTCCCTTACCCTTCTCATTCTTCAGCTTAAGACAATTCCTTCTAAGATGCCCCCTCTTGCCACAACTCCAACAGACAACATCACCAGTCCTAGACTGACTATGCCTGTTCATATCAATACTACTCTTACCCACACATGTTCTAGATCTTCCTCTATTTTCACCTACTAAAGCAGCAGATACACGTTCGCCAGATTCTCTTCTATGTATGTCCTCGCTCAAAATCAAATCTCTAACCCCATCAAACATCAAACTTGTTGACCCAGAGGAATTACTAACAGCAGTAACAGTAGTATTCCAACTATCAGGCAATGAGGATAATAGAATCAAAGCAAGTACCTCATCTTCAAAGTCAATCTCAACTGAACTCAATTGACTAACAATCACATTGAATTCATTGATATGATCTGCAACTGACGCACCTTCGCTCATCTTCAAATTAAACATACGTCGCATCAAATAGACCCTATTGATCGTAGAGGGCTTCTCGTACATATCCGATAGGGCTTGCATCAAATCAGCAGTGGTCTTCTCCTTCAAGATGTTAAACGTGACGTTACAAGCCAACGTTAGCCGAATAACACCCATATCTCATCTATCCAGCAAAACCCAATCAGCTTGCTTCATCGTCTCTGGTTTCTCCCCAGATAAGGGCAAGTGCAGTTTCATCTGGTAAAGATAATCTTCAATCTGCATCTTCCATAAACTAAAATCCTTCCCATCAAATCTGTCGATTCTCACTTTTACTTCTTCTATCGCCATCGATTCGCTTCAACTTAGCCAAGCCTGGCTATGATACCACTTGTTGCAAAAAGGCGAGCGATCGAACAATAATATAGACAGAAGAAGAAAATAAATTGGACACTAGATTTACGTGGTTCAGTCGTAAAGACCTACGTCCACGGGGAGAGCAGCAGCGAATTTCACTATAGATAAAGCGATACAAGGAGATTACACACTCAAGTCACTCAAACACTCTCTCAGTGTTTCCCAAGCCCCAATTACACCCAACAACGCACGCAGTGTTTAGCCCCGAAATTCCTCAAGAAATAATCTCTCGATCTCACGAAGGAATTACACGCAAATCTTACCACAAGATTTAAATCGGCTACAAACACTAATCTTTCTTGGATGTAATTCATGGACAAGAATGACAAAGAAAATCCCTCCCAAGCACTCAACGACAAGACGGCGCTTCAAGACCAATTCTTCATGATCAACGGCGGAACACCAAGCACTCACGTGGTGCTTCAAGACAATTTGTGATCCACCTTTACCACCCATGGCCACAAGTCTATATATAAGTGAAACCCTTATTCTTTTGCCAACTTCTCATAGGATTCTGTTTCCTATCTAAAACGATTTTGACCAAAACATATCTCTGTATGTTTTAAACAAAATCCAAATCCAAGTCAAAGTTGAACTTTCCTATTTCGGTGGCCAATTTCTCCAACGCAGATTCAAACTTTGGGAACTTGATCTTCGGATCTTCTTTGCTCGATTTCGAACATCCACAACATATCTAATTCGGAATATTCGGAATTTCACATTGTACTCAAACTTGAGACATATTTTAACATATCCTATGTGTAGGGCCAACCATAAAGAGTTCATTAACAATTAGAGAGTTATAGAGTTACGATCAATTGCTCAATTGCTCATTTGTTTCCAAAGTCCCAATATACACATATCTTCACAAGCTTCTGTGCTTTTCATAGTCCCAATATACACATATCTTCACAAGCTTCTGTGCTTTTCATTAAGTTCAGTTGGAAACCTTAAGAGAAAGTCTCACAAAACCGTTTTCTTGTTCCGGACAAAACAGGTAAAAGATGGAACTTAAAATCGCGTGTTCCCGAGTGTGCATTGCATTATCCGAATGCCTGCAAGATAGCCAGTGCTGAATATCACTCCCAGAGCATTAGTGAAGCAAACTTTTGATAACAATCTAGGGCCTTTTTCCACTTCTGAATAGCAAACAATTCGATTTCGATTAGTCGTTAGTACATGGATGCATGGGTAGAAAAATGGAAGGTTATGGCTCTTGGTCTTTGCCCTTATTCTTGGCACTAAAATTATTAAACCTTATCCAATGACTCTAAGACTAGAGGTAAGCAATTCTAGATTGCACTTGAAGCTTGGAACCTACCATGTATACCTAGGAACTTGGAACTCACCTTGTTACAAATTTCAGGGTCAATCCAAGTTCCATCTATACTCTCAACTGAACAATTGCAGTGAATCATCACCTCAATGACCTTCATTTGTTACAATCCATTGATCACAACTCATATTTAGACATAATAAAATTATAAAATATATAAAAAAAAAAAAAAAGTAAAAGTATTGGTCATGGATATCGCCGAAAATGGATATCCAGACTAGTAGTTTCTAGTTACATGCTCATCATTAGACACCATAAAATGTCGTAGGATCACACGAAGACATAGAATAAGAAAAGTACAAAAATTTGTTCGAAGTTCTCAGCTCCAACTTACCCGTTAAAACAGGTCCCCAATTTTTGAAACTTGTAACTTACCTTACATATCATAAAATCAAACCAGTTCCCACGAGTTTTATTCTTAGGTTCCCAACTCTACCTTGAACTCCATGATCGCCTATTTAAGATTGTTTTTTCTATTAGAGATTCCAGTGGAAGAGAATCCTAAGTCAGGCGATGCATAAAAGCAGAAGCTGTTGCTGCTTGTCCGAGTTTAAGAAATGAGTATTAGTTCTTGTCATTCCATGTATATCTTGTATTTCATGAAATTAGGAGCAAGTAACTCCTTTTGTAGGGATTATCCTATCTAAAATTTTAGGCATTAAGACACATCGCAATCGTGGATGAATATCGTAGCAGATTCCCAATATACCATTCAAGATTTTAGTTGGACAAAAATAAAAGCAAGATGTGCTTTTAGCTTTCTGACATCAATTTAATTAATATTAATTTTTTTGATAATTATGGAAAAATTAAATGTAATCTACAAGTTGATATTTACTGTTACATTTGGTACAATGGAATGGCATGGAATGGAAAGGGTGAGTGTAATGAGAATAGAATACAATAGAATGACAATTCCTCTATATTTGTTTTGTAAGAAAAATGTAGTGGGAGCGAAGTTGTATGAGAATTTAATAGATTTAATTTACATGTAAATTAATCTATTCATTAATTAAAATTATTAACTGTAATTTAAAAGTAGTAATGATCCATTATAATTGAAATATCTTGAACGTAATTCAGAACCATTAATCATTTAATAAGAATTATACTATTCATTAATCATAGTTTGTTAACTATAACTCACAATTAATCCGTAATGAGCTATAAAAACACTATTTTTCTCAAAATATCCAATCATATTACATAATAAAATTTTGCAATGCGTACAAAGTTTTTATTTTATACTTAACTATTCCAATAAATGATCAATAAATATTTGTTGTATAATTTTATCAATTAATTTATGGGTAAAGAAAAAAGAGCAGAACGCAATGAGTATTGTAAATATTTTCTGAATTTCAGAACTTGAAAAAAATAAAATTGAAGCACTTGAATCGAGAAATCTAAATTTAATAAAAAAAAAAGTAAAAAGACAATTTGATATGCAATAATCTCAGTTTAATTTGTACAAATGAAGAACCATCAAAAGCAGGGAAAATTTCAAAGGACCTGAAATACTCTTATTTTCTGAAATAAAGGCCTGGAGTGCCCCCATTTTCTTCAATAAAGGTTTGAAATGGATATTATTGTAAATAAGGGTCTGAAATACCCATAACAATCGCAAAGAAGGGCTTGAATTCATCGGCTATGAAAGGCAATTTTGTCTTTTAAAATTTTCAATTTTCAATTTTTTCTTTCTTTTTTCAATTTTTTATTTAAAAAAAAAATTAAAAAAGGAAAACATATGCAAAAGGCCATTGCCCCATAGCTAGTGGGGGGGGACAATGATGGCGACAGGATCGCCAACACCTAGGCAAAGGCTAACATAGGTCATTGGCTAGAGGCGAGGGTTTGTTGGCCCTCGCCAGAAGTGGGAGAGAGTCATTGCCCTCTCCCAGAATTGGGCGAGGGTCACTTGCCCTCACCTTGAGCTGGGGGAGGGTCCTCGGCCCTTACCTAGCGCCTCTGCTGGCCTTCACTGCCACTCTATTGGCAATGGGGCAACGACCACAGGGGGAGGTAGCTTGTGTTTTTCCTTTTTTTTTATAAAAGTTTTGTAAAATTTTTAATCTAATTTAATTTAAATTTAACTTATGCTTTGATGAAAATATCCTTCATTAGCTAGAATATTTTGTTCGCCAGTGAATCGTGAGCTAAACTCTTATTTGAAATAATCATAACTATTTTAGGCCTTTACTTGAGAAAATAAGATCACTTCAGCCTTTATTTGGAATTTTCTGTCAAAAGCAAGTGGCATTCACATGTCTAGAATCCCATGATTATGTTTCCTCCTAAAAGATTGCTGCCAAACATTTAAACTCCTTCGAATAACAAAATAAAATAAATAATAAAACTAATTATAAAAAGGTTGTGGCCATCACTCGACTCTTCCGTACCACGAAATTTCCAATTTTTTTTTTTTTGAATGAGTATATTCTATAATGATGGGTATATTCTACACCGTTTGAAAAGTAATCGCAATTACGTAGGGGATTGATTGCACGACAATACTTCTATAACATCTAAAGCACGTTACTTTGTTACTTATACGACTGAACAATTATTTCGACCTTCCAAGGAAATTAGTCGATCTTATTATATCGATGTCACGTGTTTTACTTTTTATTCACGAAGCATCATACCAGAGTGACGTATAGCACAAGTTACTATAGAGTAGCAATGTCTAAATTGGCTAACGATGAACTTTTGTCAAGTTGAATTGGAATTGCAACGCAATATACTCCCAAGTTTAGAATATATTGATCTTGAATCCAAAAGAAAAAAGAGTAGCAGCACGGTCGAATTGCGTATTAGTGTTAAGTCTTTCGCAAGAAAAAAACTTGTTTAGTTGTTTTGAAGAAGCATGCACCTATCTAGAAGAAGCAGCAGCTAAAAAGATAAGATTAAATTCCATTTCGTGTTTCACTGTCCAATTGATCTTTTAAACATTTTAGAAAATGCGTCAATCGTCCATAGCGTCAGTATCATTATCCTAACTAGAAGCTCTTCTTCTCAAATTTGAACAAATCAAGATTGAGGATATTTTACTAATTTTTTTGGCCAAGTGGTTAATCGCTTGATTTGAATTTAGCAGATTATGCATTCAGATTATAGCATTAGCAACTCATGGGGGCGATGTCCATTATTTGTGGTTAGAGCCTTACTTGATGCACATGGACTAGACAATTTATGTGTATTTGTGGAAATTAGTCGAGTAATAAGATTTAGATGTCCGATGCCATCAAAGTATCTTAATTTTTATTTTATTTTTAAACCAATGACACCCTTCATGGTAGGAGGGTAGGAGTGTTCATCACCTATGTTGCACGGACACGTTACATGTGCTTTTGTGTAGTGTCTGACACATGTGGGAGCGTGTCGGACATGTCGACACGCTTGGACACGTGTTGACCGCGTGTCGGATTTTTCGACACGTGGTCAACTTTTGTTGACATGTTTCGACACGCGTGTCTGAAAGACAATGGAGGGTGGAGGCGAGGGCGAGGGAGCAGAGACGAGGCCACGAGTGACGGGCCGACGGCGAGCCCGCCACTCTATGATGCTACGATGGATTGGTGACAAGGCTACAGCTGCGAGGGAGGAAGGGCTGGAGGCGAGGTGGTGAACGATTGTGATGAGGACCGAGAGCAAGCAAAGATCGAGAGGAAGAGGAGAGGAAAGGGCAGGGGTCGTGCGGCGAGGAGGAGGAGAAGAAGGGCGCTGCTAGGGTTTTGAGAAGGAAAATAAAAGAATAAAAAAGGAACTTGGCATGTTGGAGGGAGGGGGAAGTAACAGGCTGATAGCCTGTTAGGTGGTGGGGAGGGAAAAAAAAAAAAAAAAATTTGGGGGTGGAGGAAAGAGATGAGGGAAAAAAAGGAGTTTGGGCGTGGTGGGGGGGGTTGGGGTTTTTATTTAATCGAAAAATTATTAAATAAAATTAAAAAGTAATTTCAAAAAATAAAAGTATTGTATGTTGAATGATTAGTGTAAATTCATTATAGGTTCTTTTTTAATTAATTAATTAATTATAAATTTGAATCAAATTAATTAAAAATAATTTAATATACAATGTGTCTTAGCGTGTCGGAATTTTCTATTTTTAAGAAATGACATGTCGATGTGTCGTGTCGTGTCATGTCGCGTGTCTGTGTCGCGTGTCGGTGCAACATGGTTCATCACTTAACGCCCTTGCTTAGTATGTTCCTAGATTGTAGTTCGCCCTAAGTCAACTCTCCTTTTTCATGGTAAAATACAAAATGTTTCACCTAGTAGAAAGTGAAAAATCTTTCACCAAAAAGAGGGACTTTGGTTTTTTGTGATAAAGGGTTTTGTGTTGATTTTAGACAGGAAAATGTATGAGTTCGAAAACTAAATGAAAGTAAAATGCAAATGCTGGAAGGTAAGTTGCAGAACAAAAAATTTGTAGGAATAAATTGAATAAAAACAATGAGAGGTATTAATTATTGTACCAGATCCTTTATAACAAGGGTTAATATCGCGAAAAATCTCAAACTAGTCTATCTATAAAAAATTTGTCCCACATTAATTTTGTGATAATAAAAACCCCCAAACTAGTATACAGTAATAAATTTACCAAAAATTAATTTTTTGACCATTAAAAATCTTAAACTGGTATATTTATGACAATTATATCCTCTATTAATTTTCGTTAAATTATATTAATACCACAAAAAATCACAAATTGACATCAAACTAGTATACACATCAACTATCATGTGTCATTTAACTTAATAATTTGACTGTGCAATTTAATAAAAACTAACAAAGGATAAATTTCTCATAAGTGTATCAGTTTTTTTGGTCAAAAAAATTAGTTTTAGGTAAATTTGTCGTTGATATATCAATTTTAAAGTTTTTCGTGATATTAACCCTTATAATAATAACCGTGGGGTATTTACATCATGGTAACATCAGTTACAAGCAAGCAGTAATACCTCAACTGCGGTTACTGCTACGCCTCCTTGGAGATATTAGGTGTGTTTTTCATATCCTGACGATCATTATCGACAAAGAGGTTGTGACTTCCAAAGTCATTCGAATAGCCAACCGTCATTTTGGTATTGGAATAATCGCTGGGCATAACAATTGATACTGCCCCAACTAAAATCCAACTAAAATCGACACTCTCCTCATCCTTCATCACTTAAATAAATTCTGGAGTTGAACTGTCTATAACCTCCATCGATTGTTGATGCTCTTCATCGGTAGCTCTCTTCGTGTCGCCTACTCACTCCTGCAAGACGATCTTCATGCCGACCATCTTAATTGTTGCTAACTTATTCTAACCAATCATTACCACAATCGACCGAATTTACCATTCGTCGATAATAGAATTGTATAAGATCGATTTCAATTTCACCGTGAACATGTATAACTTACTGCGAATACATTTAGAATGTGGTATATCGAAATCTTTATCACTGCATTGTTTACTACACTTTTCATGAGACTGCCAAAAATGAATTGATTGACGTGGTACGTACGACTTGGGGCATAGTGCATCAGGCACCGAGTGAGAGACATAGAGACCTCATAGAAAATCATAGGATAATATTTTCTTTCAACAATATCCTCTAATAGGGAATTTTATCTAATCAATTTTCTAGATTTTACTTCTATAAAAAGAGATAGTTTCGACTTTTTGGGATAGCAATTCTTGTAATAACATGACAACATTGGTCACTTGGACACGACGTATATTTCTCAAGAGAAATCAAAATCTAACACGATACGATTGTGATGACACCAATCCTTTGAAAGAAACTGGCATCAATCATGTTGACAAGAATTATTGACACAATTATAATGACATGACAAGAATTGTCAGGTCCTTTCTGATTTAGATGAAAGAAACCTTTTGTGATAAGGTATGTTGACCCCATTCTCCCCAAAAGCATGTTGTCATAGTTTCGTCCTTCTTCCACTTGCCTTCAACACGTGAAATCACTCTCAAAAGGTTTGGCCGAAGCAATGGGGACAACAATGAGTGTAGTCTTAGCTAAGTGGGGTAATCATAATAAATGGACCACAAGAGACGCTATGGAGAATGACTGACTTTGTAAGGGTATCCTCTTTTGTCTAGGTGAAAGATTCGTAAGAATTGGTCCAAAATCAGTTTGAGGTACTCTAATTCCGTTCATCCTGTTGTATTGTGCCTAAAGCTACAAGATGCATAACTATGAGGTACTCTAATTTTGTTCGTTATGTTGTATTGTTCCTAAAACTACAAGATACATGTTGTCGTCGTCGTTGTTGTTACATATTTCGTGTTAATATTTTTGTAATTATCATTAGATTTTTTTGCTTATTTTTCCATAATTATTGCAAGGGTTTTAGGTTGTTTTAGACTATTCAAGGGCAAAAGAGTGATTTGGTAAAAATAAATCAAGAAGAGTCACAATTTTGCCAGCGAAAATCACATGTTAGGCACATGCAAGAGAGAGGATAGTTGGAGGGTTAATGGCTGTGACATAATGAAAGTATAGGGGAGGTTTTGCGTAACTTCCTCTAGAATTGTTCTAACCAGAAAAAATTTCCCTAGAATTACTTATATAATAGCCAAATCACTTATTGAGAGAAATGGTTCCTTGTACCGCATGGCATTTTCTTCTTCAAGAATAATTGGGCATCCTTTTTACTTTTTGCTTTCCGCTTAACCTATATGGTGGGACACGGGCAACTTTGACTTTTCCTTAATCTTAACTTAAATTCTCATGACATACAAATTTTGACACGTAAATTCATATGTATATTTTGGTAGACATCATGGCAGCAATAATGTAATTTTCGTTTTACGACCAAAAAAAAAATGTAATTTTTGTTTGATGTGCCTAATTTAATGTAAACAACATGCTGTTCCAAACAAATTAATTACACGTACAACCATATGTAGGTAATTTTTTCTCATTATTCAGTTTTGATGTAGGCACGACCATTCCTAGAAAGACATGCCGTCAATGAATTGATTTATTCGCTTTAGGTACATTACATCATCTAACTCATCCTGTGTCGTAGTCATAATTAGTAAAGTTTCTAACTCAAATAACACAGGATTTTTTTTGTTCATTGGATTGATGCTGCGTTTGTCCAGTGAATTGATGCTGATGTTGCATCAATCCACCATGGACTGACAATGAATGGATTAGCAGCCATGGCAGCTGCTATATAGTTGCGATGATGGCCGTTGTGACTGTCAGGATGGATCAAATGGACCAAGGTTGCTTCGGTCCAGTGACTGATACAACATCAATTGGACCGATGTAGCATCATTTTGGTCATTGTGGATATCCCAGCTATTATACTGCGTTGACATGAATGATCCCTACTTACACATAGGATTTCCAAGTGTCAAATTTGTCACTCTCTTTTCGAACATACTTGAGACCCTCTTGTTTGAAAGTGAAGTGGGGAAGTGCAAATATAGATTTTCCAAAGGTCATAACCTAGAGTTAGTAGGCCTTGTAGGGCTCTCTCTTCTTTCTTGACTCAGTTTTTTGTAGTTATAGTAGGACTTTACTATAGGAAATATGGGAGTGAAGTTGTTAAGAGGAGAGTTTATGGGTCAAAACTGCCAAGGCGTGCAACAAATTTCTCCTACTAACTGGTTTTGTGTATAGATCATTGTTACCATGTTTCAATCTGGAATCTTACCACGGATGGGTTTGAGGATGAGGATCAAAACATTCGATTGGAAACTTAGAAGCCCAGGTCCAAATACAGTTTCTCCAATGCTTTTTTTATAGTGTCATATCATGAATGGATTTACTGATAAGCTGCAGTCTTGTCTCAATATGATTCCGAGCGTGATGCATACCCTCATATAGACTAGAGATTCTTCTTCTGCTTTGGAAGATATAGTGAAGAAATTGCATAATCAATGTTTACATTCATCTATATTTAAACAAGCTACTTGACATCTAATTGCCATTGTTTTGATTTATAATGGAGACGAGAGCTGTTATTGCTTCT
Source organism: Eucalyptus marginata (assembly GCA_014182565.1). NCBI lineage: Eukaryota > Viridiplantae > Streptophyta > Magnoliopsida > Myrtales > Myrtaceae > Eucalyptus > Eucalyptus marginata. The sequence goes on along the minus strand of CM024585.1, from coordinate 20,916,219 downwards.
TAAATTTGTCGACGCTACTAATAACTTGCTGTTGTATTAATTCATTCTGAAAATTGGCGTCGTTACATGATTCAATTCTTATGCAATCAGTCAAATATTTCTAAGAATTTGCTTTGATGAGCCACTTTTAGAGAATCAAATTTCAATGCCTTTCTCATCGGTTAGGGGCCGATCAAAGGTGGACGATTGCCTAACCTCTTAGGACGGCCAATGGAGCCCCTAATGTAATTTAACCAATTGTTGGCAGTTTTAGGGACAGTCCTCCCGGTCCCTAGTGTAAAATCACAGGGATAGCTGGGACCATCAGCTATAAAAACAAGTTGAGGGGGGCAGAATCCTAGGGGCATTATGGGATGTGTGTCTCTAGGGGCGGCAACAAGATCCGTCCCTAGAAAGCTCAGTGCGAGGTCTCGTTTAAATAAATTTCAACAGTAAATGGTTGACATGGCAGCACCTTAATCAAAAGCTAAGTCTAGTTAGTCTAAATTTATTCGTAAATCAAACTGTTAAGTTATGGATCAAAGATGAGAAATAAGAGATGCAAAAGAGAGAGACAAAGGGACTGATTGGTGGGCCCCGCCTGGACACGTGGTGAGGACAGAATGGAGCATCCTACTACCTATGGCAAGACTAACTTACATAATATTTTCTCGACTAAACATAATACATGTAACTATACCGTGTTGTTGTTAAAAAAAAAAAACTATACCATGTTAAATTATCTTTTGATTTTTAATTGTTCAGTTAATCCGACCCGGTTGGATGAATATTCAACTTTCACCGCGTAAAGAGATTAAAGAAATAGAGCTTATATGCATAAAAAAAAAAAAAAAAAAAAAAAAGGGACTCCCTGACACTACAAGATAAAAGGCGCACACTCACTCTGGTTGCCTATTACCTTTTGGGCGTACAGAAAATAAAGCAAGTGGGGCTCAGTGAAAGAAAGAAAAGTAAAAGGAACAAAGGGTTTTACTTTTTTTCATATTCTCTGTGTAGCCGAACAGTGTAAGATTATGAAAGCTCCTTCAGTAAAGAGCGATAATCCTGCAGTAGCTCTCCTTTAGTGTCGCTGCATGAAGAACAGGAAGAAAGAAGCCAGACGTGCGTTCCTTCAAATAAGAGCTGCTCGAAGAGGAGAACACGGCGTTCTTGGGTTTTCGAGGGAATTGAACACGGTGATTTTGTGCTGAGATTTTACATCCATTTAAATTTATTTATTTATAAACACTTTCAATTTGAAGAAAATTTAGGTGTAGGAAACACTCAAGTGTTGAGCAATTATAACCCTAATTCTCTAATTATAGTGGAGTATTGCTACTAGCTTTCCCTGTAAATATAAGTACCGATATTCAGACCAAACTACATTAATTTTGGCATATTTTATTGTTCCTCATTTATTTCTCTAGTTCTATCACAATGACTTAAAATGCAAGATCCTAATTAGTTTCTGCGTTAATATTACAATAATTGGTATCAAAACTTGAGGATAGTATTTTCTGAATTTTGAGTTGGGGTTTTTGCTTGTTAAATTATAATATGGAAATTCTATTGTTGTGAAAGTAAAAATTAAAAAGTTTAATAGAAAGAACTAAAAGGGCTAGTAGAACACCTAGAGGGGAGTGAATAGGTGTGAAACCAGATTTTTATAAAATATAGTAAAAATGCTTTACTTTAAAATTGAGTCTAATGAGCTACAGACTATGCAGAAGGATATAGACTGTAACAACTAATATGAATAAAGTAAAGGAGTTCAGGGAAGAAAAAAATGAACACAAGATTTATAGTGGTTCGGCTTAGATCAAGCCTACATCCACTCTCCCATGCTGACAGCCTTCTGGCTGGTTTCCACTATGAATCGAAAGAGAATGTTACAGCACCGTGATCTCGACTTTTCAGTGAGGTGTCTCTACTGTTCTCACAAGATCACTCTCTAAATTTTCTCACTTTCGAATACAAGTTTAAGCACTAAATGATGAAGGACAAGAGAATTGGAAGCTTCAGACTTTGGAATTTTTCTTTCACGCTCACTTCGAATGACTTGAAAAATCCTCTTAAATACTCCTCCATGCATTGTCGACCGTTGGCACTTTTAAGAGGAATTATTCCAATCAACTCGTTGGACAGAATCAATCAAGGAGATCTTGAGCCATTTGAAGATTGAGATGAAAGCCCATCAATCATGTTCGCCTATGCAATCGGGATCTTGGTTTCCATAAGTAGATTCTTTCTAAATAAGCTTGCCTTCCAAAAATGATTTGCTTCTTCGAAATTGATTCCAATTAAGATAACCAATATGGTAAGTGATATTTCCAACCAAAAAGCCTGATATATCTTGTACGTACTGAAACCTTGAAGAAAATAATCCTGAGTCTGATTAAGTCTTCATTCTTGCGTTCAGTTTGGAACTTGTCAGAGTGGGCAGACTTCTGATGTAAGATAGACTTTGACATAGAAGTTTGGCAATCTTCAGAATAGAACTTAGATAAGTTTTGTCAACTTCAAAACATCAGAGGAGTTTTCTACAACAAGAACAACTTTGGGTTATGGAGAATTAAGATAGAGGCGCTATTAATAACTCAAGGTTTGTTCAAAGCATTGGAAGGCAAGGATAGGCTGGCCGAAACAATGAAAAATGCCGAAAAGGACATACTAATGAGGAAGGCAAGGAGAATAATCCTATTGAACCTATTGGATGAAGTGTTAATAGAGGTAGTCAAGGAGAAAGACACTGCAGCGTTGTAGGCAAAACTTAGACACTCTATGTAACGAAGGGTTTAAACAATCATTTGTACATGTTGAAGAGAATGTTTCAATTTAAATATATTGAAAACATCTATTAGATCCTACCTAGACGAGTTTTATAAACTCATGATGGATTTAAAGAATGTCAATAAGATCCTGAATAATGAAGAACAAGGCATGATGTTAATAGCTTTTTAGAGTCATAGGAGTACTTTATTGATTCACTATTACAAGGACATATTACAATTACTTCGAAAGCAGTGAAGTTTGCCTTGTTCTCTAAGGAATGGTAGAAAAAATTGTGAGATGATAGTCTAGCGTAAGATATAGTGTGAGAACTAGTGATTCGAGGTAGAGATCAACATTGAGGGTCCACTAGCAGTAGAAGTAAAGGAAGGTCAAAGTCACGCTAGAGAAAGCCTAAGGGACATGTGAAGTACTTTCAATGTCATGAGAAGGGCCTCATCAGGAAAGATTGTCCGAAGTTGAGAAATCGAGATGACTGGCAAAATGCCACAAGCAACGTGGCAAACATTACTAAGGAGAGTATCACTGGTGTAGAGGTTGTCCTGCATGTGACTACTAGTTTGTCCAGAGACAAATGGGTGCTAGATTCGGGATGTTCTTATTATATAATGCCTCATGAAAATTGGTTTACTACTTACTAGACTATAGATCGTGATAGAGTTCTAATAGGGAATAACGTAGCCTACAAGGTTGTAATAATAAGGATAGTTCGGATTCGGAAGCACGATGAAGTGGTGCACACACTAAAAATGTAAGGCATGTACCGTAGCTCAAGAATAACCTTATTTCTCTAGGAACACTAGATGACATCAGCTCTAAGTACACAGCTAAAGGTGGAGTATTAAAGATCTCTCAAGATGCCATTATAGGGATGAAGGGGAAGAAAGAAAATGCTTTCTATCATCTATCGAGAAAGACCGTGGCAAGAGCTGCTGTAGTTTCATTAGGTGAGTTAGACTTTGACTTGACTTAGTTATGACATATGTGATAATGGCACATGAGCAAGGCGGATATGATAATGTTGAGTAAGAGAGAATTGTTGAAGGGTTAAAAGATAGGGAAATTGGACTTATGTGAACACTGCATCTTTGGGAAGCAATGCCAAATTAAGTTTACTACAATTATTAATTCAACCAAGCAACCTTTTGAGTACATTCATTCAAATGTCCAAGGCTTGTCTTTGAGTCCTTCGAAATGAGATGCCATAAATATGTTGAGGAAAGTATGGGTATACTTATTGAAGCACAAAGCTAACATGTTCGATCGATTGAAGAAATTTAAGGCATTTATTGAGAAGCGGTCAGATAAATAATCAAGTGCTTGAAAAACAATTATGGCATGGAGTTATATGGTAAAAATTTTATCGATTTTGACAAGAGATGAGGGAGCTCAATGCATACTTTCAAGTATACAACTAGGCAAGTAATTTTTGGCTGAAGCAACGAAGGTGACATGTTACCTAGTTAATCAATCTTCATCATCTACTATAGAGTGGAAGATTCTTGAGGAAGTATGGTTTTAGAAACTTGTTGATTACTTTGGATTACAAGTATTCGGATATCTTGCAGATACTCATGCAAGTGATAGTAAGCTTGAGCCAAGGGTGAAGAAGTGTATATTTTTAAGTTATGCACATGGGGTGAAAGGCTATCAGCTATAGTGCACTAATCCTAGATCCCCCGATTTTCTAATCAACAAAGATGTAATCTTCAACGAGACTACAATGCCTCAACAAAGGATTCTCGAGATACAACTGGCTGAGTAGATAGATCACGGCGTCAATAGTGAGATGGAGCTTCAGGTGGAGACCTTGGAGACCTCGGAGGTAACACAGGTTGAGACTGCATATGACATTGCAGTTCCTAAAGTTTGTGATACTGAACAACTAGTACAACCACAACAAACTACAGTCACGGGCGGATAGAGAAGACAAATTAAACCTCTAGTACGTCATGGTAATACATATATTGCTTATACAATTGTAGTTGATGAGGTGAAGACATATGAGCTTTTGTCTTACTTTGAGGTGATGGCTAATTCTAAGTCATCTTAATAGCTAAGAGTTATGAGTGAAGATATAGAATTGCCTATTGGAATTAGACATGGGAATTGGTCAAGGTACCCAAGAGCTAGAAGAATGTTGGAAACAACTGGATAAATGAAAGGTGGGCATTCTCGGTATTAAGGTAGAAAGATACAAAGCGAGACTTGTCGCGAAGGGGTGCACACAGTGGGGAGGGCATCGACTAAAATAAGGTGTTTTCTCTTGTGGTAAGACACACTTCTATTTGTGTTTCACTTACCTTAGTTGTTGTATAGGATCTTGAGCTAAAGCAACTTAATGTGAAAATGTCATTTTTTCACGATGAGTTGAAGGAGTGGATTTATATGAGATAGCCATAAGGATTTGTTATTTTGGGTAAGGAAGACCCTATTTGTTTGTTAAATAAATATTTGTATGGGTTGAAATAGTGTCCTAGACATGTTATAAGCATTTTGATGCTTTCATGGCTAGTCAGAACTGTTCAAAAAATCATATGGATAATTGTGTTTATTTTAAGAGACTAAATGATGGGTTTTTATGAGGCAGCATTAGGATTTGTTATTTCGGGTAAGGAAAATCATATTTGTTTGTTAAAGAAATATTTGTATGGGTTGAAACAGTCTCCTAGACAATATTATAAGCATTTTGATGCTTTCATGGCTAGTCAGAACTGTTCAAAAAGTCAGATGGATAATTGTGTTTATTTTAAGAGATTGAATGATGGGTTTTTGATTTATCTGTTATTATATGTTGATGAAATGTTGATAGTAGTTAAGAATATGTTTGATATTGATGTGTTGAAGAGGCAATTGAGCGATGAGTTTGATATGGAAGATTTAAGTGCTGCAAAATAGTGCTACAGGAGATTTATGTCTATCTCAAAAGAATATATTGAAAAGATAATGCAATGTTTTAATATGTAGTAAGCAAAATCTATGAGTACACTTTTAGTGAAGCACTTTAAATTTTTTGATAAGTTATCACCATAGATTGAGGAGAAGGAGGAGCATATGTTCCGTATTTTCTATTCTAGTGCAATGGACAGTACTATATATGTTGTGGTACGCTCTAGGCTTAATAATTCATAAGCTATGAGGATAGTTAGTCATTAAATGAAGGTTCAAGTAAAACTTATTGGGAAGCTGTGAAGTTGATCATTAGATATTTGAAGGGGGCAATAAAGATTGGTATAGTGTACAAGAAGGACATCAATGACAGTGAGACAACTAGTTATGTGGATTCGAATCAAGTCATTGACTTGGATGAGTATAGGTCTTTAGCAATATACATGTTTACACTAGTAGGTAATGCAGTGAGTTGGAAGGCATCCTTACGGAATCACATTGCCTTGTCTTCGACTGAGGCAAAGTACATGTTGAAGGAGGCGATATGGCTATGGGTTGCTTTTGGACTTTGGGTTAGAGCAAAAAAATGTCAATATGCACTGTGACAACCAATGTGCGATATATCTAGCATATAATCCAGTCTATCACGAGTGAACGAAACATATTGATACAGGTACCATTTCATCCACGATGTTTTCAAGAATGTAAAGGAAACATCGATTTTTTTTTCTTCATATATCTATTGATATACGTAATTAGCTTAAATAAATACACAGTTACATGATGAGGGCAAAATTGATTTCTTAAATTGAGAAAAGTATCATCAAATTGAAGAAAAAATTTAAATTCAAATTCAAATTTTTTTATAAAGGCAGAAGAGATCAAGTTGCTAGATATTAGGACAATATGTTATCATTCCCCTGCAAGCAGAGCATGGATGGCTAAAGGTGACACTTGGTCTGCAAAAATCTGATGCGATTAGAACTCATATGTTTTGTGAACAGATATGCAATTTGATCTTTCTTAGAGATGAATTGAATAGTGAAAATCTTACGCCCAACTAGTTCCATGACATAATGAAATCCAACAACAACATATTTCATTATTGAATGGAAAATTAGATTGTAGGCACAAAAGATTGTGGAAATGTTATCACACTAAATGGTGGGTGGCATGAGGAGTGGGCAATGCAGTTTACATAACAAACATCATAGCCAAACTAATTCAACTGTAGTATGAGATAGATGCCAGTACTCAATTTCAAATAAAGAACATGCCACTATGGTTTGCTTCTTAGCACTCCAGGAAATGGGGTTGGAACTAAAGAAAATGCTGAATCCACCAATTGAAATCGATCAATGGGGTAGCTAACCCAGTTAACATCGCAATAAGCAGTGAGTTGGTGTTGGCCTAGAAGAAAGCAAAAGTTGTGAGTGATTGTGCCTTTCAAATAATGCAAAATGTGTTTGATTGCCACAAGATGATCCTTGGTAGGAGACTTTAGGAGCGGGCAAACTTGATTGATGGCAAAAACAAATGTCAAGACATACTAGAGTAACATATGGCATCTTCTAACAAGACTTTGATAAAAGAGTGGGATCTGATAGTGGAGGGTCATCGCTTTGTTCAAGTTTTTGAGACACTATAGCCATTGGGATTGGTTTATATCCATCCATATTTGCATGCTTTAGAACATCCATAATATACTTCGACTAGTTAGGTTGTATGCCTTCAGAATTATGTGTCATCCGAACACCAATAAAATAAGAAAGAGATCTAAAGTCCTTCATGCGGAAATGATGGCCAAGATATGAGATTAATTGTTATAACATTGAAGTATCATTGCTAGTGAGTATGATATTATCAACACAAAGGAGATTTACGGTTATATGCCCTTGGTGGAAGATGAATAGTAATGAATTGGAGTTGAACATGGTGAATCCAAAATCATAGAGTTTTGAATTAAACTTTTAATACTAGGCTCGAGGGGCTTGATGGAGGCCATAAATAGATTTCTTCATGTGACAGACATGATTAGGTTTGCTTGGATCAACATAGCCTGGAGGCTGGGATATGAACACTGTTTCTTGCAAATCACCATGTAAAAATACACATTTGACATCAAATTGTCGAAGTGGCCAATTGTGAAATATTGCAATAGATAAAATAATTCGAATGGTGGTAGGTTTCACCACGAGACTAAAGGTCTCAACAAAGTCAACTCCTGACTATTGATGGAAACCCTTAGCAACAAGGCAAGCCTTATAGAGAGCAGTAGAGCCGTCCAAATTTCATTTGACTTGAAATACCCATTTACAGCCCGCTAAGTTCATAGTAGGATCATAAGGGACCAAATACCATATGTTGTCAATGTTGAAGAGAGGTAAATTCTTGATCTACGACATGACACCATTAAGGATCCTTAACTACTTTGGAGTAACATGTTGGTTCAGTGATATGGTTGACAATAAGTGCAAGTGGAAGTGGGTGAAAGATGTGGGAAAATGCCTTTCATTTGGTAATACTAAACTTAGACCAAAAAGAATGAAAAGGAAACTTTGAACTTGCTTTTCCTTTTGTGTATCAATTGATGTATAAAAATAGATACACGGTTACATAATGAAGGCAAAATTGATTCCTTAAATCGAGAAAAATATTCTCAAATTAAGAAAATGCTTTTAAATTTAAAATTAGGTAGAAGAAATCAAGTTGTTGGATTTAGGACAATATGTTATCATTGGGGAAGGGTGTGATTGTTGTGAAGAACATAGCAACAATAGAAAACTCCGCAGACATGATGATTAAGCCTGTTTTTTTTTTTTTTTAAATTAATGAAACTCAAGCTCTGCTTAAGTACAATTGGTGTCTATAGAGAGTTAGTATCCCTCAAGGCATTAGAAGTGCAGTATGGATGAGGAGTACAATGTCTTGGCTTCAAACATCAAGTTTAGGTGGATAATTATTAAATTATGTCTTGAATTTGAATCGTTTATATAATTCCACGTGATTGGATAAATATTCAAGTTTGATCGCACAAAGATCAAACTGATGGAGCTTTTTATATACTTAAAAGAAAAGGGTTACCCTGGCACTACAAGACAAAGTTGCCTATTATTTTATGGGTGTACAAAAAGAAAGCAATTGGGGCCAAATAAAAGAAAAGGAAAAAAAAAAAAGAAAGGATTTTATTTTTTCCATTTTCTTTTACGTAGCGGTACAGTGTAGTATTAAAAGAGTTCCTACAGTAAAGCGCATATAACCCTGCAGTAGCTCTCCTTTAGGAGCCGCCCTCGAAGAACAAGAAGAAAGAAGCCAGACGTGCGTTCCTTCGAGTAAGAGCTGCTTGACGCGGAGAGCACAGCGTTCTTGGGCTTTCAGCCACACGGATATGAACACGGTGATTTTTTGCTATGAGTTTTCATATCTCATTAGCTTAATATTTTGAATAAATTTATGTACAATTGAATATGTTGGGAGGATCGGATTTGGAACCCCTTAACAATATACAAGGAAAGATATCAAGTTTTTTATGTGCATTTAACTTATCCATCTTGCATATTGTCGTAAGGAGTAGTTAATATATAGGTGAATTCAATTGAATATGTTGATTGGATTAGATTCACTTCCTCTCGAATTGTTTTATATGGAGAAAATTATCAAAAAATTCCTAAATTTATTACAAATTTTCCAATTCAACTCTAAACAATTTTTTTTTTTTTTTTTTTTTTTGCTAATTCAATTCTAAACATTCTGTGTTTGTGTTAATTCAATCAATCCAGTCAATTTTGATAGACTAGTGCTTACATGGGCATTGACCAGCTTTGGGTGTCTAGTCAATGCTAACGTGTCAATTTTTTAATAAATATATATTTTTATATATTTTTTCCTTTTTTCTTTTATTTTTTTTCTTTTTCTTTCCTTCTTCTTTTGGTTGGTGCCGGCCACTAGGGAGGCTCACTGTTGCTAGGGAGGCTAGCTCTCGCCCTTGTGTCATAGCATTGAGTGAGGTTGAGCTCGCCTAGCCATGGCAAGGCTAGCCCTTGTCCTCGCCATCGTGTCATTCGGAGCTCGCCCAGCCATGGTGAGGCTCGTCCTTGCCAGATTTGGGCGAGACTAGCCCTCGCCCTCGTCGTTCTTGCACTAGGCGAGCTCAAATTTGCTAGGGGTGGCTGAGGCTCGCCATTGCCGGTGATGGCGAGCCTCCTAGTGGTCGGCTAGGTCGACCTTACTGGCCCTAGTCTTTGGCCAGTCTGATGACCAGTTAAAAGAAGGAAAGAAAAAAAAAATAGAGAAAAAAAGGAAAAGATTATCTAAAAAAAATAACACATCCGCGTCAATCAATGTCCACATTAGCATTAGCCGGTCAAAATTGACTAGATGAACTAAACTGATATAAATGTAAAAGGTTTAGGACTGAATTGGCAAAAAAAAAAAAAAAAAAAAAACGATTTAGAATTAAATTAGAAAAATCACAATCGATTTAGAGTTGTTTTAGTAATTTTTTCATTGTATGTGCTTTCATTCACAATAAAATACTTCAATGAAAAAGATTCGGAATAAATTACGATCACCCACCTACAGCGCAGACGTCCATAACTTTTATATACTCTCTTTATATGGGGCGGCAGTTGCAGAAGCACGGTCTCGAAAGAGCCTAGTAATATCACAATCTGGAGTTAAAGACAACACGCCATCTCTCTCGTGAATGTCTTGCTCCTCCATGTGGCAAAGATACCTTACAGACGCGAACGAGTGTTGGGCCACGATCAACGGAAAATATTCAAAACGCCAAGTTCCAAATTTTCATTGTCCGATGCTTAATTCAATGGAGTTTTATTCACAATTGTACCTAGAGCGCCGATTAAATGATTAATTGAGAAAACTTCACAAATTTCAATATGATGAGTGTCTCGTGCCACACGTAATTAAAATTTTGGAAAGTGAATTATTTTTCGTTTAGTATATATTTAATCCCAGAGGACCGTGATCCATGTTATCATTTGTCTGTCGCATGGCGAGGACAATGCTGCGGCGTGACAGCTGAAAGTCGTCGGCATGTAGAAGATGAACAGGTCATATTGGCGCAATTCCCATGATCACTTTAGTGCTTTTATTTCAAAAGTACCTTTTGCAGCCGCTAGTAGCTGCCTATCATTGAAGCAACCCTTACTTGAATCGAGTGATTGCATAAACCGGATTGGAATAATTCGAAATGAATCAATGTCATTTTCGTCCGCCTAAATGCAGCGGGTCCAGAAAATTTCAGTACACGAACTAGGTTCATTGAATAATTTCTCGTCTTTGAAATGGAGAAGTTTCCAACCGGTGCGAAATGCTTCCCACCTATTGAATTTTGTGGACCTTAGCATGCGCACATCACGCGATGCTATTGCGCAAAACGTATACTAAAAATAAAAAGGGTTAATTACGGCAAAAGCATAGATACTTTATTAATCTCAATTGAAGCGTGGGTAAATCTAGGCAACTCAAAATAAATCTAATTGTGGAGGACATCTCCACGATACAATTAATGATGTCTCGTTAATGTGGTTACTGATCTCTTGCGAATCAGCGCTTGTCGGACGTAATTGATCATTCGAGTGATGTTCAAGTAGGATGACCCATTTTCCTGGACCGCCCGCCTCGCGGCCTCGCCCAACTCCTTCGCCCTCCGCCTCCTCTCGGTGCTTTCCTCTCCTTCATCCATCAGCCTCCCGATCGCATGCTGCACGGCCTCCCTGCTCACCATCACGCCGCCCTTCTCCTCCTCCACCCACTCCACTGGCCTCCGAACCCCGATGCTCACCCCGATCCGGAGCACCTCCGCGATCTGCTTCTCGTTGTAGAACTGCTCGGCGAACATGGGCCAGGTTATCATGGGCACCCCGGCGCTCGCCGCCTCGAGGGTCGAGTTCCACCCGCAGTGCGTCACGAACCCACCGACGGACGGGTGGGAGAGGATCATCACCTGAGGGGCCCACCCCCTGATGATGAGGGCCCTCCCGGCGGTCTTATCTTCGAACCCATACTCCAAGAGCCACTTCTCTAGCTCCTGTGTGGAGTCGCCTTTCCTTATGACCCACATGAAGCAACGGCGCGAGGCCTCCAGCCCCAAGGCGAGTTCCACGAGCTGCGGGACCGACACGTGGCAAAGACTACCAAAGCACACGTAAAGCACGGAATTCGGGTCCTTGGCGTCCAGCCAATCCAGGCACTGGTTTGGGTCGACGGAGGAGTTGTTGCCTCTGTCGAGCTTAGCCGAGCCAACCGCTGGAGAGAGCGACAGGGGCCCAATGCACCACAGTTTCTTCACGACCTTTTGATAAGCTTTCACGTAATTCTTCTCTAGCTCCTCAAAGGAGTTCACCAGCACGCCGTCGGCGGAGAGCTCGGCCGCCTTGAACTTGTCCAGGAGGTCTTCCAAGTCGTCGGGGCCGTCCTTCATCATCTGTGGCAGCTGGGCCTTGGTGAACTCGACCTTGTCCGGGAGGCCCGGGACGACGAACGGCTCATCATCGCCCTTGACCCGTTTTATGACCTTGGAGCGGGTGATGCTATCCGAGCACAAGAGGGTGAAGCAAGAAATGGTATGGAACACGATCCTCGGAAGTTCAAACTTTAGGGCGACATCAGTCGTCCAGGGAAAGCAAATGTCAGTGATGATGCAACTGGGTTTGTCCTCCATGGCTTCGAGCTGCTTCTCGATGGGCTCTTGCAGCATGTTGCTCGCTTCAAAGAAGGTGGTGATGAGGTCCGACGAGGGGAGCGAGTCGACGTTCTCGCAGCCCTCGGGGAGGCCGGCCTGTTTGCATGGGAAAGGAAGAGTCAGGAAGTGGATGGCTAGACCAGATGCACGGGCGTGATCCAAGACATATTTGTACCGGAGGGCGTTGAGGGGAGTCATGACGACAGTGACGGAAACGCCGTGCTCGGCGAGGCGCTTGGCCATGTCGGTGAAGGGGAGGAGGTGACTTTGGGACATGAGAGGGATGAGGAGGAAGTGAAGCTCTCGAGCTTCGGAGCCCATTTCCTCTTGTGGAGGGGTTGGGGTTGTGAAGTGGGGGAAGATGAAGAAGATTCGATGGAGGAGGGCTCAAGGGCGGTGGAGGTGATAAGGTTTGAGCGAAGGTGGCGAGACACGGTCGTTGTGGTTCCCAAAACTTTATAGAGCAGCTTTGACTATAGAGCTTCTAGAAGGAAAAAAAAATTGTGACGTCGCACGGCGATTAATGATTTTAAATATTCCCTGTCTGGAAGTAGCTAGGGGTTGATAGATCGAAGTCGTTGTACAACCTCTTGATAGCCGTATGCCGACTGGAAATCGAGCGCCTCGGGTGCAACATATTCCTTATTCAACTAACAGACGTCTTTCAATCAAAGGGTTTTTGAGATTACTATTTTCATAATTGTGGGCGAGGTTTTATCTGATGCGTGTATAAGGTTTAAAGATTTTATATCCTTAAATAAATATGGTGTGAAAAAATGAATAATAAATGGGTGAATGTGTTCCACGCCCAAAATTGACCGATTAACTTGATGGGTCATTTTTCTGAAAATGGTTAGGAAATGAAGCCCCATTCTCGAGTACTCCTTTTTCTTCTGGTAAAAGGGATCTTGAATACTCCGACATTTGAAATGGATCTTACTAGTTTGACAATAATACAACCCTTTGAAATTGGGAAATGATTTGAGTGACTATGTATTCCCTTATAGCTGAAAAACTCAAAATGTCAAATAGAAACCAACTTATATATTGGCATGTACAATAACCCTATTCATAAAGTTGATACTTCGCCAGGTCATCTGGCCCATAATGTCTCAAAGACACCGCATTCGCCACCATATACAAAAGCGCACTATATAGAGATACAAATTGGTGTATTTATCGAACTTGTCGGACAATGACTGATTTGAAATTATGCATGCCTTCAAAAGGGAACATTTGACACCTCAAGACCGTATGCCCTCGAGATGTTAGCAATATAAACCCAACATGGATCAGCAATCTCGAAGAGAAAACATTGTCAGTGAGAAAATCTTTTATAAACAGCACCCACCCTGCTATCAGGAGTTTATGCCATAATTAATTAAAAAAAAAAAACCTAATTGAGTGAAATTGAGGACAAAAAGACGAGAATATATATTAACGTAATTAAGGGGAGACTTGATAGTGATTGTGATTTTCTTGATTGTTTTGTGAAATTTCTTGCTGCCGTCCTCTATAAAGTCAGTCAAATCGATCGACTACACGTCAATCTGGAGTTTGATTTTACGTTATCTAGTATCAGCGTTCAATAATTTCCATCCCCGTGCTGAAAAGGTTCTAGAACTGCGAAATATCTTTTCTTTTGTCCGGGCTTGGATGAGCAGAGATTATCTGAGATATTCAAGACAATTCTGAATTTGCGACGTACGTGCGGTGATGTGAAATCTTCGAGTCCGTGTGAACCGGGAATTGGACTTTGTTTCTTTAATCATTTTGTGTTGATCTCGCAAGCTTGTCCATGCACAAAATAGCGAATTGATATTGATTATACAGATTGTGTAATTGAAATTATATAATTTCATATTTGTCCTCCATGATATGGATAGTCTTACTTTTTGCGAACTTGTAACTAATTATTTTAATGACGGGGTATACAGAACTCACAAACAAAAGTTTCCAGTTTATATATTCAAAGACAGATCTAGAAATCGAGAATAATTTTTTTTGTAAAAACATATTATCCAGTGATCTAGAAAAGATCATAAATAGTGCATGAAGAGTATGGATTCCACTTATTTTAACATCTAATTAATTGTATAAGATAATTTGCTAAATAGACAAAATAGTAGGATTAAATTTCCTATTATTTACCGAAAAGTTCGTATATCATTAGCATTGATCGTAAAAAATATCCATTCTGAACTGAAAAAGGGAAGCTAAGCTTTTTCCGTGCCATTTCTTTTTGTATTTATGCTAAACGCCATTTATATACAATAAATTCAAAACTGATTGGGTAATTTTTCCATCCTTTAGAGCAAATCATATGAATTTGGGTAGTTCTAGTTATTTTTCTCGTTGAACATAAGATATTTTATTAGCTTACGAATTTGCAACCATGATCGATAAATTTTCACTTGCTAATAAGATGAACATCCTATGATCTTCTAAAACGGTTCATTTATTTGAACTCATAGATAAATATAATGTCTACCTCGCTCAAAGATAACCAAAATTTCATTAACCAAATAAAATGATACAAGGTCATTTGGAAGAAAGTATCGTACAGCCTTGTTTTTGTTAATAATGTAATTGACATTGTTGAAAATTAGTCAAATTTTTTTGTTGTTGATTCAGGATGAAACTCATCATCTCTCGATTGGCTATAATTGATGTATTTCCATGTGGTATGCAACTTACACACCTTTTTTATACAACTAACCTTCATTGTCACTAATTGGGCAAAATTCGCATATTCTAATCAATGATTACAGACACGAGTTATGTAAAACAAGAAGGGAAAAAATTACTGTGCATCTAAACTTTTTCCCCTAATTTATGAGACTTTAGTCTCCTGAGATTCCCTCCCTTAGTACTCATTGCGGCGAAGCTACAGATTGTTTCTACTTTTCTAGATGGTAATCATTGGAGAGGATACAAAGATGTGGAAAGGGCCAGCCGGTGGATACAGCGACCAGTAGTTGACGGGTAGTCCGAGCGGAAGGAAAGTTTGATTATTAGCTTTCCATCAAAATCGAGGAAGGTAATTAAATATTTCATACAAAGACATAGCATGTCGTTGTCTTTTTCCGGCTGGTCGCTTTTATTTTTGTAATTGGATTCTAGAAGGTGCACGTGGCAAGGTTATTTCTGTTTTGCATCTCATCATAAAGTTTCACATTTCCCTACACTTTAAATTGAGAAAAAAAAAACATTAAAAAAATAAAATTTATTCACTACGACATATTTATCTTATTTTTTGTTACAATAAAAGTTGTAACATTTATTCTTTATAAAGGTTCCATCAATGAATGTTGGAAGATAAATGGTGTCGACATAATTAGTGAAATAAAAATGACGTTATTTTGCTTAAAAAATCATCTGAGGAAATCTTAACCGCGGGTACAAATTTGAAATTTTCCATATTATAAAAAATGATTTAGAGTAAATGTGTTATAATTGGCATAATTTGAAGTTTAATATGTCATAAAAAATTATGATAAATATATCACAGTAGAAATAAATTTGGGCTTTTCGTGGCTTTGCCCTTAACTATACTTGACAAAAGAATGTTTGGTTTTCAAATACTAATTAAACTATTTTTTTTATGAGAGTAGTCAATTTACTGAAAATTGCAATATTGTGATTATTTTGTACGTCATAATTTAGTGAGTTCTTTTTGCTACTTTATTAGTGAACGCTCATGTGAAAGCATATGATATTTGCGCCGGAAAAAACTTTTTACTATTAGTAATTGCCTAGTGCTGTTATGATGGCTTCGTACTTCTAGAATGCTTGATTGTGACGCTGGGCCAAGAGAAATTCAGCAACTGGAGCCCTCCGGCCCTCCGCCTGAATTTATGCGTATGTCATCATTGCATGTGTATGTAATCATCGCGGGGATGGATGCCCAACTATCTAGAGACCTACAGACTACCCTAGACGAATCCATGAGGTTCGGATCAAATTCGAAATACCATTTTTATGGCATTTGAACGAATGACTTCCGATTCCTGAATTAGAAATCTCTCTAGCTCCAATCAACAATATCAATCTTAAGGATTCATATTTGGAGTGGTCACAGTCTCCTTTGTGTTAAAAGCAAATTCGAAAAAGAACTCCAGCCCTTGAATTTTCAATAATAATTTTATGCGTCATACAAATAGGACAACAACCGAGAAAAAACCGAACAACCCAAGAGAAAAGTAAACGCGGAGATAAACTTGACATGAAGGATTTATATGGTTTGATTAGGCGCGCCAACTCCATAGAAAAGTTCGCTGAGATGTTCCACTATAACCAAGGCGAAGAGATTAATAATCGATGGAATCACACTCACCCACAAGCGTTTCCCGACATTGGCTACACCTGAACAAGTCCAACAAGAATCTGTCAACATATTGGGGGAGTTTCTCACTTACTCAATCGCTTTTCGTGGCTCTCCAAAACTTTCTATAATTATTGATGCTGCAAGCAAAAAGGATTGAAAACTTGTGGTCATAAACGACTCTGTACGCGTTTGGACATTCCCCCGCAGTGCGCCGAACATTTGAAATATTCTTGGTGAAGATCCTAATGATAGACGCTAAATGTGCAATCCCATAATCTCCATAATTAAAACAAAAATCCATATATTTGAGTGGAAAGATTAACGCATATGTTTTGAAATTTATCATTTTTTATGCAAAAGCGGAAAATCGATGATCCAAGCGCAAATCATTCTTTTTTATTGCTTTTTGTATCATTGGCTCAATGAGACGGCCTCTTCACTGTCAGGGTTTCATAAATCATGTATAGGCAAAATTAATAAAAACATAGCAGAAATAAAGATGAAATATTTCTATACATATATCTCCAAAGGCGTTGTTTATGTGTTTTAATAAAAAATCTAGATATAAAAGGTAGTTAAACGAATTATCTCATAAAGTGCGCTTTAAACAAATTGGTTTGGATATTTTTTAGTTCGAGCCCCACAAACGTCGGACCTGTAGTTTAGACACATCACCAATGGATGTCGAATGGAAGAAAGAACTTGCGAATAATTACTACTATGATTGTGCTAGCAATCTCGTGAAGACAATCTTCCGTATCATTGATGTTTTAGCCATGGCCCAAATGAGAGCCATTTTCTCTCCCACGTACACCAACACACAAAAACACACACTTAGCAACTGTTGCTTATGCCCTCCTTTTATGCGGTATCTAAAAATGCCCTACAATCAACAACGGTCACAATGACAATCAGTAACTATTGCTATGTGTGGGAAACCATCCCACAATCATCAACGATTGTTGATTGTGGGACGATAAGCAATCGACGATCAACAACTGTTGTTGATCGTTCATGCACGACGGTTCTTGCATGACGGTCAGCAACGGTTACTGACCATCACGCCATGCACTTCCTTTTCTTTTTTTATAATTAAAAACATGCAAATGTGATGTGCATGCATGATGGTTAGCAACAATTGCTGACCATCATGCCATGGTTGCTAACCATCATGCCATGCACTTCCTTGTTCTTTTTTCTTTTTTATAATTAAAAACACGCACATGCGATGTGCGTTGCACATGGTCGGCAACAATTGCGGACCATGTGCACATTTTAATTAATTAAATAAATAATTAATTGATCCTTTTTTTAATTATATAAATAAAAAAATAAAAAAGGACATAATCTTTATGTGTGCATTTGGGATACATTAACATATATCCACTTTGGGCATGCACGTGCATCATATGCACGTAGGCTCATGACTATAATACAAATTAAATTAAATCTCATTTAATTTAATTTCAAGTCAACTCAATTTAATTGCAGTAATTGTAAACACATTTGCAACATTATTTCTCTCTTGTTCCACATTATTCTAATTGTTTATGGTGTGTGACATCTCATGTCACGTCCTGATCCTCCAAGCACGTACCCATCCCTCGTGGTCGATTAAATAGCGACGTTCCAGGACGCGTCACCGACCCATTCATTTTAATGTGCATGCGGAAGCGAATAAATAATCCCCAAACAACAACACGATGTGATAGAAAAGTAGGGCCACCATTTTTTCCTTCGAAAACCAAACCATACCTTTATATACATATCATAACAAGTCATTTACAATACTAGCCGATCTATATACAAGGTCTGCAAAAATGGGAGGGGGTAGAGGCTACAGATCCTCTAATTAGTTGAGTCTTCGACTGAATACTCTGGGGTCCCTGGCTTTGACAAGGCCGGGTCCACCACTTAACCACCTGGCAGGTTGGCTGTGCCTTTCCCAAAAGCAACCTCTAGCACTGACAAAGGGACTTCAGACTCTGGGATGAGACCCTTGTTCTGTCCATTCCGCTCACGACAATACCATGATCTGTATTAATGGAATACTTTATGGGGTAGACCCATATCGACCCAAACCAAGGACCTCACAAGTTTATAGACCCATCCCCTCGGGTTCCCATGGAGCGGAATATAACACCTATGCTCAGTGACCTTCTTCGGCTATCCAAAATGCTCGAGAAGAGCTGCCATCTAGGGACCTGTAAATATTATCCCACAACGGGGTGAGACGACGTCTTAGCAAGTTCACCCCCTAAGTCCTGACTAGGAAGGAAATACGCCTCAAGGGCTGTCTAAGCACAAGCACAAGTTAGAGGACTTACCTTTGCTTCAGTCCCTTCCTGCAAGTCAGCACAATTCAATCACTTAATCAATCATTTCAACCAATCACTTCATCAAACAGATTGAGCCATCGATCAATCGAACCAGTTGATTTCATGTCATCCAAACCATCTCTCGGTCGACTTAATCAATATTATCTATAAAGTCCTATCATATCTAGGACTGCTTACCTTAAACTGAATATAGATAGAAAGACTCGCCAAAAGCTGACAACGACGTATACTACTCACTCTAAGCTGATATATGAAAACTCTCAAGTTGATATAGTATACGGCTAATGCTCACCAAAACTGTGCGATACTTAATTGCTCACCGAAACTGTGCGATACTTAATTGCTCACCAAAGTTGTGCGATACTTAATTGCTCACCAAAGCTGTGCGATACTTAGGGCATACTACTCACTCTAAGCTGATATATCAAACCCTCGGGCTGATATCTCAACCAACCATTGCACTACTTTTATCATACCCGATAAAAATAGTCGTGTGTAAGTACATGGTCGGCCTTTGCCAAAAATATAATATCTTTGCTTTATAAACTCCTAGTAATTATATAGTTCATAAAAAAAATTTTGGCATTGTAAACCAACGCCCGGTGATTTTCTAATTAAATACTGAAATTATTAAATTTTGGGATAAATTTCCAAAATTGCAAATCACACTCAATTTGCACAATCCGGCACTCAATTAAATAAACCAATCATACCATTGCGATCAGCATAAAATCCTAGTCATCAACTATCCCGGTCTAATTTTCGGAAAATAAAAATTAATTAAATAATTACGAAAATCAATTATTAAATACCAAAAAATGCAACTTAGGCCGAAAAAGTCTAAATAAATACCAAAATGGGTCCGGAAAAATCCCGAATCTCACTAGATAAATATTACAGCTTATCTAATCTCTAATTACACTACTCTAACCACCTAATATGCAATAACGATTAATTAAATTGCTAATCTATTCTAACTATCCACATAATCCATACTTAACTTAAACTAATCAACCCTTAAGCATAATTAACTCCATAAGCGGAGATTAGTGAGTAAATTCACTTGATTAATGATCCGACGGGTTCACTTCGACGGTGACGCAGAGACGGTTCACAAACTCCAAAGCGGGTGCAACTTTTGAGGTCCGGGAGGGTTCCAAAACGGGCCTCAAAGCTCCAAGGCCTTGCTGGGTTTCGGCTACTGATCTTGGCCGAGAAAGGCCGAGCCAAGTGACAGCAACGGCTGAAATGACGAGAACGGGACATCAGGCTGCAGGGAGGACTAGGTGGGCTTGGATGGGTTGCTCCGATGACTGGACGATGGTGAAACAAACTTCGGTGACCTCCACGACGGCCTGGGGACGCGAGGAAAGGTGGTTGGGCATGACAAGAGGCGGGATGGTGCAACAAGACTCGTGGGGCTCCAACGACAGCAATGGGTGAGCGACGGCGTGTGAGGGGTACTCCGGCGGCTTGGCGGGTGGTTGTGACGGCAGGGGGCTGCTTTGCTCTATTTTTTGGGTTTTGGGGGACTTCAAGCTTGCTGGAAAATGGAGGGGGGTCGATGGAAGGAAGGAGAAGGGAACAAAAATGCTTGGGGGGTCCCTCATGCTCCTCATCTATCCTCTTGTCTCCTTGGAATGGTCCCACAATGTAAGGCTGGCTTCCTCAGCAAATTTCCAGGCACCAAGCTTCCCTAGGAAGCTAATGAGAGGGTCCAAAGGTTGAAGGCATGGGGGGACACGAATTTTGACTTGATTTTCTCCAAATTGGACCAATCCTCTTCCAATTGAAGCCAAATTTCGGTCCTATAAAATCCACCATTGAGTCCTCAATCAAATTGACATTTTCCCTCGCCCATAGATTCAACTTGTATCCCAATTTTGAGATAAAAAACGGTCCCCTGAATTTTCCGGACAAAAACGGTCATATTTCGACTTTTCGCCAAAAATCTCGGTTTACAGAAAAATCTTCGGAGGATGAGTCGACGTTCCTAAAATGACTTGTGACATGACATAACTTTCAATTTCTGAAATCGGATTAAAATTTACGGTTAATTTCAATCTAGTGGGATTTTAGCGTAACTTAGCCTACTAGGTAGCTTTCAGAAATTTTTAGTGCAAATGACCTGTGGTCGATTTTCTTCAAGCCACAATGAACCTCTTCGACACATTGGCGACTCTCGATTGTTGTGAAAATCTCGAGGTTTCAAATACAGACACAGGGTACCAAAACGATAGAAAAATTAGTCTAATGACAATCGATGAGAATTTTGCAAATTGGTGAAATCACCCATGTTTAGCTACACATCTCAGTCGAACCGACCTATCTTTGATCTCTAATCGATCTTTACTATGCCGTAATGATCTCTGCAGATGAGCACGATCGAGTAGTTGATTCATGGTCGAATTCTCGAGTCTATTGCATTAAAATCCCTTAATGACTTCCCCAAACAATCTAGTTATCTCGTGAGTGATCAGCTCAGAAAATAGCACTGTAGGCGCATCGATGAAAGGCCCGATTTATTAAATTGAAAACAGGATTGAAAATTTTAGGATGTCACATCTCAAGGTTCATCACTAAGCTAGTAGTAAGACTTGACTCCCAAAAGAATTAATCATCCCGATTAATCTTTGGGTCCTACAAGTCATGATTGACATCTAGCAATATGTCATGGCTATCCAGATAGTATCAATGTTTTAAGAACATAATGAACTTGTCAGCTTTAGTTACAGTATAATTCAATCCCTCTGTCTTACTATGTCTCGATCGAACAAAGACCATGGAATATTTGTCAAGTCATCAATTTGATCATATAAACAAATCTAATTGACATGCATTTTATTCGAGACATAAACAATTTATTATCGGTTATAACCCTGGCCGAGGATTTCAATGCATTGTCATAATCAGATTGCGTGGGATATCATTATTATACCTTGCATGTAACAATGAGATAGATTCCATATTGTGTATGCATCCAACTTTATATATCAACAAACTATGACCATAAGGTATAAAGACGGATCAACGACCCAGCATTATGTGTACTTCTGAATCATAGTTGTTCGACACACAAGTTAACACTGTGCCTCGGGTCTAAGGATTATTTACACAAGACCAAAGTATGAACAATTAGATATTGACCACGCTAAAAGCTTCCATGTCGCTAATCATTCCATATGCGTCACGTTCAGTGAACTTGTCTAATACAAATACCTGTATTCTAACTCAAGCATCACAATACCTAATGACTTGCGACTCATCATTCCCTTAAGTATCCAATACTTAATGGTGAAGTTAAGAACACACCGGTCTCAACAAAATTATTAATATCCACTCAATAATCCATCAACCGAGAATGGTTTAAAGATTTAGTCTACCTATGAACCCATCACATATATTCTTAATGTCTCAAGAATAGGTGTAGTTGCAACTGATCTTATGGAATCATCTGTAAATATAAAATAATTGGACAAATGAATGAATACGTCACTGCTATTAATTAAATAATAATGATAGTACAATTGAAATCCCTAACATATAACTATTACATAGTAGATTTAGGGCATACATCCAACACTCACCCTTTAGTGCTAGATAAACGCTCATTTGTGAGGATAATTGTGAGAAATTAGGGTTAGAGGAAAGACTTAAGCACTATTTATAGAGTTTCTAACCAGACTCTCTCATTATAGGCCAGATTCAACTCGGCCTACACTAACCAACCCCATATTAGACTAATTAAGAAACCTTCTATCTCACCTTAGACCAACTCGGTAAAACGGTAAATTATAATATTAATCAATGTAGCCTACACTAGGAAAACTCTTATATTCTCCCACTTGAGCTAATTAATTGAAATTGTACTATATGTGCGCACCTAGGTCTAGAGATAATTTTTAATAGTCAATCATATTCCATAAAGTCTCAAATATCGAATCATGGTGGTAATTACATGTATACACACATAGTCTTCCATAGTCATAAGTGTTTTCAACTTTATTAATATAGATTCAATGTGATAGTGTGTCAAATGGATAACATCTCTCATAAAGAGATTCCATTTGTTAGTCACTATTCTTTTACTTTAAGTGTCTCAAAAAACTTGTGTCACTAGAAATTATTTTTATGGTTTCAGTGAACCCACATATGCCTTATCTTTACGATTAACCTTTCTTTATGTGTAATAAGACATATGCTCAAGGATAATAATCGGATGCCCCTAGCCTTCACTTAAGATTTATACAATACATTAAGACTTTTATCAATATATATTCAACATAATAACAATACATTTGAAAATGTTTTATTAAATGTAAAAGTTGATATATATCAAAACGTTATTAAATGTAACAAACATAGATAAAAACTTTATTAGAGAAAAAATAAAAATAGCTCTCACTAAATAACAGTATCCCAAGATGCTCTTAAGTCCATGATAATAAATGTCGCTCAAACACACAAGGGCGTAAGTCTTTAGTTAGTGGATCTACAATCATATCATCTATAGGAATATGATCTACTACAATGTAACCATTCTATACTGATTTCTTTATGGTAAAAAACTTGACCTCCATGTACTTAGATGCCTTGAAACTTTTATTGTTATTAATAAACAACATTGCAAAATTATTGTCACAATATAACTGTATGAGCCTATCCACAAAATCAAAAACAGTTAGCTCTTTAATGAGATTTCAGAGCCAAATAACCTGAGTAACAATTGAAAAGCATGCTACAAACTCTGCTTGCATGGTAGAAGAAGATATAGATTTTTGTTTCTCGCTATTCCATGATACTGTACCTCCTGCTAACATATATATGTATCTTGTCGTTGACTTCTTATCATCTTGACAGCCGGCAAAATTTGCATCTGAATACCCTATTAACTACAAGTCTAGAACATGTCTATAAATCATCATATAATCTCTTATCCTCTTTAAGTACCTTAAAATCTTCTTGGTAGCAATCTAGTGATCGCATCTTGGATTTGACTGATATCTATCTAGAAGTCTTGTGACAAAAGCAATATCTGGGCTAATGCAAACTTGAGCATACTTGATACTTTCAAGCACACTAGTATAAAGTACATTCTTTATTTGAGCTTTTTTAAAATCTGAATTAGGGTATTGTGAGAGACTCAAATTATCACCCTTAATAACATGAGCATTTATTGGATTGCAATGTTGCATATTGAAGCTTTCTAAAACACGATCAACATATGCCCGCTGAGACAAACCCAATTAATGGCAAGAACGATCCTTATGGACCTCAATGCCAAGAACAAAAGACGCCTCACCAAGATCTTTCATTTCAAAAAATTTTGATAACATCCACTTTGTCTCATGTAGTGATCCAATATCACTACTTGCAAGTAAGATATCATTTACATAAAGTATGAGAAAAATATATTTCCTCCTACTGACCTTGCAGTATATACACTTATCTACTTTATTCTCAATAAATCTGAATGAAGTGACAATACTATGAAACTTTAAATACCATTATCTAAAAGCTTGCTTAAGGTCATGAATAGACTTTTTCAATCTACATACAAACTTACCTGAGTCATCCACCGCAAAACCTTCAGACTGCACCATATAAACTTCCTCATTAAGGTCTTCAGTTAGAAAATCAATTTTAACATCCATCTGGTGTAACTTCATATCAAAATGAGCTACCAAAGCCAAAATCACTTTAAAAGAATCTTTAGAAGAAACTAGAGAAAATGTTACTTCATAATCTATTTATTCTCTTCGAGTAAAACCCTTAGCTACTAATCTGGCTTTAAATTTTTCAATCTTTCATTTGGAATCACTTTTAGTCTTGTATACCAATTTGCAGCCGATGATTTTATAACCTTTAAGCAATTCATTAAGTTCTCAACACCATTGTGTTTCATAGATTGTATCTCATCTTTCATTGTATCTAGCCAAAAATCTGATTGAGGACATAAAATAGCATCCATATAAGTCACTAGATCAATAACACAGCCAATATCATAATCATGCTCTCCCAAGTAGACTACATAGTTTAGTGGTATAGCCGAACGTATTTCCCTAGTAGATCTCCTAAGTGGAACTACTACAATCTCATTTTGAATCTAAAGGGCTTGAGGAATTTTATTAGGAACCGCCTCAACAATAGAATTCTGTGTCGCAATAGGCTTAGTTTGTAGCGTAGGAGGCTCCATAATCATCTGCATAGAAAGAGATAGGGATCTAGTAATCCCCACCATACTGTTATCTTTAATAGTTTGTAAGCACTTACCTTTTTTAGCTACATCAAATTTCAGAAATTTTGTTGTCTGAGATTCCACAATTATTGTACCTCCATTAGGGTTATAAAACCGATACCCCTTTGAATGATCTAGGTAAGATATGAAGTAACATTGAGTAGTTTTAGAATCTAACTTACTCAAACTTTAAGATGATTCAAGCTAAGTTTACGTCCAGTCCACAACTTAAAAGGAGTTAATGGAACTGCTTTAGTAGGATCACGATTTAGAATATAAAGTGTCATTGTCAAAGCTTCACCCCATAGAAAATCAATTAAATTGGTCATACTAATCATACTCTTTATCATGTCTATAAGAGTGTGATTGCGCCTTTCGGCCACACCATTTTGTTCAAGACTTCCAAGCATAGTAAATTGAGCTACTATTCTAGAATCCTCTAAGTATTTAGCAAACGGGCCTTTAAATTGTCTAGCATTACCATGCATGCAAAAATGCTCACCACCACGATCAGATCTGATAATCTTTATAACTTTTTCCAACTATTTCTTTACTTCTATCCAAAAACTCTTGAACTTGTCAAGAGACTCGGATTTTTCTTTAATCAAGTATAGGTATCCATATTGGGAATAGTTGTCAATAAATGTGATGAAATAAAAAATTTTGCACAAAATTGTTGTGTATGGTCCACTAATATCAGTGTGAATAACCTCTACCAAGTTAGAACTTCGAATTGCAGTTTTCTTTCTTATTTTAGTCATCTTACCTCTACAACAGTCTAAGCAAGTCTCTAGATCACTTTTAAGAGTATGCAGGATGTCAGCCTTTGTGAGCCTTTTTACTCTTTCTCTCAAGATGTGACCAAGACGTTTATGTCACAATGCATAAAATTGTTCCTTAGGTAGAGGCCTTTTGGAAACAAATTTTTCAACTGAATAAGCAATGTACATATCATTGGGAGATAAACACAATCGGTACAATCCACTGGATAAATTGCAACACCCAACCTTATTTGAATTATAAAACATAGAAATACTATTGCTCTTTATTTCATAAGAGTATCCACACATATCTAAATAAAACACAGAAAGTAACTTCCACCTAAAGGAAGATACGTAAAAGGTGTTTCTCAGTATCATCCTAAAACAAGAATCTAAAATCAAAATAACATTTCTCACAAACTTGACGTCAACTTTAATGTTGTTTTCCACAGTGAGATTTGATTAATCCTGATTGGCGTCATTTGATTTATGAACCCCTGTATGGTAAACGCAACATGATTGGTTGCATTGCTATCTAGCCACCAAGAATTGGATGGAGCTTCAGATATGTTGGATTCACAAACAAATGCCAAAGAATCATCACCTTTATGCTCACTCTTGGTTTTCTTGGACAACCAAGCTTTATATTTATTGCAACGATTCTCTACGTGTCCCATCTCTGTACAAAAATAGCAAATAACACAATCCTTCTTGAAGAATGCTTTCTTAGGATCAAAACTGTTAGAAGGACCAACAGTTTCAAAATTTCCTTTATTATTGAAAAGAACCAGCAACTTCATAATTGCCTTTATGAGTATAATTTTTCAATTTCTTACCCTTGTCGCTACTAGAACCAAAAGCATAAAGGGCAATGTGCCATTTATCTTTCTTCAATTTTTCTTCTTCTGCCACCACCCTTGCAATCAAGTCATTAATTGACCAGGTCTCATCTTATGAACTATAATTGTTCTTGATAATTCCAAAATCAGAATGAAAAGTATTTAGAGCTTGATGCACAATGCAAGTAGTAGGAACAACAACATTATGAGCCTGAAGTTTTGTCTGCAAATCTACCATCCTCAGGACATAATCCATAACTCCACCAGAACCATCATACTTCATATTAAATAGTGTTTGCAGGTGTGTCCCCCATCTCAGCATTAGACGAGACACGGTTTCTAGCCACAAAGGCTTCTACATCTATCTAACAGTACAGTCTGCAGGCAAACCACTTTTTAAATGTTCCTAAATAGAACGCTTCATGTGCAGCAAGTAAATTTGATTACTTTTTTTCCAAGCAGCAAAATGTGCTTTCTGAGCTTTTATACTCTCGATAGTAAAATCTGCCGGCTGATCGGCGGTAAGAGCCATAAGAAGATCTGCCATCTCCATAGCAAACAAAATATCTTCTTTCCATCTCTTAAAATTTAAACCAGTAAGAATCTCAATAGTAACGTAGTTACCGTTTACAGAAAAATTGACTGAAAAACAAGTATTGTGTATAATTAGTATCATGTGAGTACTGTGTAACTTGACGTACAAGTACACATCCAGAGAGTTACATGCAAAATCATATAATCACATTTGGACAGAATACATGGCATGCGGTTGTACACTCCTCATATGACAGCAGTTATGAAAATATATTCTAACTTTCGTGAATTCATCACCTTTGAGTGTATGAACCACTAGGATTAGTCACTCCTCCATCACACCATCATGTATCCCTCTATGAACTAATACATAGTCACCTCCTTTGGGAGTATGATTACAGATTAGATCAAGAGACATCCCATCATTATACGAGATCGATATTTCTCAAACCCAATTAAGTGTGCCACTTTGGTGGTCACAACTCCATTGAATCCTTAAAACTCTCACATACTGGAGATATAAACTTTACTTCTCACATACACTATATACATGTGATTTTAACTTTAGTGACATGGGCAATATATCACTAAAATCACATATCATGCTAATTACACTACTTTATTCATTAATATAAGTTAAACTTTATATATATATATATATATATATATATATATATATATATAATAATCAATGAATCACACTCTTTATAATATTTATGTGATAACTTATCTCTAAGCCAACACCTATATTTCCAAAATCACAGAAAATTACAAGAAAAATACAAGAAAATATACTAAAATACACGTATTTAGGGTTTTGTATGTATTTTTACAACCATAAAATCATCAAATATGTAAAATAAATACACCAAAACATAGAGCATGGCCATATGAGCCTACAGCCGCCAACCACGCGCCCATCGAAGGCTCCACGTGCCCCCACGCGCCGCTTGAGTGCACGGTTGATGGAGCATATGTGCGGCGGACAAAAACCCTTGATCCAGTCCGACTGGTTCCTTGATCGACCGGTTGGTTAGACCAGTTGACCGATCCGGTCCACGGTAACCCGATTTGGGCGGGTCAACGGGTCATTGGATTGGGTCACCGGATCAGGTTAGGTCGTGGGTTGCCGTCTGCTGACGCCAACCCTAGTGCATGCAACGCACGCACAAGCGGCACCCTGCGCGTGAAAGTGTGTGAGAGCGCGTGAGCATGTGTGGGGCACGCGCTCAACGCCCTGGTGGTGCGTGGCCATGCGTAGGGGTGCATGTGGCCATCCTCGGCAGCCCCGCTGACCATAATTTTGTAATTAATTTTGATTTTTATTGAACAAAAAATCACGAAAATCACGAAAAATAGGACGAAAAGTCTATG
This sequence comes from Eucalyptus marginata, assembly GCA_014182565.1. Lineage (NCBI taxonomy): Eukaryota > Viridiplantae > Streptophyta > Magnoliopsida > Myrtales > Myrtaceae > Eucalyptus > Eucalyptus marginata. Next base: position 20,887,443 of record CM024585.1, on the reverse strand, counting down.
CATTCGAGTTCTAGGTTATGGTTGCTCTAATACCACATGATAGATGCTAAACGCACAATCCTATGATCTCCGTAATTAGAACAAGAACCCAATATAATTGAGTAGAAAGATTAACGCACTTGCTTTGGAATCTATCGTTTTTTATGCGGAAGCGGAAAATCGATGATCCAAGCGCAAATCATTCTCCTTTATTGCTTTCTGTATCACTGGCTCAATGAGACGACCATTTCACTCTTTAACATTAAGTAAACGCTCCTTTGTGAGGATAATTGTTAGAAATTAGGGTTAGAGAAGAGACTTAAACACTGTTTATAGAGTTTCTAACCAGGCCCTCTCATTATGGGCCAGGTTCAACTCGGCCTACACTAGCTAGCCCCATATTAGACTAATTAAGAAATCGTCTGTCTCACCTTAGATCAACCCCATAAAATGGTAAATTACAATATCAATTAATATACCTTACATTAGGAAAACTCTTACATCTAAACTCAAGTCAGATGTTTGAACGAGCTAGCTTCAGAAACACAATATCTTCTCCTCGTATCAATACTTATTTCGGATGTCCACCACTTGATTTAGGACCTACGAAACATGTCCTCGCTCGTTATGGATCTCTTCGCTCGCCTTGGACGTCTTTGATCCAATCTCGTGTTGGTTCCAAATCAAATTGGATCTAAACTTCAAGCCACATTCGACAAATCTGCACCTCAGTGATAATTCTAACTTCTAGGTCACTGATTGTCATCTCTTTCAAGCCTACTTGGACCTCCTATATAATGACGACAAAATTAGATTAGGTTGAATTCAGATCTACCTAACTAAAAATAAGAGATGTTTTCATGAATGACGCTACTGTAATTATAATAAGATCATGAGATCATTTGCCCAAATAATTGCCACATCGGTTTTTCAATGCACATATTCTGTTTGAAGTTCTCTCTGTCCTGGGTGTTTTATAGTGGAATGGTAACGAATCAAATAGACATTCTTATGTTTTTTGAAAGAAGCAGAATAAGAAGAAGAAAAGAGCAAGAATGGCGAATTCCTCTCTCAAACATTTCCACAAACGCATTTACTAGAGTAAAAGACGCTCTCTCCGACAATCCATCCCACGTATTTATAACTATCTAAAAGCTTAAAATACTTCAGGAAAGTTCTTCAAAATTTCTAAATCTATTATATGACGACTATTTTAGTCATAAACATTTCAATTGTACTAAATTTTTGGTAGAAAATAATTATACCAAATTTGGAGTTAATTGTACAAATTTAGTTATAAACCTTTTAATGACTTGAACTTTTCAATTATGCTAATTTAATTCTAAATCTTTAGACGATTACTAATATAACTTTAAATGTTTTGACAATTTGCTAGTTTAGTCATTTAGGCTAATTTATGAAAATTGTTGCCGTGGTTGTCTAGTTGATGCCGGTCATCCTTAGTGGCATGATCGGTGTTGATGTGGACAATTTTTGCAATTATTTTTAACTATTTTCTGAAAAAATTTCCCTCTTATTCTTTTTTTTTTCCTTCCTTTCCTTTCTCTTTTTTCTTTTTTTCCTTATTTCCCTCAACTGGTCACCAGTGACTGGCGGAGGGAAATAAAGAAAAAAAGAGAACGGAAAGGAACAAAAAGGAAACAGTGAATAGTAAAGCAGAAAAATGAGATTACTCATTAACACATTAATTGAACGTTTAAGAAACACTGTTTACCACATGACAAAATAAGAAGATGAATTGAAAAATGAATATTAACATCTTGTGTCAGGGAATTCATCAAACAACTTATCTACTCTTAGCAGCTTATAAGTCATGAAACAATTCCTAATCAGAGATTTTCATTTCAGGAACCTTGTAGGAAAAAAACCTTCCTCCTAGCCCGAAAGTCAAAACCTTCCTTCTGTATTTTTTTTTATTCAGAAGAACCATCCCAGTACTTTTTAAAATGTGCAAAAGCTAATCCTTCCCTTAGATTTTTATTATTGCTGGTCAATTCTTCATTATTGGGGCTCACCTCGATGGCGGTTGGAGCTTCTTCGAGCTCGGGATCATGGCCAGGAGTCGAGCTCGGACGTGGCGGCTGGAGCTTCTTCGCTGTGGTGGGGATGCCAGACTTTGTGGGTTTTAGTTCATCTTCGATGGGGTTTAATACACAAATAATCCATTAACTTTAATATAATATGTAATATAATTTCTAAATTTTTAATTTATTTAATGTGGTCCATGAACTTTAACTCAATGTATGATGTGGTCCTTGAATTTTAAATTATTCAATGTAGTTTTTAAACTTTTGATACATGTTCAATTTAGTTTCTAAATTATATGAAAATATTTAATGTTGTCCCTAGATTTAAATTTATGGAATGACAATATTGAATATTTTCATATAGTTTAGGGACTAAATTAAATATGTACCAAAATTTTATGGATTATATTGAACAAATTAAACGTTCATGTACCACATTGCACATTAAGCTAAAGTTCATGGTCTACATTGACCAAATTAAAATTTCAGTGACCACATTGCATATTGCGTCAAAATTCATGGATTATTTATATCATTATTCCTATTTATTATTACTAGAAGTGGAATCCATCTAAGCACAAAGGATTTGTATTCACAGAAGTAATATTTTATATAAAGTCTTCGATTTTTATGAAATAAATCTCACTTGCCTAATGTGGTGCTAAGCTTCATGTTCCTTCACTAGCGACGGCTTCAATGCCGTGAGATTGGGAGAGTTTGCAAAATCCTAATCCCATACCGATGCGAGATTGCTTGTGAGCTTAAGTAGATAAAGCATCACCATCGAGTAAGGATGTTTCTTTGCACTTCAAAAAAAAAATAGTACTTGCGGGTTTACACGAGATCAATATTTATATAGCATGAAAGTTCATCATGCATCACGAGTGATGCACGCACTTGAGTTGATTCATTCAAGTCTTCAAAAGGATTACCCAAATAATGTAGATTTGAGGTGGGCTTCTAGCCATTATAAATCACAATAATCTTCTTCCAATACTCGTGCTAGAAAAATAAAAAATTATTTAGGGCTCAACCGATTTCAAATCCAAAAATGTCTAGGACTCTACTTATCTCCATATTTCCCCCTTTATTTATCCTTCCAAACTTTGTTTAATCCAACTATAGTGTATAAATTGAGGGAATCAGAATTTTCCCTCCTCTTCATACTTACAAAAACTTGAAATTTTTCGAAGCTTTCTACCTTGATTTTATTTTCCCTCATTTTCCCTTATTTTTCAAGCATAGCTTGTCTGCGAACTGCGATATATAGGTTGAACAATAAGAACTAAAGAAAAATCTCCACGTATTAGGAAGTGACCACGGTTTTGTGTCCAAAACATGATATCAACTTTGACAGTTTCAGAAAGATTTGAATTTATGATTTCTTACTCTTATATCATTTAAATTTTGCTAATAGTTCTAAAAGTTATAATTGTTAGATTGAACCAATGGTGAATGGCGTGAACGAGTAATATATTAACATACCTGTTGATGATGATTATCGTGCTAACATTAACATATAGATTTGTCTATTGCAAGTGTTGCTGTTATAGCTTGTCCTCACGAAAAGCCGTAGGTTTCGGTCGTTCTGTGCCACCTCATACGATTGAGCATGCGCGGATGAGTCAGGTGACTGCCGTGATGCACTCACCTCATTTAAGATTAAATAAATTGATAGTAACAACATCAGATCGAACATAGGTCAGATGCCGTCTAGAGGAGAGTTGGATTACAAGTAGAAAAAACATTGTGACTGGGCGCCGAACGAGACATCCCACCTTACCTGATGTCTGATATCTTCTTGCGTCGGCAGCTCCACTTAATGTGGTCGTTCAAGGATCGAGCAAGCTCGAAGAAACTGCGAAGCCAGACACCCACAAGTTTTCTGTGGAGAGTCTGCATAACCAAAGACTAAATTGGCAATAATACTTTTCTCCGACAGTACCTTGTGTTCTAGAAGACCTGAAAGATGACAATTCAAGACATGTCTCCGTCGTCATTTGGACCTTATGCTTATGGCATTTCACGTCCTTGGAAATATTCGCATATTTGATTAAATGCAACCTATGTGTTTGGACTTAAGAGGGGAACACTGGGGCCATGAAAGCGATTTCCCGAATGAGAAAGATGGCGAATCTTTTCCTTGCCATTGGCCGTACATGGAGACACAAGTAGTCACACGTGAATAGTTGATTGTTTCTTCCTGATTGTGGTCCGGCTCTCCTTCGTTATGATCAAAGGTATTGCAAAGTTGTTCAATTATGATACGTTGGACAACCATTCTATTTTCTGGAATAATTTTTATTTAAAAATAATTCTTTTTTATTTTATTCCATGGATGAGCTTCTAACTATTTGAAGGCGTCTAATAATTGCTCAAAATTTATATTCTCGACATGATTTGTTAAAATCTCAAATTCTTTTGTAAATTAGAATTTCTTTTAATTTTTTAATACTTTTATTATATTTTTCTCTTTTTCTTTCTTTTGTTCTTTTTCTTTTTCCATTCCTCTTCTTCTTCTCTAGCCGATCGCCGGAGTGTTCGGTGATCAATTGGGCAAGGTTCGCTAAGGCTTGGCCTCGCTAGATCATTGGTGACTAGGTGAGCTTAGCCACTAGCGAGGCTTGACCTTGCCTAGTCAGCGTGAGGTGAGCCTCGCCCTAGCCTGGCGAGGCCAAGTCTTGCAGTGACTAGTAGCGAAGCACGGTGAGGCTTAGCCTTGTTGGTGGCTGGGCGAGCTCGCCTAGTCATCGGTAAGGCTTAACCTCGCCCAGTCGACACAAGGTTGGCTAGGGGGCAAGGCCGAGCGTTACCAATCCTCATCCTAGCCTAGCGGGGCTTTGGCAAGCCTCATCAGACTTGGCCCTGACTTGGGGAGGCTATGGCAAGGTCACTCGACCTTGCCCAACCGGTTGTTGGCCATCACCATGGCTAGCGACTAGCAATGAGGAAGAAGAACAAAAAAGAAAAGAAAAGAGAAAAAAAAAAGAAGAAGGAAAATTTGACTTGATTCTGGAATTATTCCCAAGAACAAAAAAGTAACTTTTTTTTACTTCTTGATTCTGTTCCAAAACTATTCCCAGGAACGAAAATGTTATCAAATGGATTTCTATTGTTTTTTTCTCCTCGGAACAAACATACCCTTAGTGATTGTGAGTGACTGTCAAGTACTGGAAACTATGATTGTTTATCATTCTAAAGACAATGCCCTGCTAGCTGCTACTAATAGTGAGAAGCAGCAGATCAGACCATGAAGTAATGGAACTAATGCAGAAATTTATATGTTTATTTAAGAAACTTGTGCAAAAAGACATCTTCTCCTCTGAGATTTTTCATCTGTCGCGAGATGGTTTTGATACTAAGTTGATGAAGCTCTTGTAAGAGATCGATGACCTGCAGCGTATCTTGTGTTAACACCGAACTTGTTGCATAATGTCTTCAATCATCAGCGTCATGTTGAGATATGAAGAACCTCCTTCTTCCATGGCCATCTTCGCTCTGTGTCCAACATTGGCTGCTCGGTTTCTTCTCTCCCGTGCTTCGTCATCTCCTTCGTCCATGAGCTGGTTCACTGCTTGCTTCACTTCTTCCCTCTTCACTAACACCCCGAATTTATCTTCCTCACCCCACGTCACGGCTACTTTGGACCCCAACCTCACACCGATTTTCAGCACCTGAACAACAAACTTCTCGTTATAGAACTGCTCGGCGAACAACGGCCATGTTATCATCGGCAAACCAGCGCAGATCCCTTCGAGTGTTGAGTTCCAACCACAGTGTGTCAAGAAGCCTCCGACTGCAGGGTGTGACAGAATCAGCACCTGAGGCGCCCAGCCTCGGATCAACAAGCCTCTACCTTTGATTCTCCCCTCGAATCCACTTTCTGATATCCAATTCTCCAACTGAGATTCGTTTCCTCCTCGAACGACCCAAATGAAAGGTCGGCCACACGCCTCCAAGCCTAACCCAAGTTCCATCAGTTGTGGAGCCGTGAGTCGGCTCAAGCTTCCGAGGCATGCATAGATGACGGAACGTGGTCCCCATAAGTCGAGCCACTTCAAGCAAGGGTCATCATCGACCGAGGACTTGTTGCCCCTTTCGGCCTTGTCCAGGTTGTCCTCATTGCACAGCGACACAGGACCGATACACCAAACTTTACCCCTCACACGTCTGTATTCACTTATATATGACAGCTCCAATTCTTCAAAAGTATTGATGACCACACCGTATGCACCTAGTTCTTTTGCTCTTATCTCATCCCGCACATCTTTAATGTCCGACGGACCAATATTCACAGCTCCGGGAAGCTGAGCTCTTGTAAGCTCGATTCTATCCGGTAAGCCAGGCACAACAAAAGGCTCTGACTCAGACACCGTATCAAACACCTTGGACTCAACTATGTTGTGTGTGCACAACAGTGAAAAACAACTAGTGCCATCAAATACTAGCCTCGGAATCCTGAACTCACGAGCAGTCTGGTCCGCCCACATCACATTCTTATCTGAAATTATGCAGCTCGGGCGAGGTTGTAGCCGATGGAGCAATCGCTCAACTGGTTGCCGCAACATGCTAATGCCAAGAAGCAGATTCTTGACCATGCCCCGCGAGGGGAGGGAGTCCATGCTTTCGCAACCTTCAGGCAGGCCAGCCTCTGCCGATGGAAAGGGGACCTGTAGGAGCTCGATCCGCAGTCCGGACCTGGCGGCGCGGTCAATCACGGACACGAAACGGGCTGCATTGATGGGAGTGGTGACAACGGTGATGACAAGGCCACGGCGGGCCAGCAACCGGGCCATGTCCATCATGGGGATCATGTGGCCGTGGGCTAAATGGGGAAGCAGAACAAAGTGAAGCTCTTGGTATTGGGAAGCCATTGTTGCCTCGATTTAGGTCGAAGAGAAGTCCGTTACCTCCGGTCCCTTCAAATCCTTCCGAACTCCATCAAAGGGCTAAGCATATGCCCAAGTGAGCTAGCCTTGGAAGCAGACTATTCCCATGAACCTCCGAAAAGAGGATGGATATTCTCACACCATATAACTGCCCTAAGACAGTAAAGTTCCCGAAATTTGGGACAAAAGAAATGCCTACTTCAATGGAATCGATCGCGAGGATGGAGTAGAATTCGCTCAAGGGTCACAAACTTAAGCTAGCAAAACGATGCAAAGTAACCGATGATAGATTGCTCCCAATCTCAGGATGATAAATCGAGCAACTGCTAAATTTTCATTGCGACAAAGAGAGAGAAGGCAGGAGGACACTTGCCTCTTTCTTTTTTTGGTGGTTCACGAGAGAAATCAGAACAAATCTGGTTCTGTTTCTGCTGATCATGCTCGGCGAGTCGGACGAGTTCTCACCTAATTTCTCAGTCCCGAGCTGAGAACGGAGACGATGAATGCGGAAACAGGATTATTCCGCCAGGGATTCTGCGTCGACCAGACAAAGTGATAATATGGGCTGGACACGTGCCTTGGGCCTCCTTGTTCTCCTTCATGAATCACAAGTGTTTGGGCTTGCCGCACAAGAGCACTTTATTCACCGATTTAAAGATAATAAGCCCATGTTTGTTTTATGAAAAATATGACATTTTTTTTTTAAAACACTTTTTGAGAACTCATTTTTTAGAAAAATGACAGTATCTTCTTGACAGCCAAAAATGAAATGAAAAACATTTTCTATCATCCAATAATGAAAATCAAATTTGATTTTTCAAAATAGACATACATTTTTTGGGCTCTAATGACTTGCACGTGGATAGCTAAGGAACCTAGCACGGGCACCAAGGTCTCAAGCTTGAATATTCAACTCTCGGAAACGAGGATGGGGCCTTGGGTCCATCAAAATCAAGCTTGAAAACTCGGTGCCCATGCCCAAATAGCTTTTAGCACCTCAGCTTGGGGCTATAAAGGTTGGGCCCAAGTCCTCGTTGCTCGAGCCCAGGTCCATCAAAGCTAAGCCTTGAACACTAGAGCTTGGGATTGAGAGCTCGGCTAGTGCTTGAGCCAAGGTCAATCAAGGCTGGCTAAAGACTCTAGTATCTGTGCCTCTACTCCTAGGAGCCAATCCCCTACACTTGGACTCAAGTCTATCAAGGTCAAGCCTGAGAGCTTACTATCATGCTTGAGTCCATTGAGGTTGTCCCCTAGTCCCTAGTGCTCGGGTGCAGGTCCATTGAGGTTGGGCCTCGATCCTGACCCACACCAGGGTACATTGAGGTCAAGTTTGGAACCCCAACGCCTAGTACTAGGTCTGTGGCGCCTAGGCGTAGGTCCATCGAGAGTAATCCTAGGACACCGGTGCTATTGCTCGGGTTCCTAGTGCTAGCACCTAGGTCCCTGATGCTGGAGTCCTTCATGTTTGGGCACAAGCCGGCCTCCGTATCCATTAAGGCTAGGCTCGTGCTTGGGACCTTATGCTCGAGATAAGGTCCCTAGTGCTCGGGAACCTAGTGCTAGTGCCCTTGTTCCCCGATTCTTGTACCTACGTCTATCAAGGCTAGGTGTGGGTCCTCGTCACCTAAGCCCAAATCCTCAATGACTAGGTCTAGGCAAGGGAGTGGGATCTTAAGCCATCCTTTGTGGAACTGGGCTTGAGTGTTGTGGACTTGGGCTCGAGGCCTAGCATTTGGGGCATGAGCACTCATACCAGGGTCTCGGGCCTAGACTTAACATATTCAAGCATGGGCATTGGTGACCTATGCTAGCCTCGATGGACTTGGGCACAATCACCAAGGTCCCAGGCACAACCTCAATGGACCTAGGTCCATATGCTGGGGACTTGGTCTCGTGCACTTGAGGTCTAGGTTCAACCTTGATGGACCCAGGCATAGGTAGTAGGGATCTTGAGCATGGGCCTTACCTCGGTGGACTTGGGCCCGTGTGCTAAGGACTAGGGCACAGCCTCGATAGACCTGAGCTCAAGTGCTAAGGACTGTGGCATTGGTATAGGGGTTGTAGGCATGGCCTGAAGGACTCAGACCTAGGTGTCGAGGTCTTGGGCCTAACATCGATGGACCAAGGGCATGCACACAAAGGGCTCTAGCATGGGCTCGAAGTGCTAGGCTTGGCCTTGTTGGAATCGGACATAGGCGCTGAGGCGCCGAGGTCCTAAGTCTAGTCTTGATGGACCCGCGCTTGGGCGTCAAAGGACCCAACTCTAAACTCTACTCCTGGCTCCGTTGCCAAGGGCCTAGAACGAGTCTTGGAGTTCCCATGCCCAAGCATAGAGTTTCTAATCCAATCATTGATGTTTAATCATATTTTTGAAAATGATTTCCCAATTATTAAAAAGAAAATCATTTTTCTAATTTAAATTTTGGTAGGAAATTTTTTCCCGTTAACTTAGTTTCTTAAGTGATCCAAACCTTAGAAAATGAGCTAGAAAATATTTTTCGCAAAGTTAACGAAGTCTAAGCTCTCTCCCTCTTCCTCCTCCATGCCTCCCTTGTTGCCATGTCTAGGCCGACCACTGCTGCGTCCAAGCCTCCGCTCCCCTCTGTAGTCTTTGTGGTTAAACCCTTCTCCATATTTGGAACGGTGGCATTGCCGATGTTGTGTCCAGCCTCCAATGTGATCCAGTTGCTTTGCTAGCACCACATTCAAGCCGACCTTGTTGTCATTCAAATGTCTTTGTGGTCAGCTCTCAAGATTTAGTTGTCCATGGCCGAACATGTTCAGGCGTTGGCATCGCTTGTCCATGGTTTGACCATTGTTGCGCATTCAACTGTCTTTGTGGTTCACTCCCCAAATTTGTCCGACCATGGCCAAACATGTTTAGGCATTATCAGCATCGCTTGTCCATGGACGTGTTCAGACCCCCGCTATCTTCCCTTACCTCCATTTCTCTACTTTTCTTTTTGCTCTTTGAGCTCGCAGTTCATGATTATTGGAATTCCATCCTCGCCATCAAAGCTCACAACGATGGACAAACTGCTGTAACCAGAACTGTGAATAAGCTGTCGTTGCTAGATTTGGATGACCCACCTTCGAGCCATTGATGAGTAAGGCTTGTAGCTGTGGACAAGGCCAGATTTGAAGGCTTGTGGCTCACAACCATGGACAGCGCCACGACAGCGAGGGCGAGCTTTCCTAGGGCGATTTGGCCGAGGGCAAGCCTTGACATTGCTGGGCGAGCTTGCTCGCGATGGCAAGGCTTCGCCAATTGTAACCTCTGGCCGATCACCGACGGGCCAGAAGAAGAAGAAAGGCCACGTCAACTCAGTCAAACGACTAGCATCCATGTCAGTGCCGACCGGTCAAATTTGGCCAGATGGACTGAATTGGTACAATTACAAAAGGTTTTGGATTAAATTGGTAAAAAAAAAAAATTATGAATAAATTGGAAAAATTGCAATAGATTGTGGATTGTTTTGGTAATTTTCCCTATCTTTTTTTATCATGCCATGCTTAACTAGTCTAAACTCTAGGTAGTAATGGGAATGAACTTGCATTTTCAACTTGTAAATAGTGTAAATAGTCCCATGGATCTTCTGTTTTTCTTTTTTTTTTTTTTTTTGAACTTTTTGAACTTTTTGAACTTTCCTTGAACAAGGGGACTAAATAGATCAAAGACCAAAGAAAATTAAGAGAACTAAAAGAGAGACATTTCATGGAAGTTGATCAAGTCTCTTGAAACGTCCCTTTGAACCAACATACAAATATTATGAGGTGGAGATCAGTCGTTTTAAACAAAGTCTTTTTAAATTTTTTTACATATTAACTCTGGCAGGCAAAATGATGCCGTGTATAACACTAATCCTAATTTATTTTCGACATCTAAAATTCAAGTGTACTGTCTAATGTGTATCTACGCATATGCGAAAAATTAAAACAAGTTTCATACTTTTTTAAGTCATTTTGAAATCTTAGTAGTCTACTAATGGGGGGTGAGTGGTCCCTATTAATGGTGTATTAATGGGACATATACGTTTTGTGTTGATATTGTCTAGTGTAACATGCTAATTTAAACTGGTTGCGAGATCTGTTATGGGTCTTGTGGGTTTGACATGAACACGTCACAATTATCAAACGTGTATGTGGTGTTGACTCAAGCATGATTCGAAGACATTCGGCCCCAATCGAAACCCGCTAATTTCATGTCATGTCAAAATTGTCATCTTTATTGAGACACCCAAAAAAAATTTTAGACAGAAGAAGGTCTGATTAGTCGTTTGACTTTGTGATATGCAGACTAAAACCTTTTCTCCAATCAAATTGAGCTACCTTTTTAAGCCTGAGGTCGAACGCAAGATGCTTGAAAATTTTGGTGATAGTAAACTGTGATTTAATTTAGTTATATAAGTGAGACAAATAAAAAGGGTCACACTTAATAAAAGAAACGATTTTGATTGCAATCATCTTTTGCCAGTAAAAATGGAATGGCTATAAGTCAATATTGTAGAGGAAAGAGTTTTTGTCATTACAACCAATCAAATATAATCTCTCAACCAATAATGAAAATTCGTAAACATAGTTACAAATATCACAATTTGTGTACACCGAATGAAAAAGTACATGAATTTATGAAAAATTCATGACATTATATAAAGCAAACACAGAAAAGTAACAAGGTGCACACACCATAACAATGATTAGGAAAACAGATTAAATGAGATCAGTGAAGATTCTAATAATCATAATGCTATTTCAAACTAACTATAAGATATTTCAATTTGTTATTCCTTACAAATCCTTCTCTTCTTGCCTCAATTTTTTGCTTATTTGCTTGACATCTTCCGCAAATACTTTGATTTCAAGGAGGAAGAACCTCCTCCAATAGCCCTTTTGGCCTTCTCTGCCAGCCTCATTGCTTTCTCCCTCATCTCTTCACCTTCTCTGCCTCCGCTCATCACCTCGTCCACACTCTTCCTCACATGCTCTCTCTTCACCAACACTCCAGCCTTCCCTTCCTCACCCCACCTTATGGCCATACAAGCCCCTACGCTCACCCTAATCCCCAACACCTTGACTATAAACCTCTCAGTGTAAAATTGCTCCACGAACAACGGCCAAGCGACCATGGCATGCCAGTTCAAATCCCTTCCAGCGTCGAGTTCCTCCCAAAATGTGTCAAGAACCATCCAACCGAAGGATGAGAGAGTATGTGGGGCCCAACCGCATATCAGAAGTCCCCTATCTTGGACTCTTCCCTCAAGTTCAATGACCCATTTCTTGAACTCTTTATTACTTCTGGTGATCTCCGATTTCCTAATGACGCAAATGAATGGCCTCCCCGTTGCTTCTAGGCCTGACCCACGTTCAATCAGTTGTGCAGCTGTGAGGCAACCGAGGAAGCCTAGGCATGTGCAGACTACTAAGCTTGGTGGCCAAGAGTCGAGCCACTTCAAGCATTGGCCTTCATTGATTGAAGACTTATTGCCTCTATGAGCCTTGTCTAAATCTCCCTCATCATATAGAGACACTGGGCCAACACACCAAACCTTGTCACCCTTTGTCTTCCTGTATTCTTGGACGTAGGCCTTTGCCAAATCCTTCCCTGCTTCTACTATTTCTTCCCTCAAATCGACCAAGTGGATGGAACCACTGTTGAATGGGCTAGGCAATTGTGCTCGGGTTAGCTCGACTTAGTCTGGCAAACTAGGCACCACAAAAGTCAAGGGATCGGGTTGCTCCTTGTGCAGCTTCGACATCATTATGTTGCGTGAGCAAACAAAACTGAAGCAGCTCATCCCATCAAAGAGAATCATAGGAATCTGAAGCTTACTCGCGATTTGGACTGTCCAAGGGAGATGCTTGTCAAAGATTATACAAGTCGGAGGAGGCTAAACATCCTGGAGGATTTTCTTAAGGTGTTATTGCAACATCCTAGTTGCATCGAAGAAGTTGCGCGAGGGAAGACTTCCTGTTAGGTCTAGATAAATCACTTAGAGGGGGTGGATATGTGATAATATGGAACTAAAACAGAATTAAGATAATATTGCAATAGGACAACATCTGGTGATGAACTGTGTAGTATTCAAATCTTACCGATGTGCAATAAACTATCGCAAAATATAAATAGGAGTTTAAGGGATAGATCTGTGGTTTGGCTTTAACAAGCCTACATATACTTTCTCACGCTGACAGTCAATTGATTGGATTCCACTAAAATGAATCTTTTAGAGGTTACAAGGACTGAGTAAGAGTTACCCAAGTTTGTGTGAAAGATCTACCAATCTCACATTTACGACCTCTAAGGGATTACAGTGATCAGCTCAAGTAAGATGAAAGTATTTAGGATAAGACTTTGTGAACCTTGGAATTTAGAACTTCTGTATGCTCTCTTGTGTCATCTAGCGGTACGACTCCCTTTATACTCAGTATCTAAGCTGACCGATGGACCTACTCTTTGACGATCAACCATCCAATCATTCCATTGGACTTGAATCTACAGGAAGATCTGATTGCTTCTAAACTGCCAAGAGTGAAGTTCCCCATGAGATTAGCTGCCCATACAACAGATTGCGTCTCCATAAGTTGGGTTCTTTCTTCGAAGAACATTCTATCTTCAATTTGATTGTTCCGTTGGTAGATTGAAACATTCTAAAACTAATAAGATTGTTTTCAATAATTTCCTTTCGGACAATCAAAGTGTAGAAGGCGGGAAATCCGTGCCAATCTTCTAGCCCTTAGCACAAGGTTAGATCAATATCCTTATTCCGTTGGAATTAAGTATAAAGGATAAGATTTTGAGTACGTCCTTAAATCCGACAAGTAACGTCTGATGATATTCATCAAAATTTCCATCTAAAAAAGCTTATCATCAAAATCAAAGAACAATTAAAGGAAGTTCTGTTATTCTTCAAAATCACTTTGGGGAATTTTCCTCAGCACTTCCAAGTTCTCGCACCCCTCGGGCAAGCCCGCCTCGGTGCATGGGAATCGGATTGAGAGAAGTTAGATCTTCAGGCTGGATTGGACGCTGTGGGCAGTGATAATTGGGTCCAATCAAAGGGCATTGAGGGGGGTGGTGACAATGGTGACTGTCACGCCATGCTGTAACAGAAGCTTGCCCATGTCTACCGTGGGAATTTGGTGACCAGAGGCCATTAGTGGGATCAAAACGAAATGAAGATAGCTTGGAGTTTGTGAAGGCATCGTGATTCAGGGACCGTGTAGAGGAGTTAGTGAATGAATCTAGCACCTATATCAAGACCAAGTTTTGTCCACTAATGTCCTAGGACCTCATTAACTTACTAGGATGATGTCTCGTCCAGATCTGTGATGGGATGGTCAGACCAAGAATGACATAGTTTGGAGATTTATGATGGGATGGTCAGGATTATCGATTAATGTTCACACCCAGTCGAAGGAAAATGACAGACAGTTTATCTTCATGCCTGTCTTTTGGGATCTTTTCTTAGTGGTGAATGATAATTTACTTGGGAAGATTGTTTTGTCGGTGAAAAATCTAGTTTTTTCAATCATATTTTTTATTTTAATTTAAATAAAAATTGTATTAAAAATCATAGAGAGATCAAATAAAAAAAAAAAAAACCCATCAACATTTTCTATTAGCCAAATTAGATGAATTTAATGAAATGATTTGATTGCACAAATTTGACAAATTTTAAGACTTAATTATACTTTTTACAAGTTTTAGGACTCAATTACACTTTCCTGAAAAATTTAAAAACTTCTAGTGAGCATATCCCTTTTATTTCGGCATCTATAATTCTAGTGTACATGTAGTGTGTGTCTACACATATGCAGAAAACGAAAAAAAGTTTCACACTTTTTAGTCATTTTGAAATCTTAGTAGTCTAATAAGAGGGGTAGAATGGTCTTTTCAATGGTGTAGTAATGGGTTATATACATGTATGTTGATATGGACTTGTGTAACACACCAATTCAAAGAGGTTGTGCGGTCTATTTCACGTCTTGCAGGTTCGTCACAAACACGACACATACCAATCGTGTTTGCAGTGTTGACTCTAACTTGATACGAAAACATTAGCCCCATTCCAAACCCCCTATTTCATGTCAGAGTCAGAAACTGGAATCCCTACTAGGGGCACCCAATAAATTTTCCAAATAGAAGAGGATCTAATAAGTCGTTTGACTTTATGATATTCAGACCAAAACCTTTTCTCTAATCGAATTGAGCAACCATTTGTTTTCTTTCCATGTCTAATTTTAGCCTGAGGTCGAGCTCAAGATGCTTGAAAAATATGGTGATACTAAACTGTGGTTTAATATAGTTATATAAGTGAGATAAATAAAAACTTAATAAAAGAAATGACTCAATTGCAATTGTCTGACGTGCAATGTAACAAGATAAGTGTTGTGCCAAATGGGGTTTTCGTCATTACAGCCAATGAAATACAATCTCTCAATCAGTAAAGATAACTCATTAACATAGTTACAAATATCACAGCTAGTATACACTGAATGAAGACGTACATGAATTTATGACAAATTCATAACTATTGTATTAAACAAACATAGAAAAGTAATAAGGTACATGTGTCATGATAACGATCAGGAAAAAATATTAAATGAGATCAATAAAGATTCTCACAACCACAATGCAATTTCAAACTAACTACAAAATAACTCAATTTATTATTCCTACAAATCCTTCACTTCTTGCCTCAACTTGTTGCTTACTTGCTTGACATCTTCAACAAATGCTTTGATTTCAAGGTAGGAAGAAGCTCCTCCACTAGTAGCTCTTTGATTTCAAGCCTTTCTGCTCTCTTCCTCATCTCTTCACCTTCTCTGCCTCTGCTCATGACCTACTCCACACTCTTCCTAAAATCTTCTCTCTTCACCAACACTGCATCCTTCCTTTCCTCACCCCACCTTATGGCTGCACGAGCCCCCACGCTCACCCCAACCCCCTTGACTATAAACCTCTAATTGTAAAATTGCTCTGCAAACAACAGCCAAGTAACCATTAGCACACCAACGCTGTTGAGTAGGTCATTCCCAATTGGAGAGGCCAACGCAATCATGTAAATCTGTAGTAGAATATGTGTAGTAGTGAGTGTGAAAAAATAACAAAAAAAAAATCAAGAGAGATCAGGAGATAAATCAACACAATTTTCCACATCTAGAAAATCAAGAGAAATCAAGAGAATAAGATTTCCACATCCAGAAAATCAAGAGAGATTGGGAAACAAATCAAAGTGATCTTCTCATATCTAGAAAATCACGAGAGATTAAGAAATAAATCTACGTGATTTCCATATCGTACAATTCCAATTGGGATTGCATTTGCTCCTATAAATAAGAGTCCTCCTAAATGGAGAAGAACATACAAAAAGCAAGAATATTAGAACAGCGTAGCATAGTAGAAGAAACAGTTTTCTTCTTCCAAGAGAGCTATCTTTGAGTGAGTTATCCAATTAGTGAGAGGTTTAGATACACAAATTGAAGACAGTGAGAGATCCACCTTAGGGTGAAGTTGTATCTCATTATTTATCATAGTAGAAGTTTGAAGTGGACTATGGTCCCGTGATTTTTCCCTTCACCTTGGAGGGTTTTCCATGTTAAAATTTTGGTGTTATTTACTATTCATCTTTACCGCTTTCATTCAATATTTTATCCTATTTAATTTTAATAGAAATATTAGTGGGAAAAAATATCTACGTTTTTTTTGGTTACCAAATATATATATATATCTAGGTTTTCTCCGCAAATATCGTTCTTTTTTCCCAACAAGTAGTGTCCAAGGAAGAGCAACCAATTAAGGAACATCAATCCACTCTATAAATACCACAACCCTACCATTGAAAAACGCCCCCTCTGAATAACATATCAATTATCTTTACTTTATCACACTTTAGCTATAGTTTCTAGGATTCCCATCATTGATTAAATTCCGGCGTGTACCTCTATTCGAGCCGACATCATCAATTAAATTCTGGTGTTATTCCACAAGCTCAGCGTTGTTGATTAAATTCCAGCATTGTGTTTTCTATCCATGGGTATTGTTGTTGATTAAATTCCAACTTTACACCTAAAACAACCTGTGCCATAGAATAGTTTCCGCATAGTTTGAGTTCAAAGCCTAGATTAGCTAGCTACTAATGTCCAGATTGCATCACCGATTGAATTATGTTGTAATTTGTGCTTAGGAGCAGTTAGTCTTTGAGCCATCCAAGTATCAATTGTTAGGGTTGTATACATAAGTTGAAAAATAAAACTCCTCATTGCATTTGACATTATTTGTCCAAGCTCAATACAGAACCCAAGTCTCTTATAACAAAACCAAAACACAGTGTTTGATCAAAGATTTGTCATGGGAATCAAAATTGGTGAAACATGTCACAAATTTAAGCTAGCAAAACTATGTAAAGTATCCGACGACAGATTGCTCTTGATCTTAGGATGATAAATCGTGCAACTGCTAAATTTTCATCACGACAAAGAGAGAGAAGGCAGGAGGACACTTGCCTCTTTCTTTTGATGGTGGTTTACTAGAGAAATCAGAACAAATCTGGATCTGTTTCTACTAATCAAACTCTAGAAGTCGGATGAGTTTGCACCTGATTTATTAGTCATGAGCTGAGAACAGAGACGATGAATGCAGAAATAGGATTATTACGCTAGAGACTCTACATCAACTAGACAAAGTGATAATTTGGGCTAAACAAGCGTGCCTTGGGCCTCCTTGTTCTCCTTCACGAATCACCAGTGTTTGGGCTTACTGCACAATAGCACTTTATTCACAGATTTAAAGATAATAAGCCTCCATTTATTTTTGCTAAAAATATAACATTTTTTAAAAATTCTTTCTAAGAAGTCATTTTCTAGAAAAAATGACTATATCTTCCAATATTTAGTTGAGACCTAAAAATGAAATGAAAAATATTTTCTGTCCTTTAGTAGTGAAAATCACATTTGATTTTCCAAAATAGATGTATATTATTTGAGTGTTGATGACTTGCGCATGGATAGTCAAAGAACCAGGCATGGGACCAATGTCTCAAGCTCGAATCCTCGACTCTCAGAAACGAGCATGGGGTCTTGGGTCCATCAAAACCAAGCTTGAGAACTTGGTGTCCATGCCAAAATAGCTTTTAGCCCCTCGGCTTAGGTCTATAATGGCTAGGCCCAAGTCCCTAATGCCCAGGTCTAGGTCCATCGAAGCTAAGCGCTAAATGCTAGAGCATAGGACCAAGACCTCAGCTAATGCTCGAGCTAAGGTCAATCGAGGCTGGTGGAAGACTCTGGTACTTGTGCCTACACTTGAGTCTAGCCATGCCTTAAACCCCAATGCCTAGGAGGTGATCCCTTGTGTGGGGATCCGAGTTCATCAAGGTCAAGCCCAAGACCTTACCGCCTATGCCTGAGTCCGCCAAGGTTGTGCCCTTGTCTTCGATGCCTGAGTATGGGTCCATTGAGGTTGGGCCTCGATCCAGGGCCACACCTGGGTACATTGAGGTTGAGTTTGGAACCCTAGAGCCTGAAACTGGGTCCGTGGTGCCTGGGCTTAGGTCCATTGAACTGAGCTTAGGACATCAGTGCTAGTGCTTGGGTCCTTAGTGCCAATGCTTAAGTCCCCGATGCCTGAGTCCTCGACACCTAGGCATGAGCCAACCTCCATATCCATTAAGGGCGAGCTTGTGCTTGGGACCCTGGCACTTGAGATAAGGTCCCTATCACCCAAGAACTCGATGCTAATGTCTTGTTTCCTCAACGCTCGTACTTACATCTGTCGAGGCTAGGCCTAGGTCCTCGATACTTAAGCCCAGATCCTTGGCGAGTAGGTTTAGGCACGAGCAATGGGATCTTAAGCCACCCTCTGTGGAATTGAGCTTGGGCATTATGGACTTGGGCTTGAGTGCTAAGTTCCCAAGCCTAGCCTTAATAGACCAGAGGCTCAGCATCTTAGGCACAAGCACCGGCATTAGGGTCTCAGCCCTAGCTTTGACAAGTTCGAGCATGGGCATTGCTAACCTATGCCAACCTTGACTGACTCGAGCACGATCTTCGAGATCCTAGGCACTTGATAAACTCGGGTCTAGATGCTAGGGACTTGTACTCGTGTGCTCAGGGTTTAGGCTCAACTTGATAGACCTAGGCATAGGCAACAGGGATCCCGAGCACGGGCCTGGCCTCAATGGACTTGGGCCTGGATGCTGAGGACTAGGGCATGAGCTTGATACACCTAGGCCCAAGTACTAGGGACCGTGGCATGGGTGCAGGGGTTGTAGGCATGGCCTTAAAGGACTCGGGCCTAGGCGTTAGGGTCTTGGGCCTAACATCGAGGGACCAAAGGCGGGCGCACAAAGGACCTGGGCACGAGCTTAGAGTGCTTGGCTAGGCATCAATGGAACCGAGCATAGGTGACAAGGACTTGAGTTCAGCCTCAATGGACTCGAGCCGAGGCGCCGAGGTCCCAAGTTCGACCTTGACCCAACTCTAAACTCTAGTCCTGGCCTTGCTACCAAGAGCTTGGAACGAGTCTTGGGGTTAATGTGCCCAAGCACAAAGTTTCTAATCCAATTGTTGATATCTAATCATATTTTGGAATATGATTTCCAATTTATTAAAAGGAAACTCATTTTCCTGAATTTAAGTTTTGGTAAGAATTTTTTTTTTTTTTTTAACTCATTTTTTTAAGTGATCCAAATGCTAGGAAATGAGCTAGAAAATATTTTCCATGAAACAAACGAAACATAAGCTCTCTCTCTCCCTCCCTCCTTCAAGCCTCCCTTACTAGTGTTTGTTGTTGCCATGTCTAGGTCGACCACAGCTGCGTCCAAGCCTCCGCTCCCCTTTGTAGTCTTTGTGGCCAGATCCTTCTCCATATTTGGATTAGTAGCATTGCCGACGTTGCGTCCAACCTCCAATTTGATCCAGTTGCGTTGCTAGCACCACATTTAAGCCGACCTTGTTACACATTCAAGTGTCTTTGTGGTAAGCTCTCTAGATTTAGCTATCCACGGCCGAACATGTTCAAGCATTAGCGTCACTCATCCATGGTTTGACCATTGCTATGCATTCAAGTGTCTTTGTGGTTCAAGCCCCTATTATCTTTCTTTACCTCCATTTCTCCACTTCTATTTTTGCTATTTGAGCTTGCAGTTCATGGCTATAGGAATTTCAACCTCGCCGTCAAGGCTCATAAACATGGACAAACCACTGTGACTAGATCTATGAACAAGCCGTTGTCACCAGATTTGGACAAACAACCTTCGAGCCATTGATGAGTAAGGCTCGTGGCTATGGACAAGGCCAGATTTGCAGGCATGTCTCCAGATTTGGACCAGTAGTGTCATTGGCCAACATGGAGCTTCAAATCACATTAAGATTTGCCATCCAAGTCGTCTATGCTTTTTTACTACTATGCAATTCAAGCCGAGGCACCTCCTCCGTCGCCCTTGTGGTCGACTCCATTTAAAACACAGAACGATAGCTTTGTGACATTAACGGTTGGTGAGGTTTGTGGTTCTTTCTCAATTTGTAATTAGTTCAAAGTACATAAATGCTTACTGCATTAAGTGTTGACGTGGTACTATAAACATACAATTTAGAGAGAGAGAGAGAGAGAGAGAGAGAGATAGAGAGTATCTCTTAACTCTTGCAAAAGATTAATCCTGAGTATATGGCTGAAAAGGGGGAAAAGGAATTGAGTGATAATCAACAGTTGGCCAAAAGTAGGGAAAATGTCACAAATAATCATTGAACTTTGACCTAATGTGTAATGTGGTCCATGAACTTTTTATTTGTTCAATGCAGTCCCTAAAATTTAGTCCAATGTGTAATGTGTTCAATGATCTTTCGATTTATTTAATGTGGTCATTGAACTTTTGGTACGCGTTTAGTTAAATGCTTGAATTATATAAAAATGTTCAATGTTGTTCTTCCTCTAATTCAAGTTCAGGGACTACATTCAACATTTTCCATATGGTTTAAGGACTAAGTTGAATATGTACTAATAGTTCATAGACCATATTGAACAAACTGAAAGTCTAGAAATCATATTGTACATTTGGCTA
Source organism: Eucalyptus marginata (assembly GCA_014182565.1). Classification (NCBI taxonomy): domain Eukaryota; kingdom Viridiplantae; phylum Streptophyta; class Magnoliopsida; order Myrtales; family Myrtaceae; genus Eucalyptus; species Eucalyptus marginata. The sequence goes on along the minus strand of CM024585.1, from coordinate 20,866,470 downwards.
AAGTTGAAGGACACATTGCACATTGGGCCAAAGTTTAGATATTGTTGTTGTCATTATCCTGCCAAAAGTAATAGGGTAGTCATGTATATTAAGATCACCTACTATATTGTTAAATGAAGTGAGTTTTATTTGACATGTTATAAAATTTTTAACATTGTTTAGAATATATATAAAGCAAACTCAGTATATCTAATAGAAACATAGTGATATTATAATTCTCTCGTTTTGTCGAGTTTCTCTCTACCCCCATGGTAGTTACTCTTTCGCCCGAACCCTAATTGATTATCTGCTCATCTTCAAGCTTTAATCTCGATGCTCCAATCTGGATTTCCCATCTTGTTTTCCTCTCCGTTTCTTCCATGGACCAGTTTACTTATCTACCTCCATGGTAGTTGCTTTCTAGACCGAACCCTATCTACCTTTCTGCTCATCTCCAGCTAAATCTTGCTAGCCGATTCCGGGTTTTCTCTTCGTGTTATCCTCTTCGATTCTGCTATGGAACAATTCCATTATTTACATACCCATTTCTATCCGTCACTTCTCCTCTTTTCACCGTGAAATTCGCCCTCAATTGCCGTCTTTCCACTCATCAAATTTTCTGCATGTCTGTTTTCCTCTGTTCTCTAATTGTCCCGGGCTCCTGCGACTTACTTCCCGGTTTGCTTGTAGCCGTGATATTTATGGACAGTCTCGGATCCTTTCCTTTTTAGTTGATTGCCTTGCGCAAGCAACAGGATGCATCCTCCTGCCCAAGGGGACTATACTCATCATCCCGCTGAGGGTTCTTTAGGGATAGACAAATCTGACCATGGCAATGATGCTCGCCTTACTGCCCTGTGTCACAGAATGGGAAGGTTATGGTCAGCACAAACAATTGAAGTCTACGAGGCTGCTGCCCTTAGGGAAAAAGTGGAGGAATGCAAATTGACTTTGGTGGGTAAGATTCTCACAAACCAGACCATTAATTTTCAAGCATTTTAGAATACTATGAAACGAGCATGGCGTACTGATCAAGTAGATATATCTCAAAGTGAAGAGGGTTTGTATGTGATCAAGTTCAAGTCGGAAGGGGACAAATAGAGGATTTTGGATAGTGGACCTTGGCTATTCTCCAATCACTTAGTTATTTTAAAGTCCTGGATTCCCAACACTCCTCTGCATTGCTACGATTTTACCATGTGTGCGTTTTGGGTTCATGTTATCGGACTCCCTTTAGAATGGTGCACTGACACTATGTTAAGCAAAGCTATATGTCGTGTTGGTCGGGTGTTGGAAGTTAAGGTTGAACAGGAGGACAATTTACCTCTAAAAACTAGACAAGTCAGGGTAGAACTTAATTTACAGCAACCACTAATCCCAGGCCAGCTTATTCAATTGGATGGGAAGACAATATGGTTAGATTTTAGCTATGAGCACCTATCTCACTATTGTTACTCTTGTGGTGTCATTGGTCACTATGCAATGCACTGTAAAACATTTCCTTTTGACATCGAAAAAATGGAAGGCAAGGACAATCTTTATTATGGAAATTGGCTACGCGCAGAGGTTTGAGAGCATAGTCCATCATGGCGTACCTTTTATGAAACCAAACTTTCTAGTGAGGAGGTAGAGGAAGTCATCCCTGAAACCCCTTAGTCGCCAACCCACTTGATCCCTGCCCATCAATCTCCTATAAATAATCCAAAAGAGGTTATGGACATACCAGTTGAGGGCCAAATAATAACTGTTGCTGCTCCGCTTCAATGGCAACCACTTGTACAAGTACCTGAGATTTCTGTTACAGTAGCACCCCTCGCCAAAATGAAGAAAGTGGAAGCAGGCTCATCAAAATCAAAGAAGCTGAAGCATACTCACTTGCATCCTAAAGCAGGACCCATGAAGAAAGCAAAGAGGTATGGAACTTCTGACATGTGCTTATAGATACCTGAGGGAATTGATGAAACCCAACTGCAGGATACTCCAATCTTTATGGCGAAAGAATCTGATCGCTGGGCATTGGTGGCTGGCCCTAAACAGCCACCAAGTAACAAATGAAACTCATTAGTTGGAACTGTCAGGGGTTGGGCAATCCCCTGACAGTCCGTGCACTAAGGGCAATGGTGACCCAAGAAAAGCCCAATGCTCTTTTTTTGATGGAAATAAAGAACCAGGAAGTGCTACTTAAAATGATACAAAAACGGCTGAGATTTTCTAAGAGTGTTATTGCAAATCCCATCGGTTTGGCTGGTGGTTTAGCGGTATTTTGGAATGAGGGGGTATCTTTGACAGTGGAATGGCAGACTTTATCCTTTATGCACATGCTATGTACGGATAATAATAGTGGAGCTATCATGCACCTTACCTGTTTATATGCACCGGCTATTTTCCATCTCCGACAGATGTTATGGGACGACTTGAGACAAATCAGTCGTTCTAATATGTTACCTTAGGTGTGTGTCGGTAATTTTAATGAGATAATTTATCCTTGGGAGAAAATAGGCAAAAGACCAGCAGACCAACATCGCATGCACACCTTTCGTGATATGGTAAATGACTATTCTTTGATGGATGTAGCCAGCAAAGGCTGTGCTTTTATATGGACTAACAACAGGGATGGAGATGACTGTGTCAAAGAAAGATTGGACAGGGTACTTTGTACAATGGATTGGCGACTTACCTTTCCTGCAGCCGAAGCTTTCGTCTTACTTGCCCTTGGATCAAATCACAGCCCAATCCTTTTAACAACTGCAACAGCTCCTGCCAAACGAAGGAAGACCTTCAATTTTGAATCTTTTTGGTTACAAGACCCAGGGTGTCGCGTTACCGTCGCTGCATCATGGTAGGCTTCCCAAACAGGAGGTAAGAACCTATCTCAGAAGTTAAGGGCTGTTTTGGTGGCTCTTTCTAGCTGGAGTCGATCCAAGTTTTCCCATGGTCATCACCACATCAATCTCTTCAAAAACCAGCTCCAACACTTGATCAATCAACCAGATGGGAAGTATAACCAAGCTGAGGTCTCTTAGATAAAAGAGCACATATAGATCTTATGGCAATAGGAGGAACAATATTGGGCAATGCGCTCAAGGCTTAATTAGCTAAGATGGGGAGACAAAAATACCAAAATTTTCCATGCCACTACTGTACAACAAAGGCAGCAAAATCGCATCAGCATGTTACAAAATGAGCATCATCAGTGGATACATGAACCTAGTCTTTTAAAGGATATCACATCAGGTTTTTTTTCAGAATTTGTATAGGTCTGTGGGAAGGTGCGACTATTGGCCTGTTCTTGCATAATGTCCACCTAAGGTCATAGAGGAGATGAATGAAGATTTAATAAAGGAGATTACTCAAGAGGAAGTGCAAATGGCTGCCTTTCAAATGGGAGCATCCAAAGCTCCGGGACCCGATGGTTTAAATGGACAATTTTACCAATCTCACTGGGATATTTTAAAGGACGATATCTTCCTTTCTGTCAAAGACTTCTTCCATTTCGGAGTGATAAGGCCAGAATTCAATAGAACATTAATATCTTTGATCCCCAAAACTCCTCATCCAGAAAGGTTAGACCAATACAGACCTATTAGCCTTTGTAACTTCATATACAAAATCATTTCAAAGGTACTGGTGAATAGATTAAAGCTTTGTCTACCGACTCTAATTGAAAAAGAACAATGTGCTTTTGTCAGTGGACGTCAAATCCAGGATAATATTCTTGTTGTCCAAGAGGTTCTACACCAGCTTAAGATTCGAAAGAGGAAGAAGAATTTCCAGGCTATCCTAAAACTTGACATGCTCAAGGCATATGATAGGGTCAAATGGGATTTCCTAAAGGACTACCTCACTCAGCTTGGTTTTCATGCAAAATGGGTATGCTGGGTGATGCAGTGTATAACAACAGTTTCACTTAGTGTGAAGTTCAATGGTGAACCTCTACCCTACTTTCATCCAACTAGGGGCTTGAGACAAGGCGATCCTCTCTCGCCATACCTCTTTATCCTGGTGGCAAACGTCCTATCTACACTAATTATTAAAGCAGTGGACATGGGCAATCTTAGAGGCATAACTTTAAACAGGTGGTGTCCTATTCTATCCCATCTCTTTTTTGCTGATGATGCTATCTTTTTCTTAGATGGTAAACTACTGGAATGCCAGAATTTAGCCAATATTCTACACCAATATTGTCAAGCTACAGGACAAGAAGTGAACCGCAACAAATCAGGTATCTTTTTTAGCAAAGCTTGTCCCCACAGCCTTCAGGTGAATCTGGCTAGCGAACTACGTGTACCTGTATTGGCCAAAACTGGTAAATATCTTGGTATTCCGTCGGACTAGGGGAAATCTAAATGAGAGATGTTTGCATGGATCCTGGGAAGAGTGAACTCTAAGTTGGAGGGTTGGAAGGAACAACTAATCTCAAAGGGCGATAAGGAAATTCTACTTAAAACAGTCATCCAAGCAATCCCGCAATATGCCATGTCCATATTTAAAATTCCTCTGTCTCTATGTAAGTCTATTGAACAGAAAATTGCCAAGTTCTGGTGGCAGCAAAATTGTAGTAAATCTGGAATTCACTGGAAGAAGTGGGATACTCTTAAGGATAGAAAGGACCACGGCGGAATGGGTTTCCGGGATCTCATTTCGTTCAACAAAGCCCTCCTGGGAAAACAAGCTTGGCGTTTAACTCAAGCACCCCTTACTTTATGGGGTAGACTTTTTAAAGGCTTATATTTCCATTCTATAGATTTCTTGAAGGCTGATAAAGGGACTAGACCCTCATGGGGGTGGCAAAGTTTATTGCTAGGTCGGGATTCTATATCACACAATCTCCAATGGTTAGTAGGGGATGGCCAACGGATCAACATCAGAGAGGACAAGTGGCTTTCTAGTGGTATTATAGGTGGGCCAGCCCCTAGAGGAGAAGCAACGAAGGAGGCTGACTTTATATTTCCAAATCAGAATGCATGGAACGAACCCCTCCTTCGACAAAGCTTCGATGATCGGACTGTAAGTGAAATACTTTCTTTACAGATTCGGCCTCCTCACACTACTGATAAGCTTATTTGGAAAGGTCAACTAAATGGACAATACACGATTAAGAGTGGTTATAATTCTATCAAAGCTCATAATCATAGAGATATATCTAATACTGCTTCTTCATCTTACCAACCACCCAGAAAGCTATGGCATTCTATTTGGCATATGCAGGATCCCCCCAAGCTCCGCATATTCATGTGGTCACTTTGCCAAAATGCCTTGCCTACAAAGGAGAATCTATTTCACCGACATGTCATCCCTGACCCAATTTGCCAGATGTGCACAGATCAGGTACTGGAAACAAATGAACACATATTCCTCTCATGTACTAGGACGACAGCTATATGGTCTCATCCACGAGTCAATTTAGCATCTTGCCTTTCTAGTTCTACCAGAATCGACAAATGCCTTACAGATTTAATTGAGAACAGAAATGACTTACTTGTTTTGGAGACAGTGGCTGCTATTATGTGGCAACTCTGGAAGAGTAGAAACAATTTCATTTTTCGCCAACAAAGTCCCAATATTGAACAGGTGGTGCAATCGGCTCTTGCAAATGCCAGATTAGCCCGCCTCTGCAACAGGGCGCCCGCGAAACCGAGGCTGCAACAACCAGATCTTGATCAGCTGTGGCATCCATCGGAACCGGGAGTTATAAAAATCAACATAGATGGCGCATACCCGATCTCGCAAAACAAAGGAGCTGTAGCCTGTGTGTGCCGCGACTCTGTTGGCCACCTGCTCGATGGTTTCACCAGCACCATTAATGCATCTTCGGCACTAGAAACAGAGACACAAGCCTTGATTCTTACCCTTAAGTTTCTGCTGCAGAAAGGGATGGATCACGATCGTCTACTGCTGGAGTCCGATTGTTTGGTGATGGTGGATGCTGTGCAAAACCCTACTTTCATCCCCTGGCAACAGCGAGCCCTGTTCGAAGAAGCTTTGGCGATCTTGCCCTGTTTTCCCTTTCTTCGCATCCAACACTGTAGACGGGCTGCCAATTTCATTGCCGATTGGGTTGCTAAGTCCCATGGGCTTTCTTTGCTCCCCTCAAATTGGGCCGTCTCTCCTCCTACCCACCTCTTGGATCTTTTGTATTCTGAAGCTTTGTATAGTGGTTGTTCTTCTGGAAGTTAATATATAATACCGCTGTTTTCGACCTAAAAAAAAAAAAAACTCAGTATATCTAGCATTACTTAGAATGTTGGTTAAACTAAGATTTATCAATAGGCTAGGTATATGACTCAAATATGGCAGATTGTAAGTGGGCATCTAAATAGTCAAAAGCAATCTCATTAAGGCCCGTCGCTAGTATAATATTAACCGCTCTAGTTACAGCTCAAGAAACCTTGCACAACTTTAGACCTCGTTATGTTGGAAGTCTCGCTAAAATAATCTACTAGCAATAACCTATATTTAGGCAATGTGGGATCTGAGACATGTCTAAAAGTTTACATGCACACTACACAGAATAGTATCATTTTGCATTTGAACTCAATTTAGTCCTAGGATGGACCCCCTAACTGTTCCTTGTCCTCTGATGCATATATAAATATATCACCATTTGCCACATCAGGTTCGGATTATGCATATCACTTATAAGTCCCCTTGTTCTGTTGCGCCGAATCCTGCGGCATCAAGTGCATAGGCATCCAGCTACGGTAGCAAAATTCTAAACTGGGGGAATGAGATGAAAGGAGTTTCCTAGAATTTCCTCAAGTAAAGAAAGGCATATTTATCGAAATGTATTGGCGATAAACATTTCATTTGACGGCGATGGAGAGTGAACGGCCAACCCCGCCTGGTCGATCGTGTGCACGTCCTTAAAAATTCAACATTTGGGTGAGGAATGATGCACAGATCTGAATAAAATTCGATCTCTTGACTTAAAAAGCAGAAAAAAGAAGAAGAAGAAGAGGAACAGCAAATATACAACGACAGATCCTGGACATGTTCTTTTAATCATGCCATGCTTAACTGGTCTAGGTAGTAATGGGAATGAACTTGCAATTTCATTCCATGGTAACACTTGTAAATAGTCCCATGGATCTGGTGATTTTTAACTTTCCTTGAACAAGGGGAATAAATAAATCAAAGACCAAAGAAAATTAAGAGAACTAAAAGAGAGACATTTCGTTGAAGTAGATCAAGTCTTTTTTTTTTTTTTGGTTGTGAATAAAACGTTGCATTAAGTAATACCACGGTTACAAGAGACTTCACCAGCGTCCAAAGCTAAAAGAGTTAAAAAGGCAGGGGGAGGGATAGCGGCCCAGTCCGATGATAAAACACCCCTGTTTTGGGCCTTGGCCGCCCAGTCAGCCAGTGGCGTTCGCAGTCTGCGGCAAAACCTAATCGATGCGAAGCGAAGGAGCGCGCCGGGTTCTTTGCTTCAGCTATCAATGGCCGCTCCTTCCAGGGAGATCGTGGGAGATCGTTCACCGCTAAAGCCAACCCTTGGCAGTCCGTTTCGAAGATCAACGAAGCAGAAGTTTGATTCGCACGCTCCAAGTGCTTTGCGGGCGACGATCAAGGCGTGTATTTCCACTTCAAAAGCCGAATGGGCAAACCGTAGTCGTGAAAGCCTCAAGTAATTGCCCTTCGTGATCTCGACATATATAAGCAGTTGATCCGAGATTGCTGCCCAGGTGGAAAGCCCCATCAATATTTATCTTCAGAGTACCTGGGTCGGGGGGCCGCCAAGCGTGAGCTTGATCCGAAGAGTGGCGCGGTGGTGCAGGCGGGGGTCCTCCCGTCACAACTACAGGGGGCTGCTGGGACGCCGATCCGTGCAAGCGATGCAGGCAAGTAGGCAGGTTTCGATGGAAGGTGGGGGCGCCGATCCGTGCTAGACTCGAGTCGACTGGTTGAAAGGGGGAAACCCCTTGACGAGTGAGGAGATCACATTCATCCACCCTGTCAGAACAGAGGACCTCCCGGGCCAATTGCGCCTCATCCACTGCTGTGTTAACAATGTGAACCGGATCCGAGGGCTGCCTGCTGAAAATGAAACGGTTGCGCGACTTCCATATCTGCCATAACAGGTGAGCAAGAAACTCCAATCCAGGTACACTCTGCCCAGCATTTATATGGTGTGCGAGCCACTCATCTATTCTGTGAACATCTGTGGGTACAATCTGGATATTGATTTTGTGATGAGACCAGACTTGCTGTGTCCATGGACATAGTAAAAATAGATGTTCCATGGTTTCTGGTTGCCGTGTAGAACAGAGAGAGCAAGTAGGTTCTGTGCAAATTTGCCGGCTGTACAGATTCTGCCGGGTGGGCAGTGCATTCTGATATAAGGACCATAGGAAAAATTTAAGTTTAGGAGGAAGGTGCAGTTTCCAGAGTTGTTTCCAGAGGGTCGGTGGTTGTTGATAGGATGAGGAAGCACGGTTTTGGAAAGAAAGAGGAGTACCCTGTCTAAGGTAAAAGTACGCGCTTTTGACAGTATACTGACCTATTGCGGTGCACGGCCAAATGATATGATCTGTCATAAACTGAGGTCGAATAGGAATCTTCAGGATTTCTGCTGTGGTCTCGGCATCAAAGAGGCGTTCAAGTAACGGTCTATTCCATTGATGTAAAGTCGGAACTATCAGATCAGCTACCCTCGCTGGTTCTGTGTCAGTGGCATTGCCCCTCAACGGACCTGTGGGAAGCCAACGGTCGCGCGGATGCGTATGTTAGTACCGTCGCCAATACACCATTGGACTTTTGATGAGATAGTGTCCCGTCCCCGCGTATGCTCCTCCAACCCCATGAAGGCCTAGAGACCAGTGAGGCCGATAGAAAATCCCGGTCGGGGAAATACAAGCCTTTAAATAACATTGACCATAAAGAAGTGGGTTGTTGTAGAATTCGCCAGGCCTGTTTCCCCAACAAGGCCTTATTGAGATCAATGAGGTCTCTAAAACCAAGTCCGCCCAGTTCCTTCTGAGTCTTCAGTGCATCCCAACTCTTCCAATGTATGCCCACTCTTTTACTGTCTGTTTGCCACCAAAAGCGCGCAACCTTTCTCTCAATGCTTTGGCACAGTGAGACCGGGATTTTAAAGATAGACATGGCATATTGGGGAATTGCCTGTCACACAATTCATTGGCTTATCCTCTAAGGAAGTAAAAAGAACCCACATGCTCTTTATCATATCACCTATACGAATCCGAAGCTAACCCCTGCACCTGATTCATCCCCTTGAATAACGGGTTTGCTCGCGAGTCTTTCTTTGAATTTATGATGGAGAGACGGGAAGATGAAAACAATAGATGTGATATACCGAAAAAAAAAAAAAGGTAGAGGAGGCTCGTTGGTATTTGAGACCCCGTCCTCTTGCGAGGAGGCAAAGCACCGTAACCGTAATGAAAGTTCGATCAAGTGCCGAAGAAATGGTCGACTCGAATCCGGATTGGTTTGAATCGAGAATGAAAGATTTTCTCTAAACTAGAAAACCGTCAAGAAAGGATCCATCAACATGATGGACACTCGAAACCTTATCTATCTGGTTTGTATAAGGAGGGAACCGATTTGACCTTTTCAGAAAGGGGAAACAAATCAAGTAGGAAACGAAAGACTAACATAGCGCTTCACGCCCGAGGAAGGTGCTTTCTTTTAGCCTACGCCTACGCCTTTCCCTTTTAATAATAATAAGGTAAGCATCCAGCTCTTGATCTAGAGCTACCGCTTCAACAATCAACGAGCTCGGGAAGTCGGGTTAAGACGTCGACTTATACGGGGTCTTTTCCGAGAAGATGAAAAACAATTCCTGTCTTGAAAGGTAAATCCCACTAAACAACACTTGTACGCTTGACATGAAAAGTAGAGGCAAGCAGAGTCAAAGGCCAAGCCTCAACCAGCAAAGGGGGACAGCCATGCCAATCCAAGCAAGAGATGCACTGCATAACCCATGCTACCCAATTAGAGTGAAAACCTATCTTGAGAAGATAATCTCGAAGAAAATCCCACTCAACTCTATCATAGGCCTTTTTCATATCCATCTTGACAACAGCTTGAAACTTACGCTTGCGTTTCCTGATCCTGAGTTGATGAAGTACTTCCTGTACTATTAAGATGTTGTCCTGTATCTGACGTCCGCTGACAAAGGCGCTTTGTTCGTGTGAGATGAGCTCGGGAAGAAAAGGTTTCGCCGGTTGGCGAGCACCTTGGAAATGATCTTGTAGGCATAGTTGCAAAGACCGATAGGTCGATGCGGTCGAGACTCTCGGGAGTAAGAACCTTAGGCACTAGTGTAAGAGTGGTCCGATTTAGCTCCGGGGGCAGGGTGCCAGTTAGAAAAAAGCGCTGAACTGTAGAGAATACCTGATCTTCGATAATATCCCAGTGATGCTGATAAAAGAGACCATTAAAACCATCGGGACCCTAAGTGCTTTAGTTTTCCCCAAATGAAAAGCGGCGAGTTTCACTTCCTCGCGACTAAGCTTAGAGATAAGTTTATCATTCATTGCAGAGGTTACCTGGCATTCACACTTGTCGAGAATTGGCTCATAAGCTCTAGACCCTTCTGTTTTGTATAGTTTGGTGAAGAATTCCAGCGTCATATCTTTCAGACAAGTCGCTTCCCGCACCCATTGCTGGTTATCATCCAAAGAACATACTAATTTCGTTTCTATTTCTTCGCCGAATGGTAGTCGCATGAAAGAATTTCGTGTTTTTGTCGCCCCACCGAAGCCAACTTATCCCGGACCGCATGGCCCAATACCTTTCCTCCCGTTGCCACACGTATGTAGCTGAGCTTTTAACATTTTGAATTGCTTTGTCTATCATGGGGTGAATGCGTACGATTTGTTAGAGCTCGTAGCTGTTGTTGGAGATGCACAATCTGCTCATTGGCGTGCTTGAAATGGCCTTTACTCCACCTGACAAGAGCTCGTCTAACTTGAGATAAATTGTGTTGTAGGGAGTTGCCCCGAAGTTGAGCTGATGACTAGGCCGAAGCTATGATCTCTCGACAGGTTTGGTCATTTAACCAATACGCTTCAAACTTGAAAGCTTTTCCCCGGCGAGCTGGACGAACAACAGTGTTGAGCAGCAAGGGACTGTGATCTGATCCAACTGCGGGTAGTGCAAAAACCTCAGCCTCCGGAAATAAAGTGCGCCAGTCCCAATTGCAAAGGACCCGGTCCAAGCGTTCCTTCACTTGCTCATCCCCTTCGCGCTGCTTGGTCCAGGTAAACGCGCAGCCTTTGCTTTCAACATCCAGCAGCGCACAATCATGTAGTACCTCTCGGAACAAAAACATGCGAGAGAAATCAGGAGATCTCTTACCGACCTTCTCCCATGGATAGGAGAGTTCATTGAAATCCCCGGCGCACATCCAAGGTAATGTATTTGCTGCAGCAATTCGACGAAGTGCTGTCCATAACGGTTGGCGCAAACTGGGAGTCGCCGGAGCATGAACACAGTCGGTCTCATGGGCATACCCCGCTCCGTATCTATGCATATTGTATCAATGAAATCTGTAGTCGCCCGGTTCCACGGTAATAGAGATGTGCGATTGCCAAAACAACGCAAGCCCGCCCGCCGTACCCATAGAGGGAACTATATAGGAATTTTTAAACGTATCCGCCTTTGAACGCGTGAAATCACTTGCTTTCGATTCTTAGTTTCCATCAAAAAAATCACCTCCGGCTTCTCTTTGACCACTAGGGCCTTTAGGGCTTGAACCGTCAGGGGAGAGCCGAGTCCCTGACAGTTCCAAAATAGAAATCTCATTTTGCTAGTGATGGCTTTTCGGGGCAAGCCATCTCGGCCCGCCGCCGACTTCGCAGCCATAAGGATAGGAGCATCCAGCAGTTGAACGTCTTCCAAGTCATCAGACACCTGAGAGCTCAGTTCAGCAGGGTTGTACCGTTTAAGTTTTTTTGTTGAGCCTGCCTTAGCAATAAGGGGTGAAGGCTTCAGCTTCTTGAAAGTTTGGGCTGCTGCAGATCACGGACGAGGTGCAGGTGTACTGGTAGTTGTGGGGAACCCCACCTCGCCGGAGGTGGCCATCATAGGAGGAGGCGCACCAGTCGAAACCGACGCTGCTCTAACCGCCGGCAGTGGATGGTGGGGCTCTGACTGGGAATTAAGACCCATCTGTAAGGGAGCAGGGGGCTGGTTCATATCCCTTGCAGCAGCCTGAAGTCCCTTTAGCTTTGCTGAAGCAGGTATCAAATCCGTTGTGACGACTGTCCCCTTTTCTTTGCTGATAGGACAATCAACCCGCGGATGGGCAGCTGCAGGGGGAGGTAAAGCTGGAATGTTTGCATCCCTGAAGGGTGGAGTTTCAGGGACAAACTCATCAGAGGCGTCAGATTGGAGCGATCCTTCATAGAATGTCCGCCAGTAGGGGCTGTATTCCTTTACCTCAGAACGCAGCCAATTACCAAAGGCCATCATTTCTTTTCCCTCCAACTTAGCCTCAGTGAAAGGTATGTCTTTACAGTACATTGCATAATGACCGATATATCCGCATGAATAACAGAAATGGGGGAGCCGCTCGTAGCGGAAGTCCAACCAAAAGGCTTTACCATTGATGCGGATGAGTTGTCCCGGCTGCAAAGGTTGGTTTAAACTCATTTCCACCCTGACACGACCCACTTTTGAGGTAGGTCCATCTTTTGCATCCATTCTAACCTCCAACATTCTGCCAATGCGTTTGACAGCTTTGGCTAACATAGAATCCGTACACCATTCTAGGGGAAGGCCAATAACTTGTACCCAGATTGCACATTTAGAAAAATCATAACAGGATAGGGGCAGGTTTGGCTGCCAGGCCTGAAAAATGACTAGGTTACTGGTGAACAGCCATGGTCCACCATCTTGGACACGTTGTTTTTCACCTGCTAATGCAAACTTTGCAACATACAAGCCCGATTCTGACTGAGTGAATTCTACTTGGTCAGTGCGCCACGCACGCTTCATTGCAGCTTGAAAGCCTTGAAAGTTAATTGAGGAAGTGGAGATTACCTTACCAATCAGCGTCCTCCTACACTCGTCGAGTTTGTCCAGGGGCGGCGGTTCCTCCCAGACTTCAATATCCTGCTCGGACCATAGGCGACCCAATCTCTGACAAAGAGCAGCAAGGCGCGGGGTCTCGTCTTGGTGAAAGTTAGCCATTGTTGGAATGCCAAACAGAGTAGACAGAAAAAGGAGATTGGTCCGAGTGAGACGTCACAAAACAGAGGATGTAAGGGAATGTCCGAAACAAGTAACAGACGTGTGGTGACCCAAATGACAGTGTAGGGTTACGGATTGAGAGGGGCGGGCAAGGGAACAGGAAGCCCAATTGAGAGGAAAGATAGTGACATGTAGAGCAATCGCACGGACAGGAGTAACAGTTGAGGGCAATCGCACTGACTAGATGAGCTACCAAACAAGAACAAAGACAGGATGGGGATGGATTGAATCATCGGAGAAGCAGGACACTATACCCGTGACCCATCAACCGTAGCGCAAGTAGATCAAGTCTTTCGATACGTCCCTTTTAACGTACATATATTATGGGGTGGAGATCAGTCGTTCTAAACAATTTTTGTTTTTTAAAGATTTTTTTACCTATTCACTGTGGCAGACAAAATGATGCCAAATATAACACTAATCCTAATTTTTTTTCGACATCTAAAATTCAAGTGTACTGTCTAATGTGTATCTAGGCATATGCGAAAAATTAAAACAAGTTTCACACTTTTTAAGTCATTTTGAAATCTCAGTAGTCTAATAATAGGGGGAGAATGATCCCTATTAATGGTGTATTGATGGGTCAGATATGTTTTGTGTTGATACTGACCAGTGTAACATGCCAATTTAAACTGGTTGTGTAGTTTATTTCAGGTCTAGCGGGTTCGACACAAACGTAACATAATTATCAATCATATTTGCGGTGTTGATAGGAAGACATTTAGCCCCGATCCAAACCCGCTAATATCATGTCACGTCAGAAATTGTCAATCTCTATAAAGGCACCCAATAAATTTTTTAAACAAGGTTTGATTAGTTGTTTGGCTTTGTGATATGCGGACTAAAAACTTTTATTCAATCAAATTGAGCGACCTTTGGTTTTCTTTTCATGTCTTTTTTAGCCTGAGGTCGAACTCAAGATGCTTGAAAATTCTGATGATAGTAAACTGTGATAGTAAATTTTGGTGATACTTATACAAGTGAGATAAAAAAAAAAAAAAAAAAAAAAAAAAAGGTCACCCTCAATAAAAAAGAAGAAGACATGATTGCAATCATTTGTGCCAGTAAAAAAGGAATGGATAATTGGTCAATATTATAGAGGAAAGATGGAGTTTTTGTCATTACAACCAGTCAAATACAATCTCTCGATTAGTAAAGAAAATTCGTAAACATAGTTACAAGTATCACAGTTTATATAGATCGAATGAAAATGTAAATGAATTTATGAAAAATTCATGACGCTATATAAAACACACATAGAAAAGCAACAGACTGCACACGCCATTACAACGATTGGGAAAACTGATTAAATGAGATCACTCAAGATTCTAACAGCCACGATGCAATTTCAACTAACTACAATATAACTCAATTTGTTATTCCTACAAATCCTTCACTAGTTGCCTCAATTTGTTGCTTACTTGCTTGAGATCTTCCACAAATGCTTTGATTTCAAGGTAGGAAGAACCTCCTCCTCCAGTAGCCCTTTTGGCCATCTCTGCAAGCCTCGTTGCTCTCTTCCTCATCTCTTCACCTTCTCTGCCTCCGCTCATGACCTCCTCGACACTCTTCCTCACATCCTCTCTCTTCACCAACACTGCAGCCTTCCCTTCCTCACCCCATTTTATGGCCGCACGAGCCCCTACGCTCACCCCAGTCCCCAACACCTTGACTATAAACCTCTCGTTGTAAAATTGCTCTGCAAACAACGGCCAAGCGACCATCGGCACGCCTGCGCAAACCCCTTCCAACGTTGAGTTCCACCCACAGTGTGTCAAGAACCCTCCGACTGAAGGATGGGAAAGAATTAGCATCTGTGGGGCCCAACCCCATATCAAAAGTCCCCTATCTCGGACTCTTCCCTCAAGTTCCGAGACCCATAGCTGGAAATCATCATTACTTGTGGTGATCTCTGATTTCCTGATGACCCAAATGAATGGCCTCCCTGTTGCTTCTAGGCCTGACCCAAGTTCAATCAGTTGTGGGGCTGTGGGGCAACTGAGGGAGCCTAGGCATGCGTAGATCACTGAGCTTGGTGGCCAAGAGTCGAGCCATCTCAAGCATTGGCCTTCATTGATTGAAGACCTGTTGCCTCTGTGAGCCTTGTCTGAATCTCCCTCATTGCAAAGAGACACTGGCCCAACACACCAAACCTTGTCACCCTTTGTCTTCCTATATTCTTGGACATAGGTCTTTTCCAAATCCTCAAAGGAGTTGATCACCCACCCATAGGAAGCCTTCTCTGCTTCTACTATTTCTTCCCTCAGTTCGACCAAGTCCACGGAGCCACAGTTGAATGGGCTAGGCAACTGTGCTCGGTTTAGCTCTATTCTGTCTGGCAAACCAGGCACCACAAAAGTCTCAAGATCGGATTGCTGCTCGTACACCTTCGACATCATTATGTTGTGAGAGCAAACAAAACTGAAGCAGCTCATCCCATCAAAACTTATCCTAGGAATCCGGAACTTACTCGCGGTTTGGACTGTCCAGGGGAGAAGCTTGTCAGAGATTATACAAGTCGGAGGAGGCAGAATATCCTCGAGGATTTTCTCAAGGGGCTCTTGCAACATCCTAGCTGCATCGAAGAAGTGGCGTGACATGTTGCGCGATGGGAGGTCTTCCAAGTTCTCACAGCCATTGGGCAAGCCCGCCTCAACGCATGGGAATCGGATTGAGAGAAGTTGGATCTTCAGGCCAAATTTGACGTCATGGGCAGTAATAAGTGGGTCCAATCTAAGGTTATTGACGGGCGTGGTGACTATGGTGACCGCTACTCCATGCTGCGACAGAAGCTTACCCATGTCTACCATGGGAATTTGGTGACCAGAGGCCATTAGTGGGATCAAAACGAAATGAAGAGAGCTTGAAGTTTGTGAAGACATTGTGCTTCAGCGACTATGTAGAGCTGTTGGCGGATGAATCTAGTACTTATATCAAGACCGAGCTGTCCAATAATGTCCCTGAGCCTCAATAACTTACTAGGATAATCTCTCGTGGAGATCTGTGATGGGCTTGAAAATGACAAATAGTTTGGAGATCCGTGATTGACTGATGGTTAGGTGTATTGATGACGGAGTTTATCTTTACGACAAATAGTTCGGGGGAAAATGACAGTTTATCTTAATGCCTGTCCGATGGGATCTTTTCTTAGTGATGATTGGTTACTTGGGAAGATTCTTTTGTTGGTGTATTAAAAAACATGTAGCTTGTGCTTTTGAAGTTTTTTAATTTTATTTTTAAAAAACTTCTGGCAGCAAAGAAATGTGAATTAAGGTAAGTCAAACCACGCACGGCGGGGCACGGGTGACTCTTTGAGAACAGAGACGGGTACTTCACGTTTGTGCGTTACATGTTCTTGAACGTGACATTTGGGAATCTCTTATTAACAAGTGGTCGTATAAAAGGGTCTATTACACTTTATCACTTGCTTTTCTGATGGAAATTGAGTCGTTCCTAATACACGGGACGCATAAAGGAGGGCGAAAAGATTTCACATAAAATAATTTCTTTGAAAATGTAACCGTACAGTCCATTCATTTGACTAATTTTACATAAAATAATTTCTCTGATATTGTTCCCAAATAAAAGGAACTCAGTAAAAAAAAAAAAAAAAAAACAAAGAAAGGAAAATTTCAAATAAAAGCCTAAAGTACCCTCATAGAAAAGCAACAAGGTGCACACGCCATAATAATAATCGGGAAAACAGATTAAACAAGATCAATGAAGATTCTAACAACCACAATGCAATTTCAAACTAACTATAAGATAATTCAATTTGTTATTCCTTACAAATCCTTCTCTTCTTGCCTCAATTTGTTGCTTATTTGCTTGACATCTTCCACAAATGCTTTGATTTCAAGGTAGGAAGAGCCTCCTGCTCCAATAGCCCTTTTGGCCTTCTCTGCAGGCCTCATTGCTCTCTTCCTCATCTCTTCACCTTCTCTGCCTCCACTCATCGCCTCCTCCGTACTCTTCCTCACATCCTCTCTCTTCACCAACACTTCAGAAGTCCCCTATCTTGGACTCTTCCCTCAAGTTCAATGACCCATTTCTAGAGGTGTCAAAATAAGTCTTAAATCTATATATTGACCCATTTAAATCATACATTGGTCATATATGGATCACTTACTTTTTGAACATACTAGTCATATGGATTTAAAAATTGAAAGTTTAAGATAAATGATCTTAAATGGGTTGGACTTAGAACCCATTTCCAACTCAAGCCTCACAATCTCTCTCTTCCCTCTTTAACTTTATAAAAATATTTTTTTTTTTATAAAAATCGAAGTTATAATTATTTTTTATATTTCTTTTTCTTTATTTTTTTTTTCCTTTTTTCTTTTTCTTCTTCCTCCTTCCTTAGCTGGTGTCCGGCATAGCGACAGCTAATGACCAGCCAAGTGAGGCTCGAGCCTCGCTGATCTGGCATGCTTTGAGCTTGTTGGCATCAAGCAAACTCGGCTAGCTCAAGGCTCACTTGTGGTCGACTCGTTGTGGTTGGCGGTTGGTCGAAGAAGAAGAAGAAAAAGAAAAAAAGAAAATTAATATTCATATTTTTAAAAAATAAAAATAGAAATAAAAATAATTAAAATTCAATTTTTTTAAAAAATATTTAAAAAATTGATTTAAAAATTATAAAATTGTCCATTAAATTTGTATTGCATAAAGGTATTTTAGCAATACAATTTTATTTTATTTTTATAAAAATATCATAAGAAATAAGCTTTTTCATATTTAGTTAAATAGGTCGAGTATAATTGAGTATGGGTAAAAAAAATTACATTACAATAAACGGGTTAAACGGGTTGATTTAGGTCGGACCATTTATGACCCAACCCAAATCCAACCCAACCCACCTGTTTGATGGGTCTACCCTTTTTGGAACTCATCATTACTTGTGGTGATCTCTAATTTCCCAATGACCCAGATGAATGGCCTTCCCATTACTTCAAGGCCTGACCCAAGTTAAATCAGTTATGGAGCTGTGAGGCAACTGAGGGAACCTAGGCATGCATAGATCACGGAGTTTGGTGGCCAAGAGTCGAGCCATTTCGTTCATTGGCCTTCATTGATTGAAGACTTGTTGCCTCTGTGAGCCTTGTCTGAATCTCCCTCATTGCAAAGAGACACTAGCCCAACCCCAAACCTTGTCACCCTTTGTCTTCCTGTATTCTTGGACATAGGCCTTTTCCAAATCCTCAAAGGAGATGAGCACCCACCCATAGGAAGCCTTCTCTGCTTCTACTATTTCTTCCCTCAAATCGACCAAGTCGATGGAGCCACTGTTAAATGGGCTAGGCAACTGTGCTCCGGTTAGCTCAATTCGGTCCGGCAAACCAGGCACCATCTTGTGATCGGGTTGTTACTCGTACACCTTCGATGTCATTATGTTGTGCAAGCAAACGAAATTGAAGCAACTCATCCCATCAAAGAGAATCCTAGGAATCTGAAGCTTACTCACGATTTGGACTGTCCAAGGGATTATACAAGTCGGAGGAGGTTGAATATCCCGGAGGATTTTCTCAAGGGGCTGTTGCCACATCCTAGCTGCGCGACAAGTTACGCAAGGGGAGGACTTCCAAGTTCTCGCACCCCTCGGGCAAGCCCGCCTCGGCGCACGGGAATTGGATTGAGAGAAGTTGGATCTTCAGACCGGATTGGACGCTGTGGGAAGTAACAATTGGGTCCAATTTAAGGGCATTAATGGGATGGTGACTATGGTGACTGTCACCCCATGCTGTGACAGAAGCTTGCCCATGTCTACCATGGGAATTTGATGACCAAAGGCCATTAGTGAAATCGAAACGAAATGAAGGTTGCTTGGAGTTTGTGAAGGCATTGTGATTCAGGGACCGTGTAGAGAAGATAGTAAATGAATCTAGTACTTATATCAAGACAAAGTTTTGTACACTAACGTCTCAGAACCTCAGTAACTTACTAGAGTAATATCTCGTTGGAGATCCGTGAGATGGTCAATTTCGAGATCCGTGACGAGATGGTCAGGATCATCTATTAATGTTCACACCCAATCGAGGGAAAATGACTGACAGTTTATCTTCATGCCTGTCATTTGGGATCTTTTCTTAGTGATGAATGATAATTTACCTGGGAATATTCTTTTGTTGGTGAATTAGAAAACATATAGTTTTTTTTAATCGTATTTTTAATTTAATTTAAATAAAAATTGTATTAAAAATCAAATTTGAGCTTGCGATGTTATAGCCATGTTTTGGCCACATAGAAGAGAGTAAAAAAAAAAAAAAAAACACGTCAACATTATCCGTTAGTCAAATTGGATAGAATTAATGAAATGACTCAATTGCACCAATCTGATAAGTTTAAAACTTGATTGCATTTTTTTGCAAGTTTTAAAATTCAATTACACTCGCAACATCTAGTAAACATATCTTCTTCTTTTTTGACATCTAAAATTCAAGTGTACGTAGTGTGTATCTACACATATGTGGAAAACTAAAACAAGTTTCACATTTTTTAAGTCATTTTGAAATCTTAGTAGTCTAATAATAGGGGGATAATAGTTATTTTAATGGTGTATTAACAGATTATATACGTGTCATGTTGATATTGACCCGTGTAATGCCAATTTAAATTGGTTGTGTAGTTGATTTCATGTCTTGCGGATTTGGCACGGACACAACACAATTACCAATCGCATTTGCAATGTTGACCTAAACTCGTTACAAAAACAATTAGCCCTAATCCAAACCCGCTAATTTCATGTGCGGGCACCCATTAAATTTTCCAAATAGAAGAGGGTCTGATAAGTCATTTGACTTTGTGATATTCAGACTACAACCTTTTCTCCAATCAAATTGAGTGACCATTTGTTTTCTTTTCAAGTCTAGTTTTAGCCTGAGGTTGAGCTCAAAATGCTTGGAGATTATGGTGATACTAGACTGTTGCTTAATACAATTTTGCAATCATTTGATGTGCAATGTGACAAGAGAAGTGTTGTGCCAGATGGCATTTTCGTCATTACAACTAGCAAAATACAATCTCTCAATCAGTAAAGATAACTCATAAATATAATTACAAATATTATTGTTTGTATACACCGAATGAAAATGTACATGAATTTATGACGAATTCATAAACACTATACAAAACAAACATAGAAAAGTCACAAGGTGTAAGGGCCATAACAATAATCGGGAAACAGATTAAATGAGATTAATCAAGATTCTCACAACCACAATGCAATTTCAAACTAATAACAAAATAACTCAATTTGTTATTCCTACAAATCCTTCACTTCTTGCCTTAATTTGTTGCTTATTTGCTTGACATCTTCCACAAATGCTTTGATTTCAAGATAGGAAGAACCTCCTCCTCCAATAGCCCTTTTGGCCTTCTCTGCAAGCCTCAATGCTCTCTTCCTCATCTCTTCACCTTCTCTGCCCCCACTCATGACCTCCTCCACACTCTTCCTCACATCCTCTCTCTTCACCAACCCTTCAGCCTTCCCTTCCCCACCCCCACCTTATGGCCGCACGAGCCCCTACGCTCACCCCAATCCCCAACACCATCACTATAAACCTCTCATTGTAAAATTGCTCCGCAAACAATGGCCAAACAACCATCCACATGCCGGCACAAACCCCTTCCAGCATCGAGTTCCACCCACAATGTGTCAAGAATGCTCCAATCGAAGGATGGGAGAGAATTCGCATCTGTGGGGCCCAACCCCATATCAAAAGTCCCCTATCTTGGATTCTTCCCTCAAGTTACAAGACCCACATGTGGAACTCATCATTACCTGTGGTGATCTATGATTTCCCAATGACCCAAATGAATGGCCTCCCCATTGCTTCTAGGCCTGACCCAAGTTCAATCAACTGTGGAGCTGTGAGATAATTGAGGGTGCCAAGGCTTGTGTGGATCACTGAGCTGGGTGACCAAGAGTCAAGCCATTTCAAGCATTGGCCTTCATTGATTGTAGACTTGTTGCCTCTGTGAGCCTTGTCTGAATCTCCCATATTGCATAGTGACACTAGCCCAACAAACCAAACCTTGTTGCCCTTTGTCTTCCAGTAATCCTGGACATGGGCCTTTTCCAAATCCTCAAAGGTGTTGATTACCCAACCATAGGATGCCTTCTCTGCTTCTACTATTTCTTCCCTCAAATCGCCCAAGCCAATGGGTCCACAATTGAATGGGCTAAGCAACTGTGCTCGGGTTAGCTCGATTCGGTCTGGTAAAACCAGGCACCATGAATGTCTCAAGATTGGACTCTTGCTCATACACCTTTGATGTTGATATGTTGTGCAAGCAAACAAAACTGAAGCAGCTCGTGTTTGAAAAATATGGCTTCGAATAGGGTAGAACAATGAAGACGGATCTTTGAGTACTCGAATCGGACTTTGAGGCGTGATATCACTTTCTTTAAGGATTTATTTGCCCCACAAAGTTGCTAATGGTCACCGGCAAAATATCCTCCAGGATACAACAAAGTCTCAAATTGAGAATACTAGATAGCAATTCTAGTATTTCTCTAGGATCTCTCTAGGAAACAATTGAAAGAATGGCTGTCGTTTTTTTTCAGAAAGAAGACTCGAAAAAAATGAAGAATGATCACACACTTTCTTTCTCAATCCGACAAGTATATATAAACTAGTCTTAAAAAAAACGAAGACAACTCTTCGTGAAAAGTTGCGAAATGAACAAACACATTCTTTCGAAATTTGCTCAAATGAACAAAGGTGTCTATTCGTAAGAAGTTAAAAAACCGAACCAATGCAACCCTTCGGGAAAGGTTGCAAACCGAACGGGTGTCACTTGCAAATGAAAAGACACAAATAAATTCGGAATAATAATTAATAATTATTTATTTATTTATTTATTTAATAAATAAAATTTCAAATTTTCATTTTTTATATTTCATTTTCGAAAATTCTCAAAACAAAAATAAAATAAATAACATAGGGATTAGTGCTAATTAAACCGCGGACGCGCAAGCGGGTATGGTGGGGTCTAGCCCCACCTAATCATTCCTTTAAACCTACAAAGGAAATCCCACACTTTTAAACTGGTTTATTTTTTCCCATCTTTCCCATGTGGGACAAGGTAAAAAACACTTGTTTTTTGTTTTAACAAACAAAAACTCCAACAGCTCGTCCCATCAAAGAGAATCTTAAGAATCTGAAGCTTACTTGTGATTTGGACTGTCCAAGGGAAATGCTTATCAGAGATTATACACGTTGGAGGAGACTGAATTTCCCAGAGGATCTTCTCAAGGGGCCCTCGCATCATCCTAGCTGCATCAAAGAAGTTGCGCGATAAGTTGTGCGAGGGGAGCACTTCCAAATTCTCTCACCACTCAGGCAAGCTTGCCTCCGTGCACGGGAATTGGATCGGGAGAAGTCGGATCTCGAGGCCGGGATCAGCACTATGGGCGGTAATGATTGGGTCCAATCTAAGGGCATTGAGGGGCGTGGTGACTATGTTGACCATCACTCCATGCTGTGACAGAAGCTTGCCCATTTCTACCATGGGAATTTGGTGACCAGAGGCCATTAGTGGGATCAAAACGAAATGAGGAGAGCTTGGAGTTTGTGAAGACATTGTGGGATTCGGCGACTGTGTAGAGCTGTCAGTGAATGAAGCTAGTACTTATATCAAGACCAAGTTGTCCACCAAGGTCCCCGAACCTTAATAACTTACTAGGATAATATCTCATGGAGATCTACGATGGGATGGAAAATGACAAATAGTTTGGGGATCTGTCATGGATGGTTTGGATTATTTATAAACGTTCACACCCATTCGAGGCAAAATACAGGGAGTTTAACTTCCTGCCTGCCAGATGGGATCTTTTCTTAGTGATGATGCATTACTTGGGAAGATTCTTGTTTTGGTGTATTAGAAAACATCTAGATTGAGCTTTCGAATTTTCTTCTTTTTTTTTTTTTTTTTTTTTTTTTAATTTTTTAATTTTTTTTTTGGTAGCAAAGAAATGTAAATTAAGGTAACTCAAAGCAAGCACAGAGGGGCACGGGTGACTCTTTGACAACACAGTGGGGTGCTTCACTTCTGTGTGTTATGTGTTCATGAACGTGACATTTGGGATTCTCTTGTTAACAAGTGGTCGTATAAAAGGGTAAATTACACTTTATCACTTGCTTTTCTGATAGAAATTGAGTCGTTCCTTATTTACAGGACTCATAAAGGAGGGCGAAGAGATTTTAAATAAAATAATCTCCTTGAAAAAGTACGCACAGCCCATTCATTTGACTAATTTCGTGTGCAGTGCTTCAAGAATGCCTAAGTCCGCACTAAAGGTGCATTTGCAGTAAGTACAAAGTGCAAATTAACACAAGTTGAGATAGTGTAGGGGTAATACTGATAAGGAAAATGAGTAGCTAACCGTTAGGTCATTTCCCGAAATGAACGGTCCAATATCAGCCACAAGTTTTGAAGTTGGACACCGGGAGACTCACTTCACCCGATGAAGGAAAAAAAAAAGGTGAATGTATAGTGAATACTGTATACTGATTTTCAAGTTTTGGTGGATCGACCAGAAAAAAAGAAGATTATGTAGGCTTACAAAATTTAGATTGCAACTCTTAAAATAATGGTTACTATTCTCCAGCCAAAGAAAAATTTTGGTGGATATCGTTGCTAAATAAAAGGAACTCAGCAACCAAAAAAAGAGAGTGAAAAAATCTAGTATAGTTTGATCTTCCAATTGTTAAAGGATTTTTTAATCAATTAACACATAACCATGGAAAAAGGTTAATTAATCTATGCTTCTTTAATTGCAAGAAAGTAGGAGGTACTCGTTGACGTGAGATTGTAGTTGGTATCCATCAATATATAATTTAGACATACAATACTTACTATTTTAAATAAATAAATAAACTAGTTCCAATGGATAGAATTCATATTGTAAGCAATTTAATTGGTTGGTGCTTAACTATTTTGGTACTCTCACATCTTCATTTACGAAATTAGAATCGACCGAAGATTTTTTTTCATCTAATAGATCTTTTCTTTAATTCATCTATTTTGTGCATAATTGATGTCATTGGTCTTGATTTAAGGTCATTGGAAAGTCCTTCTAGAGCAATTTGATTTGAATAAAGTAATGATAAGCCATTTCATTGCACAATAATTTCATTATTAGTAACAAAGCCGACATTTCAAGTATTTTTTCACCGTTGAAATTTAATAAATCTTTATAATGGCCTTTACAATTTCTTTTAGTTAGTGATAACATTTTTCTATTTGTAATTGTCTAAATTTTGGCATTTAATTTTTTTCTTCTATCATATTCAACAAAATTTCACTTATTGCTATTTTCAATAGGGATGTACAACTAAACCGGTTCTACTCAAGAACCGGATCGGCCAAAAAATAGGTCCAGGAATTGATTTCCATTAGAATCAGTCTAGGAATTAGTTCCAAAATTTTGGAACTAGTTATAACTTGTCCAAGGAAGTAGTTCCAAATGAATATCCACCTAGAAATCAGATTAGACTGCCATGTTTTGGAATTGGTTTATAAGTTAAAAAGTCAAAACCCTAATTTCTTTTTCCCCTAAATTCTAACCTTAGCACTCTTTCGTCCTTTGTCCTTTCTTGAATCTCTTTGCCAGTTTTTCCTTTTCCCCTAAATTTTTACAGATTAATGGGGAATGGAGTTTTATAATTTGTGCTTTATGTTATGTGTTTGACCTTTTTATTATTTTTAATTGTACGTGACTACGTATTCATCTTATATATTGTTATTTATGGCGAATTAAGATTTATGTTATTCATTTTTTTACTTTGAATCGTTTCGTTACTCATAGTCTCATATGATTTTGCTATAAAAAAAATGAACCAAAAAAGGAAATAAATATAAAATAGGTTCTCAAATAGACCCTAAAACCAGACTGGAAAACATGGTAGGTTTTAGAATTTGTTCCAAGCAAATTGGTAGGTTTCAAGGTCTGGAAACTAGTTATAACGGATAGGTTCCAAGTTCTAGCTCCAAAACCTATTCACCTCGGAACCAATCACCCTTAATTTCCACCCCTTATTGGTTTTTGATATCTCCTATCATATTGAATTGACTAAATTATCCTTGCAAGTCTCACTTTTGATTTAAAATTATTTCTCATTGTTTTTCATCTTCTTTTTTAAACTTATCCACGTCCTTTCCAAACAATTATTTTCACCATAGCCATTTCTTCTGCACTCATTGCATTTCAACGTTTCCGTCATAATTTTCTTCATTTAAATTATCTCCATTATTATAATCTAAGCAAATACTAATCATATATCGAAGTACAGAAATGTTAGTTTTTTCTGCAAACTATTTACTTAATGTCCATGGAGTATTTCCATCATTGTGAATTTTTTGACTTAATTTTCAGTACAAATTTATGAGAATCTACTCAAAAATTGAATGTTATGGGTGATGTATGCATTATACACAATTTACTCAAAGGTTATCCTCTCACTTGTGCTTAAGTTACTTATTAATAATATTTTCCTAGTAAAAAAAGAGAAATATACAAATAATTAACAAAATAATTAGTTTTTTTTGTCAAAAACACAATAATCATTTAATTATCTACCATATAAACTATCTTTTAGAGAAGAACTAAACAATTTTGTTTCAAATGAGAAAGAAAACAAAATAAAACCAAAAAAGAAAAAAAGAAGGCAAGCATTAGTCTTAAATCAAGAGTGGGCCTCATATTTAACCTTAATTATTGTTGTTTGTCAGAAGCATAGTAATTTCATCTCTGATTAAATTGAAACAAAAGAAAAAGAAGAAATAAAAGGTAAAAAACATTCTTGAATCAAGAGTGGAACCTAGAAGGAATAATGTAGTCATTTCAATATAAATTGGAGTGTTAGGAGCTAATGAGGGGCTGGATATAATGCGAGTCATAAATTATTGTTGATAATGAAAATTTATATGTACTATTTATTTTAAGCAATACAAATGATAATTTCTAGAACTATGTTTTCCAACTCATTTATTTTTCGAAAGGCAAATGGCTACATATGTATCACATAATTTATCAGTGCTTGATGTAGTCAGAAGTCCCACACAATTTGACTACAATGAAGGTGCTCGTTCCATGGAATAATCCAGATGAAAATCAAATAACAAAGTGTAAATCTTACATGGTATTAGCTCCACAAAATTTCACTAAAGTATCACGATGAACATCTATATATCTTATATCTTATGAGAAACGCAAAGAAAAATTTCGAAATTTATTCCTGTATGAGACCATTTAATGAATTTATTAGCAATTTGATAAAATTCACGATATGATAAAATTTATCTTGTCCTATGTTTGGTGCCTACTCGGGACAGAATAAAGTTGGATAAAAGAGAAATATAGTTGAATAAAGCTATCTAAGAGGCGGGTGGGATAAAGATGGATAAAATTTCTAAAATCCATAATAGAAAAGTCATTTTTCTCGATTAATAAACTTCTTAAATTAATAAAATTAAAATAATATTTAAATTATAATATAAAAAATTCGAAATAACAAAAAATAGCAAAAAATAACAACAATTTCGTTTTTATTTATTCATATTTTTATTTGTATTTTCGAATTTCTTTCTATCTTATAAGATAAATTCAATATATATACTTAGTATTCATATTTATTACATATTTTAGGCATTTTAGTATTTTAAGTATATTATTATAGTTTACTATTTAATAAAATTCTATTAGAGAATGATCAAAGAAGAAAAAAGAAATAAAAGAAGAAAAAATAATTGAAAATAAGCATATACAAATGAAGTAAGCATGAGTGTCGTGAAAGATTCTTATTGTCTCTGTTTATGTCGTGAAAGATTCTTATTGTCTCTGTTTATGTAATTTTTAAGTTCATCTACACCGATATATTATTTATACCAAATAATGAACATGATAGGATGTAAATATATCTATCATTATTATTGTGATTCATCAAATAATATATAAGATATAGAAAAATCTCTGGATTATATATCTTATTCTATCCAATCATATTCTGATTAGAAATCTAAATAACCAAATGTAGTATATTGCAAATTAATTACCAAACCCGTCACCCACGTACTGCTGCAACAGCACAATCTCACGAACGAGCCCAGCCAAGTTCAGACTCGAGCTCCCTCCAACCTCCATTGCCTTCTTCGCCTTCTCCGAGAGCTCCTTGACTCTCCCCCTCCTCTCTCTCCCTTCATTCCCATCGCCCATCAACTCCTCCACGCCCTCCTTCACGTCCTCCTTCGTCACCCTCACCACCGCTTCCCCTGCGCCCGAACCCACCGGATCCTCTACCCCAAGGCCCACCCCGACCCTCGCCACCTCCACCACTAGCCTCTCGTTGCAGAACTGGTCCCCGTACATGGGCCACGTCAGCAGCGGGATCCCTGCGCACATGCTCTCCAGCGTGGAGTTCCACCCGCTGTGGGTCAAGAACCCGCCGATCGATGGGTGCGACAGGATAAGCGCCTGGGGAGCCCAGCCTCTGACCAGGAAACCTCGCCCCTCGATCCGCTCCTCATACTTAGCCTCTGTGATCCACTGCTCGAGATCTTGAAGCTGGCTTCCTCGGAGAACCCAAACGAATGGTCTCTTTGAGTTTCGAGTCCCAACGCAAGCTCTTTCAGCTCGGGAGGGGTTAGGTTGCACAAGGTTCCTAGGCAAGCATAGACCACAGAGCTGGGCTCCTGTATGGAATCATTCCCATCCATTCATAAGTTTCCTACATGCTTCCCTTGATTTATCAACTTTAGCCTCACATTCAATTAAGACAATGCTAGTCATACAAAAATTCATAAGTTTCCTACATGCTTCCCTTGATTTATCAACTTTAGCCTTACATTCAAGTAAGACAATGCTAGTTATACAAAAAGTAATTTACAAAGTCCCATGACAAACTCTTAAAAAGCACCGAATCTAATCCGCTGGTTTAAATACATAAAGACATCGCTTTGGGCACCGTTTTATTCCTAATTCAGTTTTGTGACATCTAACCTTACTCGTTGGATCAATATAGAAAGTTCCAACTTACTTCATATTGCACAAAAGATTCACTATTTCCATCACAAAAATACTTCTTTTATAAGGAGTGACAAGAAAAACATTGGTGCAAAGTAATTATGGAGGTTGGTTCGTTTCATATTTCTGCATTCTAATGAATTAAGGAAACAAATGAGAAATAGCTAGAAAGAGAATAGCTTTTTTTTTTGTTTTTTTGTTTTTTCTCGCTTTTCATCATTACCTGCTTGTCAAGCCATTCCGAGCACTTCTTTGAGTCAACTGCAGCCTCATTACCCCTCTGAGCCAGATCGAGTTGGTCCTTATTGCACAAACTAACAGGTCCAATGCACCAAACTCTTTTATATCCTCTCAACTTCTTGTACTCTTCCGCGTATGCCGGTTCGAGTTCCTCAAAGCTATTCACGACCACTCCATAAGATGCCAACTCCGCCTCTGTACACTTCTCCAAGAACTCTGCCAACCCTGGATGAGCCGACACTATCGGGAACTGCCGTTCCGTGAACTCAAGCTGATCTGGCAAGCCCGGAAGAATAAACTTCTCAGAATTACTTTTAGTGATATTGACTCCATCATTGTTATTCTTGAGACTTCTAAAGCAGTGCAAGCACAAGAGGCAAAGGCAACTTGTGCCGTAGAACACGATTCTCGGAATGTTAAACTTCTGAGCGATGTTGAGGGTGTAGGACACGCACATGTCGGATATAATGCAGCTCGGCCTAGGGTTCAGGTCATGGAAGAGCTGCTCGACTTGTGGTTGAAGCATTTCGATGGCATTGAACATCTTGAAAATCAAGTCTGCAGAAGGTAGTGTGTCGACAAGGTGGTGGCGATAGTCTTCGGATATTCCTGCCGCTTCATATGGCAACTCTAGTTCCACGAGGTGGATCTGGAGGCCGGAGGTTGTGGAGCGAGCGAGGACGGGTTTGAAACCAGCAGCGAATCCTGGGGTCATGATCAGGGTCACTATGAGTCCTTGTTTGGCTAACAAGCGTGCGATGTCGATCATCGGGATCAAGTGGCCTTGAGCCATGAGGGGGAAGAGAAGGAAGTGTTGTTGGTTGGTTTGAGGGGCCATGGATTGAAGGATAAGAGTGTGGTGCGGGAATGGTGCTTTAGCTTCTATCACTTGTATCTTATGTATTTATTGAAGGATGTTACCCACAAATAAGGGGAAAAGTATCAAAATAGTCATAAACCTTTTGTATTGATACTAATTCAGTCCTAAACTTTCAATTGGATCAATTTAGTCCTAAACATTTTTACATTTATATCAATTTAGTCCATCGTGGCCGCCGGTGGTCTTATGTGGTGCCACGTGGACAAATTTTATAATTTTTTCAGATTTTTTAACTTTTTTTTCCTCTCTCTCTCTCTCTCTCTCTCTCTCTCTCTCTCTCTCTCTCTCTCTCTCTCTCTCCCTCTCTCTCTCTCTCTCTCTCTCTCTCTCTCTCTCTCTCCCCCTCTCTCTCTCTCTCTCTCCCCCTCTCTCTCTCTCTCTCTCTCTCTCTCTCTCTCCCCCTTTTCTCCTAACCGACCATCGCCAGCCACAGGCTAGTCAGGGCGAGGGACCTTGCACCCTTGCCGGCCACAATCAAGGGCATCGGCCCCCGCCTGGGTCAGGCGAGGGCCACCGCACCCTCACCCACCTCGAGCGAGGGTTTCAGCCCTCGCCTAGATCTAGGCGGGGGCCGACGCCCTCGCTTGTGATCGGCGAGGAGCGGCGGCCCTCGCCAGTGGTCGGGCCGAGGGCACGGGGCCCCTCGCCCCGACCAGCTTGTGGTCAGTGATGGTTGGCCGGCCGGCAACCTCGCCAGCCAAGGGGTTAGGAGAAAAGAAAAAAAGAGAGAGAGAAAAAAAGGAAAAAATAATTTTAAAAATATGAACAAATTATAAAATTTGTCTACGTGGCGCCACATAAGATCACCGGTGGCCACGTCAGCAATTTCCAGCTTAAATTAGTCGAATGGACTAAATTGGTACCAATGTAAAAAGGTTTAGAACTAAATTAGTCCAATTGAAAAGTTTATGACTGAATTGGTATCAATACAAAAGGTTTAAGACTATTTTGGTACATTTCCCCACAAATAAGAGATTGGCCTAGTTTGGGGAAGTTGGCATACTAAAAACGGATTTATTTGGATACCACGTGTTCCGGTAATGTTTATTTGAGATAAAACAAAAACAAACTACATGCCAGTTTGAATTTTATTGTATGACATCTGCATTTTATTTAAAGAAATGCGTGAAAATAACCTTTCGCATGCTAAATACCGTAAGGGGCGTCGACCCTTAGACGCTGACCAGGACTCCGCATGGTTATACTGTGTCATCCAAATGACGAGAGAGGTCGCGCATGAAAATGGTTTTCATTCCGAGATCTCATGCTAGTTTCTTCAGACACTAAACCTAAATTAATTACTTGACCGTTCCCACTAATTGCCGATTATTTGTCAATAACCCATAATTCTTGACCAACTCTTACTAATATACTAGCACGAGAAGAAATCCATTTTTTTTAAGACGGAATAGGAAACCATCCAACGCAATCGCGAGATATTGTGATAGATTGCTTACCAACCAAAGCTGAAGATTTCGATCCTCTAAACCTTATCTCGCTCAGAAAATAAAATTCCATGATCTATAGAGCATAGCCCATGTAGAATAAGCTTATACAATAACCTCATGTTGGATTAGTAATGAGGCATTTGGTTTGGAAGCAACAAATTGAGTGTGCTTAATCACGTCTTTCCACTTGGAGGCCCGTCGGTCACCATGTATGTAGTTCCTTACCCATTGATCTGTGTGGATCAGCTGAGTCCACAAAATTCAATACCAGGTGCTATGCATAAAATGAGAGCCTTTCGCAAAATAATTCATCTTCATTTTATTTGTTTGATTAAGATATCCTAAATTTAGGAGTGTCAGTTGAATTCAATTTCATCTCCCATGAACCTGCACAAATGGTGATGGAACTAAACTTTACACTCAATAAAAATAACCTGCACAAGCCAATATGTAATATTAGCACAAATGGTGCCAAAACTTTCATTCAATATGCAATATCGTTTTGGAACTTTAAATTTGTATAATGTAATCCCTAAGTTTTGGCCTAATGTTCAATGTCGCTCCTAACTATTAGCATAGATTTTAATTTACTCTTCAATGATTAAGGTACAGGCACCTAGGTCTAGGGATTCCTCAGTGGACCCAAGTGTGGGCACTAGGGTCCTAAACCCAACCTTGATGAATTCAAGTATGGGCACTGAGATCTTGAGCCTCAATCTTGATAGACAATGGCTTTGTCACTAGGGACTTGAGCCCGAGTGCTGAGGACCTAGACATGGCCTTTATGGATTTGGTCTGGGTGTTGAAGATTCGAGGTTGGGTAGTAGGATCCCATGCTTGGCCTTTGTGGACCCATGCGTTGAGGGCCAAGGCATGGGCATCAGTGTCTTGAGCTCTACCTCGATGGACCTAGGTCTAAGAGCCAAAGACCTGGTCTTGGATCTCGGGATTCAAGAACAAGTGTTGGGGTTTTCATGCCCAAGTGTAAAGTTTCGGGTCTAAGCAATCATACATAATGAGAATGATTTTTGATTTTTTAAAGAAGAAATCACATTCCTAAATTTAAATATTTTCCACTGATTACAAAAATATTTTCCATTGACTCCTTTTTCGAAATGAAGCAAATGTTAGAAAATGAGGAAATGTTTTTCATGAGACAAAAGAAGCCTTAGTTTGTGACAATATTTTTTTATTTGTGGTTATCGAAATTTTAGCATTTAAATTGTTTTTTTTTCCCATATTCAAGAAATTTCACTTATTGGGATTTGTGAGAGGGTGATTCAGATTGGTGCTTCTCGCGCTTTTCAAAATCCTATAATCCTAATTTAATCCAAGGAAACAAAAAAGGAAACGAAAAGAAGTTTAAGGAAAAAAAAATAATCAAAAGGAAACCGAGAAAGCAACTTCCTAGTTTCCACCATAAAATATTGTGAGCGGCATTTGATCGATTGACCGTCATAAAAACTATTTTAACTTGACTTTTGTTAATGGCAAAATTTTGGTGTACGTACAAGCTCCCTTTTGGAATCAGTTTCGTGGGTGTAAGACTTTCTTAGGCTAAAAATAACATTATTCAACGATAAAGAATTGGAGGGCCGGCTAGAAATTCACATGTTGTCTCATACTATTTAGTGGTGTAGCATGTTGTAGACATATTAGGTCTCTTGACATCATCTTGTATATTAGAAAAAAAAGAGTGCTCATACACTTAGATTAAAGATATATATGTACCACATAACTTATAAGTGCCGGATGTTGTCACAAGCCTCAACATAATTTGAATATGATGAAGGTGCTCCTTCAATGGAATAATTGAGATGACAATTATCAAATAACAAAGTGTAAATCTTACGCGACATTAGTTTCACAAATACATCACTAAAGTATTTGGATGCATATCTATATATCTTATGGGAAATGTCTGGAAATTTTTCAAAATACATTCTCGTATTTGACCGTTTGATGAAATTACCTGTAACCTGATCATATACGGTATTGCAAATTAATTACCAAACAAATTACCCACGTGCTGCTGCAACTGCACAATCTTATGGACGAGCCCAGTTAAGTTCAGACTCGAGCTCCCTCCTAACGCCATTGCCTTCTTCGCCTTCTCCGCGAGTTCCTTGACTCTCCCCCTCCTCTCCCTCCCTTCATTCCCATCGCCCATCGACTCCTCCACGCCCTCCTTCACGTCCTCCTTCGTCACTCTCACCACCGCTCCCCCTGCGCCCCACCGCATCGGATCCTCTACCCCGAGGCCCATCCCGACCCTCGCCACATCCACTAGGGGTGTGCATGGTCCGGGCGGGCGGTTCCCAACCTAGAATCGGGAACCGCCCGCTAAGGACCGGTTCCGAAAAATTGGAACCGGGATCCACCCGTTTATTGCATGGATCCACCCGGGAACCGGACCGCTGGTCCGGTCCGGTTCCCAGGTGGATCCATGGAACCGATCTTGACGCAAAACAATTTTGGTTTTCAACATACAACGGTCGGGTCTATGAGTTGGGAAGGAGGGGAGGAGGTCTATGGTCGGGTTTTCAACATAGAACGGTCGCAAAACAATTTTGGTTTCCCGGACCGCCGGTCCGGTCCGGTTCCCAAGTTTTGAGCTCTAAATTCCAAGTTCAAATCTCCAAAAAGTAAAATAATAATTAATAGATAATTGCTCAACATTAAATAACAGTCAACTACACGTGAATGACAAAAAAAACCAAGTGCGGTGGGGAAAAAACCCTCAAGATGACTCATAGGGTACCTCTACTTCTAGATGAGATCTAATCTTGGTTTCTTTTAGTAATTTTTTTTTTTTAATATTAAAAAGGTTCGGGTCCGGTCCGGGTGGGCGGGTGGACGGATCCGCCCATGGAACTGGGAACCGGACCGGTACCCACCTGTTCCGAAAAATTGGAACCGGGAACCGGACCGGTTCCCTCAAGAACCGCCGGTTCCGAGCGGTTCCGGTCCGGTTCCGGGCGGTCCGGGCGGTTCCCGGGTATTTTGCACACCCCTAACATCCACCACTAGCCTCTCGTTGCAGAAGTGGTCCCCGTACATGGGCCACTTCAGCAAGCAGGATCCCTGCGCAGATGCCCTCCAGCGTGGAGTTCCACCCGCTGTGGGTCCAGAACCCGCCGATCGATAGGTGCGACAGGATAAGCGCCTGGGGAGTCCAGCCCCTGACCAGGAAACCTCGCCCCTCGATCCGCTCCTCATATTGAGCCTCTGTGATCCACTGCTCGAGATCTTGAAGCTGGCTTCCTCGGAGAACCCAAACGAATGGTCTCTTTAAGTCTTCGAGTCCCAACTCAAGTTCTTTCAGCTCAGGAGGGGTTAGGTAGCACGAGGTTCCTAGACAAGCATAGACCACAGACCTGGGTTCCTGCATCGAATCAATCCCATTCATTCATGATTTTCCTATATGCTTCACTTGATTTATCAACTTTAGCCTTACATTTAATTAAGAGAATGCTAGTCATACCAAAAGTAATTCACAAAGTCACATGACAAATTCTTAAAAAACACTGAATATAATCCGCTGGTTTTAATACCTAAAGGCATTCCTCTCTGCACCATTTTATTGCTAATTCAATTTTGTAACATCTAACCTTAGCCGTTGGATTAGTATAGAAAGTTCCGACTTACTTCATATTGCACAAAAGATTTACTATTTCCATCACAAAAATACTTCTTTTATAAGGAGCAACAAGAAAAACAATGGTGCAAAGTAATTGCGGAGGTTGGTTCGACTCATATTTCTGCACTCTAATGAATTAAGGAAACAAATGAGAAATAGCTAGAAAGATAGAGAACAGCAATTTTTTTTCCTCCCTTTTTTCTCGCTTTTCATCATTACCTGCTTGTCAAGCCATTCCAAGCACTTCTTCGAGTCAACTGCAGCCTCATTACCCCTCTGAGCCAGATCGAGATGGTCCTTATTGCACAAACAAACCGGTCCACTCCACCAAACTCTTTTATGTCCTCTCAACTTCTTGTACTCTTCAGTGTATGCAGGTTCGAGTTCCTCAAAGCTATTCACGACCACTCCACAAGAGGCCAACTCCGCCTCCACACACTTCTTGAAGTACTCTGCCAACCCTGGATGAGCCGGAATTGCTGTTCTGTGAACTCAAGCCGATCTGGCAAGCCCGGAAGAATAAACTTCTCAGAATTACTTTTAGTGATATTGACTCCATCATTGTTATTCTTGAGAGGCAAAGGCAACTCGTGCCATAGAATACGATTCTCGGAATGTTAAACTTCTGAGCGATGTTAGTTTGAACTTTGGTGGATTACACCTGCATGTTATTTAATGAAATGCGTGAAAATAACTTTTCACTTGCTAAATACCGTAAGGAGCATTGACCTTTAGACGCTGACCAAAACTCCGAATGGTCTAAGTCCGTGTCATCCTACATATTTAGAATAACATACAGTTACATAATATTGAGATGAGAGAGGTTGCGCATGAAAATGGTTTTTATTCCGAGGCCTCCTGATAGTTTCTTTAGACACTAAACCTAAATTAATTACTTGACCGTCCCCCCTAATTTCCGTGATTGTTTGTCAATAACCAATAATTTATTGACCAAACCCACTAATTGCGGAGACTATTAGTAACCAATAATTTCTTGACCAGCTCCACTCTAAATCGAAGCAATCGTTTAGAGTTGAAAGTGTCTTCACGAGCATATGGAGTACTATGTAGCTACCATTTCACTATTTTCCTTATTAAAATAATGATAAGTATATTGAAAATTCTAAAACTTGTCATGAAAATATAACTGAGAAGTTTGAAAAAGTGTAATTAAGTCCTACAATTTGTTTAGAAACTATAATATAATTCTAAAAAATTTAAAAAGTGCAGTCAATGGATGAACCTTTTTTTTTTTTGGTCAAAAGAATAAAATGACTTAATTTAATCAATTTAATAAGTTTTAGGACTTAATTGCACTTTTTGAAAGTTTTAGGATTCAATTACACTTTGTGAAAATAATGAGGCCATTTGTTCCTTCTCGAAGTACTGTTCATATTTCTTCTCTTTTGGGCGTTTTCAATCCTATTCACGCCGGCTGCATTTCTGCTTGCTTCGGCCACTCCAGCCCTCCGTTTGGTGCATGATTTGGAGGTTTGCTTCTCTTGGTAGGCCTCTTGAATCCCACTGAATGGTTTCGCCTTTCTCCCTTTCGTTTGCTCAATCGAAATTGCCCTATTTCCTTTGAATCGGGCACTGCTAGTCTGCTCGGATTCGGGAGGTGTTGCATGCTGGAGCTGGTCTGGGGTTCTTAGAGGGAGGCATTGGGCTCCTTAGACCCCTTTCTCCTCCTGGGTCAGCTCCTACCTTGCTCGCCCTGGTCGAGCTATCTCTCCCCTATTCGAGCTGCTGCTGATACAGTCCATTCGGGTTTCTCGTGGGGCTTGCCAGAGCTAGTCTGGGGTTCTTCGAGGGAGGTGTTAGGCTCCTCTAACCCCTCTTTCCTCTCGGTTTAGCTCCCTCCTTGCTCATGCCCTGGTCGAGTTGTTCTTTCCCCTTTATGAGTTGCTGCCGCTATAGTCCGCTCAGGTTCTCGCGTGGCCTGCTGGTGCTGCTTCGGAGATTCTAGAGGGGATTCAACTCCTCAGCACCCGACTGAAGTTGGTTAGCCTCTCTTCTTATATGGTCTTACTCTTGGAAATGGCTATACCGTAGAGGGGTTTCTGGGCTGTGCTTGTGTGTTGGTGGAACATTTATGGCATCCACATTTGCTGTGTTGGGTGATATGGCTAGTGAGGCCCTGCCTCGAGCTGGTGGTGAGAAAGGGCTAAGCCCTTCAGCCCGGAACCATGTGGCCCAGCCTCCCCTACTCTTAGGCAAGGGCCCTGAGGTTGAGGTCGGAGACTGTGAAACCTCCAAGGATCCAACCCATGCTGGTCGTTCTAGGGGGCGTAGCCATGTGAGGTCCGCTTCCAAACGACCTCAGTCCACTCAAAAACAATCAAGGAGCTCCAAGGCCCCTCAGGCCCGCTCTTGGGCGAATGTAGCTTGACTTGCTGCCAAGGGATACGAGCTCTCGTATGTTCCGCCTACCTTTGTGGATAATGTTCCAGCTGTCAACCTTGCTGACGAAGTGCTTAGAGCGGTGGATCCCAAATGGCATGAATGCCGTGTTGAGTACTATGTGGGGAGGAGGCTCCCATTTCAGCTCATAGAGAACTCTCTCAAGAATAGTTGGGGGCAGAAAGTTGTTGAGGTTATGGCCAATGATTAGGGCTTTTATTTTTTTCATATTCTTGACCTGGTTTTCCAAAGGAAGATCTTGGAGGATGGCCCTCTAACTGTGGCGAGGGTACCGCTTATTCTACAACAGTGTAAGCCATTGTTAGAATTGAAGAAAGTTAAGCAAACCTCGGTGCTAGTCTGGATAAGATTGAAGAACATTCCTTTCGATCTTTGATTAGCGCCGGCGATTAGTGCCATCGCAAGTGTCGTTGGCAAGCCCCTCTACGTGGACCAATGCACTAAACAAATGCGGATGATTTCTTTCACAAAAGTGTGTTGAGATTAAAGCCAACCAGCTGAGGGTTTCCTCTGTGAATGTGACCTTGCATGGGGTTGTTCAATTAATTGCTATCAAGTATGAGTCGAGACCACTTAAGTGCAGCAAATGTGGCTCGTTTGGACACTGCTGTGCGGATTCCCCTGCTATCCCAGCTCTGGTGGTTGATGCACGGCAAGAACAGGTTGCACCCGCCCCGCTTGCTGCGGCCTAGCTCTCCGCTTTTGTTCCGATGGTGGCGGAAGGTTCTCGAGAGGCTAAAAAGGATTGGAAGTAGGTCATGGGAAGAAAAAAAATCCTCCCCCGCCAAGGGAAGCTACTTCCGCCCTTTCGGTTAGCTCCGGAGATGAGGGCTATGTTCTCAAGCAAAAGGCTGCTGTGGTTGAGAGGAGTTTGCCTTCTATGTCAACTCGCAACGCCCAGAAAGGACTGCGTATCCTTACTAGGACGGATGCTTCTACTCCCACTGCTGAAGAGGAGTCATTTAGCCCTATTGAAGCTTCCTTGGAGCCGGTTAGCGCTGCTGAAGAGCCGAAGGACTCAGTCGATCGGATTAAAACCTCAAATGAGGACTTGCTGTCCCATTGCCCTTCTCCGAGAGCTCCTCTGGTTGCTACGAGTGTTGAGTCCATCTAGGACAAGTTGCTAGCGCTTGATCCTCAACCACCCCCTCCCTCGATTCTAGCGGCTTTGCCTACCTCTAGGCGCAAGCCTCCAAAAAGGAGGTAAGCCATGGTGTTTTTTTTCACTGTACATATGTACATAGGTTGTTTGAATGTTATGGGCCTTGTTGGCCCCACTAGATAGGCTGAGGTTCGTAACCTGGTCTTTTCAAATCGATTATCTATGGTTGATTTACTGGAAACCAAGGTGTTGCAAAATCTGTTTAGCTCCATTTCTGGAATTTTGTTGAGGAATTGGGCTTGGATTACAAATTATGAATTCTCCTTTAGGGGCAAGATTTGGATTGGTTGGGACCCTTTATGGGTTAGCTTTGAAGCTTTTTCTGTCTCTAGTCAGGCGTTGCATTGATACCTCAGATGGTTAGAATCTGGAGTGGGTTGCTGCGTGTCTGTTGTTTATGGCGAACACACTTTTACCCTCCAGAGATCTCTGTGGAAGGATCTTATCTCTAGAAGTGTCACTTTGCAAAATTCGGCTTGGCTAGTGATGGGGGATTTTAATGCTATAAAAGACCCTTTTGACCGGGTGGGTGCCTCGGATGCTTGGATCCCGTGCTTTGATGAGTTTGGTCAATGTTTGGCCCAAGCGACGCTTGAAGACTTGAGGTATGTCGGCTTCAGATACACCTGGACAACTTTAATGGGCGCTGCTAGGAAAGCGAGGAAGATTGATAGTCTTGGTGAACTGTTGCTGGAGCCTTTCTTTCTCTTACTCGGAAGCATCTTTTCTAGCCCCGAGCATCTCAGATCACTCACCTATGGTGGTCAAGGTGCTCAACCCGACTCCTCAGAGGAAGCCCTTTAAGTTTTTGACTTCTGGATGAAACATCCGGATTTCAATGATATTGTTACACAGGTTTGGGAGGCTCTTGAGGAAGGAGTGCCTATATTTAGACTTGTTTGTAAACTCAAAGCTCTCAAGGTTCGTCTAAAGCTTCTTAACAGAAAGTCTTTCTTTGATATCTCTACCAGGACAACAGATGCAAGGATGGCCCTGGAGGCCACTCAAGCAGATTTATAGCGGGATCCTGCTTCTATTGAACTTGCTGAGTTGGAGAAAGAACAGTGACGAGTTTTTACTAACCTACAATCTTTTGAGGAGTCTTTCTTCAGGCAGAAATCGAGAGTCAAGTGGCTCAAGGAGGGAGACCGTAATACAAAGTTCTTCAATCAGTATGTCAACAAGAGGCAATTGAGGAACAGAATCCTCTCAGTCTAGTACTCCTCAGGGAACCTTATCACTGAGCCGATCTTGGTGCAGTGGAGATTTGTTGAGTACTTTCAAGATCTTCTAACATCGTAGGTAGAGCTTGATAGGCCTTCGATTGAGGAGATTCGGGAGGTTATCCAACATCCACTCTCGGCCGATCAGGTTAGCTTCCTTGGCCGACCGGTCACGGAATTGGAGGTTCGTGATACCTTATTCTCCTTAGCTAGGAGTAAAGCTCCAGGCCCAAACGGCTTTACAGTTGAATTCTTTAAGGAGAATTGGGAAACGGTTGGCCATTTGGTTACGACAGCTATGATGGACTTCTTCGCCATTGACAGGCTTTTGAGAGAGATTAATAACACCATTTTGGTGCTGGTGCCAAAAGTGCTGAATGCGACCTCAGTGGATGATTACATGCCCATTGCTTGCTGCAACACTATTTATAAGTGCATTACCAAGTTGCTGGCCAATTGGGTTGCTTCAGTTTTGAAGAGCGTGGTTAGTCATTTTCAAAGTGCATTTGTGAAGGGTAGGCATATTAGAGATAATATCTTATTAGCCCAGGAGTTTTTCTCCAGTTTCCACCTTCACCCATACTTGCCTAAGTGTGCGATTAAGGTGGATTTTAGGAAAGCTTACGACACGGTTGATTGGGACTTTCTTAAGAGGGTTCTCTTGGCTTTTGGATTTCCTGAGTTTGTGGTTCATCTTATTATGACCTGTGTGTGTACTCCCAAATTCTCAATTGCACTAAATGGAGAGTTTCACGGATTCTTTGCGAGTGGTCGCGGCCTTTGTAAAGGTGATCCTATCTCTCCCTATCTATTTACTTTGGTTATGGAGGTGCTTTTAGGGATCTTATTTAGGTGCTCCTCAAAGCCGGAGTTTAAGTTCTTTTGAAGGTGCAAGTCAATGAATCTCTCGCATCTGTTCTTTACGGACGACGTCTTTTTGTTTTGCGAGGTGGACTTACCTTCGGTGGCCCTCCTTAAAGAAAGCCTCCAAACCTTCTCCTCCTAGAGCGGCTTGCGGCCAAATGCTACTAAGAGCGAAGTATTCCTTGCAGGAGGCATGTCTATCTTAAGGAATCGGATTCTCTCTGATTTTGGGTTCCCTGAAGGTAACTTGTCAGTTCGGTATCTAGGAGTTCCTATTATTACCTCAAGACTTAGAAAGGCCAACTGTTGCACTCTCGTTAGCAGAATCACAACAAGGGTTCAATCTTGGACTCACCACTTCCTTTCTTTGGCTGGTCGTCTACAGCTTATTAGGTTAGTTCTTTATGCTATCCAAGCCTATTGAGCGAGTCTTTTTATGCTTCCTATAGCTGTGTTGGACCAGATTGAGAAAATCCTCAAGAAATTCCTGTGGAAAGGCCCGGAATTGGGTAAAAGAGGTGCCAAGGTGGCCTGGGAAGATGTGTGTCTTCCTAAGAAGGAAGGTGGACTTGGTATCAGGAGACTCCAAGATTGCAACAGGGCAGCCATGCTGAAGCACATTTGGCTCCTATTCTCAGATAAAGAGGCCTTGTGGTGCAAATGGATTTACTCCACGTTTTTAAAGGATAGGAACTTTTGGGTCACCAAGAAGCCAACTATTTGCTCCTAGGCTTGGAAGAAACTCTTAAGTCTCAAGAGCGAATTTCGGAATGCATTCTCCTGGAGGATTGGTGATGGCCGCTCGGTTTCGCTTTGGTTTGACAACTGGAACCCAAGGGGATCGCTAAATTTAATATTCTCAGACTCATTTATAGCTCAAGGCTTTCGAGGCAGGCTTTGGTTGCAGATTTCTTTTATGATGCTGAGTAGGCTCTCAAGACAGTCCTTGAGACGTGGGATCCTCCCCTTTCGATCCTCTCCCAGGAAGCAGACTGATGCTGCTAGAGGGAAGACTCGTCAGGCCGGTTCATAGTGGCGTCTGCTTGGGAAACCATCAGGCGAAAGCGGTCCATTGTTTACTGGCATGCTTTTATTTGGAACAACGAAATCACGCCAAGGTATCAGCTTAACCTTTGGCTTATTGCCAGACGCACGCTACCCACCCAAGCTTTACTTTTATCTTATGGTAGAATTGACAGGGGCTCTTGCGTTTTTTGCAATGGTATGCCTGATTCTATTGATCATCTATTTTTTTATTGTCTTGTCACGGTTGGTATTGCTTTCTTTTGGGCGGCTAGATACAATTTACCTTGGCGAAATAGATCTTGGGGAGAAAACCTCCGTTGGGCTTCGTCCTTCTTGATGGGCAAGGATTTCTTTAAAAGCATTGCTCGCTTTTCCTTTGGTGCTCTTTGCCATATCATTTGGAAGAATATGAATAACATCATTTTCAGGGATCAACCCCTCACCGTCCCGGCGATGAAGAACCATCTGTTTAAGGTGGTGAGAGATAAGGCTAGCACCTTAAAAAATGTGGAGGACAACTTCAGGAACAAAAGGTTGCAAAGAAGTTGGGGCATCAATCCCATTATCTTCACGGGGGGTTCTTAAACAGCCCATCTTATTATTGACGCTTGAGGAAGTCCTCTCCTCCTTTGTCGAGGTATTGTGTCTAGCCAGTTGTACTTCTACCGTGCTTGCTTTTGTTGTTGTTTTCTTGGTCCTTGTAGTTGGACGCCACGGCTGCGGCTTTTACATCATGGCATCCTTTCACTCATAATGTTTTCTCATATTGAGTGCAAGTTTTTTATGCCGTGATCTTTTGTACATTTGGCTTTTCCTCTATATATTTATTGCTTTTACCAAAAAAAAAAAAAAAAAATTGCACTTTGTGATAAGATTTATGACTTAATTGCATTATTTGAAAGTTTTAAGTTTCAATTGCACCTTCCTGACAAATTTTAGGATTTCAAATATATTTATCCCATTAAAATAAGACTAGGCAATGACTTTCTTCCAGTAGCATATGAATTAAACAAAATCTTTGTAGCCACAAAAATTGCAAAAGGAATCAAATGAAATATTTACATTATCCATCTATTGACGAACCACTATATGCTACCATACACTAGAGATAGTTGCAAAACTTTCTGAGCATAATTCTTCTATTGCGTGATGAAAATGTAACTTTTTTTTTTCTATTTTCACCCACCCACACATGGTCGCGCTGGTGAGGCTTGCTTCTTGAATTTGGTCACCAGGTCAGGGGTTCGACTCCCAGGACGGTTCCGTGATTTAAGTGGGGGGCCTCGGCGGTGGGTTGTTGGGCCATTCTCCCCCAAGGTATAGTCGGTGTTATGCTCCCGGTACTATGCTCCCGAAGGTGAGCTAGGCCGGTGAGTTAGGCTGGATCCTCAACATAAAAAAAAAAAAAATGTAACTTTTTTCCATGCCGGTTTGTTTTAATAGCACCGGAAAGTGTCAATAAACCGTTGGCCAAAAAGAAAAAAGAGCGGTACATTTCTCTCTAGATCACTTGTTGGTAATATACCAAAATGTTTACGAAATTATTAATTCTGACAAGAAATTATCTACATAATATGATCAAATATGTATCGTAAACACAAGGGCTATAGCTTAGTTAGGTAGAGCACCTCGTTTACACGTGCGCCAATTTTTTTCAGAGGAGTCCATCACATCATATAATCAAAAGAATTTATCTTATTGAGAAACCCATGTCTTAAAAATTCCTTGCATGATGGCTCTCCATTTGATATCCAAAAACTACTCAGCAGCAGTCGGACAAGTGGGGAATGTTGAGGTGAACTAGAAAAAGTTGGGATGGGTCATAATTATGACGGAGAACCCGCATGGCCCAATGATCTTTTATACATTTTTCCAGTAGTAATTTTAGGTACTATTGCGTGTAACGCTATTTTACTTAATAGTATAGAAATGCAGCCATTTCCTCTGTATCGACTTGATTTATGATACTA
This sequence comes from Eucalyptus marginata, assembly GCA_014182565.1. Taxonomy (NCBI): domain Eukaryota; kingdom Viridiplantae; phylum Streptophyta; class Magnoliopsida; order Myrtales; family Myrtaceae; genus Eucalyptus; species Eucalyptus marginata. Next base: position 20,823,377 of record CM024585.1, on the reverse strand, counting down.
TTGGAGTCTTGGGAGTATGGCATGGGTTACTTCAGCGCTGTAGCACTTGGTACTTGAAACCCCTTCTTACCATGAAAAAGCAGGGGCACCTTGCGTCCTTGAACCGATAACCATCTTTCGGCTAACCTAGCCTCCTCCGTCCCTCGGGACCAACAAGGGGTAGCAATAATTATGCATCATTCTCATATCAACGGCAGCTTCGAATAGATCATATACTAATTCTTTTTCTCTGAAAATATAGAAAAAATGAGTCTTGCACCAATATCTGCCATAAATGGGCTAGATTGCTATGATCGTTACTGTATTCGTATTGAAGAGATGCGACAAAGTGTTCGGATCATTGTGCAATGTCTTAATCAAATGCCTAGTGGCATGATCAAAGCCGATGATCATAAGCTATGTCCTCCATCACGATGTCGAATGAAACTATCCATGGAATCGTGCACCGTGTGAAACATAGATTATCGCCGTTCTTAACCGAGACTCAAGTTAAGCTCCGTCTCGGAACCTTGTGGGGTTAGGAGTAAAGCATCCCAATGTTGGCGCATCTCGTTGGGCGTGGAGAAGCATTCAGGCTGTGAAAAGAAAAAAAAAAAACAAGCTCTTTCGGAAGAAGAGGTATTCTTGCTTTTTTATTAAATGATGATACCATGTGAATCGCTAGAAATATGTGAAGTGTATGGCTAACCCAATAACAAAAGTTTTCGTAAGGGGATTGGAGCAGGCTACCATGAGACAAAAGATCTTCTCTCCAGCTATTGGGGATCCCATTTCCGTACCAACCCAAGATATGCTTAATGGTCTATATGTATTAACGAGTGGGAAAGTTTATTATTTCATATTTAATAAAATTTTGATTAGTTAATATTTTGATTACTTAATATAAATATAATTAATCAATAGAATTTCTATGATTTGATAGAATTTTAGAATGGAATAGAATTCCAAATTCGAATTCTTTTGAGATTGAAAATATAATAAAATATGATATGAATAAAAAAAATTCAACTTGATAGACCCTAGCTTCGGCACTAGAGACCTGAGCTTGAGCATCAAGGACTTGGACATGGCATTTGTGGACTCCAATTTGGCGATTGAAGATTTGAAGTCAGGTAGCAAGATCCAACCCTTGGCCTTTGTGGACCCATGTGCGGGTGCCAGGGGCCAAGGCATGGCATTGGCATCTTGAGCTCAACCTCGATGGATCTAGGTCCGAGAATCGGAGACTTGATCTTGGATGGCAAGATTCGAGAATGAGCATTGTGGTTTTTCATACCTGAGCATAAAGTTTTGGCTTCAAGCTTCCATACATAAAGAAAATGATTTCCAATTTTTTAAAGAACAAATCACGTTCCTGAATTTAAGCATATATTTTAAATTAATTTGGAAAATATTTTCCATTGACTTCTTTTCCGAAATGAATCAAATGTTGGAAAATGAGGAAATGTTTTTCATGAGACAAACAGAGCCTTAGTTAGTGACAACATTGATTTACTTGTGGCGATCTAAATTTCGACATTTAATTTGTTTTTTCTTTTTTCATTTTCAAGAAATTTCACTTACTGGTTCTGATTGAAATTGGTGCTCCTCGCGCTTTTCAATATCCTATATTCTAAATTAAGCCATGAAAAAAAAAGAAAAAAAAAAGAGGAAACGAAAGGAACTTAAAAAAAATAAAAAATTGAAACCCAGAAAACAACCTCCTAGTTCCTCCATAAAAAAAAAAAATGTGGCCGGCGTTTGATCGTTTGACCGTCATAAAAGCTAATTTAACTTGACTTTTCCTAATGGCAAAATTATGGTGTACGTACAAGCCCCCTTTTGGAATCAGTTTCATGGGTGGATGATCGAATGCTTTCTCAGGCTAAAATAACATGATTGCACGATATGGGATTGGAGGACAGGCTATAAATTCACAATAAATTCGCATGCTGTCTCGAATTATTTATTGGTGCAGCGTGTCGTAGGTATATTGTCTCTTGACCTCATCTCGTATATTAGAAAAAATGACCGGCCATACATTTAGATTAAAGATACACATGTAACTCATAAGGCGCAGATGGAGTCACAAGTCTCACACAAAAGGTGCTCCTTCCACGGAATCTTCAAGATGACAATCATCAAATAACAAAGTAGATCTTACATGATATTATCGGGATGCATATCTATATATCTTATGCCAGATGTAAAGAAAATCTTTTTCAAAAGACGCTTGTCTTTGAGACTGTTTGATGAACTTATCTGTCGCCTGATCACATATGGAATTTACTTACCAAACCCATTTCCCACATGCTGCTGCAACTGCAAAATCTCTTGGACAAGGCAAGCCAAGTTCTGACTTGAGCTCCCTCCTACCCCCATTGCCTTCTTCGCCTTCTCCGCGAGCTCTTTGACTCTCTCCCTCCTCTCCCTCCCTTCATTCCCATCGCCCATCAACTCCTCCACGCCCCGCTTCACGTCCTCCTTCGTCACCCTCACCACCGCTCCCCCTGCGCCTGACCCCGCCAGATCCTCAGCCCCAAGGCCCACCCCGGCCCCTGCCACATCCACCACTAGCCTCTCGTTGCAGAACTGGTCCCCGAACATGGGCCATATCAGCAGCGGGACCCCTGCACTGATGCCCTCCACCGTGGAGTTCCACCCACCGTGGGTCAGGAACCCACCGATCGAACGGTGCGACAGAATGAGCGCCTGGGGGGCCCAGCCCCTGACCAGGAATCCTCGTCCCTCGATCCGCTTCTCGTACTTGTCCTCCGAGATCCACCGCTCGAGCTCTTGAAGCTGGCTTCCTCGGATGACCCAAACGAATGGTCGCTTTGAGTCTTCGAGCCCCAAGGCAAGCTCTTTCAGCTTGGGAGGGGTTAGGTTGCACAAGGTTCCTAGGCAAGCATAGACCACAGAGCTGGGCTCCTGCATGGAATCAATCCCATTCATTCATGAGCTTCCTATGTTCTTCACTCGATTCATCTGCTTTGACCTTATATTGAATTAACAATGCTAGTGATACAACAAGTAATTTAGAAAGTCATGTGACAAACTCTTAATAATCCGCTGGTTCAAATACTTACAGACATTAGTCGTTGGATTAGTATACAAAGTTCCGACTTACTTCATATTGCCCAAAGGACTTTCTATTAGTAACGTGAAAGTACCGGAGCAAAAGCGTAGGAGGCTGAGACGGAGTTGATTCTTACGCCTTGGGTAGTCCATATTAGTTTGCTTTTTAACCAGTTTTATGTTGCTCTTCGGATGATGCTTGAGTTATATTCTGCTCTAGGACTTGCTTTGTACATCCGACTATTACTTTGCACTCTACACCATAAAGCTGATATGGAATTTTAAATCTATCTTTCCTAGGATATAACAAGTTACAGAAATCTTATTTCTAATGTGTTTATTTATTCGTTTATATGAATACATCCTTTTTCCGTCAAGAAAATGGTGCAAAGTAATTATTGAGTGTTTTTCCCCTTCAAATTGTCAAAACTCTAATGAACGAAGGAAACGAATGAGAAATAGCTAGAAAATAAGAGAATATTTTATTTTTCTTTGTTTTGCATTCCATCATTACCTGCTTGTCAAGCCATTCCAAGCAATTCTTCGAGTCAACTGCAGCCTCGTTACCCCTCTGAGCCAGATCGAGATGGTCCTTATTGCACAAATAAACAGGTCCAATGCACCACACCCTTTTATATCCTCTCACCTTCTTGTACTCTTCAGCATATGCCGGTTCGAGTTCCTCAAAGCTATTCACGACCACTCCATAAGAAGCCAACTCTGCCCCCGTACACTTCTCAAAGAACTCTGCCAACCCTGGATGAGCTGACACCGTTGGGAGCTGCCATTTGGTGTACTCGAGCCGATCTGGCAAGCCTGGGAGAACAAACTTCCCACCAGAACTTTCAGTGATATCGACTTCGTCACTGTTATTCTTGAGACTTCTAAAGCAGTGCAAGCACAGGAGGCAAAGGCAACTTGTGCAGTAAAACACAACTCTCGGGACATTAAACTTCCGGGCGACGTCGAGGGTGTAGCACACACACATGTCGGATATTATGCAGCTCGGCCTAGGGTTCAGGTCATGGAAGAGCTGCTCGACTTGTGGTTGAAGCATTTCGATGGCATTGAACATCTTGAAAATCAAGTCTGGAGAAGGCAGCGTGTCAACAAGGTGGTGGCGATAGTCTTCAGGTATTCCCGCGGCTTCATATGGCAACTCTAGTTCCACGAGGTGGATCTGGAGGCCGGAGCTCAGGGAGCGATCCAGGACGGGTTTGAAACGAGCAGCGAATCCTGGGGTCATGATCAGGGTCACTATGAGTCCTTGTTGGGCTAACAAGTGCGCGACGTCGATCATTGGGATCAAGTGGCCTTGAGCCATTAGGGGGAAGAGAAGGAAGTGTTGGTGGTGGGTTTGAGAGGCCATGGATTGAAGGATAGAGGGGGGCGGGAGTGGTGTTCTAGTTCTTGTCACTTGGATCTTATCTATTATAGAACGACATTACCCATAAATAAGAAATTCGCTTAATTTGTGGGAAATTAAAATAATAAAATGGTTTTATCGGGATGCCACGTGTTCCACTATAGATTATATCTGAGATAAAATAAAAACAAACCACATGCTAGTGGGAATTTTAGCGCATGACATCTGCATGTTACTTAATGGAATGTGTGAACAATCTTTCACCTCTTTCGCAAAACATGAACGATTTGAGAAATAATTTGTCAAAATAATTGATTATGACACTTAAAATAATAATTAATTATAAATATTTTCATTATTGACAATAATTTATATACATGTCTTTTTCATGGACTATGAAAATATTTTTGTTCAATTTTTTTATAATTGAAATAAACCATCATTTTTGGAAAAATATTTTCAAAACTTAAGTTTCTCATGAAACAAATAGATCCTTACTACATACAATTTGGTTAGTTAAAGTTTGTGTTCTCTTATGTAATTAAAGAAAGGGATAAGTGCATTGAAAGTTATAAAACTCATCACGAAAATACAGCGGTCCTAAAACTTTCAAAAAGTATATATCAAGTTCCAAAACTTATCATGAAAGTTTAATCGAGTTCTAATAAAGTCTAAAATTTGTCACAAAAGTGCAATCGAGTCTTAAAATTTTGAAAAAGTGCAATTTTTGGAAGGACTTCAATTGGGCCACTATGATAAGTTTTAGAACTTGATTGCACTTTTTGAAAATTTTAGAACTCAATTACACTTTATGATAAGTTTTATGACTTAAATGTACTTTATGAAAGTTGTCAGATTCCATTGCACTTTCATGACCAATTTTAGAATTTCTAATGCACTTGTCCATTAAAGAAATGTAGAGTTACAAAACACAGAGATGAGAGAGATTGTGTATGAAAATGGTTTTCATTCCGAGATTTCATGCTAGTTTCTTCAGACACTGAACCTAAATTAATTACCTGACCATCCCCACTAATTACCGGGATTATCTGTCATCCAATAATTTCTTGACCAGCCCCACTAATCGCAGGATTATTTGTCGGCAACCAATAATTTATTGACCAGCTCCACTCGGAATCGAAGCAATCATTTAGAGTGCATGTGTTTTTACACGCATGCGGAATCAAATATACAGATATCGTTCCACTGTTTCCATTATTAAATTAAGACTGGGCAATCTTTCTGTAGAATATGAATCTGATCTTTAGGTAGCCGGTCATAGCTTTTTGATACTTACCAACTCTTCAGACATATAATAGAACAAAAAAATCTTTTCTTTTTAACATGGAATAGCAGAACCATTTAACTCAATTAGGGAATACAATGACAGACTGCTTCCCAACCAAAGCTGAAGATTTCGATCCTCAAAGCCTTATCTCTCTGAGGGAAAATTTTTCCATAATCTATAGAATATAGACCGTGTAGACTAAGCCTATAACATAACTTGATGTTAGCTTAGTAATTAAGCATTTGGTTTAGGCGCGAGAAATTAAGTATGCAAAATCGCGTCTTCTTTCGAGGCTATATCTGTCGTCTTGTAACTCCTTGCCCGATATGCACATGGATGGGGACATGGATGGGGACAGTAAGGTACAGCCACGAGATTCCGTCAAGTAAAAAGGCTTGAATAGCATGTGCTATGCATAAAAGACGAGCTTATCACTAAATATTTCGTCTTCATTTGGTTTGTTTGACTAGGATATCCAAAATTTAGGGATCTAGATTGAATCCAATTTTGTCGCCTATCATCATCGTCGTCATTATCATCAGTAAGTTGGGACAAATCTATAGGGCATCGATCCTTATGGATTGATCAATCTATGGAGGCACCTGGTCCAAATTTGTAATTATAAGAGGTCACGTTCTTTTTCAAAAAATATATATGTTTTTAGTCGGCTCTTTCAAATTTATTTTATTTCATTATTCTTTTGGTCAATAAGTTTCTTTTCTTAATAAACTTAAACGTGACTTTGTCTTATACTCTCTTATTTCGTTGCCCTCTTCGTCCGTCCGAATTGCTTGGTCCACGTTGAGAAAAGGACGAGCAGTTCTACCACCTTCTTCTTCCCCGAGTTTTTTGTTGTCCCCATAAGGAATTTGACGATGTGCCGGAGAATTTCTTGTCGAGCAAGCCGGTAGGATAACCGGATGGGCCAAATGTTTCAAAAAAGTATTTACTGTTGTAGATGTAATGTATAATGTAGCTGAAGGGGTCGAAAGGGCCAATCCTAATACAAGAATTGTAGGTGATGGAACCTAGTTTATACTCAATAAAAGCAACCCACGTAAGCCAATATGGGATAATAGAATAAATGATTAATAAATTTTGATTTAATGTGCAATATCATCTCTGAATTTTTAATTTCTACTATGTGAACTATCAATTTGGCCTAATGTGCAAAATCATTCTTAGACTTTTAATTTGTTTAATGTGGTCTTTGAACTATTAGTAATGTTCAATATATTCTCTAGACCATATAAAAATGTTTAAAAATTTAAGCACTACATTGAACAATACGATCTTAAATTTATAGATGGATCCACTATAGCCCTAAACTTTTGGGTAAAATAATTATAGTCCTTCTTATCAATTGTCGCACGAAATTGTTTATGTGATGGCTCAGTCATCGCCAACTATCCTATCTAGCACAATCAACAATATAACATAAACACATTTAGAAAAAAGAATGCCTTTTTGCTTAGTTTTTTGAATTTCAGTTTTTTTCTTTTCTTTCTCGTTTTCTTTTCTTTCTTTGTTACCGTTCATCTTCTTTCAAATGAACGTACAACTTCTCTCAATTTTGGAGAACAATTTCGAGTTGTCTTCGTTGACTTGGAAGTGAAGTTCTTGCACATGGTGCATTTACGAAGGCTGGGGCTAGGGTTGAGACTTTTTGGGAAAATTCCAAATAAGGACCTAGAGTAAATATATTTTCTCAAATAAGGACCCAAAGTAAATTTTGTGTCAAATAAGGACTCAAAGTGGACCCATTATTTCAAATAAGGGCTCAAAATAAATTTTGTGTCAAATAAAGACCTGAAGTGATCAAGTTAATATCTATTAAGGACCTTAGCTCGCCGGCAGACATTTTCCAGCGATTAAAATAGGGGCAATTTTTTCAGAAATTTATGATTGGAAAAAAAGGGAAAATTCTAAATTAATTAAGTTTAGGTTATTCATTTAGATGTTTACGTTTTCTTCTTTCTTCTCCCTTGCTGCTCCTCAACCAAATCGCTGCCTAGTCATTGTCGCGACTCGATTCTCGTTGCTCCTCGCCTTGCTTGACCGATGGAGAATTTGGGTCTCCACAAACAAAGAAAGAAGCATATGGTTCTCTTATTGTTTTTGAATTCGTTCCTCAACCGGCGGAGAATTTGGGTCTTTGACTTTGTGGAGGATGGGTACAAGGAATGGGGAGATCGTAGAAAACCTAGGGTTTTTTTTTTTTTTTTTTCTGTTTTAGGATTTGTTAATTTTCCCTATATTTTTTTTGGACAAATTGCCCAAACTTTGATCATCAGAAATGTCACATGCTTGATAGTCGGCGAATATTTGGCTTACTAGCAAGCTCAGGTCCTTATTTGAAATTCATTTAACCACTTCGGGTCCTTATTTGAGAAAATGAGTCCACTTCGAGTCCTTATCTGATACAAAGTTCATTTGGAGTCCTTATTTGAGAAAATTGATTCACTTCGGGTCCTTATTTGGAATTTTCCCAGACTTTTTTAATGGGAAAAGTGTCAAAAAAGTCTTAAATATATTGTATTTGTGCCAATTTAGTCCTAAACTTTTTGACCAAGATCCAATTCGGTCTTTCTGACTAATTTTGACCAGATATTGCTAACGTGGACGTCGAACACTGCTGGGCAGGCCACATGCCACTGTTGACGTTGATTAGACAATTTTTACTAAATAATATTCATTTCGTAATTATTTTTCTAACTTTTTTTTTTTTTGGGCTTTCTTCTTCCTTTTGCCGATTACCGGAAATTGGCCATGGCAAGGCAAGTAGGCCTTGCTTGGGCGAGGGTCAACCTCATCAAATTGAGTGAGAGGAACCCTTGTTGGAGCTTGCTGTCAGTCAGCCAGGCCTTACTCGTGGCAAGCAATGGCAACCCTTGCCTAGGCAAGGCCAGCTTACCTTGCCATGGCCGGTGGCAGGCCATCACCGGTGGCCAATGCCTATCACTAGCAAAAGGAAGAAGAAAGGCAAAAAGAAAATGAACGAAAAAGTGAAAAAAAAATTAGAAAATAATTTTAAAAATTGAAAAATATTAAAATATCATTAAAAATTGTTCACATTAGCGCTAGCAGTGCCATGTAAAGTGACCGATGCTATGCGGCATTCATATTAGTAATATCCAACCAAAATTAGCCGTAAGGACTAAATTGGCATTATGTTAAAAGATTCAGGATTAAATTGGCATTAATAAAATGTTTAGGATTTTTTTTTTTTGTTAGTCTTATTCTAATTCTTAGCTCACTCTCAAACTTTTGCCTTACATTTTTGTAAAATGTGAGAGTCGAAACCTACTTCTAAAACTAATCGTCCCCATCCCAACTGCCTTCTCAACTCTCTGATAAGGTGGAGATTCGAAATCCCCACCTCCCTCATCCCATGTAAGAATGGTGGCCACTAGGGCAAACTCCAGTAGTTGGTTTAAGATTAAATTGCCATTATTGTGATAGGTCTATGACCTTTTTTTATCACTCCCCCTTCCCCTTGCTTCTCAAAAAAAAAAAAAAAAAAAAAAACCGTCTCCGTCTTAAGGAGTTGTCGCGCAATATACCCTTCAACAACACCATTATTTAACTTCAAGCTTCTATCCATCATCTCTACCTTCTTTTCAAGTGAAGTACATTTGGCTTTGAGGAATCGGATATTCCGCCGCAATAGAACTCAAGCCCTGTAGATTTGGTGCTTGAGCTCCATGCTACGGCGGAGCTCAAGTAGCCAAATTTGGACTCAACCTCGATGCAATGACAGAGCTTGAGCCCTTTAGATCTTGGGGGCTTGAGCTTGATGTCGCAACAAAGGTCGAGCCCGCCAAATATGGGGCTCGAGCTCTCCAAAAATGGGGCTTGACCTTGAAGCCGCAGCGGAGCTTGAGATCATCCATCTTGGCCAAGATGGTGGAGCCAATGAGCTCGACCGCAAACAGAGCAAGGGGGAGTGGTGTGCGGCAACGATGGCGAAAGTTATAATTAAGCCTATTCACGAAGGGATTTACTCAGTAAATGGAGCACTTCATTTTATTAAAATGTTCCTTTATTAAGAAGAAGCTGAAGACTCAGTGATGTAATATTCCTCAATTTCAACCCTTATTTTGGCTTCAACTAGTATGCAAAGGACCAGTACGTCAATGATGGGATTAGCTCATGAGCTGGCACGAAGGCCGGTCATGAGTCAATTGGCCGATTGGGACCCAGCAACCAAAGGTATGGGTATAGAGTATTCGACCATGGGATGGTTATTTGACCATAAGAATTGGCCGTGAGACGGTCATGTAACATCACGGATTGGCAGACGGTCATGACTCAATTCCATCCAGTCATTGCCCCAATCGCAGGTGATTTCCCTCGATCATTATACCAGTCATGGATGACCATGAATCGATCCAATTAGATCGTAAGTCGAAATGGATCAATCGATCCCATACAATTACATGACAATTGATAATCAATTATAAATCGAATAAACTCAACTGAATCTATTTCGAACTTGCCAATTACATAACAATCAATAATTGACCGTAAGTCCTAAATATTTTGACCTAGATCCAATTCAATCTTTCTGACTAATTTTAACACGATATTGCTAACGTGAATATTGAATGGTGCTGGTAGGCCTACACGGCACTACTGACATTAATTAGACAATGTTTAATAATAATATTTATTTTTAACTTTTTATTTTTTACTTTTTTTTCTTGCATCATCATCATTATTGCATTTCTTCTTCCTTTTGTCAATGACCAGCCACCGGTCATGGCAAGGCAAGTGGCCTTCGCCTAGGCAAGGGTCAACCTTGACAAGTTTGGTGAGGAGAACCCTTATTGGGGCTTGCCGTCACTCGGCTGAGCCTCGCCTATGGCGAGCAACAGTGACCCTTGCCTAAGCAAGGCCAGCTTGCCTTACCATGGCCAATGGCGGGCCATCGCCTGTGGCCGATGGACATCACCAGCAAAAGGAAGAAGAAAGGCAAAAGGAAAATGAAAGAAAAAATGAAAAATATTTAAATTTTAATAAAAAATATTAAAAATATTATTGAAAATTATCAACGTTAGCTCTAGCGGTGCCACGTAAGCTGGCTGACATTGTCAAGCATCTAGGTCAGTAATATCCAATCAAAATTAGCTGGAATGACTGAATTAGCACTACATTAAAGGTTTTATGACCAAATTGGCATCAATAAAAAAATTATGATTTTTTTTATCAGTCTTATTCTAACCTTCAACTCACTCTCAAACTTTTTTCCTGCCTCTTTGTCAGTGGTAGCAGTGCCATGTAGGCCCATTGACGCTGTTCGGCATTCATGTTAGTAATATCCGACAAAAATTAGCATAAATGACTGAATTAGCATTAGATTAAAAAATTTAGAATTAAATTGCACCAGTAAAAGGTTTATAAATTTTTTTTAGTAGTTATATTCTAACACTTAATTCATCTCAAACTTTTGTCTTACCTCTTTGTAGAGCCTAGGAGTCAAAAGACACACCTGTTGACACCTAAATTTTGGCGATTTAGTTTATTTATTTATTGCATAGAAAATTAGGGGGTTAATTTTATTAATTGCATAGTGTCTAGATTTAGGTTGCATTTATTTTTTATTTGCATTTTTTGCTTTTTATTGAATCGGTGGCAGATGGGTTCAAATTAGATGGGCCAAGCCCATGAAGCGAGCAAGTTGGCCCAAGCCCATGTTTTTTTAATAATTGAAAGATTATCTCGTGAAAAATTAGAAATTCGAATTTTTTGTTCGAGATATGATGAATTGTTTTCGGATAGGGCAAGTGATATTGCGTTCAACAAAATGAATATTGCAGATATCGATTCGAAAAAATTGAAAACCTAATCGGTGGCCTATAAATAGGTTTGTTCGCTTAGGGTTTCGAGGGGCCACATATTGAATATACGGCCGCAAGGTTTTTTCTTTTGATCACTCGGCGGGGGGCCATACAATTGAGGATACACGGCACACCAGTCCAGAGAGAAGAGAAATCGTGAATTGCGTGATAGGAGAAGTTTGCTCATTAGGAAAGGCGAAGCCCCACCATTCTGGTTTTGTTTTGCTTGTGCCCCCCAAACTCCAATCTTCACGTTCAGCCATCACGAGTGCCCCGATGTCCGTCCAGTTCGCCACGCCTCGCTGCCGGGTTCTTTGACACCGTCAATCCGCACTACGGTGTTTGAGCTGTTCCTCACAGGTTTTTAGACGATTCCTACAACATAGCTCTCTAACTTGCGTCGCACTATCGCGCCGAGTTTCCTCAACGGCCTGTAAACTGGAATGCACTTTTGTGCCCATGAATAGAGAGAGAAATTTAGCGAATTGAAGAGTATCCGGTCAAAGGAGCAAAGTCAAGTGAGTGGGAAACAATCGGTGGGTTTGTAATAAAAAGGATGAGAGCTTGATCAGCCAATAAGGAATCTCCAGAAGATTGCTTGGTCAAAGTGGTGGAGTTTTTCTCTTCTTACATGGTGCAGTCCTCGGAATTCAGAATGTTTCTGCCGTTCATCGCGGTCCAAGACTGACGACGTCAATAAATTCCTGCAGCAACTCGTCTTCTCGCGTGCCCAATAACTGCGACACACTCGACCGTGATTGTCTCTTCTTGCCAAGAAGCGCCCCGTCAAGCCAAGCCACCGCACGGCCACCAACGAGCTCGAGTCGAGAAGTCCACCCACTGAGTTGCTCCTTCCCTGGCCGAGAATTATTGAACCGGCAGGCTTCACCAAGCAGCCCGTACTGAGAGTCCCACCGTCGGTCCATACGTGACACCACCACCACGGATTCCCCATGGACGAAGCTACTGCTGTGCTGATCTCGATCCTCTAGCCTCACCGCAGCTCAGATATTGAATCCTCCATTGACGCGATCTATTTGAGATTGTTTCTCTGATGGTTTATTGTTTCTTTGATGGTTTAGCTTGAACGTTGGTATCTAAAGTCAAAATTCTGCTCCTCAATTAAATTTGCCAGCATATGTTCGACAAGAAATTCTTAAAACTGAATTGGCATAGATTTGTTTCTGATTGTTGGATTATTTTGAGTGCACATTGATTGCTGACCACGATTTCAGTCAAATTTCGTTGTTGCCGAGATTTAATCTGCCCATATCTTTTTTTGTCTTGTTTCTACCCTATGTTGGCGTGTCTTCCCGCTGCGTTCAATGTGGGTCGCTAAAGAGGTCGGAGAGAAGACCGAGCTGCAAGTGAAGTCAAGCGTTCCTGACCCTCATACTAGAAGATCCAGCGAGTTTCCCGTAACGAGCGACTTTGGTCGGGTCACATCAATTTGCGGCAACATGTTTGGATTCGTACAATGGAGACCGAACCCGTGGAGCCCTGACGTAAGCACCTCCTATGAGGTGCTAAGCCCACTGCCGTCAATGTCTTAGTTCGTGAATCGCTTTGCCGCCGCCACCGTCCTTGAGCCGCGCCGCGTCGAGCCTTCATCTTGGTCCATTCTACCATTCGGATTTTTGGAAAAAATTCAAATCTAGGTAGAGATTTATTTTAATCTATTAGGTAGATTTTCTTTATTATTATTTATTCAGTTTTTTTATTATTTTCCTTTACATCTTGTTTTTTTAGTGAATTTATTCATTGATATATGATTGATATTCCGACATGAAAGTGCCTCAAATTAGGGATTGACAGTCCGATTTTCGCGCCCGAAATCCGATTCGCAATTCCTTGCAAAAATCGTCAATCCGATCTCACGCCCGAGATTCGATTCGCGATTTAATTTAAAATTGGCCAACCCGATCTCATGCGCGAGATATGGTTCGTCAATCTTTGGATATCAATATTATCTCGTTTGAATTACTATCGTGGTGTTTGGTTCAATTTTATTTTCGTAAAAGAAAATTCCAAAAAAAAAAAATTTGAGTTAGGATTAGATTTGTTTTAGAATATTTCTCGTTTTAGGGTTATCTAGAATTGCAATCTTATTTCGAATTTTTTTAAATAAAAAATCCAAAAAAATGTGTTCATTTAGAATGTTAGTTCGCACGTTTAATTATGTGTCAATTTTAATTTCGAATTTCAAAAAAAAAGAAAAAAAAATAGAATTAGAGCATTATTTGCACGTCATTGCATATTAGGTTGATTGCATGTTTGATTTTATTTAGATAGATCTTTTGAGATAGATTGCATTATAGATTAGGAACTTTCAAGTTAAGATAACATCTTAATTTAGATTAAGATTTGACTTAACTCAATTCTTAATGTAAGTTGGATAGAATCTTAATCTAGCTAAATAATTTTTGCATTTTTCTTAATTTCGAATTTCATGAAAAATATAAAAATTGTCTTAGGGTAGATTCATTTCATTCTCTAGGATAGATTTCATGCCTGTTTTAGTTATGTGCACGTCATCATGAAGTGCACGTCATTTAGTCGTTGCTGCTAGGTTCATTTAATTAGAAATTGCATGTCATTATAATTAGAAAAAAGCGAAAACAAAAATTAAGTGATTGCTTGTTAATTAGAAATCATATCTAGGATTGCTGATGTGAATTCTGATCTAACACTGCAGATGCTTTCGTTGCTTTGAGGTAAGTTCTGCATTATTTAATTGCTTTCCTGAGTGTTAAATTGGTGGTATGCGCACCTGTATGATCGCCTCACATGTTAGGAAAGTGAATTAAAATCGATTTAAGCTGCCTGCAAAACATTTTTTTTTCGAAATAAAAAGAAAGGTACCGAAAGGACACTAGGATAGTCTAGTGTAACCAAGTTCCCGTACCTAAAATCTCTGGTTCGTAGGAGTAAAATAATCCTCTCATCATTTTACTTAGGTGTCTAATCGACCTACCACAAATTGATTAGTGGCGACTCCCTTTTGCATGCTAGATTAAATTTAAATCGCGAGTTGGTAGGGGCTTGGGAGAGCCCGAGCTAAGTTTAGGCTTAGCAATCCATTAGCCTAATTTTAGGTGGTGCACCCAAAAAATTGGTCGCAACAACACCTAAAACTAATCCCCCCCCCCCTCCCCCGGCACTCTCTCAACCTCCTAAAAAGGTAGGATTTGAATCCTTCACTTCGCCCTTCCTATGTGAGAAGAGTGACCATTGTTGGTGTAAGATTAAATTGACACTAATGCAATAGCCTTATGACCTCTTTTTACATTTCCCCCCTTTCTGCTTTTCCAAAAAAAAAAAAAAAAAAACTGTTGCTGTTTCTCAAGAGCCTTGGATTTTAGGTCTTAAGGAATTGTCGGGCAGTATACCCTTCAACGGCACCATTATCTAACTTCAAGCTTCTAGCAATCATGTCTACCATCTTTTCAAGTGAAGGACATTTGCCTTTGAGGAATCGGATATTCAGCCGCGGCAGAACTCGAGCCCTACAGCTTTGGTGCTTGAGCTCCATGCTGCGGCGGAGCTCAAGTAGCCAAATTTGGACTCCAGCTCGATTCAATGACGGAGCTTGAGCTCTTTAGATCTCAGGGACTTGAGCTTGATGTCGCAACAAAGGTCAAGCCCTCCAAATATGGGGCTCGAGCTCGAAGCCGCAGCGGAGCTTGAGATCGTCAATCTTGGCCAAGATGGTGCAGCCCCTGAGCTCGACAGCAAACAGAGCAAGGGGGAGTGGTGTGCGGCAACGATGGCGAAAGTTACAATTAAGCCTGTTCACAAATGGATTTACCCAGTAAATGGAGTACTTCATTTTATTTCAATATTTCCCATTAAGAAGAAGCTGAAGAGTAGTGTGGAAGGAAAAAGGGAAAAAAAATGAGAGAAAAAAAATCATAATTTTCATTAAATTACTCTATGCGTCATAATTTTGATTAGATTTTTTTACGTCAAATAGCCGGTTGTGCCACTTAAATCGACTAGCAATGAATAATCTACTACATGAGCTATTTTTGGCATAATTGGCCAAAAGAACCACATTTAAGGTGTGTTTATTTGAGTGGAAGTGTTTTTCAAAAATTAGTTTTTCGGTCTTTCACCCATTTGATTCACCAAAAATGACTAGTTATCTGAAAATACTCATGCCTAAAATTAGAAAAAATGGATTCCTTAACCAAAAGAGATCCGAAATAGCTCATATCGAATTTTTTAATATTTTAATATTTTATTTTCTTTTATTTTCATTTCTTTCTTTTTCCTTCTCCTTCCGCTAGTCATTGGGCCTTGATGATCAGCCACAGGCATTGGATGGCGAGCTCACTAGATCCTAATGAGTTTCAACCTCACCTGAGGCCAATAAGGTTGAGCTTGCTAGATCTCGATGAGGGTCGATCTCTTGTGGCTTGTCGCCATCTATCATCGATGTTGGCACAACAACTGGCGATTGGTGAAGAAAGAAGGAAAAAGAAAAATAAAGAAAAAAATAAAATAAAGATTACTTATAAATTCAAGGAAATTTTGCTTGAGATACAGTAGTGAAATTGAAATCATTTTCCAAATTAGATCTAAACATTAGAAAATGTTAAGAAATCTATCTACTTTTCTTAAAAGAAATATTTCTGGAAAGATATTTTTTTTACCATGAAATTTTTTCCCAAAACAAACACACCCTAAAATTTCACGCAAAGGTTTATAGACAATATTAATGTAATTGAAAGGTTTAGGGCATTGA
Source organism: Eucalyptus marginata (assembly GCA_014182565.1). Classification (NCBI taxonomy): domain Eukaryota; kingdom Viridiplantae; phylum Streptophyta; class Magnoliopsida; order Myrtales; family Myrtaceae; genus Eucalyptus; species Eucalyptus marginata. The sequence goes on along the minus strand of CM024585.1, from coordinate 20,807,079 downwards.
AATCCGTATGATATGCATAGGATTGAAGTGGTAATTTTTTCTACCACAATGTCATATAGGTGGATGTTGTTTGTCTTGTGAAGTTATTTCAATTTTATTCAAGAAGAATTGCAAATATAATTTATATCCTCCCCCGGGGGGGGTCATCATATCTTACCGTTCTAGACCTAAATCCACATTCACCACTACTTAAGAGTCAGAATGTAGTCATTCAATTTAATAAGGTTCGAAGGTCTGAAATTTCTACTAAACGAACAGCAATAGTTATAGAGGTTAAAATTTGGATCCTTTAAAGATAAAATTAATCGAATACTAAATTGCTCCATAATCTATTCGAGTTCGCACATGATTCCTTGTAACCCTGACTCTTTTACCACTGCCTTCGCCATGATCACCCATTGCCTTGCGGCACATATCGTTGCTTTCTCCTTGTTGTCATCGGTCGACTGCTCGCAACTACTGGCGCCTCTGTCTCGATTGCTCTCACACGCTCTCTCTCCACACAGTTGCTAGATGGCAAGGAGTACTGTATCACTATAGGCTGCCCGCCTCAAGATACCGTAGAGTGGAGATCGTTTGAGGTTGAGGATCCCTGATTGTCACTCAATGAAGGGTGTTATTATAGCAGTACTGGTGATTGTTGAAGGAGCACCCAGGGTGCGTTCGTTTCGAATTTGGAAGAAACTTTTTGTCTGATGATGGTCATCCGGGTCAAGATTGGCCAGAACACACAGAGACAGAGACAGAGAAACACGGTGAGAAGATGTCATTACTGTCAATCGCCGATATAGTAGAGGAGAGAGCAGCTGAGGTGGCGACAACAGCCAGGGTGTGAATGCACAGTGGTGGGTTATAGTTGGGCTTCGCATAGTGTCTAGAACCGGGGTATTGGATAGACATGCTGATTTTAGATACTATGCGAGGCACATGTCTAACTAGCAGGAAACAAGCTTCCGACAGAGGCTTCAAATGGTAATCCGATAACTCGGTACCCAGCGTGGATGTGTTCCTTATTTTAATGTACCAGTCCTTGCATACTCTGTCCCACCCAATTGAAGAGAAAGTTTTTCTTCCCTCCCCCATGAGAATACTCTCGAATTTTATATCCCAAAGTTCAAACAAAATAGTTTTAGGAAGTACTTAGGTCCATAATGGTTATAGTTGGGCTACTCAAGAAAAAAGGAGAAAAAAAGGTAAAAATCATACCTTTGATAAAAAATGTTGAACTTTAAAATAATGATGTGTAGACAGCCATTGTAAACACCTATATTTTAGTCAAGGTTCGATCAAATTTGACCTAAAATGGAATTATGTTAATATTACGGTCAAAAAGTACAATTAGTCATTGATTTCGAGAGCATTTTAAAGGTACTCAATATCCCCCCAAACTCTGGCCTAAAAAAACTTCCCCCAAACCGGATGGATGCATCTCTGGATATCGAGGCTTTTAATGGTAAGCCATCTGATCTAAAGGGTGTCGTGAAAATTGTGCTTTACCTGGATCAGGTGATGAATTCACATAGATTTAATAACAAATTTGATGCAATCATGATCATTAAAGTTTTAATGGGAAAGAAATGGCAACTTTCTACTGTGGTCATCTGTTTCAACCCAATTCACGGAAATCTATGATCCTAATGTTTTTCCGAAAATTGGACAGTACTTTTAGAAAGTTTAGGTCACGAATTTCTAGTGGCGGCAAAAACTGAGCCAATTAAATGCCAGACAAAAAAAAGTGATAATCAGTTAATATTTTATCAATATTGGAAAAATGTAAAATAAAGCTAATGGGATTTCTTAAAAAAGCAACTGTTCAGGAAAAGTACCAAAAAGATTCTAAACCTATTGCATTGGTACCAATTTAGTTCTAAACTTTTCAATTGGACTAATTTAGTCTTAAACATTTTAATATTGGTACCAATTCAGTCTATCCCGCCAATTTTGGCTGGTCGGAGCTGACGTGGATGTCAGTTGGTGGCCGGACACTGATATGGTAATTTTTAAAAAAATTATTATCTTTTCAAATTTTTTATTAATTTTTTTTATTAATTTGTTTTTTTTTTTTTTTCCTTTTCTTTTCGGCGGTAGCCGATAAGCCTCCGGTGAGGCTCGCCGGCCACTGGGCGAGGGCCGCGAAGCCCTCACTTGCTGCTGGTGAGGGTCGTGGCCCTCGCCCGCCTCTCCCAAGTCGCAGGCGAGGCGGCTTCGCCCAGATCTAGGCGAGGCCGGCCTCGCCCAAGCCTTGCCACGTGCGAAGGGGGCCTTGCCCACGGCTAGTGAGGCCATGGCGGCCATCACCAAGGCGGAGGCGAGGGCCGAGGGCCATGACCCTCGCCAACGGTTGGCAAGGGCTTCACGGCCCTCGCCTCTGCCCTGGCAATGGTCTCCATGGCCTCGCCAACTGCGGGCGAGGCCGCCTTCGCCCTCGGCAAGGCTTGGGCGAGGCTGGCCTCGCCCAGATCCTGGCAAAGTTGCCTCGTCGGTAGCCTAGGAGAGGTCGAGCGAGGGCTGCAACCCTCACTGGCGGCAGGCGAGGGCTTCGCGGCCCTCACCCAGTGGCCAGCAAGGCCATGGTGGCCATCGCCAAGGCGGAGGTGAGGGCCGCGAAGCCCTCGCCAGCCACGAGCAAGGCTGCCTTCGCCCACAGCAAAGCCTGGGTGAGGCCGGCCTTGCCCAGATCCGAGAGAGGGCTTCGCATCCCTCGCCGGCCACCGCCGGAAAAAGAAAAGTAAAAAAATTAATAAAAAAATTCGAAAAAAAAGTTTTAAAAAATTGCCACATCAGCATCCGGCCACCAACCGATGTCCACGTCAGCTCTGACCAGCCAAAATTGGCCGAATAAATTGAATTGGCACCAATATTAAAAGGTTTAAGACAAAATTGGTCCAATTAAAAAGTTTAGGACTGAATTGGTACCAATACAATAGGTTTAGGACTTTTTTGGTACTTTTCCCGTGTGTAGCCACCAGGCTATCATAATTCACAAGAAGAAGCTCCTCTTTGATGATCTTTACAAGAATATCCACTTTTTATATATTGGCAATAATTGAATCCAAAATAAGAAACCTTTTGCAATTGGAAATGTATTCAAAATATGAAATCTACTTGAATTAAGAAACTTTTTTTTTCATTTAAATCGGAGACATATTTTAACGATATAATCATGCTATCAAGACGGGTATTTTAGTGTCATCATGCGCCTGTTTGTCATTTTAGTCATCCTAATGCCATCTCATGCATATTTCATGTGCTTGGTCTCACGCATTGCATATTTTCGAAAAAGAGCATGGATGAGACACGACATGATGGAGCCGAGTCTCGTTCACCCCATGATGGAGGGATTTAACTTGAGGGCAGACGAAGAAATTTTCATTTCTTAGAATACATAAAGATGTCTACCTTCTTTATGCTAGAAAATCTAACGATACTACGTATAATAATTTAACCAAATAATATGGTACCGAAAAGGCATCATTAGGTGCTCAACCTTTTCCATGCATAACTGAACTCTCGAACCTTAAAAATTTTTCACTTTCGGACCAGCCGACATTTCTAAGTGCGAGAAATTATTGATTAGGACTCCGGAAATGGTTTAATGATTTGGATCACCGTAGCTCAGTCCAACTTAAGGAAGGAAAGACTATCGGCTTATAGGCTTTTGGGACGAAATTTCGGTTTTTTAAATTTTCGATTGGATTTTTCCAATTTCTCTCCTCCACGATGTTATACTTTCAGGGGACGCGCTAAAAAGGAAGTAGATTGAATGTGTCAACTTGTCGCTTAAATTGAGAGGATCATAACCCTATTGGTTGTTTACGGAAATTTTTAGAAAGTCATAAATCTATCCGTTGCATTGACTTTTACTTTGTACTTATGCATTTTGACATTTTCCTTTCAAATTGAAACATTTGATACTTTTATAAAATATAAATCTTGACACGTAGATTTAGATAATAATATGAGTTCTTAAAAATTTAATAATGTTTTATGTTTTGACAGATTATTGCATTAACTTAAGCTGAAAAAATTAAATTGAGTATCCAATAACCTTTATGAACCTTCCTAATTATCAAGAAAGTTGTAAACCTATTATATGAATATTAATTTAGTCATAAACTTTTCAATTTGACAAATTTACCTTTAAATGTTTTGATGATTGTTGACGCCTAAATTTTCATTTTAATTAGGTTTTATTTTATTTTAGTTTATTTTATTTTATTTTATCTTTTCGGATAATAAATAAACAAAACAAACAAAAGCAAAAAAAAAGCTCATCGGGCTGGGCCTTCGAGCCCAGCCCCTCCTCTCTCCCTCGCGCGGGCCCTCATGGCCCGGCCCGCGCGACTCAACCCTTCTTCCTCCTCCATCCGCCTCTGCAACACACGTGCAGAGGGCGCGGCGCCGGATGGACGGACGGACGGCGACGCGCACGTGGAGCAGCTGGCGTTGGATGGGACGTGCAGAGGTAACTGGCGTCGGATGGGACGCCGGTTCGGCCGGCGAGGGTCGTGGAGACCGACGGTCCAAGCTCCGTCGGTCGGCCGCCCCTCGGCCTATAAATAGGCCCCCCGACGAAGGCCAAAGGGGGGCAGGACGGGGAGAGACGCCGAGATCAAAGGCTCGTGAGCATCGGAAGCTTCCCTCGAGAGACTTCGAGAGAGGCCCGAACGCCCACGAGCCCAGATCTGAAGGCGGAAGAGGTTGACGTCGAGCGCGCCAGAGAGAGAGAAGCGAAGAGAGATCGAAAGCTTGCAAGCGCCGGAATCTTCCCTCGAGAGACTTCGAGGGAGGCCCGAACGCTCGCAAGCCCAGATCTAAGGGAGAGGGAAGAGATCGGAGTCGGAGGAGCTCGTGGGCGGAGCCAAGGCCGAGCGATGAGCAAACTCGGAGAGAGATGGAAAAGTGCCAGATCTGAGAAGCCGAAGACCCATCGTTGCTGCTGTCCGTCCTGATGCCGTCGACCAAGCTCCTCCGAAACCCCTAGCCGCCTCGAGCTGTGCCTGACGCTGTTGCGGCGATCGATCCGCCGTGCCACGCCAGATCTAGAAGTTGAAGGGCCGCTGTCGCTCCCCCCATTGTTGTCACCCGCACCTGCAGCCCCTTGTCACCACCTCCATCCACCTCCTTGTCGCGCCACCGCCGTAGAACAGTTAACGGTAGGCACCGACCACCACCTCCAGTCACGCCGAGTCCGTCGTTCCCCTTTGCATCTCGACGCCTCAGCCCCCCTCACCAAACGCCGCAAGCGAACGAAGGAGAGAGGAGACCGGGAACCGGGTCGGGCGGATGACCCGGTTCCTCTAGGGTTTCGCTGGTCCCCCCCAAAACGGTGCCGTTTCAATAAAGTGAAAAAAAAAAAAAAAAGGCCAAAAAATCTGAGTCGGGCCCGCAACGCGGTCGTTTTTTCTAAATTCTGTTTTAAATAAATCAATAATAAATAAATAATTTATTTTCCGAAAAAAATATAATTTTCGAAAAAAAAAATTATAAAAAATACTTTATTTTCCAAAAAAATTAAAAAATATTTTATTTTCCGAAAAAAATCAAAAAAATCAAAAATATTCCATATTTTCCAAAAAATGCCAAAAATCCAGAAAAAAAAAGCCAAAAAGACTTTTATTTTCCAAAAAATGCCAGAAATCCAAAAAAAAAAAAAGTCCTTTTTATGTCCAAAAAAAATAGAAAAAGACTCAAAAATGTTTTTCCTCCCAAATATGCATGGAAAATCCCTAAAACATCCAAAAAACCTCGGGGTTTAAACAAGATTAGGTACCGAAAGGGCATTAGTGATTAACTAGTGTAATCAAGTCCCCGATCCTAATTTCTCTGGTTGCGCATGAGCGATTATTTCTCCCAATACTTCGCATGGGTTTCTAATCAACCCACCCCAAATTGATTAGTGGCGACTCCGTTTTAAAAATTAACTTACAGGTTAAAAACTTAGACTATTAAAGTCGTGAATTGGTGGACTTGGGAGAGTCCGGGCTTAATAAATCTAGCCGAGCCATTAGCCTCCGCCAGGCGCCCGCTCCGATCGGGCGCCGGAAAAAAGAGGTCGCGACAATGATTTGTAAATGCTGATGTAGACACCAGTCATCTTATATGGCATGATCAATGCTAAACTGAATAATTTTTGTAATTTTTTCTCTTTTCTTTTTATTTTTTTCATTTGCTTTCCTTTCCTTATTCCTTGTACTTTTTTTTCTTATTTTCCTTTGCGGGCCATTGGTGAGGGTGTCATGGCCCTTACGTGGTGAGCATCATAGCTCTCACTAGATCTACGCAAGGGGCCACGAGCCCTCGCTTTTGCTAGCGAGGGCATCAGACAAGGGCCACAACACCCTCAAACGACCTCCATTAGCTCTCATGAGGCCATGGACTGGCGGAGGGACATAGAAGAAAAAAGAAGATAGAAAAAGAAAAGAAAAGGAAAAAAAGAAAAAAGAAACTCTAGAAGGTTCAAAAATTGTACACGACAACAATTGTTGGTCAAAATTGGTTGGGAATGACTATATTATAGCAAATTGTTAAAATGTTTAGAACTATATTGACATATGTATAACAAGCTTAACATGATTTTGCTAATTTTCCTTATTTGTTCCTATGCTACATAAAAGGCACTGCTTGTCATTATCATTTCAATTTCCAGAAGGCCTATCCTAATCTGTAATTAAAACCCAAAGTCACAATATCTAAATCAACATGTCCAAAACATAAGTCCGACTTCTCACAATCTGAATTCTCAATCCACAAATTATATTGGCATTTGAATGCAAAATCACCTACGATTTTTCGTAAAATCCATTATTTTTTTCTCGGAAAATAGATTTTTATTTCTCCAAACGGAAAGTGACACTTTTTGCCTGATCTCTCAGTCCAGAAACGAGGATACGAATAAGTTTAGGCCAACCAACACAACCCATGGAGCTCACATTTTTATTTGGTAAAAAGATGGTCCATTTTACATCCGGAAAAAGAAAAAAAGGGAGAATACATCACGGACAGAATGTGATGAGGAAATCAGACCCGCCGGCACTAGTGAAAGTACTGGACTTGTCGTCGTAAGCGTAGCTATAAGCTTGAGGGCACTGGTCCTTGAAAATCTTCGAGTAGTTCGTCGGTGGGCATTTGTCTGGCGTCCCGTAATCCCCGGTGCAGCAATACTGGGGCTCATTGAACGCCAGGCACGCGCTCTTGCACGCCACGACGCTCCCGTCCGACCCCTTCACTGCGAGCTCCGGCGGACACACGGAGTTTATGTTGGCTGGGCAGCTGGTGGTGCTGCCCCCACTGCCGATGCCCTGTGGGGTTGCAGAGATTGGCAGGTTGAAGCCGTCCACGAGGCTGATGTCATAGAAGTCCTGGCCGGTGCCTGCCGCTGCAAAGGTGAACTCTGCCAGGGAGGTTGGCGGGATCGCCCCCGCGCCATTGCAGGTCACCTGGCCAGAGCCACAGTCAGCAGTGGCGCAGGTGAATTTGCTGGAGGCATCGGTGGCACAGCCTGTCCGGCCCCACACCCGGCCAGACCAAGTGTCCGGGACGTTATTGATTGTGAAGGACGCGCCCTGGGCAAGCTCGAAACCGGTTGAAGATAGCTGCCCTCCGCCCCCACCAGTCAGCGTCCCTGGCCAGACGGTGTATGTGCACTTGTTGGTGAAGCTCAGCGTGGCCGCGCCGGCTCCTCCTGCAAGCACATACGCAAGCCATACAATTGATGTACGTAGATTAATTATTTCACTCCTAGGACTTAAATTTCCGAATCCCAGAAAGGAACACAAAAAGAAAATTAGGATTTTATCTAGTTTCCGAAGATGGTAATGTTTTATTTGAGTGCAGAAGTTTGCAACAGTTGAAAATAGAGGGATTATGCAGACGAAGTGCTAACTTGCGAGGAGGACTAGGAAAGGCAGGAGGAGGTAAAAAGACCCTCTTGCGTCCATGATCGGAAGCTTGAGATCTGTTTCGTTCTTCGTTGTCTCTTATATTCGAGGAGATGAAGGATGCCGGGGATGCTCAGCTGAAATGACTTCTTGAATGTACCTTAGGTGACAGACTAAAAACAAAGAGGTAAGATTTATATATATAATGCTTGAGTTGAATTATTTATGGAATGCCTTTTTCTTTTCTGATGTCAACTAAATCAGGAATAATGGGTAACTAATTAATTTTTCGGATCATATTCTTCAAAACTATATGGTATGGTTTTAAATAGTAGGGATGAGAATTAAAGTTGTCCAGAGAGAAGAACCACTTATGAGCAGGGAAAAAAGGGGAAACAAATCCCAAAATCTGATTATTAGACTTTAAATATGATTTTTCGAACCTCTCTCACTTACGGACTCTTCTACTTTTAAGGGGACGCGCTACAAAGAGAGTAAGTAGAATCGGTCGACTTTTCCCTTGATTTGAGATGATTTTAATCCTATTGGCTATAAATGCAAATCACAGAAACACATAAAATGTAAGATCAAAACAATAATTCTATGCAAATCAAACCCTAACATGTGCATAAATACCATACCCAAAATCTTAGAACAAGATGATTTTCACAATATCATAATACACGACAGGCATAACTTGATCCATGATGATTTTTTGTGAAGAAATCAATTGTAGATGTCTTTTGAAGAAATAGGTTTCTCTCTCGACCCCTTTAGGCTTTGTGACATTCTTGATGGAGAGAAAACTGCCGTTATTTTCTCGGGTTGAGAGAGGACTAGTTTCTTATTAGGGCCTTTTATAGTTACACCATTGATCAGGGTGTGCAATAATTAGAATACACCTCTCTATGACCAATAGGAATTTAGCACCTAATAATTGTTAAACCTAAACCACATACAGGCCATTAATCACATAGCCCACAATAAAATCCAACATTCTCCCACTTGAGCCTTCCAGCTCGAATCATAAGAATGGACATTTTCTATTTAGGAAGGTTGATCTCCTATTTCCCACTATAAACATGCCCCGTCTCTGGACACTCCGACTTCTTCTCCAATGATCGAGACCACTACGGATTTCCCATCTACTCTAGATCATTTAGTTGCAGAATCTGCGATGCACATTGAAGCAAGTTCTAATTCAAACTAATTATATTCACGGTCCACTTCAAAGTTATCATCTCCTACAACTGATCGTATTCCCCCACGTGGACAAAGGACTATATTTGTGCATCCTTCAACTCCACAGGTACTTCATATCCTATCTCCTCTTATGTTTCGTTTGATCACCTGTCTACAGAACATATGTTCTACATTAGTCGTATTTTCGAGGAGATAGAGCCATCATTCTACGACGAAGCAGTTCGTGATCTACAATGGCAAAAGGCCATGAAAGCATAGCTACGTGCCTTAATAGAAAAATCACACATGGGATATAGTTCCATTACCTTCTTATTGGAAACCCATTGGCTACAAATGGGTATATAAGATCAAGTAAAAGGCTAATGGATCTGTTGAACGATATAAGGTCCGCTTAGTGGCCAAAGGCTTTACGCAACGTGAGGGTTTCGATTACCACGAGACGTTCTCTCCAGTCGCAAAGGACATTACTGTTCGCTCCTTTCTTTCCATTGCCGCTTTTTGAGATTGGGACTTACATCAAATTGATGTTCACAATGCCTTCTTTCATGGCGATCTCGATGAAGAAATATATATGGACCTTCCCCCAGGATTACAGCGACAGGGGGAGCCTAGAGTATGTCGTCTCCATAAGTCCCTTTATAGGCTCAAGCAAGCTTCCCGACAGTGGTATGCAAAGTTTACTACAGTTCTTACAACCATTGGTTTCAAGCAATCCAAGCACAACTATGCCCTCTTCACTTGGACAAAAGGTACATCATCAATCTATCTGATGATATATGTTGATGATATATTTATTATGGGAAATGATGGATTGGTCATCAAGAGTCTCAAAGAATATTTGCATTCTACTTTTCACATTAAGGACTTGGGACCTCACAAGTATTTCCTTGGTATTGAGAGTGCTCGCTCAAACTTGGGAATCTCTCTAAGCCAACGGAAATTTTTGTTAGAAATCATCTCTGAAGCAGGCTTATTAGGATGTAAACTAGCTTCCATTCCTATCGATCAGAACATCAAGTTAACTACCGTTGATTATGACGTCGATCTTCTGAGACTGATGACCCACTACTCGAAGATCCATCTCACTATCAAAGGCTTGTTGGTAGACTCATATATCTCGTCAATGACCAAACCAAATATATGTTATACAGTGCAGACACTCGGCCAATTTATGCATAATCCAAAGGAATCTCACATGAATGTAGACTTGAAGGTTGTAAAATATTTAAAGAGATGTCCAGGACTTGGAATACTCCTCTCTCGAGATTGCAATTTGGTAATAAATGATTATTGTGATACAAACTATGTCACATGTCCCATGAGTCGAAGATCAATCACTGGTTTTTGCATTAAATTAGGAAAGTCATTACTTTGGAAGACAAAGAAGCAGTCAACTGTATCATTGTCATCCGTTGAAGCTGAATATTGAGCCATGGCCAAAATCGTTTGTGAAATAGTTTGGATATGAGGCTTGCTTTCAGATCTTGGGATATGAGTGAAAGGACCAACAAACTTATTCTGTGACAATGTGTAGCACTCAAACTCTCGGAGAATCCCATATTTCATGAGAGAACGAAACATATTGAAGTGGACTGTCATTACACTCGAGATAAGATTCAAGAAGGAGTAATCAAGACAAATGAAATTAGAAGTACAGAACAACTTGTAGACATCTTTACCAAGCCATTATGTCAAAGACAACACACATATCTGCTGATATTATTATAAAGATGCAAACCTCTGATTTCATTTTGATTGCTGATGTTTATGTCATGAGAAGCTGATCCCCTGAATTGTTTAGAAAAAGAAAGGAGTGTTTCATCATTCCAGCTTTCTGACTGGAGGAGTCACTATTGCGGCTGGAAGGTTAGTAGCAGAGCATGGAGTACTTAAGGTACAGTGCACATTTTGTTGTGTTTTTAAAAAAAAAAATTTCTTTACATTCTTCTAAAATTAGATATGCACTTTTCTAGTTTTAGTTCCAATTACAATCTCCCTTTCTACATTCCAAGTCCTAGATGCAAGTTTTTCTTTTTTTCCCTGTTATTATCCTTGGATCATTCACAGAAATCTTACAAAAATAATCTCCTTATTTGAGTTTAACAACATATAGATGTTGTTAGCTCTTATGAATTGGTTGCGGAGCGCTGTTGAAAAAGAGATTGAAGATGACATGTCATGCCTTATGGTAGCGCTTGTTATACATACCCTCTCTGCTTTAATGCCTAGAAATGGTTTCTTGTTGTTCCATTTGCTGAGATATGCAACAAGGTGAAGGTCATTGAGAGCCAATTAAAACTGCAATCCGATATACAAGTATTTTGCTGAACTGTTGGCATTGTCAAACTTTATTGTCCAAAGCTGCCTGAGAAGCATGTTCAGAAGACCTATTTCATCCTCTATAACAACTAAGCTTCACATCATAGTTATGTTAACGTAAAATCTACAAATAGATCTTTGAGCCATCATGTCGTCTTTCCTTAAATGATCCTGCATGCAGCTTCTTCTCCAAGATTTCCTATAGAAGAATCACCTCCTGTTACCTGTACCCTTATAATGCATCCTGCTACTGGATGGCAAAGCAAAAACCGAATCAATAATTGGACACGCGTTTATTTTTAAAAGGAATTGTCGGTTAGGGACTTGATATTTATCTATCTGAAAGTTTCTCATGCTTTCTTTGGTGTGCTGGAAAGCATTAACGATCTTTTAAATGTCAAGAGTCTTGGCTAGTCTGGAGTTATTTGTCGGTGTGAACTGACTCTGGGCAAGTCAAGACAGTTCAGGATAGAGCATTAATTTCATTCATTGTTTTCTTGATAAATTATCAGCTCTCAAGCTTTAGCTTTTAATGCAGTCTTACCATCAACATAATGACTGCTAAAGCTGGCATGACATCTGTGTTGGTTTTTATGGTGCCTGACACTGGCTTGTTTTGTTTTTCCAAGTCCATCTCTGCTCATAGTGGACATTACCGACCAACTGAAGATAGACTCGACAGCTTCATATCCTTTCTGAAGGAAAATGGAGTCAACCTGGATGAAGTCGAGGTAGTTGTTCTCCTTTGTTCCATTGAAAACTGTCTCTGTCTAAATGCGCGAGGTTTTCTTCTTCTTTTGGACAATATTGAAATCCACAGAATTCAACTCTTTCAGAGAGGTGAAGCATCCAGTGAAAATCATGGACTGTCTCATGATTTCAATATAGTATACAGCCCAATCAGAATTGGCTGGTCTTTGCACACCTAATGCCTGTGGAAAGCATTCTAATTCCTCTTCTTTCCCTTTTTAATATTTGACACCTAATAATCCCAATTGGTGTAACTCTCTCTGATGGTTTGTTACATGTCTCATTCCAAATACGTAAGGCCAGTGAAGATTCTGAATCATACGAAGATAACAAACCAAGTGTAAGGGGAAGTTCGGTTGAAACTTTAGGAACCCCAGAACTTTCCCAACCTGAAATTCCAAAAGAAGAGATGGAGAGCGTATGTAACGAGTCAACAGAATCCACCATCCCTCAAGAAAAAAACAATTACAAGAGGACCTTGTCCGGGGGCCTTCAAAGCCCCAGAACTGAGGTTCCCAAGACTAAAATCTTGGAAAGAATAAATTCCAAGAGTGCAGCAAAATCGTATCAACTAGGGCATCAACTCTCACTCAAATGGTCAACAGGTGCCGGTCCTAGAATTGGATGTGTTGCCAACTACCAAGTAGAACTAAGGCAGCAGGCACTGGAGTACGTTAACCTCTCTCCTAGATGTTCCCCTACTCCTTCGACCTATCGAGATGTTCCCATTCTCTCCCCCTCGAGTCTATGTCCCTTTGCATGATTCAACGATGGCCGTGGATGTTGGGGTTTCATGAATCATGTATGGGTAAAATTAATAAAAAGAACGCAGCGGAAATAAAGATAATATATTTTATACATGATTCTCCGAAGGTGTTGTTCGTGTGTTTTAATCAAAAATCTGAATATAAAAAGGGAGTTAAATAAATTACCAATCGAAGCGCGTTTTATACGAATTGGTTCGGATGTTTTACAATTCAAGCCCCATAAACGTCGAACCTCTAGTTCAAACACACCAATAATGGACGTCATATGTTTTACAATTTGGGCATGCGTGTGCATCATATGCAAGTAGGCTCGTAATTATAATACAAATTAAATTAAATCTCATTTAATTTAATTTCAAATCGACTCAATTCAATTGCAGTAATTGCAAACACATTTGCAGCAATATTTCTCTCTTGTTCCACGTTATCCTAATTGTTTATAGTGTGTGACATCCCTAGATTCATCACTAAGCTTGTACTAACACATTGGTACTCCCAAAAGAATTAATTGTCGCAATTAATCTTTGGGTCCTACAAACCATGATTGACATCTAGCAATATGTCATGACTACCCAGATAGTGTGAATGTTTTAAGAACATAATGAACCTGTCAATTTTGGCTACAGTATAATTCAATCCCTCTGTCTTACTATATCCTGATCAAATAAAGACCATGGAATATTTGTCAAGTCACCAATTTGATCATATGTACAAATCTAATTGACATGCATTTTATTTGAGATATAAACAATTTATTCTCGGTTACAACCCCCGCCGAGGATTTCAATGCAATGTCATAATTAAATCGCATAGGACATTATTATTATACCTTGCATGTAACAAAGAGACCTCCATATTGCGCACACGTGCAACTTCGTATATGAACAAACTATGACCATCAGGTATAAAGATGGATCAATGACCTGGCATTACGTGCACCTGTGAACCATAGTTATGTTAACATTGTGCCTCAGGTCTAAGGATTATTTACATAAGACCAAAGCATGAACAATTAGACATTGACTACGCTAAAAGCTTCCATGTTGCTAATCGTTCCATATGCGTCACATTCAGTGAACTTGTCTAATACAAACACCTATGTTCTAACTCAGGCATCATAATACCCAATGACATGTGACTCATCATTCCCTTAAGTATCCAATACTTAATGGTGAAGTTAAGAACACACCAGTCTCAACAGGATTATAAATATCCACTCAATAATCTATTGACCAGAAACAGTTTAAAGATTCAGTCTAACTATGAACCCGTCACATATATTCTTGACGTTTGAAATAATTGGACAAATGAATGAATACATCATTGCCATTAATTAAATAATAATAATGATAGTACAACTGCAATCCCTAACATGTAACTATTACATAGTAGCTTTAAGGCATACATCCAACAGTGGATCCTCTACTTGAATCAGAATAATCATTATCCATCCTGCGGTATTGGAAGGTTTTTGTGGTTGGAAATATTTCTCTACCTACTGCTCCTAACCTCTCCCAAGTGCGCAGAGCATTATAATACATTTGTTTAAATTGTCTGGTAGTCACTGCTCATCCACTATGGGTATCGTGAAGTTTTAAGTGCTCCAACATTGATATCTGATGGCGAGGTGGCACATTTATAACCTGAGACTTAGTATCATGTGATCAAAGTGACACGACATGTTTTTCATTCGGAAATCATTGTAACTTTGATGCGCATACTACTATTTTCTTCTAGAGAATTGTTAGGCTGAATATATATCTTGGCAAATATGGTATTTCGTCCTATTTTCTTCTAGAGAATTGTTAGGAAAATATCCCTCGGCACAGATGGTATTTCATCTCCATCGAAGACCAATTTACTTTGGGGCATTCAGGGTTACTGGTATCGTGAAGTTTTATCTGTGACTGTATGCGCTCTGCTTTATTACCAATGCGTCTATCCTGAGAAATTAGTTCCATTTGGCATCTCTGTTCCCATCATCACGGCTGTTCCTTTTAAGCTCTGGATTAGGAAGAGCACTGGATCAATCAAGAGAAAGGAATCTTCTTTTCCTCCCTGACGCATTGCCGCGTCAACCGTTCATTAATGTGGAAAATTAAAAGGAAGAAAACGAAACCTGCATCGAATTCTAGCTCCAGAACAGGATTAGCCTAGTGGTTGAGACAACATAGCCACATCAGAAGACAATATTTTATCTACTCTATACCATAATTGGTTGGTCTGTGGTGAAAATTAAGATCGGACTCTTAACCCTGGTTGGTCTGTGGTGAAAATTAAGATCGGACTCTTAACCCTATGTCTCGAGTCGCTCCATTCGAGCGACCCCGACATGATGCGTGTTCCCTTCTTTACCCGACCACCCTTTACCACGACCTTGAACGACCGGTTCTCATGCAACTTGTCGAACTTCAGAGTGTCTGGGACGACCTGGATGGAGACACCCTCTGGAGCAGTCACTTTGGCCTTATACAACGATTTCGCAGACCCTACGTTTGTCACGGTTCGGTAAAATACGGCAGAGATGCTAGCGCTTGTATCCGTGAGTTGGAGATGCATGGAAGGGTAGTTCAGGCCATCAGTGCCATGCGCGGGCCTGAAGCCCGAGCAATTGAATTTCTTCTTGCCGCCGGTGAGCAAGGCGATGGTTGTGCCATTGTATCCTTCCTTGCATAAGAAGCTGATGTATGATCTCATAGTGATATCGTACACGAGGCCGGGATGCACTGCCTTGACCGGATTTATTTGGCCTGACCCCGCACTTAGCTCAGCAAACTCGTCCTTGATTTTCATAGGCATGGCTGAAAGGAGGAACTGGTTAGTAAGACAAGCCTAGGCACGCAGAAAGGAGTGAAAGCCTCATCCTCATGGCGAATTCGCTCAAGAATACCTTCTCTTTGAAGATCTGAGACTTACATCCAAAAGGGCGAGTTTAACTCCTTTAGTCCGGTTAAAAGTAATTATTTGGTTGGGGTTGTTCGAAAGGTTTTTGAGACAAACTCACCGGTGGTCATTAGAGCAGACTTGATTGCGGCTGGTGACCAATTTGGGTGAAAGCTCTTGACGTAGGCCGCTGCTGCTACCGCGTGAGGACAAGCCATGGATGTTCCTGATTCTATGTTAAATGTGGCATGTCGCTTGTCTAACGGATCCTCTGTCACTGGTGGAAGCTTCGAATAAGCAGCTAGTATGTTAAGTCCGGGTGCTGCATATGCACAGATCTCGATGAGAGAGAGAGAGAGAGAGAGAGAGAGAGAGAGAGAGAGAGGTTTCGACCTTAAGGATGTTGAGCGCGATTAGCTGGGGTCCTCTGGAAGAGAAACCTGCGATGAACGGTGCATTCATCTTGGCCGTTCTAGTCTTGGATATGACAACTCGGGGATATCTGGATGACGGTCGTCGGTTGAAGAATATGAGTTCAGACTGTTACCAAATATGGAAAAACTAAATTCTATCATTGCGAAACTGCTAGTATACACGCTTTCATGAGCATTCATCGACTTTTATCTAGGAATGATCCAAGTGGGTGCAGGAAATGCAGTAGAATAACCTAATCAGATCAGGTAAAACCTACTTGGTAGAGTTGATATAGTGGTCTATCTTTTCACCGTCCTTGTTGCTAACTGTAGCTCCAGGCATAGACATGACAAAGGCAACGTCGACGTGTGCTGGGCTATCATCGGAAGCCACGAGTCCAACCCCGCCCAGTTGTTTGATTATTTCATCCTGGCCAAGGTACCCCTCACAATATACTACTCTTCCCTTCACCTTGTGCTGGCTTAGACTCCCATAATCACAAGCACTGTCGAGAGAATGATTGTCAGCGAAATACTGGCCAGTGACTGAACAATTGGATAGAGAGGACTTTGTTGAGACTACTAAAACAAGAAATCACCTTCACTTTGTATTGATGTTATTTGATTTAGTGCAAGATCAGTTCTGGTTATTTGATGAGTTGCGCGTTTAGATTCCTACCTTGCATTCAGATAGCTCGGGTGGCTAGTATCTGCAGCGAGTGTTCCGCTTATTAAAGGGTACATCTGCTTCTTTGGCGCAAAAGTATTGATTGAAAGTCCCTGTCATACAACGGGAAATATAGTTATGAATGTTAGAGAAAGAGAGAGAGAGAGAGAGAGAGAGAGAGAGAGAGTACATCATAGGATGCGCCATTGCCTAACTTAAATTCTGTCTGGAACTGTCTGTCAATACTACTTGCGGCAACTGTCATAATCCACGGCGCAACATTTTCGATGGTGTACTCATTGGGCCCGTCATTCCCTCCTGAGCAAGAAGTCAGAATCCCCCGCTTCATGGCATGGAACGAGCCAATGGCCATCGGGTCGCTGAAGAAGTCCCTCGACTGCCTGCCTTTTTTCAAGCCTAGTGACACCGAGATCAGGTCCACGCCGTCTGCTATCGCCTCATCGAAACCAGCTAAGAGATCCATGTCAGAGCAGCCCCCGCACACTTTGTACATGGCGATGCGGGCCGATGAGGCGCCTCCCCTTGCAGTCCCCTTGGCTATGCCGTAAAAGCTGGCTCCTTTCACAGCTACACCGGCCGCAATGGACGAGGTGTGGGTCCCATGGCCGACGTCATCAGCAGGGGTTACCGATCCAGTCGCGGGATTCTCCAGGTTGAAGTACTTTGCACCAATCACCTTGCTGTTCATATCACAATGGGACAGGACATGAAAAACCTAGGGAAAACCAAACTGCAGGGACATATTTTAGCCCGAAACATTGATCTTTAGGAGTAGAATCCCGAGGATCTTGTGTATAACAAATGCTGTCACATTACATATTCAATTTTGACAAAAGAAGAAACGTGTTATCAGAGAGAGAGAGAGAGAGAGAGAGAGAGAGAGAGAGAGAGAAGCTACTTGTTGCAGCCAGTGAAGTTGGCACCCTTCACACATTTGCCTCAGGTCCAAAGCCCTTGTCATCAAAACTTGGGGCGTTTACATAGATGCCTGCATCATTCAAATCCTTAGAAACATCACCAAAAGACAAAAATACAAACAAAAATTGACATCCTTGCAATATAATTTGTTTAAGTGTACATTTGATACAACTTTGTCCTTACCAGTGTCTAGAATGCCTATGATAATGTCACTCTCAACCTTGGAGTTCCTGCTCCCTGAGGTCCCTGGCATTCCAAGGAAGTCCCATGATCGAGTCGTGTGAAGCTTCCATTTTTTGTTGGCAAACACCGACACAACCACGTCTTCATCTGGAGATGAATTTAGCAGGTGGAGTAATCCAGAAGACTACAATCCTAAAAATCAAGGAGCAATTTTTTTTGTTGCTTGTGTACCTGACAGTTTCTGAACTTCATGCGGCAAGAGCCTGGCTGCAAACCCATTAAAGCTCTTACCATAACTGTAGATCTTGGCCTGTCTTGCTATTTCCTCACTGACAAAGGAAAATATGACTAGGTAAGATGACTCAATCAAAACATTCTAATTGCTACGAGAAGAATGATTACTCTTCAATTGTTGCCATGAGCAGGCTATGGTGTTTGTCCTCGACGCTGGTTTTGGCCTCCGGCAGTTCTCCCATGTATATAATGTATGGCTGCATTTCGACTGGTAAGAAACAAAATCATGAATCAGATAGGAATTTGCTAGAAATACAATCATATGGACATTGCATATAACAAAGTTCTAGTATGAATTCTTGTTTAGATTTGCCAATGGCATTGATTCAATTGACCATATGTATATTCTGGACATAGGCACTTGCTTACTAATGGCCTACAATTACATATTTGTTGCGCCTGCATAATCTATTATAAATAGGATCACTTACCTCATGCATGTGGGTAGTACTAATTGCTTAGGCCATATATATAATAGTTCGAATTACATATTGGGGCGATGGGATTGATTTTCTAAGGGTGATTGGCTTTAACCAAATGCGCTAACCATGTTAATGAAACCAAATAGTGGATTGCATGAAACAAGACTTTGAACATTTCTGAGTCAAATTTCATGCCCCGGATGCACCAACCATCGAAACATACCTTCCTCTCATCGCCCTGCAATCCTTGGACGAGAGTGGCAAAAAGACAGAGCTTGAATAGGAACGCTGCTGATACCCTCGACATCCTCGCTTTAACTCTTCAAGTTTGTTCAAAAGCGCAAATTTCACTATTTGCTCGACTAAGAAAACTAGACAAGTTCGCGGTTTTATATAGAAAAAGGCGGGCTCGAAGGCGAGCGAAAGCCATGCCCTAGACGGTCAAAAGGTTCACTCTCCAACGCGCACGACCACACAGAAATTTCCTGCTCGAAACAAGAGAATCTTTTTTGAGAAGTTTTGTCATTTTGCTACTCCTTGATTCCCTGTTACATCAAAGATGACTTGTGACTCAATTAAAAAACACTCGAGTTCTCTTTTGAGGGGCTTGATACATAGAATAGATGGGGTTACTACAGATGATGCTGGAACAATGCACTGGGCAGATTCTCGGTAGCTGGACAATGTGCTATAGTTTGGAAGGCACTCTCTCTGACTAATTTGGACAGAGCGAGACATAGTAGGAGCCAACCATATCAAAGCATGGAGGATTCGTTATATCAGTCAAAAAACAAAAAAAGAAAAAAGAAAATACCTAATCTAGACACTATACCTCATGAAAAGCTTAGATATCGATTGCATCCCATACACCAAATTTAGGAATTGTGGTTTAAATTGATTGCCAATTTGCTTTAATGCTTTCATTTTGAAGTGATAATTAGCATTCATAGCAGCACGCCATCCTAGCAAAGTTTTGAGCATAGAGTGTTGCCCAACCATGCAAGACATCATGAGTAATTGTGAGAGAGGAAAACGACATTATTTGTGTGGACAAATGCAACTTTAGATAGAGAGCACTTAAGCATGAGCGATGGATCTTTGAACGAGGATCAAGTGAGAGAGAGAGAAAGATAGAGCATGGAGTTTTCAGATCTAAAAAAAATGCAAATGAGACCCCCTAAGTTTTGGAGGGAAAATGTCATACATACTACCCCTCAAGATTGAATCTTGGCCGTTGGTTTGATCCGGCGGCTAGAATTTAATCAGAAAGCCTAATTAATCCATTTAGGGGTTAATCAAGATTAAAATGAGACATGTTATCATCCAAATGGTGTTGATGTGTTAAAATCGAAAATTTAAATCAAATTTGTGATCAAGGCCTGACTAAGGGTAATTTTGTAATTTCACAAAACATGAGGGCATTTCCGCAAAATATGAAAAATCAAAGGGCATGGGAGAGAAATAGACACGATGGGATGATTGGTGGTGGCTGGCCACCAAGAGACAGCTAGCGGAGGGTCCAATCGGCCTACTCCGCCTGTGGTCGTTTGGACTAGTCGAACCGATTCACATCGGTTTGATCGATTCAGCTAGTTTTCAGGTGGTTTAGTCCTTGGACTTCTAAATTTTATGCAATTTCAAAGGAAATCTCGTCCGATTTGAGGAAAAATGGTTAAAATTAAAGAGAAATGATTGAATTTTGAAGAAATTGGGTCAACTAAACCATATAAAAGCAATTTGGTAATTTTCCGTTGGCCTAATTACTTAATTAACATGATAAATATTAAACTTTCCTCATGGGTACATGTCATTGGACTTTCTAGACTAAATTTGACAATTTCATGTAATTTCTTGCTCGAACTTGAAAATTAATTGAAATTGAATTCAATTAATATTACATGGCATCTATTGGATTAACTGCCCATACCTAGGGTGACTTGTTGCATCCAAATTGACATTGAATTGATGGTGCAACTTTTATGCTTATATTGAACTGAAGTTTAATGATGAAATTGAACCGAGGTTCTTGAAATTAAATCTTAGTCTCGAACGGAGTAACTTGAATTTCATCAATTGGAGTTTGTTAGCTGGATTTTCTTATATTCAAGAAGGCTAGATTCTTCAAATTGAGACATTCCCAAATGAATTTCCGAAAATAGACCTCGGATTCAAACGGGTCTCATAAAAATGAATGGAATGGAAGTGCCTGTTCACAATTCATGTAAAATTGATTTGGACCCCCTAATTAGGTCTAAAAATAAAGATTCACAATTTGACACGATCGATTTTGAAATTGATTGAAAGAGTGAATGGATAATGATCTCTAGATTAAATTTCATAAAAAAAAAAAAAAAAAAAGATCTAAGCTTAATTATGACTAGAATGAAAGTAATTTAATTTTTGGTCGATTTTAAACTTAAAATCGAAAAATTCGAAAAACAAGGTTCTTAATCGATTTTCACAAAAAAAATTTATGCCAATGTCAAATTAAAGCTAAAACGAAAGTATTTGTGGATTTTAGTATTTTCTAATTTTTTTTTTGTCAAAGATTTAACTAAAAATCAACCATTTAATTGATTTTTTTCTAAAAGGCTGATTTCTTTTTTGTCAAATCTTTGAAATTTTCGAAAATTAACTTGACTAAAGAGAAATTAGGACCGTTTAGAATTTTTTTTGTACAAAAGCTAACTTTTGACTTGGGGTTGATTTTTATCAAAAGATTAACCAAAAAATCAATCAAAAAGTCAACTGTTTGACTTTTAGGGTTTCCAATGGAAATGAATGAGACATTATTTAACAATAACAAAACAAAATAATGAAATGAAAAACGATATATTTTGTTCGAGAACCAGATTCCGTCACAATCGGAAATCCCAATATCGAATTTTTACTTTTATCTACGCGTCGGCTAAAAATCATATGTAAACAATGAAACTACTAGTTTTATATACCAGAGTGCGCGTCGAAGTTCTAGATGAAGATGAGCACATGATATGATGTTCTCCTTTTTAATGAGGATGTCCACATATCAAAAAGCCCATACATGAAATTACTAGTTTTACATATGTAGAGTGCACGCCTAATGAAGTTCTAGATGAAGATGAGCTCATTGAATTCTAGATGATTGATGATCTCAGAACCTCTTGAATAATGGTCATTTTAAATTTTTTATGAATCATCATCGAAAGCATTAACAACAAATGCCAACTAAGGGCCTATTTGGTAACGTACCAAATAATACCTAATTCTATTCTTTTCTTCTTGAGAACAAAAAAGAACATAAATCCATTTGGTAACTTTTTTGTTCCTGGGAACAAATTTATTCTCAAGAATATATTTGAAATAGAATCAAGAAGTAAAAAAAAAAAAAAAAAAAGTTGCTTATTTATTTTTAGAAACAACTCTAGAATCAAGCATTTTTTCTTTTCTTCTTCCTCTTCTTCTTCTTCTTCTTCTTCTTGCCGCCATGAGTTCGCATTGCCATGGCCAAGTGAGGCTTGGGCTAAAGAGGCTTGGCCTCATCGGGGGCCGGTGAGGGTCCCCCAAGGCCATCGATCGGCAAGAGAAAGAAGAAGAAGAAGAAGAAGAAGAAAAGGAAAAAGAGAAAAATGCAATAAAATTATTTAAAAATTAAAAGAAATTCTAAGTAAAAAAATTTAAGGGCCATACCAAACACATTTTTATTCCAGGAATAGAAGTTTTGTACAGTTACCAAATCGGGCGAATGCTCATAAACTCATCTAGGAAATAAAATAAAATAAAATTATTTCTAAGTAGAAATTATTTTTGGGAATAGAATAGTTACCAAATGTACCATAAAGTGCTATCTTATGTTATTTTGACCCGGGCACGTTATTGTATACAAATCCACAAATGATCGAGAGGTGCATGAACGGCACTAGTACGTCTTGACACGTTGCGTTAATGCCATCGAGTTGACTAAAAGAAAAGCGGGTTTCGTAAGAAGAAAGAGGCTGCACTTCTTGGTGTTTTGGACGCCAATGTTCAACGATGAGAGAGCCTGGATATTATAGGCGTTGCTTAATATAGTTGCGCGTGCTGCTGTTATTTCCTTGACTAAGGTCGTTATTAATGACCAGCGTGAGGAATATACTTCTCCCAATGCTTCCTCTTATTTTATTTTTTTTTAGAAGTTTTGTCATTTTGCTACTCCTGGATTCCCTATTACATCAAAGATGACTTATGACTCAATTAAAAAACACTCGAGTTCTCTTTTGAGGGGCTTGATACATAGAATAGATGGGGTTACTACAGATGATGCCGGAACAATGCATCGGCCAAAATCTCGGTAGCTGGACAATGTGCTATAGTTTGGAAGGCACTCTCTCTGACTAATTTGGACAGAGCGAGACATAGTAGGAGCCAACCATATCAAAGCATGGAGGATTCGTTATATCAGTACAAAAAAAAAAAAAAAAAAAAAAAAAGACCTAATCTGGACACTATACCTCATGAAAAGCTTAGATATCGACTGCATCCCATACACCAAATTTAGGAATTGTGATTTAAATCGATTGCCAATTTGCTTTAATGCTTTCATTTTGAAGTGATAATTAGCATTCATAGCAGCATGCCATCCTAGCAAAGTTTTGAGCATAGAGTGTTGCCCAACCATGCAGGACATCATGAGTAATTGTGAGAGAGAAAAACAACATTATTGGTGTGGACAAATGCAACTTTAGATAGAGAGCACTTAAGCATGAGCGATGGATCTTTGAACAAGGATCAAGTGAGAGAGAGAGAAAGATAGAGCATGGAGTTTTCATATCTGAAAAGAATGTAAATGAGGCTCCCTAAGTTTTGGAGGGAAAATGTCGTACATACTACCCCTCAAGATTGAATCTTGGCCGTTGGTTTTATCCAGCGGCTAGAATTTAATCAGAAAGCCTAATTAATCCATTTAGGGGTTAATCAAGATTAAAATGAGACATGTTATCATCCAAATGGTGTTGATGTGTTAAAATCGGAAATTTAAAATGAATTTGTGATTAAGGCCTGACTAGGGGTAATTTTGTAATTTCACAAAATGTGAGGGCATTTCCGCAAAATATGAAAAATTGATGGGCATGGGAGAGAAATAGACACGATGGGATGATTGGTGGTGGCTGGCCACCAAGAGCCGGCTAGTGGAGGGTCAAATTGGCCTACTTCCCCTGTGGTCATTTGGACTAGTCGTATTGATTCACATCGGTTTGATTGATTTAGCTAGTTTTCAAGCGGTTTAGTCCTTGGACTTCTGAATTTTATGAAATTTCAAAGGAAATCTCATCGAATTTGAGGAAAAATGGTTAAAATTAAAGAGAAATGATTGAATTTTGAAGAAATTGGGTCAACTAAACCATACAAAAGCAATTTGGTAATTTTCCGTTGGCCTAATTACTTAATTAACATGATAAATATTAAACTTTCCTCATGGGTACATGTCATTGGACTTTCTAGACTAAATTTGACAATTTCATGTAATTTCTTGCTTGAACTTGAAAATTAATTGAAATTAAATTCAATTAATGTTGCATGGCATCTATTGGATTAATTGCCCATACCTAGAGTGACTTGTTGCATCCAAATTGACATTGAATTGATGGTGCAACTTTTATGCGTATATTGAACTGAGGTTTAATGATGAAATTGAACCGAGGTTCTCGAAATTAAATCTTAGTCTCAAACGGATTAACTTGAATTTCATCAATTGGAGTTAGTTGGATTTTCTTATATTCAAGAAGGCTAGATTCTTCAAATTGAGACGTTCCTGAATGAATTTCCCAAAATAGACCTCGGATTCGGACTTATCTAATAAAAATGAATGGAATGGAAGTGCATGTTCATAATTCATGTAAAATTGATTTGGACCCCCTAATTGGGGCAAAATATAACAATTCACAATTCGACACGATCGATTTTGAAATTGATTGAAAGGGTGAATGGATAATGATCTCTAGATTAAATTTCATAAAAAAAAAAAAAAAAAGATCTAAGCTTAATTATGACTAGAATGAAAGTAATTTAATTTTTGGTCGATTTTAAACTTAAAATCGAAAAATTCGAAAAACAAGGTTCTTAAATTATTTTCACAAAATTTTTTATGCCAAAGCCAAATTAAAGCTAAAACGAAATTATTTGTGGATTTTAGTATTTTTCTAATTTTTTTTTGTCAAAGATTTAACTAAAAATCAACCATTTAATTGATTTTTTTTCTAAAAAGCTGATTTCTTTTTTTGTCAAATCTTTGAATTTTCGAAAATTCACTTGAATAAAGTGAAATTAGGACCGTTTAGAATTTTTTTTGTACAAAAGCTAACTTTTGACTTGGGGTTGATTTTTGATCAAAATGTTAACCAAAAAATCGACCAAAAAGTCAACCATTTGACTTTTAGGGTTTCCAATGGAAATGAATGAGACATTATTTAACAATGACAAAATAAAATAATGAAATGAAAAACGAGATATTTTGTTCGAGAAACAAATTCCGTCACAATCGGAAATCCCAATATCGAATTTTTACTTTTATCTACGTGTAAGCTAAAAATCATATGTAAATAATGAAACTACTAGTTTTATATACCAGAGTGCGCGTCGAAGTTCTAGATGAAGATGAGCACATGATATGATGTTCTCCTTTTTAATGAGGATGTCCACATATCAAAAAGCCCATACATGAAATTACTAGTTTTACATATGTAGAGTGCACGCCTAATGAAGTTCTAGATGAAGATGAGCTCATTGAATTCTAGATGATTGATGATCTCAGAACCTCTTGAATAATGGTCATTTTAAATTTTTTTATGAATCATCATCAGAAGCATTAACAACAAATGCCAACTAAGGGCCTATTTGGTAACGTACCAAATAATACCTGATTCTGTTCTTTTCTTCTTGAGAACAAAAAAGAACATAAATCCATTTGGTAAATTTTTTGTTTCCAGGAACAAATTTATTCTTAAGAATAGATTTGAAACAGAATCAAGAAGTAAAAAAAAAAAAAAAAAAAAGTTGTTTGTTTATTTTCAGAAACAACTCCAGAATCAAGCATTTTTCTTTTCTTCTTCTTCCTCTTCTTCTTCTTCTTCTTCTTCTTGCCGCCATGAGGTCGCATTGCCATGGCCAAGCGAGGCTTGGGCTAAAGAGGCTTGGCCTCGTCAAGGGCTGGTGAGGGTCCCCCAAGGCCATCGATTGGCAAGAGGAAGAAGAAGAAGAAGAAGAAAAGGAAAAAAGAGAAAAATGCAATAAAATTATTAAAAAATTAAAAGAAATTCTAAGTAAAAAAAATTTAAGAGTCTTACCAAACACATTTTTATTCCAAGAATAAAAGTTTTGTACAGTTACCAAATCGGTCGAATGCTCATAAACTCATCTAGGAAATAAAATAAAATAAAATTATTTCTAAGTAAATTATTTTTGGGAACAGAATAGTTACCAAATGTACCATAAAGTGCTATCTTATGTTATTTTGACCCGGACATGTTATTGTATAGAGATCCACAAATGAATCATAAAAGACATATAAATATCGAGAGGTGCGTGAACGGCACTAGTACATGGTCTTACTTTTTATCCATGCTAGCCATTGGTCCTACTATGAAAAACTAATTTGCTAAAAAATCTATGGTAGATAGCTTGTGGTCTTGAATGTATAAAGTAATAACTTAATGTAACACGAATTTATATGAACCACATTGAATCCGTTATAAAACTTACATTGGCCCATCAACTGAATTGTGCTATATAGGTCTCTTAGGTTCATCTCCGTAGAACAAGGACCCACTATAAACCAATATTGCTTTCACAAGAAACCCCTCTAAATAGATGCAATTTACTATGGATTTAGATATAAACCATAAATGTAGATATGTTAATAAATTCGACAACACACTCCGTTGCAGGTTTATGCATTATTGGTCCATGAACTAACGATTTTGCAAGAAACATATACATAGCATATGACAGAAAGTCTAATGTTGGAGGAAGAGAAAGTCTAATGTTAACCACATTACAAGAAATTGTATCGAATACAATTAATGCCCAATGCAAGCACGTATAACAAGCTAGTTCAAAATAGTAGAGTAAATTTGCCTCACTTACAACATTAATTTAGGTTAGGCTAGCGCAATCACATGCTACATCTACATTCGAAGAACTTGTTGATTTATTCTTTCTTTTTACTTGTATCTTGATGTTACTACCAAAGCTGCCAAATTGGGTTTTCAAATCATATCATATGTGCGACATTTGTCATTTTAACGTGCTTTTTGAAAAACAATTTATTCACTTTTGTAACATTTCCCGAAAGATTGCTTCTATTCTACAAACTAAAATAAATTCGTTGGTTCAGACTAAAATAAATTCGTTGGTTTTCTGTCTTATTTTTTAAAAGTCTTGTTGATTTTTCTTTTTAAAAAAAAACAAGTTTTTCAATTGTTTCCTTTTAATAATTTTTGAAGAAATATCAAAATTGCTATTTGTTATTCTCATTGAAAAAAAAGATAATGGAGGATTTTTGCCAGTTACTATTAGTAACATTGTAGGGCAAATAATTTCTTAAAAATAGTATCTTTTTACGCCTCAAAGTCTAATTCCGAAATTCCCCATTGAATTTTTACCAACACTCTCTAAAAGCAATATTTGAGCCCTATCTTGCAAGTGGGATTCTTCTCCTCTACAACTCCATTCTATTGTGGTGTATATTGTGTAGAAGTTATATCTAAAACCGTGTTTATTACAAAGAACATCAAACTCATGATTATTGAATTTACCGCATGATTTGACCTTATAGAGGAAATACTGTAATATTTTTCATTTTGGACACGCTTAGAAAACTAAACAAATACATTCAACGTTTTGAGCTTGTGAGGGATAAATGTTACTCATTTATACCTGCATAATCGTCTATAATTATCAAACGACGTCTCTTACCATAAAGGCTTGCAATTCAACTGGGTCCAAACAAATCAAGATGTAGGAGCTGCGGTGCTCTGTCTGTAGTGTAGACATAATAAAGGTCTTTAACTTGAATGATGCTTTGATTTGCTTCTTGAAATGCAAGCTTCACATAAGCCATCTTTCTCAAATATGATCTTAGGTAGTTCTCCCACTAGATCATTTTCAAATTTGATCATTGCTTCTCTTAACGGTCATTTTTGGCATAACTCATTCCTTGGGCACCTCTCGGGAGAAACATGCACACGTTTTCAACATTTGCATAAGTTCTGCTCAAGGTCGCAAGCACGCGAACATTTGATTTATGGTTCCTACTAGCTTCGTCTTGAATGACTTGTTGTCAAAGTAGGATATCCATCTTGATTTTTCTTACCCGATTGATTCCTTTGTATGTGAATCAAGTCAGATCGTAAATATCCTTTGCTGAAAGACAAGATGAAGTTCGATTAAATCAAGCCAGAGAGGGTACAAATCGCTACAGGAACTTGTAGCTTTTGGGACACTATTTTACAAACGGCGTGGGAGCGTTATGTCAGAAGTTGAAGGCAAGCAAGAATCGGACAGAGAAGAAGAGAAGAATCAGAAGTTTTCTGGAAGAAGATTTTTCTTGTATTCGATATGTAATCAATGTACATAACTTTGCTGTTTATAATACAGAGTGTATAAACAAAGAAAGGCAATGTAATATTTTACAAATCAATCTAATAATTAATTGATCAGAATATGGATCAATTAATTCCCGATATATCCAGAGAATAATCTGCATATCTTCCAACACTCCCCCTCAAGCTGGTGGCTTGTAGATGTCTAAGACACCTAGCTTGCTCAGTAGATATGCATGTTGTTTTTGACATAGGGCTTTGGTAAACACATCTGTAGGTTGTTCAGCAGTTCCAATCCCTCTTGTCTCAATTGTCCCTTCTTGAATCTTCTCGCGAGTGAAATGGCAATCCACTTCTATGTGCTTGGTCCTTTCGTGCATTACAGGATTTGCTGCAAGTTTCAGAGCTGATTCATTGTCACGACAAATAATCTCGTCGGCCCTTTTAGCTGTATTCCAAGATCACCAAGCAATCCTCGTATCCACACAATTTCACACGTGGTCTTTGCCATAGCCCGATATTCCGCTTCAGCTGATGATAGAGAAACTGTTGCTTGCTTCTTGGTTTTCCATGAAAGAAGAGAATCTCCCAACTTAATGCAAAACCCAGTTATAGATCTTCGACTCATAGGACACGTTGCATAGTCTGCATTGCAATATGCTGTCATTTCCATGTTGCATCTTCTAGATAGAAGTATCCCGAGTCCTGGACATCCCTTCAAATACTTCACCACCTTTAGAGCGGCATTCATATGAGATTCCTTCGGTTTTTGCATAAATTGACTGAGATTTTGCACTGCATATGATATATCAGGCCTGGTCATGGTCAGATAAATAAGCTTTCCAACGAGCTTTTGATAACTCATTGGATCTTGTAATATAGGATCATCCTGAGAAGTTCCTCCAATGTGATCTGCTGTAGTTAACCTGATATTCTGCTCAATTGGAATGACAGTTGGCTTGCATCCTGATAAACCAGCCTCTGATATAATTTCCAACACAAACTTCCTTTGACTGAGGGAAATTCCTTTATGAGATCGAGCGATCTCAATCCCAAGAAAATATTTTGGTGCTCCCAGATCTTTTATATGGAATGTAGTGTGCAAATATTTTTTCAGGCTCTTTATTGCAACTTCATCATTTCCCATGATAAGAATGTCATCTACATAGATCATCAAGTAAATAGATGACGTACCTCTGGTCCATGTAAATAAGGCATAATCATACTTGGATTGTTTGAAGTTTGCACTGATAAGAGCATTAGCAAATTTAGCGTACCACTGTCTGGAAGCTTGTTTCAGCCCATAAAGGGATTTGCGAAGACGACATACTCTATTCTTCCCCTGTCTCCGTAAGCCCTGAGGAGTATCCATATAAATTTCTTCATCTAGATCACCATGAAGAAAGGCGTTATGAACGTCCATTTGGTGTAACAGCCAATCATGGATGGCTGCAACTGATAAGAATGAGCGGACAGTGACATCTTTAGCAACAGGGGAGAAAGTTTCGTGATAATCGAAACCTTCTCGTTGCGTATATCCCTTTGCCACTAATCGAGCTTTGTATCGTTCAATGGATCCATCAGCTCTATGCTTAACTTTATAGACCCATTTACATCCTATGGACTTCCTATTTGTGGGCAAAGGAACTATCTCCCAAGTGTGGTTATCAGTCAAGGCTTGTAATTCTGCTTCCATGGCCTTTTGCCAACGCGAGTCGTTGTATGCCCCATCATAACTAGATGGTTCTTTCTCATCTGATATACGACTAATGCAACATCTATGCTCCGACGAAAGCTGGTCAAAAGAGACATAAGAGGATATTGGATAGTGAATACCTGGTCTGTTAAAGGAGGCACAAACATAATCGTTGGTCCACGTTGGTGGTTTCATAGCTCGCCCCGAACGTTGTGGGTGATCCATTGATGGTGGAGGTGGAGAAAGTTCCGCAACATTAGTGGTTGTTTGATCGCCAGAATCATCTTCAACGTTCATTGGAATAACAGGAGCACTTTCCAATATTGCTGGCTTAGTTGATTGATCAACAGAAGAAGATGGAATATCTTGGCCTGGTGATGCTGCGAGAAAATATTAAGTAGATATATTCTCCTCAATTGAGGAGCGATGAGGACTGGTGGAGATATCCAAATCCTCTGGAGATTCACGAAATGGAAAGATAGTTTCGTGAAAAATGATATCCCTGCTTACAAAAAATTCTCCTGTAGATGGATCTAGAATATAATAACCCTTCTGCAGGGTAGGATAACCCATGAAAATACACCTCCTGGCACGTGGGCTCATTTTGTCTAGAGGTCCCACAGTTGCAGTATAGCAAAGACAACCGAAAACTCGTAGATGATCTATTGCTGGTTTTTTTCCATAAAGTAATTCGAATGGTGATTTACCAGCTAATATCCGAGTAGGCATACGGTTGATGAGGTAGGCTGCAGTGAGGACACAATCTCCCCAATATATGGCCGGAATAGATCCTTGAAACTTCAAAGCTCGAGCAATTTCCAGCAAATGACGATGTTTGCATTCTACCACTCCATTCTGTTGTGGAGTATAAACACAGGAGCTTTCATGTAAAATGCCATGGAGCAAGAAAAGTGATCTGCAATCATGACTAAAAAATTCCTTCCCATGTCAGTTCTTATTCGCTGGATCGACTTCCCGAATTGATTTTTAGTCATGGTGATGAACGTTTTCAATTGAGATGGAACCTAAGCCTTTGATTGCATCAAGAATACCCATGTGGCCCGAGAGTGATCATCCACAATTGTTAGAAAATATCGTGAACCATCACGATGTGCTGTATGATATGGTCCCCAGACATCCACATGAATTAAAGAAAAGACAGTGGTGGAACGCGTTGGATGCAAAGGGAAAGATTTGCGAGACTGTTTTGCAAGGGGACAAATAGGACATTTGGAATAAGGAAAAAAAATACTATGTCCCATCCTTGAATGTAAAAGAAAGTCTTTATCATTGGCAATGGCGTTACACAATGACAATTTATTGAAAGGAATTGAATTCAAATCTAGATGACTTGGAATACTGGTCTAGAAATATAAACCTTCAGAAAGACTACCCAAGCCAATCGGTTTCCCAAATCGAAAGGGCCTGAAAAAAAAACATGTGTCAGCATTGAAGAGTATTTGACAGGAATTTTCCTTGCAGACTTTGGATACGGAAATGAGATTGAATTGAAATTGTGGGACATAAAGGACATTGTGCAGGATAATTTGAGGGCTAAGTTGAACAATCCCTGTCAATGTGACATGGGTAATATTCCCATTTGGAAGTTGCACAGAAATAGGCGTGGCCAATTGCCTATGTATTTTTGAGAAAAAATTTATATCACAAATGATATGATCACTAGCTCCTGAGTCAACTATCCATGCCCTTTTTGAAATTGAATTAATCAGGCAGTGGGATATACCTGAGAAACTTCCTCCCTTATTTCCAATATCTGTTTTCTGCAATGCCTACATCAAATGCTGATATTGCCCATAAGTAATTGGTGGGTCAGTACTTGGTCCAATAGGTCCAGTTACCTGGTAAGCTGCAGAATATTCTTTCTTTTTGCCTTTTTCTCCTGGCTTTCTATGTAATTTCCAACAATTATCTATGGTATGATGTGGACGTTTGCAATGCTCACAGTATAATTTACCTCTCCCCCTGGAATTTTGACCGAAATTCCTAATTGATGCGGAATAAATCTGGCCGTCGGATGATTTGATCGTGGAATAATCTCCACCGTCCGATGCAGCGTATGGATCGACTCCTTGCGGACCGTCAGATCTCCGCGAGAAATCGAGACCGTCGGATCTTCGTGGGAAATCAAGACCGTCAGATCTTCGCGAGAAATCCGAGCCGTCAGATCGCCGGATTGCATCTCCACCGTTGATTCCTTCCCTTTTAAGGATTCTCTCTGCATTTGCGAACCCTAGCCCCTCTCGATTTTCTCTCTCTCGGGCTAGGGTTCTCGCCCCCGATTCTCTTCCGCGGCGTTCTCCGCGAAGGGCGAGAGCAATAGATTCGCTCCCTCGTGTCGTCTCCGGTGCCGTGAGCCGTTGGCTCTCTTCTTGGACGGCCAACTGGAAGATTCGGCCGAGGGGCGGCACGGGGTCCATCGCCAGGATCTGCGAACGAAATGTTAGGTACGTTTCGTTCAATATCAAAAGAAATCGGGTGGATTTCTCCCTCTCCTTCATGGATTTGTACTGCCTGAGAGTTTCTGGGGGTCCTTTGAGTTTCTCTTCTGTGCCTTCGAGCTCGTTCCAGAGCGATGACAGTTTGTTGTATACTGCTGTGACTGATAGATTCCCTTGCTTGAGATCTGTGAGTTCCTGCATGAGACAAAAAAAATTTGCTCGATCGAGCTTCCCATACATTTCTTTTATGTTGTCCCACATGGTTTTCGAATCTTCCGTCGGTGGGAGGCCTGTTGCGACGTCTGGAGAGACGCAGTTGCCGATCCATGTGCGAATCAGGTGATTGAACTTTCGCCAGTGCCTCACCAGCCTCTCATCCGACGGAATAGGTATTGTGCCGTCAAGGAAACCGTCTTTATCTTTGGTCACCAGGGCTCGCTGGAAGTCTTGCGACCATTTGTTGTATTTTTCTGGCCCGGTCAGTTGCAGACTAATCAGTCGTAATTCTGGGCCGTCGGCAGTTGATACGTGTAAGGGATCGCCTGGCTCCGGTTGGCCGGTGATGGCCGCAATTGGAAACGGTAAGAATCCGGGTGAGAGGTTCGGGTAGGGATTCGTCCCTGTACCCGACCCATTGAATCTGGTCCCATGACCCGCATTAAAGAGTCCCGGATGAGGGTTTATTCCCGAACCCACTTCTCCAGACTCGTTTGTGCGTTCTGCCTCGACGGCTGAGTTTGCCCCACTTGCGGCTGGTAGACTCCCGTCAGGTTGAACGTTACTTTGGTAACTCGTTATCCCCGGCAATGATGGATTCGGGCCTTGCTCGACGTACCATGGATAAGGTACCCATTGGTAAGGATGGCCCGGAATGGGTTGCCCCATATTCGCCTGAGCCAGGAACATCTGCCATTGAGTCTGGATTGGTTGCTGGGTTGTGGAAATTGTAGGTATCGCCTGGATGCTGTGGCCTTGTGTTTCTCCCATTGCTGTGGGATCGCCTGTGGGAGGAGCGACAGATGTTCCAGGGATCAGATTCTCTGGATTCATGGTAAGAATTCCGTTTCTTCTTCCTTCTTACAGAATTTGATTCTTTCATAATCAAGACTTTGATCTGTCTTGCAGCTTCGAAAGCAATCAATTGCGGAAGATGGAGCTTAAAGGCAAAGCTCTGATACCATGTCAGAAGTTGAAGGCAAGCAAGAATCGGACAGAGAAGAAGAGAAGAATCAGAAGTTTTCTGGAAGAATATTTTTCTTGTATTCGATATGTAATCAATGTACATAACTTTGCTGTTTATAATACGAGTGTATAAACAAAGAAAGGCAATGTAATATTTTACAAATCAATCTAATATTTAATTGATCAGAATATGGATCAATTAATTCCCGATATATCCAGAGAATAATCTGCATATCTTCCAACACGTTAGTACTAAGATCGTCTCATTCTAGCGGTTCCTCTAATTATTTCAGTAGCTTATAACTTCCGGCCTCAATATACCCATTTGCCTATAAACATAACCATCACTTGGTTAACAAGAATAGACTCTATTTGTTTCTCAAAAAATAAATAATTAAAAAAAATTAAATAATCGTTTGTATCGCTTATAAAAATTAATAAACAAAAAATATTTGCATCATACTCAAAAATCTTAGATATAAGTTCTTGTCGATAATGAAAATATTTTCGTTAACTAATTATTTCAAGTGATATAAATTATCAATTTAAAAAAAAAATCAAAATCCATTTTTTGTGAAATAAACAAAACCTAAAGAAAGTGAAAACACCTCAATTTTCAAAAACCCTTCTCTGACCACACCCAAAAAAAAAGTCAAAACCTTTGAATTCTTAGTCACTTGGTGCGACGAGTTTGATTAAGTTTTCGTTGGCTCTTTCATGCATAGAGTTGGCTCAATGTTTTCATTGTTTAATTAAGTTAATTTGCCTCAATTCATGTCAATGTCAGGAGACCAGGCTTGAGCTTGAACCGATAGTTTAACACTTCATTAGCTTGAAGTGTCACCGAAATATGGATAGAATTACTTTTTAAAACTATTGGTTTGTGATTAAAACAATGGATATTGTTTTCTCTGTCATTATGATTTATCCATCTGCAAATAAAATTTTGGTGGTCCGTATGCTTTTTGTCCTTTGACTAATCTTATATAATCTATCTAATTCAGCATTAGATGTTGATTTCCGCAATTTGGAGAGGACGTGAATATATATATATATATATATATATATATATATATATATATATATATATATATATATATATATATATATATATATATATATATATATATCAACACTACATGCAATATTGTATTCGTTTGCTTGCTGCATCTAGCATTTGGTTTTTGGTATATTAGTGCCCGTGTTGACCTAAAAATATGAAACAAGAGTTTTGCCTTAGAGTGTAGCTATAGATTCATTGTTACTAGTATTATCGTTTCACAAATCCATCTTGTGCTCTCAAAATCTATCGGCCGACCGTGTAATGTATTCTCTTCTGTCTTCATCAGCTATATTGAAGGACGAAAATTTGAGGGAATCAATGGATCTTTGCCATATCTTCTGATTTGGCTGTCTGGTTTATGAGAACCTCCCGGTTCCTGAGTTCCTTGTAAGGAATCGTTAGCTCTTCGGCATTACGCCTGTCAGGACCTATGGCCATTGTTGCTAATGCTGAAGGGGCACTTTCTTCGGTAGACACAGCAAGATCTTTGGATACAACTTTATTCAATGACAAGCAACGCCTATCCACGTCAACCAATGGCAAAACAGAGTCCGCCAGATTCAGAGTAGGAAATGCGCCCGACTCTCATTTATCGCGAGCTAGTTGTTGTGAACCAACCATGAATAGGGTAGCAATTCGTGTTGGTGTGTAATAATAATTTTGTAATTCATGTCCATTCATATCGATCTAGAACATCTTAAATTTGATTTTAGCTAAAGAATTGAATTATGCTTAAAATGTATATATTCATCAACTTATAAAGTTGAGCTTATCGCGTTGTGTCAAGCAAATGGATTGTATTCAATATTGTCGGCCTTAACTATGAGCAATAAGTTTGAGAGTGGAGTGCCAAAACTCGAACTCTTAATCTATGCTATAATACCATTTTAAGAAGTCCAATTTAGGCTTCATTTGTTTTGAGAGATTTTTTTTTCTGAAAAAAATATTTATCTCAATTTTCAGTATTTGGATTGTTTAGGAAAATGAGTTAATCGACATAAAACATTTATTTAAATTTAGAAAAATGAATTTTCTCTTTTGACAATCAAAAATCATTTTTCAAAATATTACTCGATATTGGTACATGGACCAGAGATTCTGCACTTGGGCTTGAGATTGACTAAGTTACTATGGCAAATAAATAAACGTACTTTAGACCCAAAAAGAAAAACGTACTCGTGAAGTTTTTAAAAGGTAATGCTAAATATGACAATTCTGACCACTCAAATTTACCAAAAATAGAACCGATAAATAAGGCAATAAAAAACATAAATGGCTTGGAATAAAGCAAGTAAATCAGCGTGAGCCATCTTGGGCGATATTAAAACGCCTGGATATTAAACTGACAGCGACAGGGCAGGACACTGAGAGCAATAAAGGAAAATGTCAAAAAATACTCTTACAAGTTTCTTAAAATAGAGAATATTTTTTGCGAAATCAATTAAGCATAAAAGTTTGATGGATTTAATTGTATGGGTCTAAGTTGGCCCGGCCATGATGGGCCTAAAGGCCCGGCCCACGGGAATAAGGCCCGTGGAAGGGAAACCTATAAAAGGGATGAGAGAGAGAAAGAACGTGCCTCTTGACATAATTAACGTACGTTCTCTTTTCTTCCAAAGTTCTCTCTCTCCAAGAAGCGACGCCGTCTCCCATTCAACGGCGATTCTTCGACATCGGATCGAACTGGACTGATTCCTCTTCCTCTTTACGGCGTCGGTGTCTAATCTGTGGCTAACAAGGTACGCTCGAATCCGTGGTGTGCTTTTGATCGGTGATACGTGACATTTCCGGGCTTATCTTCCGCATATGATTTAGGGGTTCGGTTTAAGTGCCGAATCCGGTTTTCGGGGATCCGTTATTCTCAACATTGGTATCAGAGCCCATGTTCGCGTTTTCCCGACTTGTTTGTTGTTTGATGATTGATTTTTCGCAAAAAGCAATTCGGCCGTACGGATCGGGGCGAGAAATCCCGACACCCGAGCGTTGTTCGCCCATTTTTCCGATTTTTCGTAAGTCGAAATCGAAATCTGATGGCATAGGGAGGAAGGCGACGTCGAGACGAGTCCGGCGACATGTCGCACGCCGCAGGACAACGCCGCACGCGCCCCCACGCGCGGCCAGAAGGCGCTGCGCGTGGGCGCGCGCGCGCGCCTGCACGCGCTGGTTTGTCCGGCGCGTGCGGCACACGCGCCGGTGGCGAACCGGCGCCTGCGCGCCGCCGGCGGCGAACCGGCACGCGCGGTCCACGGACCGACGCGCGTGCGACGCGTCATCATGACGTCACCCAACGGCTCGGTAACCGCCGAGGTGACGTCATCGCCGACGCGTCAGCGCCGACGTCCGTTGGCCGGGCGGTCACCGGCGCCGGCGACCCGACCGGCGACCCGACCCGCGACGCCCGGCACGCGCGCGGCACGTGCCAGCTGACGTCTGCGTGACGTCAGCCCGCGCACGCGCGCGGCACGTGCCGGTCGGTTCGTCCGACCGGCCCGACCGGGAGACCGGTCCGACCGGTCCGACCCGACCGGCCCGGCCCGACCCGGTGATCGACCCGTTGACCTCGGTTGACCGTTGACCTGGCGTTGACCGTTGACGACCGTTGACCGCGACCGTTGACCGTTGACTTCCGTTGACCGTTGACCGACGACCGTTGACCGTTGACCAAAAAAAAAAAAAAAAAAAAATTTGTTTCTTTTTTCAATTATGTCTATGTGGATTATATGTAATCCATTTTAATTGTTCTGCATTTGTTGCAGGAACAATGCCTCCCCTTCAATTACGCACGCCTATTCGCGTAATTACCGATAAACAAAAGGCAAGGCTTTCGAGTTGATAGGCGACGACCGATTATCGATGGGAGAGTGGTGACATAATTGATCATGTTCTTGAAGTCAACGGAAAGATACAAGAGGTCATATGGAATGGTCGTCCCATGCCACAGTCAGAGATGGTGCGATTTTTCATTAACACTCTTCCACCTGAATGGCAAGATGTGTTGAATCGCATATGGGATGTCAACGGAGCTGCTTCATACAAGAAAATTGTGATGATTTTTGTTAAAGAATTTTACTGCATTGTTACAAGGGAAAAGATCCAGAATTTGAATGAAAGAGGATCTTTCCCAGTTCGTGTGCTGGCTTGGCGTTAGATGTATTGGCTGTTTTTGGTTTAGTGTTCTTTGTGGACATATTATGTAATGTTAACTACCTGATTGTTGTTGATGTAGCAACCTATATGTTAGTGGTATTATATGAAAGCATTTTTATTATATTGTATGTCAATTATCATTTGCTTTCTCGCTATTGTTCTTTGGTTCTTTGTGGGTAGTTAGATGTGGGTAATTAGTGAAGTTTTTGTAGCTTCATAGAATTGATTTTGCATATGACAATCATATAAATGATAGTTTTAAGTTAGGTTTTTGGAGGATGATTGGAAACGTAGTGACCTTTTGATTCTAAAACCTTACTTAAAATTACTCATTAATATGATGGGTCTCAGTGCAAAAGGGATGCATAAATAATAGGCATTAATAACTCGTGCATATATGTCGATGTGTTCGGATCAATGGCTTCACCACAAAAAGCATAGTTGCCGAGCTGAACAAAGGAGAAAAGCTCAATGGTGACAACTATGAAATTTGGCAAATGAAAATTCAATATGTGCTGGAAAAGCAAAAAGCACTAAAAGCTCTTGACCATGTTATGGAAGATCTAGAGGATGCTTTGTGCGCCACCTTGAGCTAGGCGATCATCGCCTCAAGGCATTAGA
The DNA here is from genome assembly GCA_014182565.1 of Eucalyptus marginata. NCBI lineage: Eukaryota > Viridiplantae > Streptophyta > Magnoliopsida > Myrtales > Myrtaceae > Eucalyptus > Eucalyptus marginata. Next base: position 20,768,634 of record CM024585.1, on the reverse strand, counting down.
GCGGGAGACGATATTTTCTGTGTTGCATTAAGCTCAGAAGGGGCTTCATGCTCTAAGCGCAAGCGCATTGATTCGTTCAATATGTGGAAATGCAAGGGATCAAGTCCTCCTTGCAAGAAACCAAAAAAATTAACCAACAAAAGAGAGGAAAACGTCCTCATGTGAAGAATATATCAAGGGTGAAATGTTACAACTGTGACCAGAAGGGTCACTATGCCCGCGATTGTCGCGAGCCAAAGAAGGTACATACCCTTTGTACAATTGGGAACTTTGCATATGTGTCAAGTTCTGTATTCTTGACTGAATCTAATCCTCTGTGGACTGTGGATTCAGGAGCGACAGACCATGTAGCGAAGGATAGAGGATCCTTCGTGGAATTCCGACGAGTACCAACTGGAACTAAGTGGATCTATGTGGGAAACAACTCTAGAGCTGAAGTGAAAGGAATTGGCACATGCCAACTCAATATGCGTGGTGGACGCACTTTGTTCCTTCATGATGTATTGTATGCTCCGGAGATTCGTCGGAATTTAGTGTCTGTTTTAGTGTTGGTTAAATTAGGTTTTAAGTTGAACTTCCATAATAGAGGTGTAGATTTGTATTTGGATACAAACTACTATGGTCATGGTTATTTTCTGGATGGTTTTATTGTATTAGATATTGATTATGTTAATGCAAATGTTTGTTATTCCCTTCTCACGTCTCATAATTCATATGATAATGATGTGAATGTGTGGCATGCTAGACTTGGTCATATTGGCCAACAACGTATGAATAGACTAGCCAAAGAGGGCTTGTTGGGCAACATTGAAAAAGTCGATTTGCCTATCTGTAAGCATTGCCTAGAAGGGAAAACGACAAGGAAACCATTTGGAAAGGGTAAAAGAGCTGAATATCCTCTGCATTTAATCCATACTGACGTCTGTGGTCCAATGAATGTGAGAGGAAGGCATGGGGCTGTTTATTTCATCACTTTTATAGATGATTATACTCGATTCGGATATGTCTATTTGATTTCTCATAAATCTGAAGCAATAAGTTGTTTCAAAAGGTTTATGAACCTGGTAGAGAATCAATTAGACAAGAAAATAAAAGCATTGAGATCCGATCGAGGTAAAGAATATTTATCTGATGAGTTCAGAAAATTATGTGATGAAAAAGGAATAGAAAGACAGTTGTCTATTCCATATACTCCTCAACAAAATGGTGTTGCGGAGAGAAGAAACAGAACCCTACTGGAAATGGTTAGGTCCATGATGGCGCATGCTAACTTACCTATTACCTTTTGGAGTGATGCGTTGTTAATCGCTGCCTATATACTTAACCGTGTGCCTTCCAAATCGCTTACTTCCACTCCATATGAGTTATGGACAGGTAGAAAACCGGACTTAAGTTTTCTTAAGCCATGGGGTTGTGCTGCCTATACACATGAGTCCTCTCACAAGTTTGGGAAATTGGGTCCCGAGAGGAAAGAAGAGTATTTTCATAAGATACTCGGAACACTCAAAAGGGTATGTGTTCATAGGTGAGCAGGAAAGTGGGAGTATAACTGAATTTGAATCACGGGATGTCACATTCTTAGAGGATGAATTTCCTAAGAAGGGCGAAATAGGGGAAGATCACTCCCTATTTGAAACATTGGATCAAGATAATGATCTCGGTGAAGTTCGTCCAAGTGGGAGTAATATGAGAAGTGATGAATTGAATTCAACTCATTCTCAATTGCAACCACTTAATGAGACGACATCATCATTACCTAATCCAAGTGGGAGCATAATGGGGAATAATGTGCAAAGTGTACAATCTCCCATACGGCGAACAAGTCGCCAAAGTATTCCCCGTCGACGTTTTGACATTGAAGGGGAAACTTTTATGGTTGCTCCACAAGATGAGGATGAGCCAAGAAATATTAATGAGGCTCTTAATTGCCCTAGTAAGGAAAAATGGATTCATGCAATGGAAGAGGAAATGGAGTCAATGAAATCAAACCAAGTCTCGGGAACCGGTTGATCTTCCAAAAGGACGCAGAGCTATTGGGAACAAGTGGGTTCTCAAAATAAAGCGAAAGGCTGATGGCTCGATAGAAAGGCATAAGGCTCGCCTTGTGGCGAAGGGGTATAATCAACGGAAGGAATTGATTATGAAGATACGTTTTCTCCCGTAGTGAGATTTACCTCGATTCGCATTATTCGGCAATAGTAACTAGTATGGATCTTGAGTTACATCGATGGATGTAAAGACTGCTTTCCTCAATGGAGAATTAGAGGAAGAAATATACATGGAACAACCTACTGGTTTCATAGTGGAAGGCCAAGAAGAAAAAGTATGTCGACTTTTGAGATCGATATACGGCCTAAAAGCAGATCATCAAGACTATGGTATATACGTTTTCATAATGCCATAATGGCATATGATTTTACAATGATTGATGAGGATCATTGTGTGTATATCAAAAGATCCAAAGATCAATTTGTGATCATATCATTATATGTTGATGATATACTAATTGCCGGAAGCAATATGGAGTTTGTTAATACTTGTCAAGAGTTGGTTGTCTTCCAACTTTGAGATGAAGGATATGGGTGAGGCTGCATACATTCTTGGAGTTAAGATTTCAAGAGATCGTTCGAAGAGATCGTTGTCTCTTTCGCAAGAAACATATATAAATAAAGTTCTTGAACGATTTCGTATGCAAGATTGTAAACCCATAGACACTCCTATTGCGAAAGGTGAAGGATTGAGCCATAGATCGTGTCCGAGGACTCCACAAGAGAAGGAACAGATGAAACATGTTCCTTATGCTAGTGCAGTTGGGAGCTTGATGTACGCTATGATGTGTACAAGACCCGACATATGTTTTGCGTTGGGATGGTGAGTAGATACCAATCCAATCCAGGTCCAAGCACATTGGAAAGCCGTGAAGAGAATACGAGGTATCGAAGGGAACTGCTGATTTCAAGTTGAATTACCAAGGAAAGGATCTGCGACTTGAAGGCTATTCAGATGCTGATTGGGGAGGAGATTTAGATGAAAGAAAATCTACCTCTGGTTTTGCTTTCTTATTGAACAATGGCGCCATATCATGGAGCAAAAAGAAGCAAACGTGTATAGCCTTGTCCACGATGGAAGCTGAGTTCGTGGCATTATCGCCAGCGATACAAGAAGGAGTTTGGCTTAAGAGATTTTTGGATCATTTAGGTGTTAATGAGAAAGCTGCACATCCATTATTGGTTAACCGTGATAGCCAAGCAGCTATAGCGTACACCAAAGATCCAAAATATCATGGCAAGACCAAACATATAGATACCAAGTATAACTTTGTAAAAGATATGGTTGCACGAAAGGATGTGAACTTGCGGTACATATCTACGCATAGAATGGTAGCAGATCCTATGACAAAGCCAATACCTAGAGATGTGTTTTGTGGTCATGTAAAATCTCTAGGATTGCGTAGAGTCGATGTGTTGGATTGAAATTTCCCCGAGTTGTTCACATGTATGAACTAGTGTTGTTTCATTATTAATGCCTATGAATCTTTTGTTTGATCTTTATGCATCTTAATGCTTAGTGCATTATATTATGTTGAGAAAGTATGTCGGACAGATAAGAGATTAGCCCTCTCACACGGGTAATCGCCTCTATTTACTATGTGATAAATAGAGATGAGACCGTTTTTAAGCTTATTATCTAGGTGATAATCGAGAGCTCAAGCTTAAAATACATATGTCGCCTTAACTGAGTGTTAAGATGAGGACATAGTACTTATGATGTCCGAAAGTAAAATAACCCACACATTTTACTTTATCTCCGTCTAAGATGCCGATGTGAGTTCGATGAATTTTGTGAATGAGTAAATACGTGAACTCAAGTTAGACATTGGGTATGTCTGAACTATCATCTGTACGGTATTGAAATATGTAGACATACGCTCCATGGGAAAGGAGTTAATACCGTAATACGTATTTCATACTACGTATGCATGACACGACCTATAAGAGTGGCAAAAGTTTGATCTCAACTTTTATGCCGTATGAGACTCTTGAGGAATAGAGTTCCTCAATTTTCTTGTGCCCTCATGACTTTTACTTATTCTCAAGATTTCAATTTAGTGTTTGCTATCTTAGAATGTTGCCAATGGTCATGAGTTGATTCGATCTAATGGGACATTTCTAGAAAAGCAAGTTGAACTGAAATTGAGAGTTTGAAGGAAAGAGGAAGATCGATTTTGGAGAATCACATTGTAGTTTTGTATTCACTGGTCGACCAATTATGATTGTCTTTGGGATAATCATAATTGTGAATACAATAAATATATCATTGTTCAAAAGAGATCAAGAGAGATATAAATGTGATCGATCGATCTAGGGTACTGCATACTAAATTTACTCGGAATGTGACGCCCATTATGAGCTGCCATATATTCCTAACGATGTATAGCAACGAGCTCTCAAAGTATGCTTTGGTCGCACGGATTATTCACCGGTATGAATGTTGAAAGAGGAAAAGAGGATTTTCAATTGATGGGCCTAAGTTGGGCCTATCCGCCCATGTTGGTTTTGGTCCACCATGTGCGAGTGGGAGATGATGGATTTAATTGTATGGGTCTAAGTTGGCCCGGCCATGATGGGCCTAAAGGCCCGGCCCACGGGAATAAGGCCCGTGGAAGGGAAACCTATAAAAGGGATGAGAGAGAGAAAGAACGTACCTCTTGACATAATTAACGTACGTTCTCTTTTCTTCTAAAGTTCTCTCTCTCCAAGAAGCGACGCCGTCTCCCATTCAACGGCGATTCTTCGACATCGGATCGAACTGGACTGATTCCTCTTCCTCTTTACGGCGTCGGTGTCTAATCTGTGGCCAACAAGGTACGCTCGAATCAGTGGTGTGCTTTACGATCGGTGATACGTGACATTTCCGGGCTTATCTTCCGCATATGATTTAGGGGTTCGGTTTAAGTGCCGAATCCGGTTTTCGGGGATCCGTTATTCTCAACAAAGTTTAAGTCAATGGATTGGAGGAGACAACATGTACTTGAAAAACTGGAAAATCGCATATTTAATGGCGGGGGTATTACCCCAATCATGTGAAAGAAGAAAGGAATCAGCTGACTGCTCACCGAACTCTATGTTTTGTAAATAATAATAATAATAATAATTTTCAAAAAAATTCCTAAAAATAATTTCTTAAAATAATTAGTTTATAAAAATTATTTTTAATATCAATAAGAACTTACATTTAAGTATCTTCGTGAATAATATAATTATTTTTGTTCATTCATTTTTAAGAAAAATATTTTTTAATTTGGGTTAATATTACGAAAAAGTCCAAACTTGTACACTTATAACGGATTTATCTTAAACTAATTTTTTTAACTACAAAAATTTCAAAACTAGTATATTTGTGATAAATTTACATTCCTTTGGCTTCCGTTAAGTTGGATTAATAATTAGTACATTTGTGAATGTAGAATAAAACATTAAACTGATACATTTGTCATCCAATTCAGTAATTTGACATTAAAATTTCACGAAAACTAATAGATGATAAATTTGACCAGTTTAGGGTTTTTTATAGTCAAAAATTAATTATCAAAAAATTAATTTAGGATAAATTTATCATATATGTATCAATTTGAAATTTTTCGTGATATTAACTTTTAAATTATTTGGAACCAACGAAAACTACTTGAAAAAAAGGATTCCTCGTAATCCTCGAGTCCAGCTCGATGAAATTACCTTCCCCAAGTGGCATTGGCAAGTGACAAGAATACAAAACAATCCTCGCTGCCGGCCCAAAAGTGAAAACAAGTCAACACCACCGTTCCAACTCTGCACGGAGCATCTGCAAAGTCCAATCTCCGTCTGAAATCTCCATAGCAGAGAGAGAGAGAGAGAGAGAGAGCAGAAAAAGATGGAGCTGGAGCGGCTGAGGGAGGCGGTGGAGGAGGTGGAGCTGGTGGACGGCCACGCGCACAACCTGGTGGCGCTCGATTCCACCTTCCCTTTCGCGAAATGCTTCACCGAAGCCGAAGGCGAGGCCTTATCCTTCGCGCCTCACTCTCTCCCCTTCAAGGTAAAAGAGTTCTTGGTTGAATCTTGACGTCGAATGTGTTTCGGTGGACAAGGTAGGTGTTGCCCAAAGAGTTGGCGAAAGGATTAGTCGTCGAGGTAGCAGCGTAGGAGCCCTGCAGGAGATTAAATTTGAATGTACTTGTCAGAAAGTTGACTATTTGGCTTGGATACGTATCCTTGGCAGGCGCAGAATTTTAATTGATTTTCTTCTAAACTTTACATTAAGTCTTCGGGAACGGAAAAAAAAACTCTTTGAAGTTTGAATTATTTTCCACCTTAATCGGCAAGAAAGAAGGTGCTGACAAGTTATTCATACAAGGACTATAAATACACGGATTCATAAGAGATAAACTTTTGACATGAATTTCGTATATGACAGGCAAAGAACAAGATGGCTTCTTAAAACTTGCATCATAACAACTCTAGTTTGTCCATTCAGAGAAATCTGAGGGATATCGCCGAGCTCTATGGCACAGAGTCATCTCTGAAGGCAGTTGAAGAATATCGTAGAACAGCAGGCTTGCAGTCCATTTCCTCATTATGTTTCAAAGCTGCAAGAATATCTGCTGTCCTAATCGATGATGGACTGCAGTTGGACAAAAAGCATGACCTCAAATGGCACAAAAGTTTGGTTCCAGTTGTTGGCCGTATATTGAGGATTGAACGCTTGGCAGAGGAGATTCTTAATGAGGTAAGAAATGCTGTTTCATGACCTCAACTTGTTTGTGCATTGTACCTTCTCGACTTATTAGTTCAGTGGATCACCTTCTAATGTTTCATTCTACTCCAATGCTTTTATCATATTGTTCTATTTACAAAAAACAAGGAGCACCAATTTTTTCTTTTTATGTTCTGTATCAGGTTTGCAAAAACTGAAAATCCACTTATATTGCATGGATATTTGTGATGAGTCCTTCAAAAAGGTTATACGCTGGCGAGGTAAGCTGATATTATTATAAAGATGCAAACCTCTGATTTCATTTTGATTGCTGATGTTTATGTCATGAGAAGCTGATCCCCTGAATTGTTTAGAAAAAGAAAGGAGTATATCATCATTCCAGCTTTCTGGCTGGAGGAGTCACTTTTGCGGCTGGAAGGTTAGTAGCAGAGCATGGAGTACTTAAGGTACAGTGCACATTTTGTTGTGTTTTTTTAATTTTTTTTTCTTTACATTCTTCTAAAATTAGATATGCACTTTTCTAGTTTTAGTTCCAATTACAATCTCCCTTTCTACGTTCCAAGTCCTAGATGCAAGTTTTTCTTTTTTTTCCCTGTTATTATCCTTGGATCATTCACAGAAATCTTACAAAAATAATCTCCTTATTTGAGTTTAACAACATATAGATGTTGTTAGCTCTTATGAATTGGTTGCGGAGCGCTGTTGAAAAAGAGATTGAAAATGACATGTCATGCCTTATGGTAGCTCTTGTTATACATACCCTCTCTGCTTTAATGTCTAGAAATGGTTTCTTGTTGTTCCATTTGCTGAGATATGCAACAAGGTGAAGGTCATTGAGAGCCAATTAAAACTGCAATCCGATATACAAGTATTTTGTTGAACTGTTGGCATTGTCAAACTTTATTGTCCAAAGCTGCCTGAGAAGCATGTTCAGAAGACCTATTTCATCCTCTATAACAACTAAGCTTCACATCATAGTTATGTTAACGTAAAATCTACAAATAGATCTTTGAGCCGTCATGTCGTCTTTCCTTAAATGATCCTGCATGCAGCTTCTTCTCCAAGATTTCCTATAGAAGAATCACCTCCTGTTACCTGTACCCTTATAATGCATCCTGCTACTGGATGGCAAAGCAAAAACCGAATCAACAATTGGACACGCGTTTATTTTTAAAAGGAATTGTCGGTTAGGGACTTGATATTTATCTATCTGAAAGTTTCTCATGCTTTCTTTGGTGTGCTGGAAAGCATTAACGATCTTTTTAAATGTCAAGAGTCTTGGCTAGTCTGGAGTTATTTGTCGGTGTGAACTGACTCTGGGCAAGTCAAGACAGTTCAGGATAGAGCATTAATTCATTCATTGTTTTCTTGATAAATTATCAGCTCTCAAGCTTTAGCTTTTAATGCAGTCTTACCATCAACATAATGACTGCTAAAGCTGGCATGACATCTGTGTTGGTTTTTATGGTGCCTGACACTGGCTTGTTTTGTTTTTCCAAGTCCATCTCTGCTTATAGTGGACATTACCGACCAACTGAAGATAGACTCGACAGCTTCATATCCTTTCTGAAGGAAAATGGAGTCAACCTGGATGAAGTCGAGGTAGTTGTTCTCCTTTCTTCCACTGAAAACTGTCTCTGTCTAAATGCGCGAGGTTTTCTTCTTCTTTTGAACAATATTGAAATCCACAGAATTCAACTCTTTCAGAGAGGTGAAGCATCCAGTGAAAGTCATGGACTGTATCATGATTTCAATATAGTATACAGCCCAATTCAGAATTGGCTGGTCTTTGCACACCTAATGCCTGTGGAAAGCATTCTAATTGCTCTTCTTTCCCTTTTTAATATTTGACACCTAATAATCCTGTTATACATTATCAGTACATCCATGATTGGGTGCAATTGGAACGCACCGTTTCATCTTGATATGCTATGATGGAAAGACACCCTTTTGAAAGGGTATGCGGGAGTCATATAAAAGACTCCTAAAGACAACCGTTGGCATGGTTGGTAGAACATATGCTCAGAAATTCCTCTCCCTTTCCATCAAAGAAAAGAAGGCATTTCATTTCATCTTTACAAGAACAATTGGCATTTACGCTGTGGAAATCGAGTGCTTTTCTTGTGATTGCATTCAGACCAACGTGAAGTATTTTTGTTCATGATTCATCCGCAATTCAACGTTCGTTCCGGGGTTAATTGTTGTTTGCGCATCGGGTAAAGGTAAGTCATCTTCCGCCGACTTGAATTCCAACATTGGTATCAGAGCCTGGTCGTGATTTCTGCCTTGTTTTCATCGAATTTTCTCGTTTACCATTTGATATCGAGATCAAGAGTATGAAATCTACACTATTTGAATGTTCATTGCTCAGAATTGCTATCTGAATTGTCGAAAACGAACTGAAGCGAAGAACGGGTTTCAGGGCCGCAAACACATGTATGGTTTTGGCCATTTTTCAAAATATTTTTTCGGCCAAAATAAATTTTGAAATATACAGGGTGAAAGTACTCGTCAAGACAAGTCCGTCGATAGGTCAAACGCTACCGCAGGATACCGCACGCGCCCACACGTGCGACCAGAAGCGGCGGTGCGTGGGCGCCACGCGATCAACACGCTAGGAAGGCCAGCGCGTGAGCGTCACACGCACATCGGCGAACCGACGCGTGTTGACGTCACGGATGACGTCATCCAACCGTCGGATGACGTCATCGATGACGTCACCGCTAGCGGCAGTTGGCCGGCCATCGACCCGACCCGAGACCCAACCCGTGGCCCAACCCGGACCTGACCTGGCCATTGACCGGTCAACGATCGGACTGGTTGACCGGTCCGGCAGTCAAACCAGTCAGACCGGCCAGGAGCCGTTTGGCTCGCTAGCGCGTGCGCCACACGCGCCGCGCACTCAAGCGACGTGTGTTGGCACGTGGAAGCTCCAATAGGAGCGTGGTTGGTGGCGTTTGGTTTTTATATATGTGCTCTACACTGTGGTATATTTATTTTATATTTTTGGGTTTTATAAATGTATGAAAATGTGTAGGGAACCCTAAGTACGTGTATTTTGGGGTTTTAAATGCACAGTTTATTCTTTTTGACCTATATTTTCTTGTGGTTTTGGAAATACAGTAGCTTGCCTATATGAAAATGATGTCATATATGTTGTGTAGAGCTTGGTTCGATGGTAGCATGTATATAGTTTAATATACTTGCAATTTTCTAGTTCTAAGAAAATCCGAACAATGGTAGGAAATCCTTGTTTTTCCGTTACATGTTGAATTGCGGTTTTGATTGTAGTTACAGCATGATTATTGTTTGTACGTTAGTTTACATCATGCTATGCTTTGTTGTTAATGGAAAAATGTAGAAATACATGAGGTCATGTAATTATTTTTCCTAGTGGGAGTTCGTAGGTTGGTAGAATTCGAAGGAGTTCTCATTTAGAACTTAAAATTTCTGCAAATTAAACTAATTAATGATAATAAAACAATCATACATGGGAGCTTATTGGGAACATAGTGAACTTTCGTTTCTGTATCTTTTGTTGAATTATCATTAATTTAGTTTGTCTTTGCTACAAATTAAATATGTGTATTACTCTGAAAAGTGTGCTAGTATTGATTCTGCGTTTAGTATGTCAATATGTTAAGAGCAATTGATTATGGCTTCAACATCCAAGACCATTGTGGCTGACCTCAATAAGGGTAAAAAGCTAAACGGTGACAATTATAATATTTGGCACCGAAAGGTTTAGTACATCCTTGAGAAGCAAGAGGTTTTGGAAACCCTCAACCATACCATGGATGAACCTAAGCATGGAACTTCAGCTCAACACAAGAGAAATCTAGAAGCTTATTAAGCTTGGAAAAAGAAAATAGCATTGCTCGCATCACGTTGCTGAGCTATATGCAAGATGATATCATGTGTAAATTTGAAAGTTATGATAAAGCTCAAACAATGTGGGTTGCCTTGAAAGATAAGTTTGGGGGTACATCTGCCACTAAGTTGAGGAGACTCACCATCAAGTTTGATACATACCAAAAGTGCCCAAATGTAATGATGAGGTATCATCTTCGGGAGATGTCAAACATGATTCGTGAGCTTAAGTCGGCAGGTCACTCCCTTATTGATGACCAGCAAGTTCAGGCTATTATAAAATCTCTTCCTGACAATTAGGAGCATATGAAGATCAATATAACACATAATGAGAATATTGTCACTTTTGATGATATAGCACGTCATTTGGAATTAGAGGATGAGCGCTTAGAGGCTGCGAGATCCTCTACCCATGCTTATGTTATTGAATTGAGTTCACTCAAAGCTTCGGGCTTCAAGCGCAAAAGGAATCATCAATTCAACAATAAAGGGAAGAAGACTGATAAGGCACCTAAGAGGGCTAAGACCTTCCAACGCAAGAAGCGTGGTAGGAAGAAGAATAAGGCCAAGATGAAGTGCTACAATTGTAGCAAGATGAGTCACTTTGCTCATGAATGCACTGAGCCGAAAGAGGTACCCTATAACTCCATTACTTTAAGTAATGCTTTCGTTTCTAACACTGTGATGCTTGCTAAATCTCATCCAATGTAGACTGTAAACTCGAGCAACAGATCACATAGCTAGAGACCAAGAAGCATTTGTGGAGTATCGTCGGATACAGCCTGGAAGAAGATGGATATATGTTGGGAATAATTCAAGAATTGAAGTGAAGGGTATCGGCACATATAAATTAATTTTACATGATGGTCGAAGCCTATTCCTACATGATGTCTTCTATGCTCCGGATATTCGACGAAACTTGGTCTCTATAGTTGTTCTTCTTAGCCTAGGTTATGTATTGAATTTCCATGGTGATTGTGTTGATATCTTGTTTGGAATAGTTTATTATGGTTTAGGTCATGTATTAAATGGTTTTATAGTGTTAGACATTGACTATGATTAGTACAATGTTAATGTTGATGGTTGTTTTTCTTTAATTGCATCTTCTAGTGATGTTGAGATTGATGCAAGTACTTAGCATGCTAGATTAGGTCACATTGGGTTGCAAAGAATGCAAAGATTAGCTAAAGAATGCCTTTTTAAGGTCACTCACTAATGTTAATCTACCCGTATGTGAACATTGTCTAACGGGAAAAGCAACTAGAAAACTATTCGATAAAGGGACTAGAGCCGAATTTCCGAATTTCCATTGCAACTCATACATTCTGACATTTGTGGTCCTTTGAATGTGAGGACGAGGCTTGGAGTCTCATATTTTATTATTTTCATAGATGACTTCACACGTTTCGGTTATGTCTTTCTGATATCCCAAAAGTCAAAAGCATTAGACTGCTTTAGATGATATATAACGATGGTAGAAGATCAGTTGGATAAAACAATAAAGGCATTGAGAACTGATTGTGGACGTGAGTATATATCTAAGCAATTCAAGACTCTTTGTGATGAAAAGGGAATTGTACGACAATTAACTATTCCTGGTACTCCACAACAAAATGGGGTAGCTGAAAGAAGGAATAGAACTCTATTGGAAATATTTAGGTCTATGATAGCGCAAACAAATTTACCTATCTCCTATTGAGGAGATGCATTATTGACTACTACATATGTACTTAACCGAGTGCCCTCAAAATCGGTCACTTCCACCCCTTATGAATTATGGATTGGTAGAAAACCAAACTTGAGTATTTTACGTCCATGGGAATGTGCAGCTTATATTCATGAATCTTCCCATAAATATGGCAAATTAGGCCCTAGAGGGAAGAAATGTATCTTTATAAGATATATTGAACACTCTAAATGATACGTGTTCATAGGTAACAAGCTGATGGAAGTGTGACCGAAATGGAATCACGAGATATCACATTCTTGGAAAACGATTTTCCTAGTAAATGTGAGATTGATAAGAACTTTCAATTATATGAGATGGAAGATCCTAATAACACACCCACTAATGTTGTAAAGGGAAATGAAGATTTACCTCAACACACAAATACCTAGTGGGAGTGTTGCATAGCCTGACGAATTGAATTCAAGAGAAATTCAATTGCATAAAAGTAATCGTAAAAGTATTCCTCATCGTTGTTTTGAGATTGAAGGGGAAGTATTTATGATTGCTCAGAAAGACGATGCCGAACCTAAGACTGTTCAAGAGACTCTCATCCTCTTATAAGGAAGAATGAAGAAAAGCTTTGGAAGATGAAATGAAGTCAATGAGAGCAAATCATGTCTTGGACTTGGTTGATCTACCACCTAATCGTAAGGCCATTGAAAACAAATGGGTCTTTAAAATTAAGCAAAGTGCAGATGGATCCATTGAAAAGTATAAGGCTCGTCTTGTGGCAAAAAGTTATACTCAACAAGAGGGTATAGACTATGAGGAAACTTTTTCACCAGTTGTAAGGTTTGCCTCAATACGCATTATCCTAGCCATCGTTGCACATTTGGACATTGAATTACATCAAATGGATGTAAAGACGACAATTCTCAAAAGAGAACTAGATGAGGAAATCTATATGAAGTAATCAGTAGATTTCATAGCTAAAGATCAATAACATAAAGTTTGCAAGCTTCATTACTCAATATATGGCCTTAAACAATCATCTAGATAGTGGTATCTTCTTTTTTCATCAAGCCATAACAACTTTTGGTTTCATGATGATCGAAGAAGATCACTGTGTCTATGTCAAGCGGTCCGAAAATAAATTTGTGATTTTATCACTTTATGTAGACGATATCCTATTGGCTGGAAATGACAAGGTTTTGGTTTTTACCAGAAAAGAATGGTCGTCCTCCAATTTTAAAATGAAAAGACGTGGGAGAAGCTGCTCGCCCCATCTTTCCTCCTGAGGAGAGGTTCGGTTTCAAACCCGATTCGAACAAGAGAAGTACGCCATGCTAATGTGCCTTGGATGATCCACATCTCAGGGTCAGGCGCTGATGAGCACATTGAACTATCCATGTGGCTGAGAGCCCTCACAGCCCAGGCACAACGACGCAATTATCAGGGGCGCGCTCTATCACTGAGCTAATAGCCCATCGTGCGGGCCTCCCACCAAGGCCCGCTATGTCAAAAGCGAGAGAAACCCCATCCCCCTCTTTCCCTTTTTCGCCTCCATGTCGCCACGCGGGAGGGCCATGGGGACGTCAAAAAGGGGATCCTATCAACTTGTTCCGACCTAGGATAATAAGCTCGTGAGCTTGGTCTTATATATTAGGAGTTAAGATCGAAAGAAATCGATCAATGAAACTCCTTACTTTATCACAAGAGTCTTATATTATGAAGATTCTTGAACATTTCAATGTGCAGCACTGTAATCCCATTGATACCCATGTCATGCAAAGTGAAGGCCTAAGTACTGAGATGTGTCTTAAGACTCTAGAAGAAATTAAAGTAATGGAAATTGTTCCTTACGCTAATGCGGTCGGAAGTTTGATGTATGCTATGATGTGTACTGGACCCAACATATGTTATACCATGGGATTGGTGAGCTGATATCAATCAAATCCCAGTCAAGCACAATGGAAAGCAGTGAAGATGATCTTGAGATACTTGAAGGACACCATGGACTATCGACTTTGTTTCCAAGGGAGTGATTTACGTCTATTAGGCTATTCAGATGCTGATTGGGGTGGAGACCCAGATGAGCGTAAATCAACTTCTGGATATGCGTTCTTGCTCAATGGAGGTGCGATTTCTTGGAATAGTAAGAAATAGACATGCACAGCCTTATCTACGATGGAGGCAGAATTTATTGCATGCTCTGCCGCAGTGCAAGAAGTAGTATGGCTAAAACGTTTCTTGAAAAATTTAGCCACTGTTACCGAGGTTCCAAGACCGGTAATAGTTTATTGCGATAGTCAAGCAGCCATTGCCTATGTGAAAGATCCCAAGTATCATGGAAGGACGAAACACATTGACATAAAGAACAACTTCATAAGAGATATAATACATTTCAACCAATAGAACGGTTGCTGATTCATTTACGAAGGTTATTCCTAGAGACATATTCTTGACCCACAGGATGTCACTAGGTTTGCATAGAATGTGATATGTGTTTTTGTAGAGGATCATTGGTTTATGTATATGTGGACATATGTATTGTACTTGTTTATTTATTAGTGACTTGATGTTTTATCAATAAGTACAAATACATTATGAGACTAGCACATACATACATATATTATTGAAAAGTATGTCAGCAGACAATGATTGGCTCACTCACACGAGCAATCACCTCAAGTGCTATAGTTAGCACGTTGAGATGAGACATTATGTACAAGTAAATGCTGAAGAGCAAGTTTAGTACATAAAATAATATGTCGCCTTGATTGGAGTCAAGATGAGGTCTATAATTTGTTAATAATAAGACCGAATATGATAGTCCCGCAATCATGTATGCTTGAAAGATGCCGGATGCGGGTACTTAATTGGGCGCTATAGAAAACGTGCTGATATAGCACTCGAGCTAAACAATAGTACATGAGAAGCATGTGACAATGTTTAGGCTAAGATCCGTATAGTGGATACAAATAATAAATGACATACGCTCTTATAGAAAGAGAAATCAACTATAGCATATAATTCATACTACATGTGCATTGTACGACCGACAAGGGAATGTGAGTAAAATCATCTCTATTTACTCATCGTGTGAGCACTTGAGGTAATTTATAAATTACCTCATTTTGTGCCCTATGTTACTTTTGACTATATTCTCAAAGTGAAAGATTAATGTTGCTACTTTAACATGTTACCGGTGGTCATGAATGGATATGGCCTTATGGGACGTATCTAGGAAAGCAGTTGTTCTGAAATGGAGAGAGACATGAGTGCGAAGGAAGACTATTGTTGTTTTACATCTATCACATGTATTTACTAGTCGACCAATTATATCGCCTTATATGGTTGCGGATATAATTGTAAATATATGGTGTTTTGAGAATAATCAAGTATAGCCTTTAGGGATAGGTATACTTGGATTGATGTAACAAAATATGTCTGGGGCACTGTGAGACATCAATTGTTTATTTCTTTTCAGGATTGTAGCCATTATGTCATCCCTAACATGTGCATAATTTGAGCTCCCAAGTGCAAGTGTACTCACTGGTCGCACGGCTTATTTGCCAGTATGAATTGTTTTGTAAAGTTGATGAATGTTGAATGCCTTATATTCTTGATAGAGCGCTATCAAACCCATCATGTCCGAGTGGGAGATGTTATACTTAATCAGTACGTCCATGATCGGGTGCAATTGGAACGCACCGTTTCGTCTTGATATGCTACAATGGAAAGATACCCTTTTGAAAATGTATGAGGGAGTCATATAAAAGACTCTTAAAGACAACTGTTGGCACGGTTGGCAGAACATATGCTCAAAAATTCCTCTCCCTTTCCATCAAATTAAAGAAGGGTTTCATTTCTTCTTTACAAGAACAATTGGCATTTATGCTATGGAAATCGAGTGCTTTCCTTGTGATTTCATTCAGACCAATGTGAAGTATTTTTGTTCGTGATTCATCCACAATTCAACATTCGTTCCGGGGTTAATTGTTGTTTGTGCATCGGATAAAGGTAAGTCGTCTTCCGCCGACTTGAATTCCTACAAATCCTAATTGGTGTAACTCTCTCTGATGGTTTGTTACATGTCTCATTCCAAATACATAAGGCCAGTGAAGATTATTTATCATATGAAGATAAAAAACCAAGTGTAAGGGGAAGTTCGGTTGAAACTTCAGGAACCCCAGAACTCTCCCAACCTGAAATTCCAAAAGAAGAGATGGAGAGCGTATGTAACGAGTCGACGGAATCCACCATCCCTCAAGAAAAAATCAATTACAAGAGGACCTTGTCCGGGGGCCTTCAAAGCCCCAGAATTGAGGTTCCCAAAACTAAAATCTTGGAAAGAATAAATTCCAAGAGTGCAGCAAAATCGTATCAACCAGGGCATCAACTCTCACTCAAATGGTTAACAGGTGCCGGTCCTAGAATTGGATGTGTTACTGACTACCCAGTAGAACTAAGGCAGCAGGCACTGGAGTACGTTAACCTCTCTCATAGATGTTCCCCTACTCCTTCGACCTATCGAGATGTTCCCATTCTCTCCCCCTCGAGTTTATGTCCCTTTGCATGATTTAGCGATGGTTGTGGATCCTCTACTTGAATCGGAATAATCATTATCCGTCATGTGGTATTGGAAGGTTTTTGTGGATGGAAATATTTCTCTACCTACTGCTCCTAACCTCTCCAAAATGCGCAGAGCATTATAATACATGTGTTTAAATTGTCTAGTAGTCACTGCTCATCCATTATGGGTATCGTGAAGTTTTAAGTGCTCCAACATTGATATCTGATGGCGAGGTGGCGTATTTATAACCTGAGACTTAGTATCATGTGATCAAAGTGACATGACATGTTTTTCATTCGGAAATCATTGTAACTTTGATGCACATACTACTATTTTCTTCTAGAGAATTGTTAGGCTGAAAATATCTCTTGGCAAATATGGTATTTTGTCCTATTTTCTTCTAGAGAATTGTTAGGAAAATATTCCTCAACACATATGGTATTTCATCTCCATCGAAGACCAATTTACTTTGGGGCATTTAGGGTTACTGGTATTGTGAAGTTTTATCTATGACTGTATGCGCTCTGCTTTATTACCAATGCGTCTATCCTGAGAAATTAGTTCCATTTGGCATCTCTGTTCCCATCATCGCGTCTGTTCCTTTTAAGCTCTGGATTAGGAAGAGCATGATGCAAGCCAAGGGTAGGCTTTCTCAAACAGTAGGATCGGGAGAGTGACTCGCACGCGGGAAACAGGACAAACAGAAATTTCAGTATTGCGCAAGCTCAGGAAAACAGTCATATCTTTGTCGATACAATCGGATCGACCTGATTCCAAAGCCAAATGAACAAAGACTTCTGGATTTACAATTTCTCTGTTTTGGGTTTTCTAAAATAAGCACTGTAGGTGGTCGAATTTGGGTTGGAAATAACGAACAAAACAAGAAAAGATAGAAACTTCGTTGGTTGCTCTTCTAGGCCTCCAAGGAAGTTGAGAGGGCACCAATTCTTCTAGATCGATGACTGCAACTCTTCAAGGATGCAGATTTCGAAAGCTCCAACTCTTCAAGGACGAAGTGAAAACTCTTCTAGGTTTTCAAGGGTATGAACTCTATAAGATTCACGATACTTGCTTCAAAGCAAAGTTTTCATTCATCAAAAGTTGTTTTTTTCTTCTACAAGAAATTGGATGTTTATATCGTTAACGAAATAAAAACAGAATGTTGAAACTAGGAAAATAGTAAATAGCATAGAAACTAGAAACTAGTAAAAGCATCTTCATGGCTCCCAAGGTGTCTTTCAAACTTCCGGGATGGACTCAAGATATCGATACGGCTTCTCGGTTTCACCAAGCTTGAATGCGAGCCGATCTTCTTGGTCGAGAGAGCTGGTCTTCAATGCGGGCTGCATCATCCTCCCCATCTTTAAGAATTCGTCCTCGAATTCTCGCCATCATCATCAAAAAAATCTCCCACATAAGGTGTTAAATGTCAAACGTTGAAGATGTCGTGAATCTTCAAATGAGAAGGAAGATTCAATCGATACGCATTAGGATTGATGCGCTCAAGAACTTCGAGAGGTCCAAGCTTTTGATCACTAAGCTTGTTATAACTTCCGATGGGATGCCGTTCCGGTGGCAAATAAGCCCAAACAAAATCTCTAGGTTCAAAGATAACTTCACGCCGTTGCTTGTCGATGTCCGTTTTATAGTCTTTGGCGCACATCTTCATGAATTGTCCTCATTTGAGAAACAATATCGTCAACTTCGCTGCTTGACTTCTCAGCAAAAGGAATTGGTGCAAGATCAAGAGCAGTGTTCGGTTGTCGACCATATATGATCATAAATGGACTATATCCAGTGCTACGGTTCTCGGCACAATTATATGCAAATTCTCCAAGTGACAACCGCGTCTCCCAACAACGGGGATTATTATCGATCAAAGTCCTTAATAGATTTCCCAATATTCGATTGACGACCTCAGTTTGTCCATCCGTTTGGGGATGAAACACAATACTATATTGCAGTTTAGTATCGACATTCTTCCATAGTTGTCACCAAAAATGTTTAAGAAATTTTGTATCCCGATCCAAAGTAATGGTCTTTGGAATGACATGCAACTTATAAACTTCCTTGAAAAATAGCAATACGCGAAGCATCCATAGTTTTTCGACATGGAATAAAATGTGCCATTTTTGAAAATTGATCGACAACAACAAAGATCGAATCCATACCTCTGTTTGTGTGTGGTAGTCCAAGGACAAAGTCCATAGAGATATCCTCCCATGGGGCATGTGGAATCGGCAAGGGCAAATAAAGGCCAGCATCAGTAGCTTGTCCCTTCCCAATTTGGCAACGCCGACACCTCATCACATGTCGATGTACATCATGTTTCATATTTAGTCGGACTCATTCAGTAATGAGCAAGATTCGACGAAGAGGCTCCGGGCATCAAGTCAATTTGATGCTGAATATCTCTCATAGGAGGGAGTCCATTGGGTAAGTCCGTCGGGAAGACATCCTTGAACTCTTCCAAAAGAGGTTGAACTCAATGAGGTACGACAGAGGCAACTTCATTCTTCTCACCTGTTTTATTAAGCAAAATATACAAGATACGAACTCCTTTCAAAGCATCCTTCATATCCTTCATTGTAAGCAACGTAGGGGAGAAGGAATTCTCAACTACAGGAGTTTTCAAAGGTTCCCTACTAGGTGCCAACGTAATCTTCTTGCCTCCAAATTCAAAAGAATATGTATTTCGATAACCATCATGCGTAATCCTCCTATCGAATTGCCATGGTCAACCAAGAATAATGTGACTAGCATCCATCGGTAGAACATCACACCATATATTGTCATTATAAACAGAACCAATGGACAGATTAACAAGGCATCGTTTTGAAATAGTTACCTCAACTCCTCTTCAAGTGGATCCTCAGCATTCTCATCAAAATCATTATCCACCAAGAAGGCTTTACCGGCTGGTCGATTCTTATTGATTCGACAATTGCTAGCACGATGACCCAACTCCCCACAAGATAACAGGTTGCTTCGAAACATGGGGTTGAGTAGAAGGCTTACTAGCAGATTGCGTTGTAGCCTCAGCAACTTTAGCAACGCTAGTGGTACTCTTAGTGGCCCAACTTGCCATGGTAGTTCATTGCTATCTCCAAGAACAAGAGCGCTCCATTTTGAGTGCCCGTTGGTGTGCATCTCCTAAGTCCCAAATGTCGAGGACTTCCAAGGCGTCTTGAATGTAAAATTGAAGACTGTTCAAGTATTTGTTCACAAGCACCTCCTCCAGGTCCTGGATATTGTTACAAATCACCAACTCATTGAATTCATTGGTGTATTGGTTCACCGTTCGCGTACCTTGTTTTAGATTTTGGTACCGCCAGTAGAGCTCTCTCTTATATCCTTTGGGAAGAAAATATTTTTGAATCTTGCCCTCCATCTTTCTCCACAAAGTGATTGGTGCTTTGCCAACGGCTTGGCGAGTTTGTTTTTCACATCTCCACCAAGCAATCGCCTTGCCTCGGAATCGCATAGCAACGATCCCAACTCAACGATTCTCCGAAACATTTCGATGCTCAAACACCTCATTCACAAGTGTCAGCCAATCAACAATTTCATCAGGAGACTCAGTACCTGTAAATTCTGGAACATCTTTCTAGACTTCCTTTTCCCAATCTGGCTCATGAATATGTTGTAAACGATGTCGAACATGCCTCCGACCGTGAATAGGTTGAACACTATCCGAAGAGGAAGAGTCACCATGGGAATCTTTAGTCCTGGAACGGGGTGGAGAATTATTTGCTTCAGCCCTCAAACGCTGAACTTCTCGCGTCAATTCATCAATTTGTTGTTGCATATTCTCAGCGAGTGTATGCACTTCATCGAGGGGAATGGTTCTGCCGCCACGACGTCTAGCTTGTCTTGGAGGCATTGTCCTCTCCTCCAAAGCTCTGATACCAAATGATGCAAGCCAAGGGTAGGCTTTCTCAAATAGTAGGATCGGGAGAGTGACTCACACACGGGAAACGGGACGAACAGAAATTTCAACATTGTGCAAGCTTAGGAGAACAATCGTATCTTTGTCGATACAGATCGAATCGACTTGATTCCAAAGTCAAATAAACAAAGACTTCTGGATCTACAATTTCTCTGTTTTGGGTTTTCTGAAATAAGCACTGTAGGATGGTTGAATTTTGGGTTGAAAATAACGAACAGAATAGGAAAAGATAGAAACTTCGTTGGTTGCTCTTCTAGGCCTCCAAGGAAGTTGAGAGGGCACCGATTCTTCTAGATCGATGACTGCAACTCTTCAAGGATGCAGATTTCGAAAGCTCCGACTCTTCAAGGATGGGGTGAAAACTCTTCTAGGTTTTCAAGGGTATGAACTCTACAAGGTTCACGATACTTGCTTCAAAGCAAAGTTTTCATTCATCAAAAGTCGTTTTTTTCTTCTACAAGAAATTGGATGGATTATATCGTTAACAAAATAAAAATAGAGCGTTGAAACTAGGAAAATAGTAAATAGCATAGAAACTAGAAACTATTAAAAGCGTCTTCATGGCTCCCAAGGTGTCTTTCAAACTTCCGGGATGGACTCAAGATATCGATACGGCTTCTCGGTTTCGTCGAGCTTGAATGCGGGCCGATCTTCTTGGTCGAGAGAGCCAGCCTTCAATGCAGGCTGCATCAGAGCACTAGATCAATCAAGAGAAAGGAATCTTCTTTTCCGCCCTGAGGCATTGCGGCATCAACCGTTCATTAATGTGGAAAATTAAAAGGAAGAAAACAAAACCTGCATCGAATTCTAGCTCCAGAACAAGATTAGCCTAGTGGTTGAGACAACATAGCCAGATCAGAAGACAAGATTTTATCTACTCTATACCATAATTGGTTGGTCTGTGGTGAAAATTAAGATTGGACTCTTAACCCTATGTCTCGAGTCGCTCCATTCGAGCGACCCTGACATGATGCGTGTTCCCTTCTTTACCCGACCACCTTTTACCACGACCTTGAACGACCGGTTCTCATGCAACTTGTCGAACTTCAGAGTGTCCGGGACGACCTGGATGGAGACACCCTCTGGAGCAGTTACTTTGGCCTTATACAACGATTTCGCAGACCCTACGTTTGTCACGGTTCGGTAAAATACGGCAGAGATGCTAGCGCTTGTATCCGAGAGTTGGAGATGCATGGAAGGGTAGTTCAGGCCATCAGTGCCATGCGCGGGCCTGAAGCTCGAGCAATTGAATTTCTTCTTGCTGCCAGTGAGCAAGGCGATGGTTGTGCCATTGTATCCTTCCTTGCATAAGAAGCTGATGTATGATCTCATAGTGATATTGTACACGAGGCCGGGATGCACTGCCTTGACCGGATTTATTTGGCCCGACCCCGAACTTAGCTCAGCAAACTTGTCCTTGATTTTCATAGGCATGGCTGAAAGGAGGAACTGGTTAGTAAGACAAGCCTAGGCACGAGAAAGGAGTGAAAGCCTCATCCTCATGGCGAATTCGCTCAAGAATACCTTCTCTTTGAAGATCTGAGACTTATATCCAAAAGGGCGAGTTTAACTCCTTTAGTCCCGTTAAAAGTAATTATTTGGTTGGGGTTGTTCGAAAGGTTTTTGAGACAAACTCACCGGTGGTCATTAGAGCAGACTTGATTGCGGCTGGTGACCAATTTGGGTGAAAGCTCTTCACGTAGGCCGCTGCTGCTACCGCATGAGGACAAGCCATGGATGTTCCTGATAATATGTTAAATGTGGCATGTCGCTTGTCTAACGGATCCTCTGTCACTGGTGGAAGCTTCGAATAAGCAGCTAGTATGTCAAGTCCGGGTGCTGCAAGGTCAGGCTGTGCATATGCACAGATCTCGATGAGAGAGAGAGAGAGAGAGAGAGAGAGAGAGAGAGGGGGGGGTTTCTACCTTAAGGATGTTGAGCGTGATTAGCTGGGGTCCTCTGGAAGAGAAAGCTGCGATGAACGGTGCATTCATCTTGGCCGTTCTAGTCTTGGATATGACAGCTCGGGGATATCTGGATGACCGTCATCGATTGAAGAATATGAGTTCAGACTGTTACCAAATATGGAAAAACTAAATTCTATCATTGCAAAACTGCTAGTATACACACTTTCATGAGCATTCATCGACTTTTATCTAGGAATGATCCAAGTGGGTGCAGGAAATGCAGTAGAATAACCTAATCAGATCAGGTAAAACCTACTTGGTAGAGTTGATATAGCGGTCTATCTTTTCACCGTCCTTGTTGCTAACTGTAAATCCGGGCATAGACATGACAAAGGCAACGTCGACGTGTGCTGGGCTATCATCGGAAGCCACGAATCCAACCCCACCCAGTTGTTTGATTATTTCATCCTGGCCAACGTACCCCTCACAATATACTACTCTTCCCTTCACCTTGTGCTGGCTTAGACTCCCATAATCACAAGCACTGTCGAGAGAATGATTGTCAGCGAAATACTGGCCAGTGACTGAACAATTGGATAGAGAGGACTTTGTTGAGACTACTAAAACAAGAAATCACCTTCACTTTGTATTGATGTTATTTGATTTAGTGCAAGATCAGTTCTGGTTATTTGATGAGTTGCGCGTTTAGATTCCTACCTTGCATTCAGATAGCTCGGGTGGCTAGTATCTGCAGCGAGTGTTCCGCTTATTAAAGGGTACATCTGCTTCTTCGGCGCAAAAGTATTGATTGAAAGTCCCTGTCATACAACGGGAAATATAGTTATGAATGTTAGAGAGAGAGAGAGAGAGAGAGAGAGAGAGAGAGAGAGAGAGAGAGAGTACATCATAGGATGCGCCATTGCCTAACTTTAATTCTGTCTGGAACTTTCTGTCAATACTACTTGCGGCAACTGTCATAATCCACGGCGCAACATTTTGGATGGTGTACCCTTTGGGCCCGCCATTCCCTCCTGAGCAAGAAGTCAGAATCCCCCGCTGCATGGCATGGAACGAGCCAATGGCAATCGGGTCGCTGAAGAAGTCCCTCGAGTACCCGCCTATTGACACCGAGATCAGGTCCACGCCGTCTGCTATCGCCTCATCGAAACCAGCTAAGAGATCCATGCCAGAGCAGCCGTTTCCCCCGCACACTTTGTACATGGCGATGCGGGCCGATGAGGCGCCTCCCCTTGCAGTCCCCTTGGCTATGCCGTAAAAGCTAGCTCCTTTCACAGCTACACCTGCTGCAATGGACGAGGTGTGGGTCCCGTGGCCATCATCATCAGCAGGGGTTACCGATCCAGTCGCGGCATTCTCCAGGTTGAAGTACTTTGCACCAATCACCTTGCTGTTCATATCACAATGGGACAGGACATGAAAAACCTAGGGAAAACCAAACTGCAGGGACATATTTTAGCCCGAAACATTGATCTTTAGGAGTAGAATCCCGAGGATCTTGTGCATAACAAAATGCTGTCACATTACATATTCAATTTTGACAAAAGAAGAAACTTGTTATCACAGAGAGAGAGAGAGAGAGAGAGAGAGAGAGAGAGAGAAGAGAGAAGCTACTTGTTGCAGCCAGTGAAGTTGGCACCCTTCACACATTTGCCTTTCCATTTGGCTGGGGCAGGTCCAAAGCCCTTGTCATCAAAACTTGGGGCGTTTACATAGATGCCTGCATCATTCAAATCCTTAGAAACATCACCAAAAGACAAAAATACAAACAAAAATTAACATCCTTGCAATATAATTTGTTTAAGTGTACATTTGATACAACTTTGTCATTACCACTGTCTAGAATGCCTATGATAATGTCACTCTCAACCTTGGAGTTCCTGCTCCCTGAGGTCCCTGGCATTCCTACGAAGTCCCATGATCGAGTTGTGTGAAGCTTCCGTTTTTTGTTGGCAAATACCGACACAACCACGTCTTCATCTGAAGATGAATTTAGCAGGTGGAGTAATCCAGAAGACTACAATCCTAAAAACCAAGGAGCAATTTTTTTTGTTGCTTGTGTACCTGTTAGTTTCTGAACTTCATGCGGCAAGAGCCTGGCTACAAACCCATTAAAGCTCTTACCATAACTGTAGATCTTGGCCTGTCTTGCTATTTCCTCACTGAAAAAGGAAAATATGAAATTACACTAGGTAAGATCTGCGACAACTCAATCAAAACATTCTAATTGCTACGAGAAGAATCATTACTCTCCAATTGCTGCCATGAGCAGGCTGTGGTGTTTGTCCTCGACGCTGGTTTTGGCCTCCGGCAGTTCTCCCATGTATATAATGTATGGCTGCATTTCGACAGGTAAGAAACAAAATCATGAATCAGATAGGAATTTGCTAGAAATACAATCATATGGACATTGCATATAACAAAGTTCTAGCATGAATTCTTGTTTAGATTTGCCAATGGCATTGATTGAATTGACCATATGTATATTATGGACATAGGCACTTGCTTACTAATGGCCTACAATTACATATTTGTTGCGCCCGCCTAATCTATCATAAATAGGATCACTTACCTCATGCATGTGGGTAGTACTAATTGCTTAGGCCCTTTATATAATAGTTCGAATTACATATTGGGGCGACGGGATTGATTTTCTAAGGACGATTGGCTTTAACCAAACGCGCTAACCATGTTAATGAAACAAAATAGCGGATTGCACGAAACAAGACTTTGAACATTTCTGAGTCGAATTTCATGCCCCGGATGCACCAACCATCGAAACCCACCTTCCTCTCATCCCCCTGCAATCCTTGGACGAGAGTGGCAAAAAGACAGAGCTTGAACAGGAACGCAGCTGATACCCTCGACATCATCGCTTTAACTTTTCAAGCTTGTTCAAAAGCGCAAATTTCACTATTTGCTCGACTAAGAAAACTAGACAAGTTCACGGTTTTATATAGAAAAAGGCGGGCTTGAAGGCGAGCGGAAAACCACGCCATGGACGGTCAAAAGATTCACTCTCCAACGCGCACGACCACACAGAAATTCCTGCTCGAAACAAGAGAATCTTTTTCGAGAAGTTTTCTCATTTTGCTACTCCTTGATTCCCTGTTACATCAAAGATGACTTGTGACTCCATTAAAAAACGGGAGAAGTGCCAAAAAACTCCTAAACCTTTTGTCTTTGTGACAATTTAGTCCTAAACTTTTTTTTTGTACCGATTTAGTCCTAAACCTTTTTACGTTGTGCCAATTCAGTCCTTTCCGGCCAATTTTGGCCGGATTTTGCTGACTGGATGCCGGCCGACTGACGTGGCACGATCGGTGCCGACGTAGACAACTTTTAATAATTTTTTAATTTTTTTAATTTTTAATTTTTCTGTTTTTCTTTTTCTTTTTTTTTTTTTTTTTTTTTTTTTTTTTTTTTTTTTCTTTTTTTTTTCTTCCTCCAGCCGGTCGCCGGAGCTCGACGGCCGGCCGGGCGGCGACGGCCAGCGAGGTCGACCTCGACCTCGCCGGCCACCTCACCGTGGCCGCAAGGGCGACGAGGCTCGCCCTCACCTCGCCCATGGCCGGCGAGAATCGACCTCGCCAGATCCAGTGAAGGCGAGCCTCACCCGCCCAGCGCGAGGCCGCCTCAAGGCCTAGGCGGCGAGGGCGAGGGCGAGGGCGAGGGCGAGGGCGAGGAGGCGGCCTCACCGCGGTCATGCCGTCCCCTGCTCGCGTGCCTGTCCGCGCGTCTTCGCCTCTCGCTCTCATCACCCACGCCCTGCTCATCGTCCGCCGGAGCTAATCTAGCCGCCTGCCGTTGCCGTCGAGCTGGCCTCGTGCCGAGCTGGCGGGGCTCGCCCTCACCGGCCATGGGCAAGGCTCGACCCTTGCCAGATCCGACGAGGGCGAGCCTCGCCGCCCAGGCCTTGAGGCGGCCTCATGCCGGGTGGGCGAGGCTCGCCCTCACTGGATCTAGCGAGGTCAAGCCTCGCCCATGGCCGGCGAGGCCTCCCTCGCAGCCACGCGGCTGGGTGGCCGGCTTGGTCGACCTCGACCTCGCCGGCCGTCGCCTCGGGTCGGTCGCCAAGCTCCGGCGACCGGGAGGAAGAAAAATGAAAAAGAAAAAAAGAAAAACAGAAAAATAATAAAATAATAAAAAATAAAAATATATTAAAATATTATTAAAAGTTGTCCACGTCGGCGCCGATCGACCACGTCGCCGACCGGCGTCCGTCAAGAAAATCCGGCCAAAATTGGCCAAAAAGGACTGAATTGGCACAACGTAAAAGGTTTAAGACTAAATTGGCACCAAAAAAGGTTTAGGACTAAATCAGCACAAAGACAAAAGGTTTAGGACTTTTTTGGCACTTCTCCCATTAAAAAAACACTCGAGTTCTCTTTTGAGGGGCTTGATACATAGAATAGATGGGTTACTACAGATGATGCCGGAACAATGCACTAGCCAGATTCTCGGTAGCTGGACAATGTGCTATAGTTTGGAAGGCACTCTCTCTGACTAATTTGGACAGAGAGAGACATAGTAGGAGCCAACCATATCAAAGCATGGAGGATTCGTTATACAAGTCAAAAAAAAAAAAAAAAGACCTAATATGGAAACAATTCCTCATGAAAAGCTTAGATATCGACTGCATCCCATACACAAAATTTAGGAATTAAATTGATTGCCAATTTGCTTTAAAGCTTTCATTTTGAAGTGATAATTAGCATTCATAGCAGCACATCATCCTAGCAAAGTTTTGAGCATAGAGTGTTGCCCAACCATGCAGGACGTCATGAGTAATTGTGAGAGAGAAAAACGCCATTATTTGTGTGGACAAATGCAACTTTAGATAGAGAGCACTTAAGCATGAGCGATGGATCTTTGAATGAGGATCAAGTGAGAGAGAGAGAAAGACAGAGCATGGAGTTTTCAGATCTGAAAAGAATGCAAATGAGGCCCCATAAGTTTTGGAGGGAAAATGTCATACATACTACCCCTCAAGTTGAATCTTGAACGTTGGTTTGATCCGACGACTAGAATTTAATCAGAAAGCCTAATTAATCCATTTAGGGGTTAATCAAGATGAAAATGAGACATGTTATCATCCAGATGGTGTTGATGTGTTAAAATCGGAAATTTAAAACGAATTTGTGATTAAGGCCTGACTAGGGGTAATTTTGTAATTTCACAAAACGTGAGGGCATTTCCGCAAAATATGAAAAATCGAAGGGCATGGGAGAGAAATAAACACAATAGGATGATTGGTGGTGGCTGGCCACCAAGAGCCGGCTAGTGGAGGGTCGAATCGACCTACTTCGCCTGTGGTCGTTTGGACTAGTAGTACCGATTCACATCGGTTCGATTGATTCAGCTAGTTTTCAGGCGGTTTAGTCCTTGGACTTCTGAATTTTATGAAATTTCAAAGGAAATCTCGTCCGATTTGAGGAAAAATGGTTAAAATTAAAGAGAAATTATTGAATTTTGAAGAAATTGGGTCAACTAAACCATATAAAAGCAATTTGGTAATTTTCCGTTGACCTAATTACTTAATTAACATGATAAATATTAAACTTTCCTCATGGGTACATGTCATTGGACTTTCTAGACTAAATTTGACAATTTCATGTAATTTCTTGCTCGAACTTGAAAATTAATTGAAATTGAATTCAATTAATATTGCATGGCATCTATTGGATTAATTGCCCATACCTAGGGTGACTTGTTGCATCGAAATTGACATTGAATTGATGGTGCAACTTTTATGCTTATATTGAACTGAACTTTAATGATGAAATTGGACCGAGGTTCTCGAAATTAAATCTTAGTTTGGAACGGATTAACTTGAATTTCATCAATTGGAGTTTGTTAGCTGGATTTTCTTATATTCAAGAAGGCTAGATTCTTCAAATTGAGACATTCCTCAAAGAATTTCCTAAAATAGACGACCACGGATTCGGACTTATCTCATAAAAATGAATGGAATGGAAGTGCCTGTTCACAATTCATGTAAAATTGATATAGACCCCCTAATTAGGGCTAAAAATAAAAATTCACAATTCGACACGATCAATTTTGAAATTGATTGAAAGAGTGAATGGATAATGATCTCTAGATTAAATTTCATAAAAAGAACTAAGCTTAATTATGACTAGAACGAAAGTAATTTAATTTTTGGTCGATTTTAAACTTAAAATCAAAAAATTCAAAAAACAAGGTTCTTGAATTATTTTCACAAA
The DNA here is from genome assembly GCA_014182565.1 of Eucalyptus marginata. Lineage (NCBI taxonomy): Eukaryota > Viridiplantae > Streptophyta > Magnoliopsida > Myrtales > Myrtaceae > Eucalyptus > Eucalyptus marginata. The sequence goes on along the minus strand of CM024585.1, from coordinate 20,739,668 downwards.
ATTTTTTATGCCAAAGTCAAATTAAAGCTAAAACGAAATTATTTGTGGATTTTAGTATTTTCTAATTTTTTTTTGGTCAAAGATTTAACTAAAAATCAACCATTTAATTTATTTTTTTTCTAAAAGGCTGATTTCTTTTTTGTCAAATCTTTGAAATTTTTGAAAATTAACTTGACTAAAGAGAAATTAGGACTGTTTAGATTTTTTTGTACAAAAGCTAACTTTTGACTTGGGGTTGATTTTTGATCAAAAGATTAACCAAAAAATCGACCAAAAAGTCAACCGTTTGACTTTTAGGGTTTTCGATGGAAATGAATGAGACATTATTCAACAATGACAAAACAAAAGAATGAAATGAAAAACGAGATATTTTGTTCGAGAACTGGATTCCGTCGTGATCAGAAATCCCAATATTTAATTTTTACTTTTATCTATGCGTCAGCTAAAAATCATATGTAAACAATGAAACTACTAGTTTTATATACGAGAGTGCACGTTGAAGTTCTAGATGAAGATGAGCACATGATATGATGTTCTCCTTTTAATGAGGATGTCCACGTATCAAAAAGTCCATACATCAAATTACTAGTTTTACATATGTAGAGTGCACGCCTAATGAAGTTCTAGATGAAGATGAGCTCATTGAATTCTAGATGATTGATGATCTCAGAACCTCTTGAATAATGGTCATTTTAAATTTTTTTATGAATCATCATCAGAAGCATTAACAACAAATGCCAACTAAGGGCCTATTTGGTAACGTACCAAATAATACCTAATTCTGTTCTTTTCTTCTTGAGAACAAAAAAGAACATAAATCCATTTGGTAACTTTTTTGTTCCCGGGAACAAATTTATTCCTAAGAATATATTTGAAACAGAATTTTTTTTTATTTTCAGAAACAACTCCAGAATCAAGCATTTTTCTTTTCTTCTTCTTCCTCTTCTTCTTCTTCTTCTTCTTCTTCTTCTTCTTGCCGCCATGAGGTCGCATCACCATGGCCAAGCGAGGCTTGGGCTAAAGAGGCTTGGCCTCGTCGGGGACCGGTGAGGGTCCCCTAAGGCCATCAATCAGCAAGAGGAAGAAGAAGAAGAAAAGGAAAAAAGAGAAAAATGCAATAAAATTATTAAAAAATTAAAAGAAATTCCAAGTAAAAAAATTTAAGAGTCATACCAAACACATTTTCATTCCAGGAATAGAAGTTTTGTACAGTTACCAAATCGGTCGAATGCTCATAAACTCATCTAGAAAATAAAATAAAATAAAATTATTTCTAAGTAGAAATTATTTTTGGGAACTAAATAGTTACCAAATGTACCATAAAGTGCTATCTTATGTTATTTTGACCCAGGCACGTTATTGTATACTGATCCACAAATGAATCATAAAACACAGATAAATATCGAGAGGTGCATGAACGGCACTAGTACGTCTTGACACGTTGCGTTAATGCCATCAAGTTGAATAAAAGAAAAGCTGGTTTTGTAGGAAGAAAGAGGCTGCACTTCTTGGTGTTTTGGACGCCAATGTTCAACGATGAAAGAGCCTGGATATTATAGGCGTTGCTTAATACAGTTGCGCGTGCTGCTGTTATTTCCTTGACTAAGGTCGTCATTAATGACCAGCGTGAGGAATATACTTCTCCCAATGCTTTGTCTTATTTTTTTTGAGAAGTTTTGTCATTTTGCTACTCCTTGATTCCCTGTTACATCAAAGATGACTTGTGACTCAATTAAAAAACACTCCAGTTCTCTTTGAGGGGCTTGATACATAGAATAAATGGGGTTACTACAGATGATGCTAGAACAATGCATCGGCCAGAATCTTGGTAGCTGGACAATGTGCTATAGTTTGGAAGGCACTCTCTCTGACTAATTTAGACAGACTGAGACATAGTAAAAGCCAACCATATCAAAGCATGGAGGATTTGTTATATCAGTCATTAAAAAAAAAAAAAAAAAGACCTAATCTGGAAACTGTACCTCATGAAAAGCTTAGATATCGACTGCATCCCATACACCAAATTTAGGAATTGTGGTTTAAATTGATTGCCAATTTGCTTCAATGCTTTCATTTTGAAGTGATAATTAGCATTCATAACAGCACACCATCCTAGCAAAGTTTTGAGCATAGAGTGTTGCCCAACCATCCAGGACATCATGAGTAATTGTGAGAGAGGAAAATGGCATTATTGGTGTGGACAAATGCAACTTTAGATAGAGAGCACTTAAGCATGAGCGATGGATCTTTGAACGAGCATCAAGTGAGAGAGAGAGAAAGACAAAGCATGGAGTTTTCAGATCTGAAAAGAATGCAAATGAGGCCCCATAAGTTTTGGAGGTAAAATGTCATACATACTACCCCTCAAGATCAAATCTTGGCCGTTGGTTTTATTCAGCGGCTAGAATTTAATCAGAAAGCCTAATTAATCCATTTAGGGGTTAATCAAGATAAAAATGAGACATGTTACCATCCAGATGGTGTTGATGTGTTAAAATCGGAAATTTAAAACGAATTTGTGATTAAGGCCTGACTAGGGGTAATTTTGTAATTTCACAAAACGTGAGGGCATTTCTACAAAATATGAAAAATCGAAGGGCATGGGAGAGAAATAGACACGATGGGATGATTGGTGGTGGCTGGCCACCAAGAGCAGGCTAGTGGAGGGTCGAATCAACCTACTTCACCTGTGGTCGTTTGGACTAGTCGTACCGATTCACATCGGTTCGATCGATTCAGCTAGTTTTCAGGCGGTTTAGTCCTTGGACTTCTGAATTTTATGAAATTTCAAAGGAAATCTCATCCGATTTGAGGAAAAATGGTTAAAATTAAAGAGAAATGATTGAATTTTGAAGAAATTGGGTCAACTAAACCATATAAAAGCAATTTGGTAATTTTCCGTTGACCTAATTACTTAATTAACATGATAAATATTAAACTTTCCTCATGGGTACATGTCATTGGACTTTCTAGACTAAATTTGACAATTTCATGTAATTTCTTGCTCGAACTTGAAAATTAATTGAAATTGAATTCAATTAATATTGCATGGTTTCTATTGGATTATTTGCCCATACCTAGGGTGACTTGTTGCATCGAAATTGACATTAAATTGATGGTGCAACTTTTATGCTTATATTGAACTGAGGTTTAATGATGAAATTGAACCGAGGTTCTCGAAATTAAATCCTAGTCTGGAACGGATTAACTTGAATTTCATCAATTGGAGTTTGTTAGCTGGATTTTCTTATATTCAAGAAGGCTAGATTCTTCAAATTGAGACGTTCTTCAAAGAATTTCCTAAAATAGACGACCACGGATTCGGACTTATCTCATAAAAATGAATGGAATGGAAGTGCCTGTTCACAATTCATGTAAAATTGATATAGACCCCCTAATTAGGGCTAAAAATAAAAATTCACAATTCAACACGATCGATTTTGAAATTGATTGAAAGAGTGAATGGATAATGATCTCTAGATTAAATTTCATAAAAAGAACTAAGCTTAATTATGACTAGAATGAAAGTAATTTAATTTTTGGTCGATTTTAAACTTAAAATCGAAAAATTCGAAAAACAAGGTTCTTGAATTATTTTCACAAATTTTTTTATGCCAAAGTCAAATTAAAGCTAAAACGAAATTATTTGTGGATTTTAGTATTTTTCTAATTTTTTTGTCAAAGATTTAACTAAAAATCAACCATTTAATTGATTTTTTTCTAAAAGGATGATTTCTTTTTTGTCAAATCTTTGAAATTTACGAAAATTAACTTGAATAAAGTGAAATGAGGACCGTTTAGAATTTTTTTGTACAAGAGCTAACTTTTGACTTGGGGTTGATTTTTGATCAAAATGTTAACAAAAAAATCGATCAAAAAGTCAACCGTTTGACTTTTAGGGTTTCCAATGGAAATGAATGAGACATTATTTAACAATGACAAAATAAAAGAATGAAATGAAAAACGAGATATTTTGTTCGAGAAACGGATTCCATCACAATCAGAAATCCCAATATCGAATCTTTACTTTTATCTACGCGTCGGCTAAAAATCATATGTAAATAATAAAACTACTAGTTTTATATACAAGAGTGCACGTTGAAGTTCTAGATGAAGATGAGCACATCATATGATGTTCTCCTTTTAATGAGGATGTCCACATATCAAAAAGCCCATACATGAAATTACTAGTTTTACATATGTAGAGTGCACGCCTAATGAAGTTCTAGATGAAGATGAGCTCATTGAATTCTAGATGATTGACGATCTCAGAACCTCTTGAATAATGATCATTTAAAAAAAAATTATGAATCATCATCGAAGCATTAATAATAAATGCCAACTAAGGGCCTATTTGGTAACGTGCCAAATAATACCGAATTCTGTTCTTTTCTTATTGAGAACAAAAAAGAACAGAAATCCATTTGGTAACCTTTTTGTTCTCGGGAACAAATTTATTCTCAAGAATAAATTTGAAACAGAATCAATAAGTAAAAAAGTTGGTTGTTTATTTTCAAAAACAACTCGAGAATCAAGCATTTTTCTTTTCTTCTTCCTCCTCTTCTTCTTCTTGGTGCGTTTGGTTGGACTTTTGGGGAAAGCCTTTGGAAAAATGCAAAGGACTTTGAGTTAAAGGGGTTTTCCAAAATGCAAATTGTGTTTGGTAAATTGTAGTTTGAAAGTCAATTGTGAAATGCCTTTGTGTAAAATAGTGTTTTGAGAGATAAATTTATAAATGACTTTGGTGATTAATAAAAAAATAAAAAGTTGGCTGACAAGGCAGGTGGCCGCCGCCGGCCTCAGGCAGCCCCCGGAGACGACCGGCGAGGACTGCCTGGGGTCGGGCGACCTCCGACGAGGGCCACCTGGGGTCGGGCGACACTCAACGGCCCTTCACGGAGTTCGCCCGACCCAAATATGGGTTTGCCGAAGGTCGCACAACCTCCCGACGACTAGATCTGGGTCCATCGGAGGTCAAGCGACGTCGCAGCGACCAGATTTGGGTCACGCCTGAGGTCACGCGACCTCCGGCACCGGCGCAACCCAGATCTGGTCGCTATGAGGTCGCGCAACCTCCCGATGACTAGATCTGGGTCGTGCCTAGGGTCGCGCGACCTCCGATGCCAGCGCGACCCAGATCTGGTCGCCGCGAGGTCACACGACCTTCGGCGACCCAGATCTGGGTCACGCGGCCTAGATACCCGCCAGAGGTCGCGTGACCCACCGGCGACGATCGCCATGACCGTCACCGGCCTCTCACTGGTCCGTCACTCGCTCTCAGCAACCTGCACAATCCAAACGTATGAAGAAGATGAACAGCTCAACGAAGAAGATGAACAGTAGAATGAAGGGGAAAGCCAAAGCTGAAAGCCCAAGGCACCTTGGGCTTTCTGCCTTCAGAAGGCTAGCTTTGGCTAAATGGGGTTTCCAAAATTCTTCCCAAACACGTAATACTTGGCCAGATTATTCATTGGTAGAATGGAAGGAATTAGGAGAAGAAAGACACACGGGTAATGAATGGGAAAAAGGCCTTTAGGTGTCCAAAGGTACTTGGGAAAGCGGTTCCCAAACGCAGCCTTCTTCTTCTTGCCGCCATGAGGTTGCATCGCCATGGCCAAGCGAGGCTTGGGCTAAAGAGGCTTGGCCTTGTCAGGGGCCGGTGAGGGTCCCCTAAGGCCATCGATTGGCAAGAGGAAGAAGAAGAAGAAGAAGAAAAGGAAAAAAGAGAAAAATGCGATAAAATTATTAAAAAATTAAAAGAAATTCTAAGTAAAAAAATTTAAGAATCGTACCAAACACATTTTTATTGCAAGAATAAAAGTTTTGTATGGTTACCAAATCGGTCAAATGCTCACAAACTCATCTAGGAAATAAAATAAAATAAAAAATTATTTCTAAGTAGAAATTATTTTTGAGAATAGAATAGTTACCAAATGTATCATAAAGTGCTATCTTATGTTATTTTGACCCAGACATGTTATTGTATACAAATCCACAAATGAATCATAAAAGACATATAAATATCGAGAGGTGCGTGAACGGCACTAGTACGTGGTCTTACTTTTTATCCATGCTAGCCATTGGTCCGATAGTTTGTCGTCCTGAATGTATAAAGTAATAACTTAATGTAACCACGAATTTATAGGAACCACATTGAATCCGTTATAAAACTTACATTGGCCCATCAACTGAATTGTGCTATATAGGTCTCTTAAGTTCATCTCCGTAGAACAAGGACCCACTATAAACCAATATTGCTTTCACAAGAAACCCCTCTAAATAGATGCAATTTACTATGGATTTAGATATAAACCATATATGTAGATATGTTAATAAATTCGACAACACACTCCGTTGCAAGTTTATCCATTATTGGTCCATGAACTAACGATTTTGCAAGAAACATATACATAGCATATGACAGAAAGTCTAATGTTGGAGGAAGAGAAAGTGTTATGTTCACTACATTACAAGAATTTGCATCGAATACAATTAATGCCCAGTGCAAGCACGTATAACAAGCTAGTTCAAAACATTAGAGTAAATTTGCCTCACTTACAACATTAATTTAGGTTAGGCTAGCGCAATCACATGCTACATCTACATTCGAAGAACTTGTTGATTTATTCTTTCTTTTTACTTGTATCTTGATGTTACTACCAAAGCTGTCAAATTGGGTTTTCAAATCATATCATATGTGCGACATTTGTCATTTTAACGTGCTTTTTGAAAAACAATTTATTCACTTTTGTAACATTTCCTGAAAGATTGCTTCTATTCTACAAACTAAAATAAATTCGTTGGTTCAGACTAAAATAAATTCGTTGGTTTTCTGTCTTATTTTTTAAAAGTCTTGTTGACTTTTCTTTTTCAAAAAAATAAGTTTTTCAACTGTTTCCTTTTAATAATTTTTTGAAGAAATATCAAAATTGCTATTTGTTATTCTCATTGAAAAAAGATAATGGAGGATTTTTGTCAGTTACTATTAGTAACATTGTAGGGCAAATAATTTCTTTAAAATAGTATCCTTTTACGCCTCAAAGTCTTATTCCCAAATTCCCCATTGAATTTTTACCAACACTCTCTAAAAGCAATATTTGAGCCCTATCTTGCAAGTGGGATTCTTCTCCTCTACAACTCCATTCTATTGTGGTGTATATTGTGTAGAAGTTATATCTAAAACCGTGTTTATTACAAAGAACATCAAACTCATGATTATTGAATTTACCGCATGATTTGACCTAATAGAGGAAATACTGTAATATTTTTCATTTTGGACACACTTAGAAAACTAAACAAATACATTCAACGTTTTGAGCTTGTGAGGGATAAATGTTACTCATTTATACCTGCATAATCGTCTATAATTATCAAACGACGTCTCTTACCATCAAGGCTTGCAATTCAATTGGGTCCAAACAAATCAAGATGTAGGAGCTGCGGTGCTCTGTCTGTAGTGTAGACATAATAAAGGTCTTTAACTTGAATGATGCTTTGATTTGCTTCTTGAAATGCAAGCTTCACATAAGCCATCTTTCTCAAATATGATCTTAGGTAGTTCTCCCACTAGATCATTTTCAAATTTGATCATTGCTTCTCTTAACGGTCATTTTTGGCATAACTCATTCCTTGGGCACCTCTCGGGAGAAACATGCGCACCTTTTCAAAATTTGCATAAGTTCTGTTCAAGGTCACAAGCACGCGAACATTTGATTTATGGTTCCTACTAGCTTCGTCTTGGATGACTTGTTGTCAAAGTAGGATGTCCATCTTGATTTTTCTTACCCGATTGATTCCTTTGTATGTGAATCAAGTCAGATCGTAAATATCCTTTGCTGAAAGACAAGATGAAGTTTGATTAAATCAAGCCAGAGAGGGTAAAAATCGCTACAGGAACTTGTAGCTTTTGGGACACTATTTTACAAACGGCGTGGGAGCGTTAGTACTATGATCGGCTCATTCTAGCGGTTCCTCTAATTATTTCAGTAGCTTATAACTTCCGGCCTCAATATACCCATTTGCCTGTAAACATAACCATCACATGGTTAACAAGAATAGACTCTATTTGTTTCTCGAAAAATAAATTATTAAAAAAAATTAAATAATCATTTGTATCGCTTATAAAAATTAATAAACGAAAAATATTTGCATCATACTCAAAAATCTTAGATGTAAGTTGTTGTCGATAATGAAAATATTTTCGTTAACTAATTATTTCAAGCAATATAAATTATCAATTTAAAAAAAAATCAAAATCCATTTTTTGTGAAATAAACAAAACCTAAAGAAAGTGAAAACACCTCAATTTTCAAAAACCCTTCTCTGACCACACCCAAAAAAAAAAGTCAAAACCTTTTAATTCTTAGTCACTTGGTGCGACGAGTTTGATTAAGTTTTCGTTGGCTCTTTCATGCATAGAGTTGGCTCAATGTTTTCATTGTTTAATTAAGTTAATTTGCCTCAATTCATGTCAATGTCAGGAGACCAGGCTTGAGCTTGAACCGATAGTTTAACACTTCATTAGCTTGAAGTGTCACCGAAATATGGATAGAATTACTTTTTAAAACTATTGGTTTGTGATTAAAACAATGGATATTGTTTTCTCTGTCATTATGATTTATCCATCTGCAAATAAAATTTTGGTGGTCCGTATGCTTTTTGTCCTTTGACTAATCTTATATAATCTATCTAATTCAGCATTAGATGTTGATTTCCGCAATTTGGAGAGGACGTGAATATATATATATCAACACTACATGCAATATTGTATTCGTTTGCTTGCTGCATCTAGCATTTGGTTTTTGGTATATTAGTGCCCGTGCTGACCTAAAAATATGAAACAAGAGTTTTGCCGTAGAGTGTAGCTATAGATTCATTGTTACTAGTATTATCGTTTCTCAAAATTTATCAGCCGACCGTGTAATGTATTCTCTTCTGTCTTCATCAGGTATATTGAAGGACGAAAATTTGAGGGAATCAATGGATCTTTGTCATATCTTCTGATTTGGCTGTCTGGTTTATGAGAACCTCCCGGTTCCTGAGTTCCTTGTAAGGAATCGTTAGCTCTTCGGCATTACCTATGGCCACTGTTTCTAATGCTGAAGGGGCACTTTCTTCGGCAGACAGAGCAAGATCTCTTGATACAACTTTATTCAATGACAAGCAAAGCCTATCCTATCCACGTCAACCAATGGCGAAACAGAGTCTGCTAGATTCAGAGTAGGAAATGCGCCCGACTCTCATCTATCGCAAGCTAGTTGTTGTGAACTATAAAGCACGAACACATTTGGAAACCTTCCGTGTCGTGCCAGACACATGTCGGCATGTCTGACATGATCCGACACGCTGGGACACTCTCAGACACGCGGTCAACACATGTCGAAAAATCTGACATGTGGTCATCTCTTCTCAACATGTTCCGACTCGTGTGTCCGGAATTGCAATAGGTTGGGTTTCTGGAGCCGGTCTGCAAGCGTGAAGGTAGAGTGAATCGTTGGAGAAGGCAATTGAGGGTGGAGACGAGGGCAAGGGAGAGGAAGCGAGGTTACAGAAGCGAGGCTGCAGCGGTGAGGCCGCGACGGTGAGAGAGGGCTGGAGGAAGAGAGAACCAAGTGATCAAGATGGCTGTGACGGAGGACTGGAGACAAGGCTACGACCGCAAAAGAGGGAGGACCAAAGGGAAGGTAGCGAGCTACTGCGATGAGGCGACCGAGAGAGAGTACAGATTGAGAGGAAGAGGATCGTGCAATGAAGGAGGAGGGAGCGGCCAGTGTTTTTCGAGAGTTTTCAAGGTTGCTCTTTTTGTTTTAGGAAGAAGAGTAGAAAAAAGATAAAGAATGAGGATGCCGTGCAAGGAGGAGGAGCATAGAAGGAGGAGGAGGAGGCTACGGTTTAGGTTTTCAAGGAAGGACAAAAAAAAAAAATGGGGGGTGCCGTGGAGGAGGAAAAGGCTATGGTTTAGGTTTCCAAGGAAGGGCAGCTAGGTTTGGGTTTCCAAAGAGGGCAGAAAAAAAAATTAAAAAATGAAGTGCCGTGCAAGAAGGAGGTGCCTAGGAGGAATAGTAGGCAGCTAGTGTTTGGATTTTCAAGGAAGAGCAGGAAAAAAAATTAAAAGAAATGGTGCCATGAAGAGCAACAAAAAAAAAAAATAATAAATGGGATGCCCATCCTATCAGCACAAATATAGTCTGCAATATATGCAATAACAATAGTCTGGAAACCCTTGAACACCTCTTCCTATTTTGCCCGTGGACAACAACGATCTGGTCTCATCCCACAGTTGGTATTTCTTTAACTCCTCAAGATGTCCCTCACATAGATCAATGGCTAGCAGATAGAGCTACTTAGAAACAGAGCTTACCTAATTTTGACACAATAGCTGCACTCCTCTAGCAGATCTGGAAGGCAAGGAACAACTTTGTTTTCCGCAGCCATCGTCCTGATCCACTACATCTGCTAAGTGTCGTCTCTGCACAGGTTCACACAGCTTGGAATTTACAGCTTCGCTCTGCTACAACTGGATTGCCATCAACCTATTTTCCCAAGTCTGGCGACCTCCCAATCTCGGTGTCCTGAAGTGTAACATTGATGGGGCTTTCAAGCTTGAAAGTAACCAAGGCTCAATGGCATGTCTATGCCGAGATCACACTGGAAAGTTGATAGAAGGATTTACCCGGGATTTCGCTGCATCCTCGCCTCTGCAGGCTGAAACCTTTGCTTTTTTGCTTACTTTACAGTACTTGATCCAACGAGAACGAACGGAGGATCCGATTGTGGTTGAATCTGACTGCGGGCCCGTTTGGTTCGGCTTTGGGGAAATGCCCTTGGGAGAATGTAAATACCTTTGAGATAAAGGGATTTTTCGAAATCTTTGACTTTGTTTGGTAAACTATAACGAAAAGTCTTTTGGGAAATCTTGACTTGTTTGATAAACATATATTTGAAAAACCATTTAGTGTAATCAAATTAAGTTTTTAGTTTTAGTATTTTTAAAATTGTAAAAAAATAATAATAATGACTATATAACCTTTTACATTTTCATGTTGAGAGTAATATAAAAGATATATTAGTAAATTTATTTAAAAATTATATTAAAAGAATTTGATTATAGATTAGATGCAAAGCTCAACTTTTGGCCTAGGATTCTTTTAGGTTTGTTTTCAACTTTGAATAATTTTTTTAATTATTGTAGTATTAATCATCTTCGTTAATTAATGATCATTCTAGTGTATTGATAAAAAGTTGGCTATTGATTGTCAAAAGATAAAAATGACAAAAAAAAAAAAAAAGAGGTGAACCCAACATTTACAAAGGATTTTTATTATTTTTTAAAAAATAAAAATAAAATACGATGAAACTCCGTTGCCGATTAACGGCGGTTGGGGTATGGGGAATATGATCGATTTAAAAAAAAAAAAAAAAAAAAGGTCAACGGATGAATAGTAAATGTGGACTTGCATTTCCGAAATGCTGAAAGCTCAAAGCATTCCAGAGCATTCCAAATGCTAGCATTTGGCCAAGGATGCTTTCGGAATCTTTGAACCAAACAGTAAAATTTTCCCCAAGGGGTTTTGGTGGCCCTTGGAATCTTGAACCAAACGGGGCTCGCTTGTTCTTTGGTTAATGCCGTGATCGACAACCGAACGACGCCATGGGAGGTGCAATCCCTGCTTGCTGAAGCAGCCGTTCTCTTGTGCCGGTTCTCCAACCTTCGCGTGTGGCATTGCAATCGCGAAGCAAATTTTGCGGCCGACTGGGCTGCAAAGGCCCACAAGAATAGAACCCTAGCTGCTAACTGGGCCGAAGTTCCCCCTTCCTGTTTGTTAGATCTTCTAGTTTCGGACGCTAAAGCTGCTGGGTGTAATGGTTACATTACTTGAATGAAAGCTACTCTTCTTCGACCAAAAAAAAAATGGGATGCCTGTCCTTGGGCGGGATTTGTCTTTTTCTTTTCTTTTCTTTTTTGTAGGGAGAGGGTGGAGGGTGATTTCAAGAAAGAAAAAAAGGTGAATAATGTTGAATAATAATAAATTATGATCACCGTAAAAGATTATAAATTTATTTAAATAAACTGACTCTACTCTTTATTTTTGAAATAATCATATGTATATATAAAAATATTTATTTATTATATAACGTGTCAGAATTCTCTATTTTTTGATAAATGACGTGTCGGCGTGTCGTGTCGTGTCGTGTCGCGTGTCGCGTGTCCGTGTCGGTGTTAGATAGGTTGTGAACCAACCATGAATAGGGTAGCAATTCATGTTGGTGTGTAATAATAATTTTGTAATTCATGTCCATTCATATTGATCTAGAACATCTTAAATTTGATTTTAGCTAAATGATTGAATTATGCTTAAAATGTATATATTCATATCAACTTATAAAGTTGAGCTTATCGCGTTGTGTCAAGCAAATGGATTGTATTCAATATTGTTGGCCTTAACCATGAGCAATAAGTTTGAGAGTGGAGTGCCAAAACTCGAACTCTTAATCTATGCTCTAATACCATTTTAAGAAGTCCAATTTAGGCTTCATTTGTTTTGAGAGATTTTTTTTTTTCTGAAAAAAATATTATCTCAATTTTCAGCATTTGGATCATTTAGGAAAATGAGTTAATCAACATAAAACATTTACTTAAATTTAGAAAAATGAATTTTCTTTTTTGACAATCAAAAATCATTTTTCAAAATATTACTCAATATTGGTACATGGACCGGAGATTCTGCACCCGGGCTTGAGATTGACTAAGTTACTATGGCAAATAAATAAACGTACTTTAGACCCAAAAAGAAAAACGTACTCATGAAGTTTTTAAAAAGTAATGCTAAATATGACAATTCTGACCATTCAAATTTACCAAAAATAGAACCGATAAATAAGGCAATAAAAAACATATATGGCATGGAATAAAGCAAGTAAATCAGCGTGAGCCATCTTGGGCGATATTAAACTGACAGGGCAGGACACTGTGAGCAATAAAGGAAAATGTCAAAAAATACTCTTACAAGTTTCTTAAAATAGAGAATACTTTTTGCGAAATCAATTAAGCATATTTAATGGCGAGGGTATTACCCCAATCACGTGAAAGAATAAAGGAATCAGCTGACTGCTCACCGAACTCTATATTTTGTAAATAATAATAATAATAATAATAATAATTTTGAAAAAAAAAAAACCTAAAAAAAATTACTTTAAATAATTAGTTTATAAAAATTATTTTTAATATCAATAAGAACTTACATTTAAGTATCTTTGTGAATGATATAATTATTTTTGTTAATTCATTTTTAAGAAAAATATTTTTTAATTTGGATTAATATTACGAAAAAGTCTCAAACTTGTACAATTATAAGGAATTTACCTTAAACTAATTTTTTACTACAAAAACTTCAAAACTAGTATATTTGTAATAAATTTACATTCCTTTGGCTTCTGTTAAATTGAATTAATAATTAGTATATTTGTGACAAATGTAGGATAAAACATTAAACTGATATGTTTGTCATCCAATTCAGTAATTTGACATTAAAATTTCACGGAAACTAATAGATGATAAATTTGGTACAAATCTATCGGTTTAGGGTTTTTAGTGGTCAAAAAATTAATTTAAGATAAATTTATCATATATGTATCAATTTGAAATTTTTGGTAATATTAACTTTTAAATTATTTACTTCCTGCGGAATGAATGAAAACTACTTGAAAAAAAGGATTCCTCGTAATCCTCGAGTCCAGCTGGATGAAATTACCTTCCCCAAGTGGCATTGGCAAGTGACAAGAAAAAAAAAAAAACAATTCTCTCTGCCGGCCCAAAAGTTAAAAAAAGTCAACACCACCGTTCCAACTCTGCTCGGAGCATCTGCAAAGTCCAATCTCCGTCTGAAATCTCCATAGCAGAGAGAGAGAGAGAGCAGAAAAAGATGGAGCTGGAGCGGCTGAGGGAGGCGGTGGAGGAGGTGGAGCTGGTGGACGGCCACGCGCACAACTTGGTGGCGCTCGATTCCACCTTCCCTTTCGCGAAATGCTTCACCGAAGCCGAAGGCGAGGCCTTATCCTTCGCGCCTCACTCTCTCCCCTTCAAGGTAAAAGAGTTCTTGGTTGAATCTTGACGTCGAATGTGTTCCGGTGGACAAGGTTGGTGTTGCCCAAAGAGTTGGCAAAAGGATTAGTCGTCGAGGTAGCAGCGTAGGAGCCCTGCAGGAGATTAAATTTTGAATGTACTTGTCAGAAAGTTGACTATTTGGCTTGGATACGTATCCTTGGCAGGCGCAGAATTTTAATTGATTTTCTTCTAAACTTTACATCATGTCTTCGGGAACGGAAAAAAAACTCTTTGAAGTTTGAATTATTTTCCACCTTAATCGGCAAGAAAGAAGGTGCTGACAAGTTATTCATACAAGGACTATATAAATACACGGATTCATAAGAGATAAAATTTTGACATGAATTTCGTTATGACAGGCAAAGAACAAGATGGCTTCTTAAAACTTGCATCATAACAACTCTAGTTTGTCCATTCAGAGAAATCTGAGGGATATCGCCGAGCTCTATGGCACAGAGTCATCTCTGAAGGCAGTTGAAGAATATCGCAGAACAGCAGGCTTGCAGTCCATTTCCTCATTATGTTTCAAAGCTGCAAGAATATCTGCTGTCCTAATCGATGATGGACTGCAGTTGGACAAAAGCATGACCTCAAATGGCACAAAAGTTTGGTTCCAGTTGTTGGCCGTATATTGAGGATTGAACGCTTGGCAGAGGAGATTCTTAATGAGGTAAGAAATGCTGTTTCATGACCTCAACTTGTTTGTGCATTGTACCTTCTCGACTTATTAGTTCAGTGGATCACCTTCTAATGTTTCATTCTACTCCAATGCTTTTATCATATTGTTCTCTTTACAAAAAACAAGGAGCACCAATTTTTTCTTTTTATGTTCTGGATCAGGTTTGCAAAAACTGAAAATCCACTTATATCGCATGGTATCATCTTTATAAGCTGTTCTAGTTTTGAGGAGCCTTTTGCTTCAGTCTTCAGCCTCCTCCTAATCCTCCTCTTTCTTTACCAGTTGCCCTCAGCTGTTTTATCTAAAGATTCGGTAAATGGCGTCAACCGTGTAGAATTTTCTTCTCTTTTTTCCATTGTCTGAATCTATAATCTTTTCATTTTCTCAGGAGATGCCAGCTGGATCTGTTTGGACTTTGGATTTATTCACTAAAATCTTTGAAGAAAGACTAAACTCATATCCTTTTTGTTGGTCTTGAATGTATCTGTGATTTGTCCTTTGCTGGTATGAAGGTTAGTTCTCTTCTGTTTTTCCCTTGAATCTTCGTTGTCACAGTTGCTCGTGAGATATATGGATTGAAAACTATTGCTGCATACCGAAGTGGTCTAGATATCAATACAAACGTTAATAGCATAGATGCTGAGGAAGGCCTTCAGCATACTCTCCGCGGTGAGTATTGCACATGAATGTGGTTTACTGTGGTTGATAGAGTACAACGAAGGGAAAAAAAAACGTACTGATCATTTCTCCTTCCAGTTGGGAAACCTGTCCGCATAACAAACAAAAGCTTCATTGACTATGTCTTGACACATAGTTTGGAGATTGCTGTGCGCTTTGACCTTCCCTTGCAGATACATACTGGGTAATATTTTTTGTATTGTTGAATGGCCTTAATGCTTGGTTCATTAAGTTGGAAATTGATTAATTGAAATCAGTTAGCTTTTCCAGAAAGTTGATATTCCAAGCATGTAGTTATTTCGAAGAAGGTGAAAAAATTACAATCATATTACTATTCCAAGCACCTGCTGATCTCTTTTATGCAGTGGACTTTTATCGAGGGCTAATTGCTATACCTGCTGAAGCTAATTCAATGTAGCTGTGGGAATTTTCCCTTTGTCAACTAACCCATAAACCTTGAGACATGACAAATTGCTTATTTTGTCATATCAGTTGTCAAATACAGAATGTGAATATCTGCATGTTTTCTCTGGTATAGGTTGTCTATATTGACTGAATTGTTCCTTTTTTTCCTCATTCGTCTCTAGATATGGAGACAAAGATTTAGATCTCCGCCTGGCTAATCCCCTTCATCTAAGGACTCTGCTTGAGGACAAGAGATTTTCCAGGTGCCGTATTGTCCTTTTGCATGCTTCATATCCATTTTCAAAGGAAGCGTCATATTTGGCCTCTGTTTATCATCAGGTGAATTTGCTGACCCCCGGAAAATTGCATTCTAGACTTCCTCCACATTTTAGAGTCACATTATACTGTGCTGCTTTTAGGTATATCTCGATTTTGGGCTGGCAGTTCCACATCTTAGTGTGCACGGCATGACATCTTCAGTCAAAGAGCTTTTGGATCTAGCTTCAATAAAGAAGGTGCTATTTGGCTTGGACTCTATAAAACTATGAATTCACTTAGAACTTTAGTGTGCCTGGGCATTTGTTAATGTTTTGCACAGATGATATTCTCTTTTCTTCTTCTTTTAAGCTATGTCAAGATTCTTTTCCTATATGAATCAGCTATGAGTACTTTGTTTGGTTGGACTAATAGTACATTTACTAATACAATTATGCAGGTGATGTTCAGCACCGATGGTTATGCCTTTCCCGAAGCTTATTACTTAGGTCTGTTGAAGCGATTATTACTTTTATCAATGCTTTAGCTTGTTAAATTTGCCCGCAAAACCTACTGCAGTCACCTTTGTTTCTCACATTTTAGTAATCTGCTATTCATGGAACAATTGTGACTATGCACTACTTTCATTAGTTTTGATGTCTCAGTGAAGGAGGTTAAAAACTAGTAATAATATTGTCCATAATCAGCATAACTAGATTGACCTTTGAGGGAAGAAAGTGAAACAGAAATAAAACATGGCTTGGTGTCAGGATCTTGTTATTAGTATATGAAGATTATTAATGTGATAGACATTCCATAACTCACTATTTTCTGTGCACAAGAAGCCTCTTAATGTAAGTACACTATCTTATCCATAACTGCAACTCAGGTCTACCATTCCTCTAGATCAAATAACTTCTTTTCTGAGGATTTTTAGTCCACTGAAAATGATGACATAGCTAAACATCAAGATTTGCATTAGTAACCGAAACTCAGTTTGTTGTCTATGGCTGAAATCCTGGGATCTTTGTTGCTCTTTTTTAACCTTTTGGATAATTAGTATGATCTAATTATTTCCACATGAAATAATTAGCTCGATGGTTATGAATTTGATATTTTGAAAAGCTCTGATTAAATCGTTGAACTTTTGATGAATAATTTTGTATTTTTCAGCACATCTGACCTCATATTCATTCTATGTAAAAGTCGGGCATAATATGAATCAATGGCATTAATTAAGTTAATCGGCATGTCTAGATTGACTTTTACTTTTTACTTTTCACTTAACTTAAATCTTGCAGTGCAGGCACTTTTAGGTTTTTTTAGCTGAAATACTTGGAACTTTCTTAACATATAAATGTTAACACATGGATTCACATGTAGTTTTTTCATAATTTTTTTGAAATCTGAATAATATTTTGAAATTTTGGCGGGAAAGCAGAAAAAGTACTTTTTACTTGTCTTTAAGTGGAAAAAAACATGCCTCTCTGAGTTATGTAGGACTGATACAACGGTTTTATTGAAGATGATTTCATATATTGTCCTGTAGAGACAATTCTCTTATACTTTGAGGTTTTATTCCTGTAGGTGCAAGAAAAGCACGTGAAGTTGTCTTCTCCGTTCTAAGTGATGCATGCGCTGATGGTGATTTGTCAGTTCCTGAAGCTATTGAAGCGGTGCAAGACATATTTGCAAAAAATGCAACTGAATTCTACAAACTGAATTTAGCCCCTAAGTCTCTTGTTTCAAAGCATTCTCTATCCCCCATTTTGACGATCAATAATACGTCTACTACTGATGCCTCACTTGTTCGCATCATCTGGGTGGATGCTTCTGGACAGCACAGATGTCGTGTGAGACTCTCTCTCTCTCTCTCTCTCTCTCTCTCTCTCCCCCCAACAAAATTGCTCAACTTCTTCTTGAATGGTTGTCGAAGTGTAACCATTTAGAAACTTCAATAGTTTGGGTTTTCTATGCTGTACAGTAAATTAAGAATCAGTGTAGGCTTCAAAAAAAAAAAAAAAATTGGTGGATAATTAATAATGGTGGTTCTTCAACAGATAATGGGATGTTTCTGTTCTTCCATGAAGCTTTACCCGTAGGATAGTGATTCACCAGGTGTACCTTTTGGGGAGAAAATTTTCAATTCTGAACAACTTTTGAGATGTGCATTTGGATTAATCCTGCTCATTATTTCATTCACATCTCCTCAAATCTGTCATATGTATTGGTGATGTGGCAGTAAAATAGGTCTTTGTCTTTATTTCATGCAAGGAAGAATAGCTGAGATGTAGTCTCACTTTCATTTGTATGTTGAGATGAAAAAAACAATTTAGAATTTTGTCTGTTGAACGTACCACTGATGTGCTGCTTCCTTGAGCAAAAGTTGCCTTGTAGAGCGTCCCAATGCCTAACCTTGAATTATAGCAAACTGCCTTTTGTATTATTTACATACTCTGCAAGTCCCTTCACTAATTACTCCTAGCAATCTTTTTGAAGACTGCAATGTTTGTGCATCGCTCCAATGCTGGAGTGCAGCACTTCATTAATTAATAACAGCCATTCTCCCTTTCGTGTCTGGTCTATACCATGGTCTCTATTATGCATTAGCATTTGATGTTTCATCCTATCTTTAGATGACTGCACACTGATATTTGCACTCAATGAGCAAAACAATCTCAACTGGCTTCTGGTCTCTCTTAATCAAGAAGCAAGGCTGCTTATTTTACAGACAAAATCAGGGAAAGCTAACATCTCTTATCATGGTTGGCTTATATGGACTTGGATTGTTAAGCTGTTTCTTGACCAAATTATTAAAGAAGCTTGTTAGATTTTCAGGAAACTCAATTTTCAATGTTCAAGAGATTCAGGACTGGTCCAGTTGTTTTTCCTTGATCTAGAGCCATAAGTTGATAAACTGTTTCTCTTTGGAAAGAATAATTATCCTATATATGCTACTGTTTGAAATTTATTTCTCTTACTTCTGTTGGTGATATTTTCAGGTTGTCCCCGCAAAGCGCTTCAATGATGTTGTTGTGAAGAATGGAGTTGGCTTGACTCATGCATGTATGGGAATGTGTTCATTTGTTGATGGTCCGGCTGAAGACACCAATCTAACTGGTGTGGGTGAGATCAGATTGATGCCTGATTTGTTAACAAAATGGCAGATTCCATGGTATGACCAGTTTTTTTTACCAACCAACCATCTCTCGATTGTATAGCTATATTAATGTGTTTCATCTGAAGATTTTCTTTTTCATCCAAGAGTTCCCATTTTGCTGTTTAAGCTTCATACTGACATTGGCTATTTGTGGAGTTGTTTATCACTTTGGAAACTTCCATCTGTGGTACCAAAAAATGAACCATCACAGCATAGACAGGAGGCTTAACTAGGGTTGGCAAATGGTGAATCATGGTAACGTTGGACAGTGCTCATAGATGGCATCCTCATCTATTAGAGATTTTTGAGGGGACAATCCTGAATTATGAGATTATGAAATTATGACAGAATAAGTAATATTACATGAAATGAACCCTTTCGCTTCTCCAAATAGGAAATAAAAGGCTTATATTCTAAGATACAGAATGATGTTTATTGCTGAGTGGACAACAGTAAATTGATTGATTGCCATCAAATAGCCTTCACACACTGGGCTCGTGCAAGTCTGCCTTTCTCTCAAGATCTTCTAAGTTCAACTTTCGTATACTACTCCTTCAATATTGACCATGGGGTAAATATAGGAGATTCATCTGAAAGTTTCATGTAAGATCATTGGAAATAAATGTATCTCATTTAAAAGTGAGTCTTTTGTGCAGAATGTGCAAATTGTTCTGAAATTTGATGCGGGCTAAACTTATGTTTGGTGATCTGTGGCTTGTTGTTAGCCATGATATGAATACTATTAGTACATTGATCTCTTATTTAATATTTTCCTCCATACTTCCCAATAGGGAGCCACGTGAGGAAATGGTTTTGGCTAATATGCATGTCAGACCGGGAGAAGCTTGGGAGTTCTGCCCTAGAGAAGCCTTAAGAAGGGCTTCCAGGGTTCTGAAAGACGAATTTAATTTGGTAAGGCAGATGGAATCTCAATCTCATTTGTAATGCTGCTATAAGTGATAAGTAATTCAAACTCTGTATTTTTAGGTAATGAATGCAGGGTTTGAAAATGAGTTCTATCTCTTGAAGAGCGTGCTAAGGTACTTTTGGCATCATTGCTTTTAACATCCAAATGGCTCTGCAGCAGGACATGATATATTAAAAGCATTTGAGTTGCACAGGGAAGGAAAAGAAGACTGGTTGCCAGTGGACTCATCACCATATTGTTCTACATCAGGATATGATGCAGCTAGGTCAATATTTCATGAGATTTTTGCTGCACTGAGTTCTTTGAATATCCCAGTTGAACAGGTACATCTCTAAGTGATGGCTTTCAGTGCTGATTGACAATGTGCCAATGTAGAAATGAGCTTGCTTGTTGCTCAGTGTTATAATTAACCCTTTTGCTTTGTCAAAATGAAGACTGACTCTTCTGACCCAAGTATCTTAAACCTACTAAACATTTCAGCCATGTGTCCCAATTTGACTGGGATATTGACCTAGCTAGCCCCTAGCCTCTGGCTTGTGAAGGCATATTACACTTGGAATTGAAGATTTTTTTTATCATTCCAATAATATATTGTAATGTATGACATGAGAAGGGATCTTATATGTATATAGGCATAGGGCGTGCTCATTCTCTG
Organism: Eucalyptus marginata; assembly: GCA_014182565.1. Taxonomy (NCBI): domain Eukaryota; kingdom Viridiplantae; phylum Streptophyta; class Magnoliopsida; order Myrtales; family Myrtaceae; genus Eucalyptus; species Eucalyptus marginata. The sequence continues at coordinate 20,718,804 of CM024585.1, read as the reverse complement.
TGCATTTAAAGCATTGAGCTCTTTCTTCAGTGGAGCTAGAAGTGCCTAATGGTCTCAGATCTTTCACTTTCAATCAGCAGATTGCAGTCATCTGATGAAAAGAAGAACCTTGATTCTACGGAAATTACATGTGAAAAATACTGGAACCAAACTATTTTACACCCATTTATTTGTTTAACCCATGTAGACTTTGCAAATTGTTGGGGTATATCATTTGCTTTTCAGATTTAAGGCACCATGATGTTGAGCAGTATTCAGTTGCCAGTGCTAGCTCATGTTGTCTTACATTTTGATAGTTTTTCATCTCTGATTGGTATAATGTCAAGTGATATTGCATGAAATAGATCCTATGTTACTTTCTGGTGACTGCTGGTGCGCTTGCTGCCTCTCCCTAGACCCTTTTCCAATATTTGCCTTTGCTAAATAGGTGCATGATTCTGCAGTAATAATCACAGTGCTCTTACTAGAATGTCTTCTCTGCAATATATTTAGTTGCATGCAGAAGCTGGGAAAGGCCAGTTTGAAATGGCTCTGGGGCATAAGCCCTGCAACAGTGCTGCTGACAATTTGATTTTCACTCGTGAAGTTGTGAGGGCTGTAGCAAGGAAACACAGCCTGTTAGCAACTTTTGTTCCCAAGTAGGTTGTTTTATCCTATTCTTTTTAATAATCAAAGATGCTTTATTGATCTGTCAGCTCTGGGCAGGAAATTAGAAGTACACATCTTACTTGAGTACACACATCTTTAAAAATAATTAAATGACCATATTCATTAAGTGTAGTAATCATAAGCCATTAAATATCTTATAAAGACTGTATAATTAAAAAGTGGAGGCTAGTTTAATGCGTCTCACTATCCTTTCCATTCTAATCGTCCCCCCCCCCCTCCAAAAGAAAAAGCTGCTTCATGGTTTTAAGAAGAGAAATAATGATGGTAAAGTGACGTTACGTGAGTACAACAAATGTTTCTTATTTTGTAGGTATGACTTGTATGATATTGGTTCTGGATCCCATGTACATTTAAGTCTGTGGCAGAATGGAGAAAATGTTTTCATGGCATCTGATGGATCGTCACAGCATGGCATGTCGAACATAGGGGAGGAGTTCATGGCAGGGGTCCTATATCATCTCCCTTCTATTTTGGCAATTACTGCTCCAGTACCCAACAGGTTGCCATCTCACTGCATATTTTCTAGTGCCTTTGTATTTTTGTTTTTAGAGGTCGGTGATTGAATGCTGAGGCTAAGTTCAGTAGACGGATGCACTTGGAAATTCAGGATGCAGATCGTCTTTTCATCTGTCTGGGCTGCAAAACAGCTTGGTTTTAGCTCTACCAACACAATTTCTGACTGCTGCTAAAGATGAGATTTGCATATGCATGTTATCCTCACTAATAAAACTTAGTTCTAACAGGTCTCTTTGAAGCCAATACTTTTGGTAGGGGAACCCGAATAACAATTTCCTCTAAATCACTATGGTGGTATTTCCTTAGCAAAACTAGAAACGTAACTCGATTTATAAGATTCAAATTCTTGATGGCCATATAGGAAAGGAATGATATGATTCAGGTTCTTTCTTCACAATTCTCGCTTGAAGCTTGTCTAACAACAACTTGAAATACATATCCTGTAAATGAGCTTTAGTCTGAATTTAGTTGTCATGATCAGTCCAGAGGAAAAACTAGAGCATAAGTGATCGTTAAAAATACTGTCAATGTGCACCAACATCATGATGCTTGTCTTATCTGTCCATAAGAAGGTTAAGGTTAAGTCTGTGACACTATGAAGATCTCTACATCATTGAAACAATTTTCTTAGGAATTTACTGAGAAAAGATCCTGTACTGGGTTGTTTTAAGTTCACCTTGGAGGGAACATCTGCTTTCTAATCTCGTTACTAGTTTCTTGTAGTTGGCAGAAAAGAAATGTTCATGGATTTATGTCTCATGCTTTTGCTGACGGTTGTGATATGTAGCTATGATCGAATACAACCAAATACATGGAGTGGTGCTTATCAATGCTGGGGGAAGGAAAATAGAGAAGCTCCGCTGAGGACAGCATGCCCACCTGGAGTAACAGATGGCTTAGTGAGCAATTTTGAGATTAAATCATTTGATGGGTGTGCAAATCCACATTTGGGCTTGGCCGCTGTAATTGCCGCTGGTATTGATGGGCTACGGAACCACCTTTCATTGCCTGAACCTGTTGGTAAGATTCTATAGTCCTTGTTCTAGTTATGTGATCTTATTCATTTTTATTTTTTTTTATCTTAAGAACTTATTATAAATTCGCCAATTTCTTATCTAAAAATTATGTCCCTTACTTTTACCTTCAGTTTCCTTCTTTTTTTTGCTGTAACAGATAACAAAACTCACTTTAGGTAGGTAAACCTGGGTCTCGAAATATCATGATAACTTCATTAAGTCATGCTGAAGCCGAGTGGTGACCCAACTTTTGATGATATGTAAAATCAACGCGTGTCATTCTCCTAGCCTAATTTACACACACACACATGTTGAAATTATCCACAAGAAAACATTTCAGTTGCAATGGTGTCATTTTTGCTGCAATCCATAGCTTGGTGATGGCTTTTGAAAGAACTGGCTTCACTTGTAAAAGTTGTGCTGCATGGAATAGGGTTTTATCAGTCTTAGGGTTTTATAAATGCTGCTAAAATGTTGGGGGCCTGGGGTCAAAAGGCACATTTGCCACTAAAAGATATTATGCAAACTTCCCTCTGATTGTCTAAAGGAAGGTTGAACGAAGCGTCTTTACTATCCCTGCAACCAGCCTCTGTGTAGTAGATTTCTTGCATTATTTTGACTCCAAGACATTGACATGCATTTCTTTCTTGGAATTAGTTGAACTCCCTACTAACAATTTTTTTTTTTTAATCATTTGGGCAATTTTACGGTCTATTTCTTTGTCATCAACTGACACTTCAATAATGCATTAATGAGACAGGTACTAATCCATCTAGCCTCGAAGGGAAGGTTCAAAGACTGCCTAAATCTCTTGCTGAATCTTTAAAAGCTCTCCGAAAGGACAGTGTTATTAAGGATCTCCTTGGTGAGAAGCTCTGGACAGCCATAACTGGAATTCGCAAGGTAAGTCCGGTGTATCCATTCCTTATGTTGACTAAAATCCTAGAAATGACGACTTCATATTATTTATCTAAAAGCTAAAGCTACCTACTATGTACGAACGTCTTCTTGAGAAAGTGTCATGTGTCAATGCTTAAACTGTTTCTTCCTCCGAATATATTATCTCATGGTTCCTATCTGGTAATGTCATGACCGATTGTGAAGCACACTCAAAGGCTTGTTCATTGCCCACTCTTTATTATTTTTGGGTTGGCAGAGTTAATATGGAGTCACATGTTTTAAGGAAGGTCTTGTTTATACAATATATCTGGTTAATGAAATTACTGGAATTGCTTTGCTCAACTTATGGCTGAACTGAGGTGGGCTCTGTTTTATCTTCTAATGAGTTATGGTGTGCGGTTCTTCATGACGCAAAACACAGCTAAAACGATCGAAAACAGTTATTGCAGACTTTAGTGAGTCGTCCTGAAATTGCTTTTTATCTTTTTATTAATTTGGTTGTTTATTAGTATGTTTTTTCATGCAGCAATCATCAATTCAATGTTGCATTCACTCCTTTGTCCTGCAAAATTCATTTGAACCTGTCATATGTATTACTTCTCTTATAATCTGTATGCCGACTTCAAATAATAAAATACCTAAGTGACAACTAGCTTGGGCCTCACTCTGCAAATATTGTCAGATTCAGATGTCCTCTATTTGACAATCCATTATTATTATTATTATTATTATTATTATTATTATTATTATTATTATTATTATTATTATTATTATTATTATTATTATTATTATTATTATTATTATTATTATTATTATTATTATTATTATTATTATTATTATTATTATTATTATTATTATTATTATTATTATTATTATTATTATTATTATTATTATTATTATTATTATTATTATTATTATTATTATTATTATTATTATTATTATTATTATTATTATTATTATTATTATTATTATTATTATTATTATTATTATTATTATTATTATTATTATTATTATTATTATTATTATTATTATTATTATTATTATTATTATTATTATTATTATTATTATTATTATTATTATTATTATTATTATTATTATTATTATTATTATTATTATTATTATTATTATTATTATTATTATTATTATTATTATTATTATTATTATTATTATTATTATTATTATTATTATTATTATTATTATTATTATTATTATTATTATTATTATTATTATTATTATTATTATTATTATTATTATTATTATTATTATTATTATTATTATTATTATTATTATTATTATTATTATTATTATTATTATTATTATTATTATTATTATTATTATTATTATTATTATTATTATTATTATTATTATTATTATTATTATTATTATTATTATTATTATTATTATTATTATTATTATTATTATTATTATTATTATTATTATTATTATTATTATTATTATTATTATTATTATTATTATTATTATTATTATTATTATTATTATTATTATTATTATTATTATTATTATTATTATTATTATTATTATTATTATTATTATTATTATTATTATTATTATTATTATTATTCAAACTGTCTTTTGATTCTAGAAATGAGGAATTTGTGGAAATTTGACATTGCTGGAAAATGCCATTGTGTGTGGATGTGTGCATGTGTTTTTTTCAGTTGGGATATTAAGTTTATTAAAGAGCACTAAGAGGGTGCCTCCCTCTTACAAGCTTGAAATCAGAAAGATTTAAAGCTAGTATATATTGGAAGTCGCATAGAACAGATCACTGGAAAATCATTTCTTACAGAGAACTGAGTTATGTAGAACTTTGAAAATGTCATCTTCCCCTTCTGGTACGCATTTTGACAACTCCAATGGAGTTGTGCATTAGCATGATGATCTAATTTTAGTTTACCGGTCTGGCTTGTAAATTTATCTTGGCTGATTCTGTTGTGTGTGTCAAGAGATGCACAGTGGTATTTAACTGCACCAATGAATGTACTGAAGATGCATGTGTTTCACAGGCGGAGATTGAACACTATTCGAAGAATGAAGATGCGTACAAGCAACTTATACACCGATATTAACCTGACACATTTCTACACATCTTGAAGATCAGGAACAACCATCTCTCCAGATGAACTGAGCTGCAGCTCTTGTCCTATGTGAACATTTAACAGTGTTAGCTCAGTAAGAGAGCCTTATCAAGTTTTTGTTGTGTTTTGAGATCCTCCAATAAGTTTCAGGCACGTCCTGCCAAGATCTCTTTGATCCTATATTGCCATCTAACAATGGTGCTGTGCTTCTGGTGCGTACTGCCGCTTGTGCTATAAATTAATTTCGGTTTTACCTTTATTGAGCTTTGATCATTCTCCTTTAGGCATCTGATACCCATGAGCATACTCTAAAACATTTCATTCTCTGTTTGGACAAACAAATAGTTCCGTGGTGTACAAGATTTGCTTTGGATTGTGTAGAAATTGGAATGGGCAGAATGCATTTGCAAATCCCTATTGACTCTGTACATGGAGAATGTCATAATAATGATGATAATTAGGACCTCGAAATAAATTGTTGGAGGTCGTGTCATCGTGCTGCAATCTTTTTTTCCTAAATTTCTGTGATTTCAAGAGGTGAGTTTGCTCTTGCTGGTTATACAGGTCGCTTCGTGTATCCTCTTAAACCGTGTTTCCTGATAATTTCATGATGCATCTCGTCTATTAGTCATTGACCCTTTTTTTATGGTAAATGCCGGAAGCAAGGTTGAACTTTGGCGTGTCTGAGCATGAACATGACATCTTCAACTCCATTCTAGAAACGCAGGAGGGTCGTACTATGTCGGTCGAGCCTCGCAAAATGAACAAAAACCAATGTACAATGCGAAAGAACATGACGTCTATGAATCTCCGGTCTCTTTTTAGTCTCTAAAGCCATTTGATTGTGAGAATATATGCAATCATTTTGATGGATCGAGCCAGTTATGCTATAAGAAATCAGTGACATTCATGCTGGCCCTACCTGTTTTCACCTTTCTTTATTTTCTGAGCGGCTGCTGTGATTGCCCGAAATAAACAAATTACTGAGACCTCGCATTGGTTGGGTGCATGGCATATGCCACAATGCCTGCTCGAGTGCGAATTGGATCAGCTCATTCAGTAACGAACCGGTATAGTTTGGGCCGGTTTTGGATCGACCATCACGGCATATGCTCACTCCTAGAGAATTATACCATCGATCATCGACCGTGTCAAAAGTTAAATTGTTCGGTGCAAGACGGCACGCGTGACAGCAACAATTTTCACTCCTTTTTCAAAGCCTTCTTCCCCTTTCAATTCGCAATTGGAATCACCAGATCGAGAGTAGTGGGAGCCGCGAAAGCAACAGTAGATTTCAGGATGGAGACAAGCCAACCAACTAGAATCCGTTCTCTCCAAGTTTGGCAATCACTAATTTGCTCGGACACGGCACATGGCGTTCCTGCGAGGCGAAGGACACCGACCAGCGGCATCGAGGAGCACTAACGAAAGGAGGAGTGCTGATGCTTTCGTGGTTGAATCCAACTGTAAAGAAAGTCATCAAGAACTGGTGGAGCAGGCTCGTGTGTTTTCATTCGTTTGGTACACACGACAGAAGCGTGGCGTTCTCTCTTGAGTGTGTCTGATGATTCATGTGCTCTTGATCAGTTCTTTTGGATCTCATCAAGATGGACATGTCATTTGATTACTCAATATCGAAGCAAAAGCATAATGATGCATTCGATATATCGAAAACTCAATTCAAACACGACTACTCTTAACATTTCAAATATACAATACGAGATTTTGTCATGATTCATGACCTGTCTGGACTAATATTTACTTTGTGCATTTTTTTTTTTTAATCTTGCCACAGATGTATTTTGTTTTTTAATTATCTTAAACAACTGAAGTTTTCACGGGACATAAATCATGTTGGCACATAGATTCATACATAAACAATTTTATCTTTTCCCATTGCAAATGTGAAAGATATTTTATATTTTTTGCTACGTTTTGCTTTTTACAAATAGAAAACAAAAGCGGCATTAGGAGTTACTTAGATCCTGCTCATATAACTCTCGACTCTTTTATTCATGAGAATATCGGAATCCACCCCCAAGTGATTCCTTGCTTTAGGTATCAATCAAGTTCACTGTTCTAAAGTTTCTTTTTTCTTTTTTCTTTTTAATGTACTGCGGCAAGCAAGGTTTTATTGCTAAGTCATGTAGATACTTACGCATCTGTACCATACAATCACTAGCATGAGCAACATTGGAATGCATCGCTTTGTGGTGTCTATATTTAGGTATAAACAATTTTGGTTGGGACACGATCGATTAATTATATCGAGACGCTCACTTTGATATGATCAGAAGTTCTTTGAGTAGTTCTAAGTGCATGAGATACTGCGCTGATCTCATTAATCAGGTAAATTGCGAGTCAGAACCTAAGTAGTTGCAAAGAACTGAGATCTTTTATGCTTCAAAATGGGAAAATGTACTCCCAACATACACACGCTTAGCCGCTAACTAAGCTGAACCCATGAAGATAAGTTGATACACTTGTTTGACTAAGCAAATTTTGACAAGTCAATTTCCATTTACGTGGGGTGAACAATGGCTTGATATTATTTATCGACTGTGTCAAACAAGTTGGTATGATCTTGGGCACATATTGAAGATATAAACATGATCTTTTCTAGAATAGTGTGAAAATTTGTCACTTTAGCCATGTTGAAAAGTATGGCATGATTAAATCTCGTTTGTCTGATCATTAACTTGCGAAACTTTAAACGATGCCCTCGTAATAATGCCGAACGAAGAGAGAATGGGGAAAAAAAACGGTTTCCATTTTGTGTGTACTGAATTAAGAGTATTTATCCATCCACTTTGCAAATGCTTCAAAGTTATAGAGATCTTAATATAAAATAAGGGATTTTAGCAGATTTTCAAAACAAAATTAGTATATTTCCCGATCTTAGACTATTTTCTTAGATCTGGCTTTCCAGAACGGCGTTTTGTAGGATACCCATTTATGTTGAATTTTCATGTCGGATTCACATTACACGCCGTTGTTTGTCACATTTGTTTATACATAAATAATTAACAGGGCTGTGGGATGAGAATTAATAGATAGTAGATTTGTATTGAGTGTACCGATTTTGAATTTCTAATGACACAATAATTACTTTGAAATAAATGTGCACGGGTCAACTAAATCGACACGGGTGGGTGGATAGAGAATATCTAGGGGCAATACAACTTTTGTAATACTTAAGGTGATGGAGATATTATAAACAAACTAGCATCACTTACGATAATAATCTGTACCTAGTGCACAGGGTTTATCCACCTTCCCCATTTTATTTCGATTTTATATCTCATCCATTCAACTTTTATTTTTATTTTTTACTTGAAGGGCACTTAGAATAAGCTTGGTTGGCTAGTGGCTCATTTTTTCTCATCCATTTATCTCCCTGATTTCTTGGTCCACAAATACGTTCCCGACACGCACTTACAACATCCGCCGATTGCATTATCATGGGCAGCACGCGAATATTCCTAAAAACATGAAACGTTAAAGGGACCAAACCAAAAAGACATTTTGTACCTTTTGTTCACGTAAATATTACCCGAAACCCTAAGTCTCACCACATGATCACGATTCACCACGTCTGCGTCGAGTCGGGCAGATGGCATTGTAAAGCGAATTTGAGAGTGTCGTGTACAAACTAGGTTTTGCCATTCATAAAGTTGATTTTTTTTTTTAGGGAGATATTTCCCACTTTTTTTCAGACCTAAACCCTCGAGATATAATCTGTGTTTAAGTTTGATGAACAAATAAATAAAAAAGAGCACTTAGCATTGCACGGAAGTGGGCGGTCGCCGGCAAGAAATATAGATTAATGAGATGTCGCCAAGTTGGAAATGAAAAGCTTATCAATAGGCACTGAAAATGACGTTTCATGTCGTAGATTATATTGATGGACCCACCATATTATTGATTAATTAACCGACATCGCCATAATTAGAAATATATATTTATATATATAGATAGATAGATTATATTAATGGCTGTCAAGAGCTTCAGATTTTTTTATTTTTATATGTTGTTCATTTGTTCTTATTGTCACCTGTCGCTATAAGTTGCTACCGACCCAATATTGTTTCGTGATATAAATAAGCATCGCTATTCGAGCTGAATCAGAAAGCTGGTGTCGGAACATACTCAAAGCTTATTTCCCTTAATGGCAAATTAATTAGTGATGTGATGTTAGAGCACAAGGCTACAAAAGGCGCATGAATGAGCATCTCGAACTTGGGGTAAAAGCTAGAAATAATGGCTACGGCTCTCGAAAGATTGGTTCAGTGATTAAATGCTTAATTTAAATTCGACAAATTTTGTCATCTGATCGCAACATTACCCACTTATATTAATCTTTGGGGGTCACGCTTATTCCCTCTATAGATGGAAGCGTCATCTGACGCATGTGGATTGAAACGGTTTATGTGTATTTATAAGGACACGTCAATCAAAACAGACTCGCAAGTTTCGGGTAACTTGTTTTATGAAAAGCAAATTGGTGGTTACAAATGCGACGTACTTGAATGTGCGCCATACATCCAGTTTCTTCTATTTGGTTTCTTTTTTTTTTTTTTTTTTTTTTTTTCTTTGCTTCTTCTTTTGGGGGTCCTTTTTTTCCCATGTATTCTTGTACTTGTTAGAAGGACGATCTAAATCCAACGTTAGCATTTCCAAATTGATTATCAAGATGTCGGCCTTCCTTCTGTTTAGATGTTTAACATAGATGTACTGAATCCATCTCTATTAAAACACCATATGCAATTAACAATCGAAAAAGAAAAAGGGTCATAGGCAATTGATACTTTTGGTCTGCGGCTGTGTCCGATCTTTATGATTGATTTTAGATTTTAAACTAGTTTTCTCGTTTTAGTTTATTTTAATTCGGGCACATCTCCAAAAGAAAAAATAAAAATTGAGATGTTCAATGAGAAGGCGTGGAATCTACATATTTTCATTAGGCATACATGGCATAAACCCAATCTCTACACTAGGATGATTAGTTCCCTTTCCGATTTGGTTCCACTCATAAATCAGGAACCGGACCAAGAGGACTCATTCTCAAATTGGGAACTGGGGACCAAACCGGATCAGAAGTCCAGTTCGGTTCAATGGAACCGGGTGCTTATTTAACATGAAGATGAAATTAAAAAAATAAAGAGGGCGATAGATTTTGACTTTTCTCCGGCAAAAAAAACAAAAAAGAGGTCCAACCAATCAATTAGACAAATATTACATGCTTTTCTCCCGCAAATTTTGGAAAGCATAATTGAAGGAATTAAATCCTTCAAACTACGTAAAAAGGGGCAACAAATGTGGCAGTGATAGAAGACTACCGATACTCCCGAACCAAACTGGCTGGGTCGGTCTAGTCGGTCCATCTTGCTCACCCCTACTCTATACTCAAAAAGAGATGAGCTACGTCCAGGTTTGGAAGACATTCTCAAAAAAGAGTCTAAACTAGAGCTAATTAATATTTAAATTGAATTTGTCCTCACTTAAACAGTTAAAAGTAAATAAGTTATGCATCAATCATATCATTATCAACTGCTCAACACTTTTTAGCCTAATACACTTTTTTGATTGGCTCGTCAATCTCGGCACTTACGTTACTACGCCATAGCATCGCCTTCACCCATCGTCTTTTGCGCCAAGTCGAAATGCGCAAGATGGCATTCTTCACCAGCAACGGCAATGATTTCGGTTAATCATTTGCTTTAATGAGTTGAGGACCTTATCTCCTTTTACAAGTTTTTATATTCATTGATTAATCAATTTTACATGACTTTACCATATATATATATATATATATATATATATATATATATATATATATACATAATGTATATAATCAATAGCCAATTTTCGTTATTTGATCTTTTTATTATCGAGGCTATTTTCTTCCTTTATTTAGTTGTGCTTATTCTTTTTCCCAAAATATCTTATTGAGTTCTATTAAAGTTGTTACATTTATCAGACTCTAACGAAATACATATTATTATTGATTTACTTATTTTCTATTATTAGTACTTTAGTAGCTTTAGTTTTCTCCAATCTTCTGTAACTTTTGTTTTCTTCAGAAAAATGAGATGAAGATATACCTTTTACTCCTTAAATAAGTAATGTTCATTGCACATGGAAAAATCAACCGGAGTGTCAACAACCATAACAAAATAAAAGTTCAGATCAAAAGTGTGTGCCAAAGGCGCATCATTCCTAAAATTTGGGGGCTTTTCATAATTTCTCAAAAAAAGAAAAAGCGCTCCAAAAATATGAATTGAATATTTGAATATTTGAAGAAATGAAAAAATTAACCTCTGAAGCTTTTTGTTTTTGTTTTATTTTCACCGAAAACCTATGATGAATTGAATATTTGAAGAAATGACGGGGTGGATAGTACCGCCCCAGAAATGTTGTCATTGTCTTTGATCTCCGAAAAGACAATGACAGGCCCTTTTTCTTTTTAACGTTTTGCAGAACCTTAGGCAATTGATAGTTTAGCCATCACGGTCACAAAAACCACCATTGGGCAAACCACGTGTATGTGGGAAATTCTTGATCCGATACAATCAAAATTGTTTGATTTCTACGGGATCCGCCTAAATGAGATTTACTCAAAAATTCATATAACATTCATAAAATCGACTGTTATGATAGATAGAGTCCATGTAGAATCAAAATTCAAGTTAGATGTTTGCTATATTTATAGATCCAAACGGTGAGAAGGAGACCCAAAGAGGGGCTACAATATAAACCTTTCTCGCATTCCATTTTATGAGGCAAGGCAAGGCAGCTCCTAGAAATTTATTTGTTGGCCATATTTGGTAATGATCAAGCAAGAATTTTTTTTTGTTTGATCGATACAGCAACGGAATTGATAAAAAGAAAAAGGGGATATTTAAATAGGGCAATAAACTCTTTTTCTTCCAATCGAGCCATTCCTCAAAGAACAATGTTTCATCAAATCGGTGTGCCTCTTATTGTAATTTCTGTATTAAGTATTAAAATGCAAAACGGCTTCTTGAATTCTATTTGCGACCACATCTTGGGGATCTAAATAAGACAGAACCTAAGATTGAAGACCGTTAAAACCAATACAGAGCCTTGAAAGAAAAACCTTTAAATATATGTCAATTAAAAGCATAATTTTTTATAAAGACATAAGGAAAGAGCCGGTTTGCTTTCCCAAAACAAAAAATATAACTTATTAGGTGTTAAATTACAAAATATTATTTACATCTGAAAAAAAATATATTTGTAAATCAATATGTAAATTCGAGTATATTCCGAAAAATTTAGAATAAGTCAAAGTACATGCATCGCCAATTTGGAAAAGACAAATATAATATAAAAGTAAAAATCACACCAAACGGGTGTTGGAAAATAATTTCCTTGGCAACTAAAAATCAAGCAAAAGCAGCACTCTAACACTCAAAAGAGAAAGACGAACTTAGCTTTCAATCACTCAAAATTCACAATTTAATCCAAATTTTAAAAAATTGTGAGAAAATTATATGTGAACCTACGTATTAACGCCGACAGATTATAAAAGTTTAAGGTAACTTCATATTGAAAATTCAAATGCTTTTGTGTCGGTAAAATTTTGAGTTAGCAAAAAATAAAAAGTAGGAAGTTATCCGAATGCTCCAGTTGGGAAAGAGAGGGTTGACCACAACATGGGTTTTAAAGCAGTGTTGTCGGTTTTCGGAAAGGATCCCACACAAACAGTGGAAGACAAGGACAAAAAGAAATACAGAAAAGGCATTTTACTTTAATGTTTTCTACCTCTTCTGTTCCTCATCTTGGACCAAGAAATACAATACAGGTCAGGGCACCCATCTTATTATTTTATTTCATTCTGAGCAATCCGTTACTGTCAAAGTACAAAGAAAAGTCGTATCTTTTGAAAAAAATATAAGGAAAGCTCGATCTATCTCTGGCCTCAGGGAAGCCTTTTAGATGAGCGTGGGGATTCGGACCCATTTTGGTCATCCTCCCATGCGGGACTAGATTTTCACATCAGAACCTTCCAAATTTTGACAAGCACAGAACTAACCCACAACCACTCTTCTCTCTCTCTCTCTTTCTTTCTCTCTCTGGAGTTGGGTACTCTCTCTTCCTGTCCATGTTGGTCTCTTCTTGTATGAGCTCATCATGGGTTGCTTTGGTTTTCTTTACCGTGTCTGATGCATTCATGAATGAATTTCAGATTTTTTTGTTGGGTTTTTGAGCTTCTTTTTTGTCTCTTTTTGCTTATTCCAAATGGGTTTAATGCGGTTTGTTTCAGGTTCTTTCCTTGCTATCATATGATTTTGACTTTTGAGTTGCTTTGGAAATTGGCGAAGATGAGCTGAGAAGGGCGAGATTCTCGGTTCCTTGGGAAGTCAAAAGGCAAGTTTGAGACTTGAGAAATTGGCAAGGCTAAAGGCAACTGATTGCTTTTCTCTTTTAATTGCTTTAATCGATAGCTAAGTGTCTTGGTTTGAGCTCCTCGTTGTGCCAGCTACAATTGGATTCGTGGCCGAAGGAGAAAGATTTCATCTTCAGATCCATGAATCAGCTGTATGCCAGTCGAGTAGCAGAGCTTTTCTTTTCCTTTTTCTTTTTTCAAATTTAAATTCAATCGGTAGGAATAACGCACATTTTAGTTTTGTGCCTATAGTTTTGCTGTTAAATGCCCGGAAAATGGAAAATGTATGGTGGAGGGTTCAGAGTAGACGCGGTTCATATTAGGAAATTTGTTAGTCTGGTTATGGAGTTCTTTCTGAGTTCTGCTGTCTGTTTGCTTTTTGTCCTTTGACTAATCTTGATAATCTATCTAATTCAGCATTAGATGTTGATTTCCGGAATTTGGAGAGGATGTGCATATATCAACACTACATGCAATATTGTATTTGTTTGCTTGCTGCACTAGCATTTGGTTTTTGGGATATTAGAGTCAGTGTTGACCTAAAAATATGAAACCAGAGTTTTGCCGTAGAGTGTATGTATAGATCCATTGCTACTACTATTATCGTTTCATAAATCCATCTTGTGCTCTCAAAATTTATCAGCCGACTGTGTAATGTATTCTCTTCTGTCTTCATCAGCTATATTAAAGGATGAGGATTTGATGGAATCACTGGATCTTTGTCATATCTTCTGATTTGGCTGTCTGGTTTATGAGAACCTCCTGGTTCCTAAGTTCCTTGTAAGGAATCGTTAGCTCTTCGGCATTATGCATGTCAGGACCTGTGGCCACTGTTGCTAATGCTGAAGGGGCACTTTCTTCCGCAGACAGAACAAGATCTCTTGATACAACTTTTTTAAATGACAAGCAACGCCTATCCACGTCAACCAATGGTGAAACAGAGTCCGCCAGATTCAGAGTTGGGAATCTCTCGCTTCCTAATGGGGAATCCTATTCCGGGTCATTGCTCGGCAATGCACCTGAGGGCTTTGGGACATATGTCTGGTCGGATGGGTGCATCTACGAGGGTGACTGGAGACGTGGGATGAGGCATGGTAATGGAAAGATCAGCTGGTCTTCTGGAGCTGTTTATGAAGGGGAGTTCTCTGGTGGATATATACACGGGGAAGGGACGTATATTGGCGTTGATAAGTTGACATATAAGGGACGGTGGAGGTTAAATTTGAAACACGGGTTGGGATACCAAGTTTATCCCAACGGAGATGTATTTGAGGGCTCTTGGATCCAGGGAATGGCCGAAGGGCCTGGTAAATATTCTTGGGCTAATGGGAATGTGTTTTTTGGGAACATGAAAGGTGGCAAGATGTCCGGTAAGGGAACTCTTACATGGGTAAATGGCAATTCGTTTGAAGGAAGCTGGTTGAATGGCATGATGCATGGATTTGGAGTTTACACTTGGAACGACGGCGGTTGCTATGTCGGGACATGGACACGAGGCTTGAAGGATGGGAAAGGATCTTTCTATCCTAAAGGAAGTCGGTTTCCACCTGTTCAGGAACTTTACCTAAATGCTATGAGGAAAAGAGGGTTGCTTCCAGATATGAAGAAGCCGAATCACTCGCATATCCATCATGCTTCATCTGTGGACATGGGGCAAATGAAAGTCGGTGGGGACTGGGGGGACCGCCAACATTCGTCCTCTGACAAAATGTCCAAGGGTAACCTCCTTAATCTGGAACAGTCTCGAGGCAGTAACGTTGCCCTACAAAGACGCTGGAGTCTCGAGGTATCAATCGAAAAAGTAATCGGACATGATTCCTCATTGGGGTCATCTGAATCTTTTTTAGATGGAGGCGAAGAGGCTGAAGCAGACATCCCTATATTGGAAAGGGAGTATATGCAAGGTGTTTTGATCAGCGAGGTTGTGTTGAATAACAAGTTCTCGCCTTCATCTAGGAGAGCAAGACGGCGGCAAAAGAAGTTTGCCAAAGAGGCTATAATGCTAGGAGAAGCAATCTTTAAGGGCCATAGGAGCTATGATCTGATGCTCAGTCTGCAGCTTGGTATCAGGTACACTTGAAATCACTAAGATTAATAAGCTGCAAGAAACTTCCTCAATCTCGTGTCCTAGAAACTTCTGGTGTATGTCTCTACACGACAAAAACTCATAATTTCACTTTTTTAACGATCACTTATATTTTCTAGTCCTTTTTGCCTGAAGATTGAACAGCATAACATAAAGTGAAAAAATTTATTGAGTGAGATGAAGACAGCGGAGTGTGCACCTGTATTGATGGTCCTCTTGGATGGTGTCACGACAGAAGAAAAAAGAAGTAATAGTGATGTGACTCAAATTTGCTTTATGTGGTGCCTAAAATATTGAATTAGTTTACTATGGCTGGTACATGGCTGTAATGTGAATCTCATGCAAACTTTCAATAGGTTAATTTCACCGAAAACGTCAATGCTAAATGGTAGCTCTATCCTTCAGGTACACTGTGGGGAAAATCACGCCAATACAGAAACGGGAAGTTCGAGCATCTGATTTTGGTCCAAGGGCGAGCTTTTGGATGAACTTTCCTAGAGAAGGGTCCCAACTGACACCACCTCACCAGTCTGAAGGTTTCAAGTGGAAGGACTATTGTCCTATGGTTTTCAGGTTAATTATTTGACTATTTTACTTTGTCCAAGATATAGTTTAGAGTCATTTATGGACTTTACCTGTTAATCGATGTGTATACCTTGATGTGAAGAAGCATGCGATGTTTGACTGCTTGATTTAAGCATGCTGGAAAGTCAAGAGTCCAATTAATACTTATACATGTTGCCTGCCACGTTATTAATTCAAATTTGTTTTTCTCTTTCATTATGCAAGGACTTAAGTGCAGGGCCTACTCACAAACAAAGCTCCTTGTCGAATTGTAGATTTTGAATCGGATTAATTTTGTTGAGGATTGCAGAGCAGACTATTTTTTCAAGCATAAATGAATTTATTTTCCACCTTGTGTGCTTATTCACTGAAGAGTGCAATTTCTGTCCTGGATGCTTGGTTGTCTTTCTTGTGCCCTTTGCCGGATGTTATTGCAGTATAGGACTTGTCAAACTTATCAGGAACATGTAATTTACCTTTTAGTCCTTATTTATAGTTAATCATGAGCCTTTAGCATAGCTTTTCAATCTCATTAACGTGTTATGCAAGAGACAGTGGTTTTCAAGTTATATATTTGTTTTTTGACATACCTATAGCTTCAGCTCGCTAACTACAATTTATCTGTCTAGTAATCAATTTTTTCTGTCAAATTGTTAACAGGAATTTGAGAGAGATGTTCAAAATTGATGCTGCTGATTATATGATATCCATTTGTGGAAATGATGCCTTGAGGGAGCTTTCTTCACCTGGCAAGAGCGGTAGTGTTTTTTTCCTGTCTCAAGACGACCGATTTATGATTAAGACCCTCCGGAAATCCGAAGTGAAGGTTTGGCATCTTTACTTGGATTGATTTTTCTTAGTGATAAGTTTGGTTGGTTCTGAATCAGAAGTTTGATTTCCTTCTTGGAAAGAGTTTTCTCTAGATCTGTACTACTTAGATTAGTATATTCTTTTCAAGGAGGGTTTTCCCCCTATATCACGGTTTTAGGTGTTGACCTTTGATCTACCAACAATGATATTTTTATGGTCTGTCCTCTTTACCATTTATAGCAGAGCTCTAGTTACAAGTAGCCTGTGAGAAAGCACCTAATTATAATTTACATGGACAAAATTCTTTGTCCTGGGATCCATGCGTCCTCGTAATTTTAGCTGAAAATAGGGATGCAGATTGACATCTTATGAACTAAAAATTCGCATATTAGCTTCTTTTCATACTTTCTATTCCTTGTTAGCAATTTTGTTT
This sequence comes from Eucalyptus marginata, assembly GCA_014182565.1. NCBI lineage: Eukaryota > Viridiplantae > Streptophyta > Magnoliopsida > Myrtales > Myrtaceae > Eucalyptus > Eucalyptus marginata. The sequence continues at coordinate 20,701,298 of CM024585.1, read as the reverse complement.
TGTCTTGTCTGGTCTATGTAATTGGCGTATGCACCTAATGTCACATATAAATGCTGTATGGAATGTCTACCAGATATAATCAATTTGTAGTTCAACCACAAGATTGCTTTTCATTGAGACAATGGAGGCATTTTGTCCATCTGCTGCAAAAGACTGCTTTTGTTTTGTTCTGAGAATGTAGGGGAAAAAGAAGTCTACTGCTGACACCATGCCTGAGAAGTTCTCTCTAGTAATTTCAGTGTTCACACATTTCACTTGGGCTTTGAGTGCCTATTATTTCAAGCGCACTGTCAAGAGAAGTTTTTCTACTTAATAGGAGTGTGCTAAAAGATAAGCATCAACTGCTCAAACTTGCAATTGTACAGTCTTTCATACCAGTGATTCTTCTCTGCTCTCCATCCTTTATCTTTCTGTCATTGTTTTTCTCAACCACGACCTTTTTACTGTATAAAACTTGTATGCTTTGAAGTCTCTTTGTTGTTGAAGTTTTGTATTTCTGTGATTCGCAGGTTCTGTTGAGAATGCTTCCAAACTACTATCATCATGTGCAGACATATGATAATACGCTTATTACAAAATTCTTTGGTCTTCATAGGATTAAGCCATCAAGCAGTCAAAAGGTAAGCATTGATATGCAACTTAACTATGACTATCTCTGCATCTCTGCTCGTCTTAATTATTCTTCATATAACTTTTTCTACAAGCATCATATGTCAAAGAATGCTCTTTACGTGATAAATAGGACAAAAATCTTTTGTGTAATGTGTGGAGGGTATGAACTCTATTTTTTCTTAACATAATTAGAATCATCTAGCTCATTCTTTGTGCAGTTTCGCTTTGTAGTGATGGGAAACATGTTCTGCACCGAGTTGAGGATCCATCGAAGATTTGATCTGAAAGGGTCTTCGCTTGGGCGTTCTGCAGATAAAGTTGAAATAGATGAAAACACAATACTTAAAGATTTGGACCTAAATTACTGTTTCTACTTGCAACCTTCTTGGCAGGAGGCTTTAATGCAGTAAGTGATGAAGTGCACTTCAATCATGCTATTGTAATCGTTCTTTTTGTCACTTGATTTCACAATGCTGGGCTATTGACTAGATAACGAGATATCGACATTATAAATATTTGATTCATTCTGGTGCAATTGGCTTGAGTATATGATGAGTTGTCAAAATTAAATGTTTAAAGTCAATACATGATGTAGATTTTCTACTTTGATTTCCATATAATTGCCTCATATGTTCAGATTTTCTGTTGGAGCATGGGATTCTAGTTATTAACAATTCACTACGGATGGTATTACACTCTGATTATCATTAGGTTAAAAAATACAGGCTGTATTTTGGAATATCTCTTCATTTTAACAGGTAACAGTAGATCTAGTAATTCACATTAAGACTCTGACCCAACATCAGAATTGACATATCTTCCTGTAGAGAAACTAAAGGATGAAAGATCTCTCTCTCTCTCTCTCTCTCTCTCTCTCTCTCTCTCTCTCTCTCTCTCTCACACACTAGCAAAGGGAAAAAGTGAATAGTATTTCAACTTAACTAAATCCAGGCATCCTTTCTCAGATCAGCTAAGTTCAACAAAGCTTTCTTCAAAATGAGGCTCTTTTTAGATTGCTGTAATATCAAAGCAATGTATTACTTTAACCGATGCTTTAATTAGTTTAGTGGCCCTAATTCCTTGATATACTTCTTCAGTCTACTCATTCTTAAGGACCAGGGCATCTCTCTACTGTTTTCCGGTTCTTACATGGAAGAACCTTCAAATAACTCACTCTTTACCTTAGATTCAAAACACGTGACCTCCTTTTCCTAAAAGTGCATTTGCAATTCATATATACAGTCCTTTGAGTAATTCAAAGAGTGTCTGGTGCATCCTCACGTCTGATGTGCTCGTTCTGTAAGCCTGTTTTTCTCTGATTTTGACTATCAACTTCTCCATCAGGTAGCGCCTGGTCAGACAATATTTGAAAGTTAATTCAAAACATTTGACGTCTTCTGAGTCTTCCTATGAGAAAAAAATTGTGTAACTTCAGATACCTTGTTCTTTTAGGCGAATTCCCTGTGAGAGAGAACCATTCAGCATAGCTACATCAGAGCATCTGGCACTTGTAGGACAAGTTTTTCTCTCTCAACCACTGCAATCTTTTCCATATTTTGTTTGGATCATGTTAATAAGTCAGCATTCTAAAGTACATTAAATTTGACAGTTCCTTTCAATAAAGAATTTTTTCTTTTTTGGTAATTGTATCAATGTCTTTACTCTTTAGACAGTTGCGAATCTTGTGATTAAAGCAAAGAACCGCCTGATTGAACTTTTTTAATTGCTCAAATAACCTAAAGAGGAAGTATTATGATAAACAGTATGATGATGTATTGGGTTTCAGAATGGGCTAGCTCTTTTGAAGACACTATTCCGTCAACTTAAGCATTTAACACCGTCTTCTGCAGGCAGATAGAGATTGATGCCCAATTCTTAGAAGCACAGCACATAATGGATTATAGCCTTTTGTTAGGTGTACATTATCGAGCTCCACAGCACCTACGTCCTAACGTCTCTTATAATCAAGGAATGACAGCAGACGGGTTGGGAATTCTTGCTGAGGAAGGTAAGCGGTATATGCCGGACGCTCTGCTTTCGGCTCTTATAGGCTGCCTTTATTTGTATAAAATATTCTCAAACCATCTGCAAGTCTTCTTTGCCTTACCTTGTATCGGATGACTCAGCAAGGAATTTATTCATACACACAATCACGAGATTTTTGGTGCATGATTATCATCCTTTGTATACACTTAAATTCAAATTATGTCTAGTCTCATTTTTCACCCTTGTGAAGGATTAAAAACTAGTCTATTGATGTTACTTTTGTCTTGATCCAATGACAGATACTCTAGAGGATGAAAGGTACCCGCAAGGCCTGGTTTTGGTCCCTCGTGGGACAGAAGATGATAGTATGGTAGTGGGTCCTCATATTAGAGGTAGCCGGTTGCGGGCATCATCCGCTGCTGGTGATGAGGAGGTGGATCTCCTACTTCCTGGTACAGCAAGGTATGGTTTCTGAGTACCTCGAGTCAAATATTGAATGATTACAGAGGATCAACACGTGATGTCAGACTAGATTAGGAATGCTTCAAGTGGTATAGACATTACATCACATGAGGTGCTTGATTATTTATCCAACACATTTGCAGCTGCAAAATAATAAGTCTTTAATGTAAGATTAGAGAGTTAATTTGATCAGAATGATGGGAGACCAATGCTTGAGATTGGACCTCAATTTGTTGAATCCGACGAAGGCCATGATTCTCTTGTACTTCTTCAGCTGCTGTGCAATAGTTGAACATCGTTCCATGTTAATTTCTGTGCAGACTCCAAATTCAGCTCGGAGTCAACATGCCTGCGAGGGCAGAGCAAATTCCAGGAAAAGAGGAGAAGCAAATGCTTCATGAAGCATATGATGTCGTCCTCTACCTGGGAATCATCGATATACTGCAGGAGTACAATATGAGCAAGAAGATTGAGCATGCTTACAAGTCCCTCCAGTTCGATTCCTTGTCCATCTCTGCGGTGGACCCAAGGTTCTACTCCCAGCGCTTCCTTGAGTTCATCAAGAAGGTCTTCCCTCCGAATGCCACTGCTTAGACATGTTGAGGGGATGCAAGCAAGACTTGTCAGACGGACTCTTGGATATGATAGACCGTAAATGTGGTGAGCTTCACCGGTACATTCCCGAGCTTCTTTGTGAAATTTCTGTTTATAACTGCTGGGAACTAAAAGGCCATTTTGGCTGCCACAAGCAGAGTCCTTTTTCTTTCTTTGTCATTAATTTTTTCCCCTCCCCTTTACTTGACAGAGACTTCTTTTCTTCCGTCACTTTTGGGAGAAAAATCAGTGAAATATTTACACTCTTCCCTGTCAAATTTATTTGCTCGGCATGTCACAGAAGGACAGGAAAAATTATATGGCGAGATCGCATCAAACTCGGAGTAATTGGGCTTTCTATGCTTGTAGTCTCCCTTCACACAGTGACTTGTGCTTTCAGCTGGAAAATCCATCACAACTTGTCTTTCACCCAAGAGATGGGAAAAAATCCAATATGAACGTATCTCCTGATAAGTTTACCATATGGTAATGAGCCAGTCTAATGAAGGTTCGTCGGAGTGACGGCCTGCTGTTACCAAAGCGTTAAAAGGGTTTCAGTTTCGATTCATTTAAGCCTCGTTCGGCCTTCCCGTGGCGGCTTCGCCTCTTCGATTTTGAGCACTGATCTGACCTTTGGTTGTATAGATACCAAGATCTCTCATCTCATCTTTGAGCCTCCATTGAGGAGACCCTTGAGTGGCTCTTCTCGAAGGGTCAGCATGAGAGTTCTCCGGTCAGTCAGAGAGATTAGTTCCTGGTAAAGATGATTTTAAGCGGGGTAAGAACTCATCATTTTCAGTGCAAGTCGCTTTCTACAGAAGGTTTTGAAAAGCACCTCCTTTTGAGAAGTTCTAGGCACAGGGAAAGAGCGGTTCAAACACGAATTCTTCCCCCCTCTCTTCTTACATCGTACAGCGCAATTTCATCTGGACAATCATGGGTCGTGGGTTCCCCACCAGCCCCGCGCCTGGCCCACCGTGAAAATGATGCGCCACTCATCGTCAACTCACTTCTGCCTCTGCCCCCTTGGGGTTTGTGATGGCGATGTGAAGCTTTTCCCCACCCTTCGGGGATTCGCTGAGATTTGCACTGCAATAAATGCTCCACTAGATGAGAAAATTACAAAAAAGGAAGAGTCATATATCCATCCTAATTAGATCAACTCAATCATAATTTTTTTAATATTTTATCAATTAAATTCATCTAATTAATTTTAACCGAAAATAATTGATTGCCAATAGTACCACGTAAAACAATTGACTCTAATATAAATAATTTTTATAATATTAAGTAAATAAATGTTTATAATCTTTTCTTTTTTTACTATTCTATTTCTTTTATCAAGTTTGGCAAAGATCGCCAGTCAAAAGCAAAGGCCAACCAACTCTTGCCGACCACAGGCAAGGGCTCCACAGCCTTCACCTATGATGGGCAAGAGTTGGCCAACGACCCTTGTTGGGCTTGGAAGAAAAATAGCGGGAAAAGAAAGGAAAAAAACAATAAAAGAATAAAAGAATAAAAATTTGCAAACTTTTAAAAACAAATTATAAAAATTGTCTACATTAGCGTCGGCCTTTCCTTTTAAAACGATTAGGATCCATATCAACGACTTTCAGTTAAAATTGACCATATAGTCTCAAGTGACAAAAAATAAAAATATTTAATACTCAATTGACATAATTAAAAGGTCTATGATTGAATCAGTACAAATGTAATAACTTTTAAGACTTTTTTGATAATTTTTCTAAAAATGTTAACTTTAGAACGATAATCAAGGGAATTCATTACGTTTATCAAGGATGAACTCTACTCGTGATTTGCATGATTGCAAAATGAGTTGTGGAGCCTCAAGGATGCTTTCGTAATTGGTCACTTAGTAATTTCTCGCACCTTTCGCTTTTTCCAATATATATTTTTAATAATCCAAAGGACAAGTACCTAGATTTGGCTTCCGCTCCAATTGATAGCTTTCCTCCGACATTTAAGTTACATAGACTAGTTCTTTTTTGTCACTTGTCCCATGGAACCATATATTGATTGAGAAAGCATCATACTAACAAAACATACTCCATCAATCTCATGAGCTAAGTAATTTTGCGTTCTATGAAAAAAGAAACTCCGATTATTCATTCGATTGAAATAATAAGATAAAGTTGTAATGAAATAGAGTCGTGATAAGCACCACACTGTTTTAATTTAAGTAATATAATATAGTCACATTGTTTGATTCCATGAATAGTATATGTAATACAGGAAGAATAGCATCAAAATACCCAAAGGATATAATTATGATCAATTTAGTAGTTAATCATAAATTCTTGAAGTTTAGCACATAACATGTGGTTATGTTTAAATAAATATCACACAACATTGGGTATAATACTCCATATATAATATTGAGATATTGCAATTATATGCATGCAATTTTATCCATTATTTAATAACTCGTGTATGATGACGATTAAAAATTAGTCACATAATATGCGATGATATTTAACCTGTTACATTGTTACATAATTATATAAAAAGTGTGAACAATAATTACCAAAATAGTAAGTAAGTAAGTTAATCATTCTTGTGTGAATAATGTAATATTCAACTATGAAAATTCTGATAATCATTACTTAATGCTAAACAACTAATATTATGCTAGTTATTATATTATTTTTTTTAAGTGGAACAGTTATAATATTAGTTATTATCTTATGAATGACTTTCAATGTTGCCAAGACTCCACAATTTATCAATTCAATTATTTACCTATCTTTAAATTCTTAATTAATGACTACTATTAATATAATATTTATGTAATGTATTATTAAATTAGTTATAATTATCGCAATGTCACATCAATAAAGTGAGAGAGAGAGAAAAAAAAGGTGATAATTTGATAATAGTTATCACAACTTCAGACTACGGCTCATGTGAGGCAGATGAGGCGATGCGATTGGCATCAAAACATGACCATCATGGAATAGACTCGATTAAGTGCTTTCCTAAAGACTTGTGAGCAGTCGGTGAAACTTGTGGGGAAAAATTTATTTGGGCACGTATCAGGATGCAACAGGTGCGATGTCCATCTAGTGCACTTTAGGGTTTCCTCAGGAACAGTGGCTCTCAAACCAAAATAAGAATAAATTTTTCAATTCATTTTCCCGCATTATCCTTATCTAAAGGATCATGTTGAAACTATTATTGCTTTGACTATAATAGGGATTACGCTGTTAATACTGTAAGCTAGTACCGTAATAAGTAGTCAACCTACAATAGACCCCTAATGAAATAGTTATCATTTACTTTGTAAAAATATCGTAGTAACATTAGGGATCAAATTGAGAGATAAAAGGTACTATCCGTACAGTGCTACCGATTCCTTAGGGGTCGCGTGCCTATGTGAAGCCCGCGACCTAATTGACAATGGGCTAATAGGGAGTCTACGGATCCCCGAATTAGCCAGGCGAAGTCCAAATCATCCCAAAAAAGAAAAAAGAAAAAAAGAAAAAGAGAAAAAGAGAGATAAGATAACTGACCAATTGCTCTTGGATCGGCCACTTTATCCTACAACAGTATCATGGAGTCTCCTACTTGAACCCTCGTCCTCTCCCACTAAAGAGAGATGTGACCGATTTAACCGGCTCTTAACAAAACAATGGCTTTCACTACATCTAACTCGTTTGAATAATCTAACTATAGAAATGCTATTACGATTAGTCAGGATTAACGTACCTTAATCTTATTCTATGCAAGTAAGGTCACGCATGATGATATTTTATCTTTAGTTTGAGCATGATTGGTGGAGACCATACTTGAACTTATGGACGGAATGGTTTGAATTCCAAGAATATAGAGTTAGAACGAGAACGAGGCATTAGAATATTTAAATATCAAATCATGTATTTATATTAGTTTAAGCTTTTAAAGTAATTGGCAGTGATTTCACAAAATCTCACATATTTCTACACTTTAGGCCTCGGGGAATAGTCCTGGGCTCTTGAAGAGGATCTAGTTGGCTAGACTACCAAGCATCCAACTATGGTCCAATGCACCGGTGGTGCATCCTTGTTTATCTAACAAATTCCAATTGTATAAATTATTTTTGGTCAATCCTCCTAGAGGAAGCCAACTTGGTTTGAGTTTAAAACAGTAACACTTCGCGTATGACGATCTTTAAAGCCAAGCAATCAATAAGAAAGTAACATTCCATAAATTTTATTGGTTCTAGTGTGAATGGCTTCATTTTCTATTGGTGATAAAGACAATTTAGTGATCCGATGTGTGGAAGCAGCCATTCCAAGATGTCACCTTGCCGGCTCCGTTGTTTGGGTGGAAATCGGGAACTTTTGGAAAATATTTGTTAGTTTATCGTTGTTATTGCTTAAAAAACAAGCCAATGAAAATTTGTCATTATTAACATCAATTTATGCTTAAACACTTTTATCAACAACATAAATATTTTCCATCAACTCGTTTTCTCAAATGATATAAAAATAAGAAAAGTTCTTTCCAAACGGTCTTTTTTTTTTTTTGGAAGGTAAAAGGGATTGTTATTTGAACACCATACCGGATTGACACCATAATTATTCAAAACCATTTAAATTGGGTGCAAATTACCGCGTTGACATCACAATTTTGCAAATCCATCTAAATTGGGTGCTAAATATCAAAATCAATCAACATTACACAACTTTACCATTGAGAAGCCGAAGAGAAGTTTCCAAAGAAGGAGACACAAGGGAGAGAGAGAGAGAGAGAAGCCAAAGGATACAAGCGTACACAAGCACATGGGCAATGTCCTAATGTTGACCATCCACCAACATGGAGGGAGATCGGTCGTGTGTTCTCTAGCACTTAAATGAAGCTTCGTGATCTCGACCCAACCCGCTATTCTTTCCAAAACCATCGACGACGACACTTGACCCGACGCTCGACGCCCGACGGTCGGGACAAAGTTGGCCAGGCGCATCGCGACGACCCAATAATCTTTTTCCCCGGTCCTTGTCCTCCAGCTTCCTTGATTTCTGCTACTTGTCATGTGTGTTTTGGTCTTTAGCACTCTGGTTGTCCCCAGAAGTTTTTTCACCTGTTTACAGCAATAAGTTTAACCCTCGAGATCGGCATAATCGGTCGAGACATTACTAAGTATCTAGGTAAAAAATTGGAGGTCTTTTGCCCGAATCACCACTGAGTTGTGTGCAATCTCATCTAGATCGGGGCCACTTGCACTAGTCATAAAGGTATGAACTTAACTAATTCATAGACTTGCGTGAGATGTCCTGAATTTTCAAGTCACCGGACCTCTGCACTCGTGCCCTTATAAAAAGACCAAGGAGAATGATCTCAACACTTCTATAATGCGATTATGGATGGCTTGATTGTCCAAGACCCTAGTAACGGGGTTGTAATCAAGTTACTCACGGATGAATTTCACGCGTTTCGATGAATAAGAATGAGGGTATTTGGGAATAAGTGACCTATTGTGCACTCTATATTATAAATAATTTGAGGGAGGCAAATCATGTATACACACATGCCAATTCAATTCTAAATTTTTTAATTTTACCAATTAAGTCCTAAATTTTTTGACAATTTGACAATTGAGTTCATTCGATTAATTTTTGTCAAAAGCTACTAATATGGATGCCGTGCTCTTCCACGTGGTAAGGCCAACGTTGACGTAAACATTTTTTCGAATTTTTTGCGAATTTTTTCTATTTTTTTCTTTCCTTTTGTTTACTTTTTTATGTTTTTAGAGAGTCAGCAAAGATCACTAAGAGTGAGCGATTCCAAAATCTGCATAGATTCCACTTAAAACCCGAAACCTATCGGTTGGAATAGGTTCCTCATTTTTTTGAACTTGGAACCGACCTTGCTTATCGTAGAACCTGGAACCTACTCTTTCACATGTTCTAGGATAGATTTCAGAGTCTGCCCAAGTTCTATCTATATTAGTAATTGAACGATTGCGTTGTATTAAAACCTTTAATGATCGCCACTTGCTACTACAATTCGCTGACCATAATTTATATCTATATATAGGAAAAATATGGACATTAATAAAGTAAAAGTCTTAGTCATAAACTGAAAGCTCAAACTAGTGCTTCCAGATTATATATTCATCATCGACCAACATAAAACATCGCAGGATCACACGAGGACAAGAACTAAGAAAAACATTGAAACTTGTTCTAGGTTCTACGTTCCAGGTTCCAAATTCCTGCAACTAAGAACCTAGAACCTATCAATTGAAATAAGTTCCTCATATTTTGGAACCTGAAACCTATCTTGCATATATTGGAACATAAAATGTATATGTTCCAATTGATCTGGTTTTCAGGTTCCAGGTTTTACCCTAAAATCATGCTCACCCCTAAAGGTCGCCAATCAATTCTCATTGACACTGAGCAAGGGTCGTGACGCCCTCGTTGTGGCTATTGAGGGCTTGGTGAGGGTCGTGACACCTTTTTCGATCAAATCAAGGGCGCACAAGCCCTCGCCCATATCTAGTGAGGGCTAGATCTAGGTTAGGTAAGGGCATCGCGACCCTCATCAACTCTGGGGGAGGCTTGCCACACCCTTGTTGGCCACTAGGCAAGGGCTTGGCAACCTTGGCCAACCAAAGTGAGGACATTGTGGCCCTCACCCAAAGCCAGCAAGGGCCATGACGCACTCACCCAATGACCTTGCCATCCCTTAATCCAAAAAAAAAAAAAAAGGAAAGGAAAGAAAGAAAAAAAAAAGAAAAAAAAAAAAAAAGCCAAAAAATTATAAAAATTTCAAAAATTTTGATATTATTATAAAAATGTCCAATTTATTAACAGTGGTGTCACATAAGATAGCCAAGATCCACATTAGCAATTTCCTATCAAAATTGGCTGAATGGAGTATAGCAAAATATGAAAAGTTTAAGACTCAATCGATAAAGTTAAAAGGTTTATGACTCAATTGATAAAAGTACTGTAGGGTAAAACTTTTTGGATAATTTTCCTTAGGGTTGTGGTTGTCGTCCGCATTTGGATTGAGATAGAACATGATAAGGTAGGATTGGAAATTATCTTAATTAAAAAAAAAAAAATAAATCACATCATATGTTTGGTGTAATTCAAGCTAGGATTAAAAATATTTCAAAATCTCATTTGCCTAGTGTAATCTCCTGTGATATTCAAATCTTACCTCTTGAGTTTCCTGACCAACTCGTTGAACCCACTCTTTTCAGCTCTTTCTGATTTGTCTCCTTCGCAACCAGCTTCACTAGATCCACTGCAGGCTGTACTCCCTGCTTGACTTCACTGCGTCGGAGACCTTCGAACATCAGCAAAGATGACCTTCGAGTCGCCGAGGGCATCAGGAGCGACCAAGGGAGGCGATGGGGTGGTGGATGATGCCACACTCAAAGTTCAGAGGCCACTTGACATCGGAGACGATCTAGGGGTAGTGAGGGTCGCTAAAAATCTGGAAAATTCTTGATTGTTGACTTGTAATTTACCTACACTTAATATCTTAGATTTGGTTTTAATGGAGGGGTATGCGATTGTTTTGGCAAGTTGGGGTCTAGAGATAATGCAAGGTTATTCCTTGTCAGAGAGAAAAAGTCACTATTGTTGCACTACCATAGACTACCAATGGTGGCAACGATTCATTGTTGTAATATTTGGGGACCAATTTATTTTCATCGCCAAAGCTAACAGAGACGACAATATTTTTGTCACATTTTATGGGCGGACACGAATTGTGGATGATGATTGGCGATGACTTCTCTTTTTCACCTTAGCCATCAAAACAAGATCCGCCGACTAATGGCGACAATCATCTGGCTGACATCACAATCGGTGGCGGTTAAAGGCAATGACAATAGGTTGTTGTGGAGGTGGTCCTTGTGCGGTGGCCAACGAAATCGGATGCCTTACTTCATCGTTGGAAGATAAGTGTCACGTTATTTTTAATTTTTTTTATCCAATACGGATTTATCTCACTATCTATTCTGGATTTTCTATCCTGCATTGTATTCGGATATATCCAGAGTTATTTGATCCAAAGGACGTTGCTAAACACTAGATGAGATATTTTATATTTCTATCCGGACTCAAATCCGGCCTGTCAAACGCAGGTTAGGAGTATATTATGAACTGAAAATTTTGCATGTGATGAGATAACGTGAATTAACAGAGCATGAATGTGAGAATAATCACCGGTGGGAGCAAAGACAAAACCTAGAAAACGATCACTGACACATGGACATAATCCCACATGTTGGTCGGTGTTCACTGGTCATTAGAAGACACAATTACTAGCTCACACATGAATACCATCCCACATGCCTGTGAGTGCTCCTTTGACCCTCACCCAAAAAAAAGAAACCAAGAAAAGTTATTTAAAGAGAGAGAGAGAGAGAGAGAGAAACCCTAAGACTAGGTACGAGAAAAGAAGTGCTCCGGGCATGCACTGTCATCGGAAAAGGAGGAACTCACACATGCATCATTGCGTACAGAAGAGACCCCTGGATAAATAATTTGAAAAATGAAAAGTGGACTGATGAATTAGGGTCTTATTTTATTTTGTGAAAAACCACAAAATGATGGTGTTGGTTGGCTGATCAGGCTCCAGAATGTTGCTTTTGATGGGATGCCAGGGAAGAATCAGGAAGATAATTTGAAATTTTTTGGTGGGCTATGCTGTAATGATGCTTGTGATGATATTCACGCTTAGGAGAGCCTTGGAACTCCTCCGAAAAGCTTATAAAGCAGCAGTCATTCATAGGCGATGGGGTAGTGTGTCCGGGCCAAAGCCACCCAATAATAATGTTAAATACAATAAGAATTTTTCTCTAAAAAGGTGGGTCTACCATGACAAGTACGTCATATATCAATAGTTTTTTTCTATTTAATTGCTTAACAAGTGTCTTGAAAAGACTTGTTGATTAATATATCAATGTGACAATCATTCACTACTGAGAAAATTATTCAAAAAGTTCTAAATCTAATATAAGGAGACTAATATAGTCGTGAAATTTTTAACTGTGCTAATTTAGTACTAAATTGACGATTTACCGCTTAAATTAAACTTTTCAATCATTTTAATTTATTCATAAACCTTCTAATAATTTATCAATTTAGTTATAAACCTTTTAAAGATTTATTAATGTAGCCCTTCTTGGCATCTATGCAAATAATATGTTTAAAGACTAAATTGACACAAAGAAAGGTTTATAACTAAATTAGCAAATTATCAAAAGGTTTATGACTAAATTAGCATAAATGAAAGGTTTAGGGCTAGATTGCCATAAAATAAGCTTAGGAATTTTTAGACAATTTTCTCCACTTCTTGAATATGACATGAATTTACTGAGAGAAATTTGATCCCGAATTGACATAGCATGATCAACTCAATAATTACATATTTTTGATGAATTTGAACCCCAAAAAACAAAAATTGTAATGACTTTAAAAGTGATTAACCTTAATTAACATCCTTTATCAAATGATGAAATGAATTCCGCTGGATAATTTTCCCAAGGGGCTGCTCCAATGGCAAGAGTGTTCATTTTTTTTTTTTTTAATTGCTCAAAGGCTGAATTTGAATCATTATATTTGCCACATTTCTCGGGGCCATGTCAAGGGAACTACATCTAAATATAGATCTAGAAACTCCTTATAAGTATTTGATTTGTGTTCTTTTCAACATTTTGATGTTGGTGTCTCTGCACGGCAATGGCAATAAGGACATTAAATCTAAACGTGCACCACAAGCCGCTACAAATGGAGTGGGAGATCTCGGCGTATGCTTATCATTGAATCCGGTGACTTGCTAGTTTACGATGTGAGATCTAATTTTTGAGAGATAAAAGTGTGTTTCTAACTACAAATTGTGCTTTGTTATTTTCACAGTGTCATGTGGTGGTATGGTTTGAATTTACAAATGAGCATTGGGGAAATACAAATGCCTTTGACCTAAAGCTCCTTGGGGAATTGCAAATTGCATTTGGTAAAAATTCATTTGTAAAGTTACTTTGTCCTAAATATTGTTTGGCAATTTTATTTTTTTTTTACAAAGGGCTTTTGGGTCTAATTTTTCTTTTTCTAATTAAAAAATCAAACCCTTGGGCAAGCCAACTCCAGCATCGGTGGTTGTTGCCCAAGGTCATGCAATCCTCGGTGAGGGTCGTCCAACCTTAGGTGTACCTAGGTAGGCGGCTAGCCAAGGTCGCACGACCACAGGCGACGATCGCATGGTGTTGTGCGACCTTGATAGCCGTCATGCGACCTCGCCAACCTCTCGTTGGCCCTTCATTGGCCCAATCTAGCCTCACCAACAACCTTCACTGGTTGTCCTTGCTAAAAAAAGATTAATATTGACAAGGGGCAAAATCAGAAAATAAGAAATTGGTGAGGGTAGTTTTAGAAAGAGAAAACTAGATTTAGCATGTAGCCAAATGTTGAAAGTTCAGTGCCAGTCCCTATTAGCATTGAGTTTTCAGTTTTCTTAAGGCCAGCATTCAACCGAAAGCCCTTTATGAAACTTGCCAAATACCCTAGCATTTCTTCAAGGGGTTTTAGAGGCTCAAAGCTGAATTAGATGGCTTTGTTCTACAATTATTTGATATTTGCTAGGCTTGGAAATCTTCTACGTGCCTCTTGAGCAGTATTCTAATATATGAATGGCATCTTTCTTTCGATCGAACATAGTGAGGTGCAATGTACCGTAGGTTTTACACTATTCGATTGACTTTAAGGACATAGCTTATCAAGGTACATAGGCGAATAACTTCTAGATGACGAGAAGTCCAAAGGATCTTCTTTATGGCCATAGCCATGCAAGAATTTTTTTTCCCCAAAAGTCTCTCGTATTTCCTTCAACGACCTCAAAGACCGTGGGCAAAAGTAAAGGAAAGAATGATACGTTAACGATGTCCGGCGGTCTCGGTTTAGTCTAGCCGTTTTCTTTAGCTTCTGTCGCTAAGGCATCATTTGATGCCCCCTCGCCTCCTCTCTCTCTCTTTTTCTCTCTCTGCCATTGCATTGCTTCTCACTCTACTAGAGCCGAAGACGCAAAGTGGAGAGAGAGAGAGAGAGAGACGACAGGGAGAAGAAACACTTGCCCACCAATTCAGGAACACGCATCGTCTTCATCGTTCAACGACAGCAGAGGATTTACAGAGGGTGTCCGTCATCGTCTTCGTGGTGTTTAAAGTTGGTTTTTGGATGCAAAACGATAATGGGTTCTTCAGGGCAAAGTGGTGGCTATGATCTGTCGTTCAAGATCTTGCTGATCGGAGACTCTGGCGTCGGCAAAAGCAGCCTTCTTGTCAGCTTCATCTCTTCTTCTACTGAAGATCTCGCCCCGACCATTGGTACTCACTCGAAAGAGAATAAAGTTTGATGCTTTCGTCTCTTGATTCCTCAGTTTTTTCCATGTCTATGAGAAAATTTCTGGGCAATGGAGCTTCGGTTTCATTGCTGCAGCACGCCATGTCGAGACTAGAATTCCGATGGATTGATGATCATACTTGTTGGCTTCGGCTGCTAGCAACAGAGAAGTTGGATCTATGGCTAAATTTCAAAACTTTGAGCGAGTGCATGCTCAGTAATAGTTTTTAACTGATGTTGCCTAGTATAAGATCGCATAAAAGCTCCCATTTTTGGCTCAAATTTCTTAAGTTGGTTGGCTTCTGCGATTATGACCTCAAGAATGTGACTAGCCAGTTTTCCTGTTTTATCCACTTGTGCGGCGATTTCGTGGTGATTGCTGTAGTTTTTGGTTTAGCATTGCTGGTTGGGTGATTAATAGTGGTTTGAGATCGTCAGGAGTCGATACTATCTTACGGTCTTGATTGAAATTCGGACAGGAGTTGATTTCAAGATAAAGTTGCTCACAGTCGGTGGGAAGAGACTAAAGCTGACAATTTGGGACACTGGTAAATGAACTCAAATGCTAGATAGATTTTAGCTTTTTACTCAGAGTCGTTGTTACATTCTAACATTGGACAGACAGTATTGCGAATGTTGTGGTCTTTGATTTCTTGTCAAGATTTAATTCAAAGTCCAGAAACAACATGATGATAGTGATTATCTTGTCAAAACATTGATTTCTGTTGCAGCTGGACAGGAGAAGTTCAGAACATTGACAAGCTCCTATTACAGAAATGCCCATGGAATCATTCTTGGTATGCAATAGATAGAAATTCCTGTGTGATTAACTAAACATGTAAATAACAGCCTGATTGCATCTCAGCATGTGTCATATTTTGCTGCAACACAAATTATTTTTTATGTACTATGAAATTGTCAAAAGCACCAAAATGCCAGAAACTTGCCCTCCCTCTGCATTGATGCCTGTCATCATAATAATTGAAAAAATGGCCTTCACTGCTACATGCTTGATGTGGGGAAGACAAGCTTATCTGCTTGTTCCTCACTAATGTTTATGGCCTCCTATTGGCAATCTAGCATCGTATAAATTTTTTCTTTAATTAGCTCTACTTGAGTCCTTCTCTTCTGCTAAATGACAATGGGCTCTGCAATGTTAGCACTGCCTATCGGGGTGGGTTGGGAAGACTTGAATGAAATTCATGGATTGGAGATCCAGAAATGTCCTCATCAATGCCAAATCGGGCAAATTAGAGAAGGAAGCTGTTGATGAAATAGCTGTTGGACAGTGTAGCATCATGAAATGGATGTGGCAATTAGGATAAAGAAGATATGCAACCTAGATTTGGTGAAGAAAGGAAGCCCCAAGTCCAACAGAAGTATCGATATATTGTCTACACTCTAGTTTATAGCTTTGCTTATGTTTGGCACATCTAAAGTAGCTGGCCAATTGATGAGATGACATGGCAGTTCATATATATATATATATATAGTTGGCAATGCTGTTTGATCAGGGAAAGCTTTTTTTATTACAATCATTCGTTATTGGTTCTCTCTCTTATTTTCTTCGTTTTTACTCACCGGCTATCTTCTTCTCTACTGCTCAAAGTTGAGTCAAATTTAGAACTTGGCCTATGAAAATGCTCTTAGATATGAAGACATGATGCACTCTGTTGACTTTTGCAGCCTCTCATGTAGATCTATTCTGATTCTTGTTGACTTTTTTTTCTCTTTGGCTTAGTTTATGACGTGACAAGAAAAGAGACCTTTGCAAACTTATCCAATGTATGGGCAAAAGAAGTGGAACTCCATTCTGCTAGTCAAAATTGTGTTAAGATGCTTGTCGGGAATAAAGTTGACAAGGTAAATTCTGAAATTTCATCTGTCTCCTCTAGTTTTCCCAACATCAATATTGTGGAATTAATGTGCTTCTCGTATTGGTTTTTTAAGTTATATAGTGTGTTTCATAAGAAAGTAAATGGATGACAAAGTTCAATGACAAACAGCGGTGGAAACCCTCTAGCACTATCGTTGAGTCTTTGCACTTCCTGTTTGAGAGACCTCTGATCTTTGCTTTGTGGCTTTCCATTTTCCTTAATCTGCAATATTCATGTGGAAATGCCATTAGTCAATCTAATGCAGGTATATCTCTAACTATTTATCTGTTCACTGTGTGCCTCCAGGATTCTGAAAAGGCTGTGAGTACAGAGGAGGGAATTGCTCTGGCGAAAAAACTTGGGTGCTTATTTCTAGAATGCAGTGCAAAAACTAGAGAGAACGTGGAGCAGTGCTTTGAAAAACTGGCCTTAAAGGTACTCCTGATATCTTCCATATGCTTGTCATTTGCACATCTAATGTGTCAAGCTGGAAAATAAACTTTTATTTATAACTATACAATTTCACTTTTGTTTCCTTCTTGTTTGTTGATAATCTCTTCTAGACCAATTCACTGAAGCATTGCTGTGATATATTTGCATGATATCGCTTTTTAGTGACCCTGAATATCATGTACTTTTTAAATAAATATGCAAAACCGATGGTTTTCAGAGAGTCGAGTTAACTTGTCATTTTCACCTTATATCCTACCTAGCTTCGCTGTGGAAGGTTCTAAATGTGAAAGATCCAGCATAACTGCAGTAACTGGTTTGAGGAGCTGTCTCTGTTAAAGATACTGCTTACCATAGATTCACAATTTCACGCATGTCCATTCTGTGAAAAGGGAATGTAGGAAATACTGGAAGCTCCTCTTGCAAAGAAATGAATAGGGATACAATATTTTTGGGTTCACGCTTAGTTGGTCTAATTTG
Organism: Eucalyptus marginata; assembly: GCA_014182565.1. Lineage (NCBI taxonomy): Eukaryota > Viridiplantae > Streptophyta > Magnoliopsida > Myrtales > Myrtaceae > Eucalyptus > Eucalyptus marginata. Next base: position 20,683,477 of record CM024585.1, on the reverse strand, counting down.
TCCTGTAGTCGCAGCTTGTTTCTGTGCACTCTTATGGATAGTGTCTAACATCTGATTTCAACATTCGAACAATTTATGTTATCATCTTCCTCTTGCCAGATTATGGAGGTTCCCAGTCTCTTGGAAGAAGGATCAACTGCTGGAAAGAGAAACATTTTGAAGCAGAAACAAGAACACCGACCACCTGCTAATGGCAGTTGCTGTTCTTAGTAGGCTTCATCATGGCAATAGATTCTGTGCCAAAGCTCTAGTTGCGCTCCAATAGAAGGTGAAAAATCAAACAACTTGAGCGGAAAGGAATCTGCAGATTCACTCTTGGCCATGTTATGATCTGATTATGTAAATGATTGCTGCTTTTCTTTTGCCTTATTCTTTTTCATATTTGATCCCCTTCTTCTCTGGTAATTTAACCCTGCCGTCGTGGAGTGGCTTTAGTTGTACCGTTGTTCTATCGATACTCGTTCGTGTGTTAGCTCGTGTACATCGTTGCCTCACTGGATCATGGTTATGGGACATGCCGCAGGAACAAGTATATTGTATGTATAAATTCTTTTCCATTCAATGCAAAGGTTCCGTGCCTTTCCTGCCCTGAATAAAGCTGAGAACTCTCTCTCTCTCTCTCTCTCTCTCTCTCTCTCTCTCTCTCCGTTGCCTCACTGCATCATGGTTATGCGACATGCCGCAGGAACAGGTACATTGTATGTATAAATTTATTTCCATTCAATGCAAAGGTTTTGTGCCTTTCCTGCCCTGAATAAAGCTGAGAAGCCTCTCCCGCTCCCGCTCCCCCCTCCCCTACCACTCCCTCCTACTGAATACATTCTAGACCCACTGAAATCCTATTGGTTTAAACAGTTGATAGCTATACAAGGGTTTTGTCGAACCTGCTCATTTGATACCTAATCATATGGTACCTAAATTAAGTAATTTTATGACACCAGTGCAAATTCAGGTCTCCCTAGTTCAACTAGGACCTTAATGCCTGAATTTCTATATTAATTAAGATCGAGAAAATGAAGTACTCAAATTCATTGTCCAATCCGCTCAGCAAAATATGGAGTTTCTAGTCTTTCATAATAAAGTAATAGATGGAACTCCCATTAAAAAACTTATCAACGGATTGATAGATCACTTCGGAATGGCAAAGACACCAAACATTCTAGATTGAGTAAAGACTTTGGGCTTCCGGCAAACAACCACTGCATCCATTTCATTAGGGGTTGATGATCTTTTAACAATACTTTCTAGGAGATGGTTGGTACAAGAGGCTAAACAACAAAGTTTGATTTTGGAAAATCATTGTCATAATAAGAATGTACATGCAGCAGAAAAATTACGCCAATCCACTGAGGTGTGGTATGCTACGAGTGAAGATTTGCAACAACAAATGAATCCTAATTTTAGGATGACAAACCCATTTAATCCAATCAATATAATGTCTTTTTTGAGAGCTAGAGGAAATGCATCTCAAATACACCAATTACTAGGTATGAAAGAATTAATATCAGATCCTTGAGCACAAATTATTGATTTACCCATTTAAAGCAATTTACGACAATCTTTTAACAGAATATATTATGGAGACCACAAAAGGGTTGTAGATAGTGCTGTACAAACATCAAATGCTGGATATCTTAGGCGCAGACCTGTAGTACAACACTTTATTGTCCGCACAACAGATTGTGGCATCATACGAAGCGGTTTCTGTGAGTCCACCAAACGGGATGATAATATTCAAACTTCTCGTGTTGGATCTTCCGACTATGAATGGAGTATTCCCAGAACTCAATGCACAAGGGGTGAAAATAATTAATTTAGAACAAAATAAACGAAAGGGTATCGCACTAGGAATGATCAGTTTCAAGGTAGGTCGATTCCGATTCACCTATGACCCTTAAAGATTAGAAACAGGAACCGAACCGGTTGATTTCGTGCAATCTTTGCCCAAGACTTGTTTGGCATTAACATCATATGAATAAATTCAATATTGATAATATGAAGTTTTGATGGCAGATGTAATAATGATGATCAGGATCCTGGCCTTGCACCTGTTTATGCATTAGAAAGACCTGTGCAGATTATGCCTTCGGTGAAGTCCTTTCAAATACTGGAAATGCATTGGCATGAAATGCAGCATCGCAAACAATCATATATCAACAACAAAAATGCGAAAACAGTTTTGAAAACTGAGATCATAATAACCAAGTTTTTGCAAAGCATTCAAACTAAAGAGCTTGCAGATTTTGGAATAGTTTTCTCAGCAATTCACAACAAAAGTTAGGGAATTCGGTCGAGAAAGATCGATTAGCACTCGCACTATATTGCAAAGATAGTATAGTAACCGTTAGAGAAATCCTTCCCACCCCCCCCAACCAAAAAAAAAGAAAGAAAAAGAAATTTAGAACGAACAGCCATTGAAAAAAAAGGAAGATCTCATCGAATGCAGATTTCATTTAAAGATCTACAAGGATTGTTGAATAGCAAAATGAGCACTACCCCGTATCACAAAAATTTGAAAATTACGATTATGATAGATGATCCTTTCCATTAAAGAACTGGCTATCCTACAGTAGGTAAATTATGCACCCCCACAACAAACCTGAATCTAGCAGAGTCGCCGAAGCCCACGTGAACGCCAAGACAGGAAAAAAGGATTCTATGAGTGAAAAGCATGAAGCATGCATGCTATAGCAGAAAATGGCAGAAAAACCTATGCCAGACTTACTCAGATACATATACAGAAGAAAGGACCTCCAGGCATCAGCCATTAATCTCATTGACTAAACAACAAAATCAGTCAAGCCTAAGGATGCGTCATGAAAACCTCAATTACCACAGCCCAAATAAATCGAAAACTGATGGAGAATCACAAGAAACTACTGACAACTCGTAGCACCGCCGGCAGCTTCCAAAATTCGTTTAGCTTCAGTGTCTGGTTCAGGTAGCTCACCAGGGGTCTGGAAATAGATAATATCAGAAACACATTGAGGGAGAGGAATGCAAGTGGAAAAGTCATGTAGGTACATACCTTCCCATACATGTTTGTCTTTGTGATATCAGCTCCAGCAGCAAGCAATATTCTTATAACGTCCACATGTTCACCTCTCGCAGCATGATGAAGAGGCTGCAGGAAAAATGTATAGCAGCTTCTCTGAGTTCCTTTTTTTTATAACAATTGTTATCAATTTCTAACTATGATAAGAAGCATTACAGCACATGGATTCTTATTTTTCTTAGTCAAGAATGGAGATCTAAAGTTTGCCTCAGCGATTTTATGTTCAAAGGCATCATGCAAAACAAAGTTTCTAGTTGATTTGAGCTTACTGTATCTCCTTCGTCGTCATTTGTCTCCAACATCCTTCTCACGCATTCTCTACTTCTTGCTCTGTTGATTAAAAACTGAACTATGTCGACATATCCTGGGCCATTAGAAAGAAAGGTACCACAGACAAACGAGTATGAAAACAAGGCCAGAAAAGTTCATGGAGAACTGTTGTACATGCATATTAGGAGATCATCCTACCCCCAGCACAAGCATCATGGAGAGGAATCGCCCCATCTTCATCCTTGGCTTCCAAGCAAGCGCCTCTTTCCAAAAGTAACTAGACAAGCAGACTAATTTCAGCTTAAGGAACTCAAGGAACAATGGACAACAGAAAGATAAGGAACACAAAAACCAATTGACAAAAGAACTTTTTCTTTTCGACCTGCACACAAGGTAGATGTCCATATAGGCAGGCCAGATGCAAAGCTGTATCACCATCTTCCACTGGCTCGTCGATACTGCCATTTAAGTTGTCTATGCATAAATGTAAAAAAAAAAAAAAATCAGCTAGGAGGCTTTCAGACACCAGTATAATGATCAAGTAGTTCATTCAAAACCACCCACAGGAATAAGATCACAATAACACAAATGATAAGTAACTATGATCACATGATCTGTCGCATCTACCCGCAAACTAGAACTGCAGCTTCAGAAGAACATGGGTAAATTCGTCTGAATCAGATCATTTATAAGGCCTGATCCTAGAGCACCGTGCATAAAAGACCAGCTGCACCACTAATTCTCAAACAATTATGACTGCTTTTTGATCTGTACATTGCAAATAAGTTTCCACAGCAAGAAGACATTGCTTTGGCATGAGAAATTCTTCCTAAACCTTTTCACGATCTTTTTAATGTTAGTTTATACCAACAGTGCAACAAACAACTAATCTTGCCATCACGTCCAAACATCGACTGCTGAACTTCAAACCCTATGGACAGAGTCATCGCCGTAACTACCAAGGCATGTTTCTGAACTGCAATTCTGCGGACCAATAGTTTTCTCATCACAGGGCGCAATACCATAACCAATACCTATAATAGCCCTTTTGCCATGGTGAGCACTGAACTCTGTCCTTGCCCATGCTATTCTCACCGGTGCATCCAACTCCGACGTGCGACACAGCAACCACTAAACCCCCTCCAATCTACACAGCATGACAATTTGTATCTTCACACAAGTACGACGGGCCTCGGGTTTCGATCAAAAGATGGTTCGCGGACACACTAAGCAAACTACGAAATTTGCTTAGAACAAACTACCGAAACTAATCCATCGCAATCGCCGGGAAACGAATTACGTGATTTCCCAGAATCGATCGAGCAGCCAAAAGAACAAACCCATCAATTAGCAGGCGAAAATTTTTAAACCAGAGAGAGAGAGAGAGAGAATCCCACAATCGAGAAAAGAAAACCCAAGAAACGGAAAGACAAGCAAGACCCAAGTCGACCCACATATCCACGCGAACAACCCAACTCGCAGAAGAGAGAGAGAGAGAGAGACCGAGAGCGAGGCGGAGGGCGTCGACGTCGCCGTCCTGGACGGCGGCGGAGAGGTCGCGGAGGTGAGGGGGAGTGTAGGAGTCGGGGTCGAGGAGGCCGTCCTGCTCGAAGAGGGCGTAGTTCTGGTCGTCCTCGTTCTCGTCGTCCTCCAAGAGGCCGTTGCGCCGCCCCGGGACCGCCATTCCCTCCGCCGCTTCGCCGCCGGAGTGGATGGATGGATGGAGAAGAGGCTCGCTTCTGCGGTTCGAACGGGAAAAAAAACCTCTCTTTTTCTTTCTTCTTCTTATTGGAGAAAACAAGAAGGAGGCTGGAAAGTCTCCCCTCGGCAACGCCTAAATATCTGCTCACTTTTTTATTTCTTTTTGGGCCAGGTTTATGGTCCTAAGTGATCGGGTTGGGCCCTAATTGCATTTGGTTGTTTGAGGACTAGGGTATTGGGCTTTGTCGTCGCCCGAACCGGGCCAGGGAAAATATCTCGGTATTCTATCAGATCGGGGACAATTGAAGAAAGAGATGTTCTCGTGGGTCCTAGCAAGAGTGAATATGAAACCTAAGGGGTGGAAGGTAAAGCTAATAATGAAAGGGGGAAAGGAAATACTTATCGAAACAATAGGGCAAGTACTATTGTAATATGCAATGTCCATATTCAAGATCCCTATCTTGATTTGCAGAGTGATTGAGCAAAAAATTGTATCTTCCTAGGAGAATCATGTCTGACATTCTGTCTATGGATAGTGTCTAAAATTTTTGCAACACTCCTAGTTTGATTACACTTATGATGTGCACTCTTATTATCATTTTCCTTATTAAAATGTTGACATCATACATAGTCAATATGACTAGTGTCACAATCCCGACTCCATCCCTAGAGTTATATGATCCCGACTCCATTCCCAAGGTTGTGACAAGTGATGAAGGTTATTTTGATGACATCCTAGGCATGTCGCCGATCTGTATTTCTTTCTTTTATTATCTTTGAGTTATGTGCATACGAAAGCGATACAACAACACCCAATCACCATAACATCAATAAGTAGTAGGAAAACACATATGCAACCATATATACATGGCAAACTACTTATATTTATATATTTCACTTCCCATATTTACAAGCATATGTACTCGGGCCAAGCTAGACACTACATAAGCAAATCGATTCCTTCCAAAAATTCACAAGGCTTCGGGGGACGCCTATCTCCTCTAGTGAGATACTAGCAAATCAATCCCTTAAGAGAACTAGCTACCTAGGCGTCATCTACTAGACCGTCGAGCAGGCCATCCTTCTCCCTCGATTTGGCAGCCCACAAAATCCTCAAAGAGGTCTGACAGGGTCCCCATCCAACCACACGTGCCAAGCTCGATAGTTGTGGGGGACAAGGTTGTCGTAGCCTTCCTCAACCCAAATAGTAGTAGTGATCCTTCAGTACACGATATCCTCCCTAAGAATATCCATAATTGCAACTTCCATGCTCATTGGCACCCCAAAACACATGAAGCATGCAAGCGGTGAATCTATACGTACAAGTCTAAAAAAGACAACATAAGAGTATAACTCATTAAGTAAACCCACTAATTTTTGGGTAGGAGGATGCATTGCCTTTCAACAAGCACATAACTTGTCCAAAACATTTATCGATGGCAAATCAATAGTAAAACAAAAGCTATGTCTTGGTTAGAACATGAGAAATCCTCAATCAATAATATGCAAGCGTAAGTCAAGATTCACTACATAACATAAGGAACTCACACCTTACTTAATCATATGTAAGCATAAATCAAAATCCATTTCATATTACGAGGAACTCATCCAAATGTGATTCATTTATTAATAGCCGAAATCCATTGATTCTTCTGGTAGCCCGATAGTTTTCGTGTTTGCCGGCAGTTACTTTGTTTCTTTCCACTTTGCATGCACAACACCTCCATGTCTTGTACCCATGATTCGCTGGAGCTAATATACTTGCCCCACCTCTGTATAAAATGTGTGGAATCGTGCAACTCATGCAATCTATCTTGCACGCAAAAATTAATTAATAAGTGGCACATGGATCGTGCATTGAAGAAAATATCATTGCAAACCGGCATGAACTGTGCGAACATAGTTCTAGTGACAGCCTTGTTCACACTAGTATTGTCTAAGGCAATGGAAAAGACTTCATTTGATATGCCAAAGTCATAGATTGCTCTCGTGATTTCTGCACATATATTATTTGAATTATGCGGATATGGCAACATCTTAAACGACAAAGTTTGATGGTTCAACTCCTGAACTGGCCAGATCTAGTAGGACTGGGACACAAGAATATGCGGAGCCAATTTGACTTGTTCGTGAATCCGAAGTCAATGAGACTCGAAAGTTACTTGTGGATAGGAGATGCACTAATCATACTCTTTTCTCTTTGTGAAGTCTCTCGTAGTTCCTCGTGTTCGCTGACTGCAGAATAAATTTACAATGCTATGGCAGCATGCTTTGCATATACTGCACAAACCTCGAATCTTCAGCTCTTTGAACAAGCTACTGGTGCGTCCCATTGCACTAGCTAAGCTTGTGTTGAGCTCAAACATTTGAGCGTTATGTTTCTATTGGTGCCACCTCAAATGGCATGTCTCACTTCCTGGTTTGGGTGGATAATTTATTCCCACAGATTGCCCAAACCGCGAACTTCATACCATCAAGGAGGGCCTTGATTTCAAGTCTCTTCCAAACGGAAGCATTTGTTGTTGCGAAGTCTACGAGACATCAATTGAGGTTTGTCGATAATCAACGTCGGGGGTAGGGTTTTGCCGAGGGGAAGGGTGTCGGCATCACCTTGAAGAGGGGCGGTGGCCCATTGTTGCCCCTGCATTTCTGAAGAATCATCTAGTTATTGCGTCTTGCCGTGGTCATTGTCGTAGCATTCTTATTGTTACTCAAATGGAGTGAGCATGTAGGGGGGTTCCCAGCGCCACCAAGGCAGCGGAGGAGTTGAAGTGTCACTTCCAACCTGGAGGTATTGGCTCGCCATTTGGGAAGCAGGTTTAATATCGACCGTGTTCCATTTCAAGATCAAAATAGCGAGGGAGATCATATACACTAAGCGAAGAGTTGTTAGGAAGTATAATTTTTTTAGAATCCATGAGTGAGTGATAATTTGTGAGAGAGCAGTAAAAATGAGAGGGAGAGAGGTGTAATTTTTTGATAATTTTTTCAAATTTTCTTTTACATTTCTGTTCCCAAGACTAGGGTAGGAATAGAAATTCGTTTGAGAATGTAATTTTATTTTTCTATTTTTGAAACAAACTTTTAGTCCAATAATAAGTTTGGAATAGAAATAAGAAGTAAAATTTTTATACTTTCATATTTCTAAAGTAAAAATGAAAAATAAAAAATCTTATTATCACTCACCCTCGCTACTAACTGGCCGTTCACTCGTTGCCGCCCACCACCTCCAATGGCCATCCATCGTCCTTCGTTGCCCTTCACCATTTACTGTAGCTTAACCACAAGGGAAAAATTTTGTGTCATTATTAAATGAATTTTTCTTCCGAAAATATAATTTTATTATTAAATGAGTATGTTTGTTTAAAAACTCATCTAGGAAATCTATTTCTAGATAGAAATTATGTCTAGGAATAAAATGGTTATAATTCGCACTCTAACACAATGACCATCGGATCTCTTTTTAGGTTCATATGGCCCTAGTCTACACGGGCCCAAGTACTGGACTCGGCCCACTCCAAAAAAACAATTTCGGTCTTGCACCATCGCATCAGGTCCCCTGGGCCAGGCCAGGCCCAATCCCTTTTTTTGCTGACGGGTCCCTCAGTTTTCCTAGTATTGTTAGTATCATCCCATTTTTTGTTGATAATTAAAAAGGCATAGCGTGCCGTCTCTCTAGCAAGAGTGTATATGTCAATGTTAGAAGACGTGCTAATTCTTCTTTAAAAAAGAATAAATAAATGAATCACGTCAATTCCACAGCGGAGTTTTGGTGCCAAAAGGCAGATCGAGAAGCGAAAGAGAGAAAGAAAAGAATAACACGAAGTTGCTTGTCAGTAATGGCAATCCACCAAGGCCAGAGGAGACGTGGAGAAGACGAGAACTTGTTCCTTGGACGCGAAAGCGTACTCGGCGGCCGCCTCCCGTTCCTCCTCCTCTGTGGCCGGCGCCGGCAGATTCAGATCCAAATCCGGCAATCCTTGGCCCTGTCTTCCCTTCTTGATCTCGGGTTCCGTGTTGCTGGCTCCTGACCCGGACGTCACCGGCCTGTGCCGCCTCATGTGACCCCCCAGTGCTTGACCCGAGCTGAACTCGGCCCCGCATATAGAGCACTCGTGTACCTTGTTGCTCGACTTGTTCCCGGAGCTCAACGTGGCAGGGCCTCCGGCAGGCGTGATTTGCAGAGAAAGAGCCGTGCATGCATCAACCGTCGGCTGTTTGTCGCCGATATCGTTGCCCTTCATCGTGACGTGGATGGGCTTGTTGTTCTTGTCCTCGTCGCTGAGCCTGGGCTTCTTGTGACTGGCTCTGTGCCCGCCGAGAGCTTGGAAGGACGGGAAGCTCCGGCCGCAAGTCTTGCACGAGAAGGTGCATGATGCTTCGACCTTGTCTTTCGGGGCGATCGGTCCTTGGCTGCGGGCCAGGAGTATCAAGCAGTTGGCCATGTCTTCCTCTTCTTCTTTGGTGCTCTCGGGAGAGTGGCGCGACCCCGTAGCAGTAGCAGTCGTGGTGGGATTGGAGTCTTCGTCGTCGTCGAGCTTGTGGCGGGTGATGGCCGTCCTTGTTTCGGAATCGGAGCTGCTACTGCAGGCCATGGTCAACGCGAGGGGAGACGGCGGGCGTTGTCGCCTGGTGCGCTTGCCCTTGAACTTGACGGTCGTGGCGTCGGTGTTTGTCTGGTGACGATCCGGCGATTCGTTGGACACCTGAACTTCCATCGTCATGATCCACAGAGAGAGAGAGAGAGAGAGAGAGAGAGTTCCTGTAACGGTGGTGGTGGGGTTGAGATATATATATTGGCAATGATTGGTGTGAGCTTGAGTCTAAAAGCCGCTTTCTGAGACGGTGCAAATATGTTTTTTTTGCCTTGCCAACCTCGCATTCCCAACCTTGGAAGTCATATCCATTACATAAGGCCGACGTATGAGACAGTACAAATTCAAAAAGTATACTAATCAACTAGGGATATTACCATCTTAAGACCAAACAACACGGAATTGGCTTGGGTAGGAAGCATTCTATGCGATAAATATAGTCAAAGTCATCACCATTTTTTTGCGTACTATAAATTCCATCCTACTTTATGAGCATGTATGCAAGTATGTCATATTGCATTGATTGGTTACATCGCATAGCATTTGCTTCTAGTATTTTCTTTTTTGGATATAGATGATCGATACCATTTACTCTTCTTCTTGATCTCAAAGTTTAAAATTTGTCCAAAGCATTTTAAAGAGTAAAATTTTGAATATATCGAGATGCCGATACAGGGTATTGCCGTTCAGATCGCTCGGGAAGGTGAAACTAGTCAAGATGGATGAGTGCCGGGCCAGATACCATTTTATAGTTTATAAAAAAAAGAGACTAATTGACGTACTTCAGCGATGTTCTAAGATTACAAGTCAACTAGAAAGAGGGGGGGTGGTGGTGGTGTTATTCGTTGGTTTTCTGGGCATGGGACGGGACTATACGGTGGCTTCGAAGCAAGCTCCTTACTTTTGGCCAACGATTCTCACTGGAGGATTGGTTTGCAAGCCTGGAACCCCCCACCAGAATATGTGCTCCTCACTCCATTTTCCGTTTCCTTCTCTGCTTATATTATATTATACAGAGTTCCAGTCAGTTTCGCCAATTCCTGCTTGATTGGCCACCCATTCGTCCCACCATTTAATACCAAGTTACCAACTCGGAAGCTAGCTAGCTGATCATTCTATTCTTGCAGATCTCAGTGCGACCTGCTGAATATTTCCGATAGGGACGTAACTAAGCACACCATCTATATTAAAGAATGATAAATTACTCATGCAAAAACTGTACTTGAGTTGAATATTTAGATATTTGCGATACATCTTTCACTCTATCTCGCGCTAATGAGTTCTAGCTCATGCATGTATTAGAGTATAAAGTTTGAAGTAAAGTGATGATAATACTTCGTTGTGAAAATATCAAATGCAATAGGGTGCACTCTAATGGAGATTGTTGGAAATTCTTATAAAGGTTAGCAGCATAACATCTGAAGTTTGTGATAGATAGACTATTGTGAAGTAAATAGAACACACGAGACAATACTAGATAGGTCATATATAGTCGAGTGATAAACTTATATTGGTTTAGCACACCTTGGTTTCAATAAAAAAACGTGGTTGGACAGTTAGTGTAGGATAATACTTTAGTATAAAGACAAATAGGTTGCGGTCTTCTCTCCAATTCTAAGGCCGAAAGACTTATGATTTATCCATCATCCATCAATGGGACAGAAAGTCTAAGTCAAACTCATACAGTTTCATCTGTATCGATCGAGGTGACGATCGGCTAAACAAGGTATGTGCTTTTGGTTTGAGTCTAGGTATTTTAAGTACTATACAAGGGTATTAGATCTTTGATTTTCTTACAGAAGATACCATTAGTTAACCAGTGAAATCATGGGCAGTTGACCTTTCACTTTTGTCATTTTCTTATATTTCATTTTGCTTGTAAAAGATAGTACCCGGTTGTCTTCCCAATACAAAAATAACATCCAATAATGGTGACGATATTCTATGATCTGCCAATAATTAAGGACACTCATTGAGGGGAAGAACTAAACATATGGACACGTGCTTGCTGTTGGAGAGCATAGCAGCAAAAATCTAGTGGACCACAGAAGCATGTTCAGATGGATTGAAGAACCAGAAAGAATTAGTCCAACACTCATCCATCCACTTTATATTAGGGGAGCTTTTTCTTAGCAGTTATATTAGCAAAGTTATCCTGCAGTTTTCAACACAAATCACATAATGACAATATTCAATAAGTTCGTTACATTACAATAAACTGTATCTATATCGATATATCGTGAAAGTTTTATCTAGATATCATCTTTGTCTCATCATATCTAACAATTTTAGTGTACCGTGACATATATGATATGCTCACGAAGTTATTTTATAAATTTACCCAGATATATTACGGCATAATTTTTCTTGCATGTGTATAGTTAATTTAAAAAGAACTAAGTAGTTTTTTCTGTAAGATCGATTCGAGGGTGTGTATAAAAGTCCGGGTACTTCATTAACACCGATATCGATTGATTATTTTTCTTCCCAATCTTTAATGGGCTTATTGACTTCCATCAGCAATACATGCAGCATCAAGGAGCTCCACTCTCTCTCTCTCTCTCTCTCTCTCTCTCTCTTCAAGTAACATGTGCATTTATGCTTCGGCTGGTGTCCCGTGTTGTCTTCTAACAGCAAGATTGACTTTTCTTGTTCTCTTTTTTGTCCTTTTCTTCAATGGTAATAGAGAAAATTAGAAGTTAGCCCGCTAATTTTATGTTGTGCGTCTCTAGACACAAAACTTGTTCACAGTTTCAATATATGCAGTCATATTCTTGTGATCTAAATTCACGATCAGCGTTATAGCTGGTTTGATTTGGATAATATCCATGAACCTCTAGGATTGGCATAATTTATCCAAGCATCCTCGAGAAACTTTCGACTTAAAACCTGAAAGTCATTTATTCAAATTCCACCAACTATTTTGACCATAAAAAAGAAAAAGAAAAGGAAAACCCACCGACTATGTTAACTTGGCTCTCAATCTGAATTACCTGTATAGATCAAGAGGTTGGACTTAACAGAATTATGCCATAGGAAAAATACATGACTAGAAACTTCTCTTGTGTTTCCTGTGGTAATGGAAATTTTGGAGAGTCTATGTTTAAGCAGTAGGGCACGTTAGTAGCAATTCGAACCAAAGTAAAGCAAAGCATCGATTCATTTTTTGGCAACAGGGGATTCGGTTGGTGAACTTAACCACCACGACTACCTCCATTATTCTTGCTTCTAGAGCTCACATTACTTTTAATGTAAATTCGCACGACTCTTCCACTATGCCTCCACTACTTGGCACCACATATTCCCCCAACTATGCAATGGAGTGAGTAAAACCACCCGAATTATATACCTATACACAAAATAATGCTTATATACTTGACTTTGAACGAAACAATTGTCGAAATATTTATATTTGTATAGGATAATTGGTCAAGAAGGGTGGCCAACACTATTGACTTCCTTTATACTCTACCATAAAGGTCCTAGACCTGCTATGAAATATTCAATTTAAGCTGTAGCTACTCTGTATCACATGTAACTCGAAAGTCCAAGGTTTGCGAGAATTGTTAATGTAAATGCCAATTGTCATACATGGAACGGTTGGCGCTAACGTAGACTTTTTAATTAATTTCAAATATTTTTTAAATTTTTATTCTTTTATTTTATTTTCCTTTATTCTTATCTTTTCCTTCTTTTCTTTTTTTTTTTTTTTCTTTTTTTCTTTCTCTTTTTCTTTCTTTTTCTTTATTTTCCTTCACCAGTCGCCACTCTCTATGATGGTAGGTGGAGACCAATGACCACAGGTGGGGTTGGCCTAGCTTGGGCAAGACCACTCGCCATCACCAAAGGTAGAGGAGGCCATGACGAGGGTCAGGATGCCCTCATGGACCTTTGGCGATGGCGATGGTTTAGTGATCTATGGCAAGGGTCAGGTGAAGGTCCTCCCACTAGATCCGGTGAGGGGACCCTCACCCAGCCCTCTTTGTCCCTTGCTAAAGACCAGTGGAGGCATTTTGGTCCTCGCCCCTCACCGACAACTAGTGACTTGCGTCAACCATCACAAAGGTTGGCAATTAGCAAAAGGAAATGAGAAAGGAAACCAAAAAGAAAAGAAGGAAAAGATAAGAAGAAAATTAATGAATAGTTCAAAAAATATTGAAAAAATTTATAACATGTTTACATTAGCACCAATCATGCAACATAGGATAGCTAGCTTCCATGTCAACAATTTCTTGCCTAAATTTGTCAGATGAACTCATCTAGTATCAATGTAAAAAGACTAAAGAATCAATTGATTCGATTAAAAAGTTTATGCCCGAATGATACAATTGCAATGATTTAGGACTTTTTTATGTACTTTTTCCCTCAACGCCACACTAATAGTCTAACATATTTGTTCAACTCAATGTTGATGTGGAATAAAGAAATAATAACAAAATCTCTCCCCCCCCCCCCCCCAAAAAAAAAAACCCTAAATATTTTCATGGAATGGTTAGTCTAATTTAACAATATTAGGCCTAGACAAGAGATCGATGATCTATAATGTCCTTTCGAGCTTATTTATTGAGGACACGGTTTGAAATGATTCTTTGTTTGTCCTTGATTCCCGTAAAGTAAGGAGGTGCATGCACAGATATGAGGTCCAGGTTCATGAATTTACCCGATTTGAACATCATATATTAATATTTTTACACAGAGCTCTGTCGTGTAATTATAAATGAAGGCACCGAGATTCTCTTGATTCTATGATATTAATCACATTGAGCATCTGATTGGCCTAATACAAAACCACCTATTTTTTTTTTCTATAAAGTCATGAGTTTAAGTCACACTATGAGTGAAGAGATTTCTTAACTATTAGCATTTTAATGAGGTTATAATGACAAGCTCCCTGATTGAGAACTTTCATGTCTTGAGTGGTGCGGATTAATTATGGTTTAAGTCGAATATTCCATAGATAGTGTAGGACGTTAGTGGTAACGTGCAAAAGGTGTCGTGACTGCTGATCTCCCCTCCCCTTTTTAACCAATGAGAAAGGAAACTTTGAGCCATGTGGTGCCAATTATGTATATGCAATCCTCTTCACTTGGGGAGATCAAGTGCACACGTGCTCATCTTTAAAGGTTTTTATCCCAAACGAGGTTGTGCTGTTATCTCTAGCAGCATAAATAAGCCCGTGACAATTTTTAACCTCACAGTTGGCCCTTATTCTCACGTTGTTATTCTTGATAAAATCAATATTAACTCTTTCGATGACGGTATATTTATTGATAGCTTCCTCAAATTGCTTAAGGCCATCAAATTGGGGGAAAATTATCTAAAAACTCCTAAAATTATTCATGTTTTGCCAATTGATTCTATCTGGCCAATTTTAATTAGAAATCACTAATGTCAAAGGCAACCATCTTATGGGCCACGGCTAGTGCTAACGTGGATAATATTTAATAATGTTTTAATATTTTTAAATTAATTTTCTTTTTCTTTTTTCTTTTTTAACCCTAGGCCAACAAGGTCACAGGCCAACTCTTCTCGGCCATAGGCGAGGGCATGCCCTCGCCCAGATCCAAGTTAGAGCCACAACCTTCGCCTTTTGGCCAACAAGGGCATTGTGACCCTCGCTTGGATCTATGCAAGGGTGTAGAGGTCCTCACCCGTGGTCGGCGAAGGCAGCGGTGCCCTCACCCACCCATGGCCGGTGAGGGTTCACTAGGGTTAGAAAAAAAGAAATAAAAGATAAAAGATATTATTAAAAAATTATCCATGTCATATTATCCGTGCTACATAGGCGATTCCGATTAAAATTAACCCAATTAGCAAAACACAAAAAAATTTATGAGTCAATTGAGAAAATTGAAGAGTTTATTGTTAAATTGACAAAAATACAATATGTTTAGGACTATTTGGATAATTTTCCCATCAAATAAGTGTCTACAGGGTTTCACCATGTGTGCTCTTAGTTCTTACAGCCACTTCTTTCTCTAACTACTTATCACTCATGATAGAACTCCAATTATAGTCACTGCACTCAAAGTATTCTCTCCCAAACTCCGCATTATCTTCACATTGGCTATTGTTAGTGCCTCTTTCCTCCTCCTTTATGGTTCTACTTCGTTTAAAACTTCCACATTTATTTCGCCAGGTATCTCCAGCAACAACTCAAGAATTTTAATTTTTTCCCTAGCCCCCTTGAAGTTCTTCTTCATGTTCATGAATTTGCCCATTAGTTGAAAATTACAACTGTCTAATTTCTTTCTACATATGTCAATCTCTCAATTGACCCATCACCAATGCCAAGAGATAAACTTGAGACCCCTGTAGACTAGGGGTGTCAGTAACTGAACCAAAAACCGAACTGAACTGAAAAATTCGGTTTTTTCGGTTCGGTTTTCATTAAAAACCGAAATTTTTCGGTTCGATTCGGTTCGGTTTAGTTCGGTTTTTGTTTTTTTTTTTTTTCTGTTCAACTCAAAATAATCTAAATTCATTATGTTACTGCACTTCAAGCTTAGCGGATTTTGAAATTTAGATCATATATTTCATTCCCTTTTTTTAAGCATTGGCCAAATAATAGAATTGTCTCTTAGAGAATCATCAAGACTCAAGAGATAATTGTTTAAATTGGATATCATTATTTGGCCAATGCTTAAAAAAAGAGAATGAAGTATATGATCTAAATTGCAAAATCCTCTAAGCTTGAAGTGCAAACATATTGAATTTAGATTATTTTGAGTTGAACAGAAAAAAAGAAGCTAAAAATCGAAAACCGAAAAACCGAACCGAACCAAAAATAACATATTGAATTTAGATTATTTTGAGTTGAGTAGAAAAAAAAAAGAAAAAAAAAATAAATCGAAAACCAAAAGCTGAAAACCGAAAACTGAACCGAATCGAACCGAAATTTTCGGTTGGGTTCGTATTCGGTTCGGTTTGGTTTGGTTCGGTTCGGAGGATTTTTAACGGTTCGGTTCGGTTCGGTTTTCAAAAAACCGAACCGAACCGAACCAAACTTGTTGACACCCCTACTGTAAACCCACTAGACCCATAAATTGGGTTAGTGCTCTGATATGAGTCGTAACTCAATATCTGCAAGTAGGCCTTTCCCTACGGCTTTATCTTTTTTCTCTCTAGTCCACCATTGATTTATCTAAAGCACGTGCTATTGCACACATCTTCACCATGTTCAGTAAATAACCTCACATTTACTGCCAATATTAGCCCAATAATTACGATAAAATACGACAACAAATATAGCAAAATGATCGTGTCGTGTTCATTACATTGAAATAACATTATTACTTAAACTTCCAAACGTCAATATATTGCATACACGAGATATTGTGTATTTATGTTAGTAATGTTGAATAGGGGTGTGCAACCGGATTGAGTTTACTTAGGAACCGGATCGGACCACTTGGAAAATAGATCTAGGAATAGGCTCCTGTTTGAATCGGTCTAGGAATGTGTTCCATTTTCTAGGAATTGGTTGAAACTTGTCTAATTCCCAGTTCCAAGTAAAGTCCCACCTAGGAACCGGACTGATTGGACTGGTTTTGGAATCGATTTTTACTAGTGTTAAAAAGAGATTTGCTAACCGTTTTAGATAAATGAACAGCTTCTTGTAGCAGTTGTGGGAATGAGACTAATATTAGACTTATGTTTGCTATTAATGTTTATGCAATTTTAGGATTTTTACTTTGTCTTGTAATGTTTGTTTATAATAATTAGCCTTGTGAATCCTTAATTTTTTGTTTAGTCAAAAAGTTCATGTACTTATTAATTACATATACTTAATGTTTCAATACAAATTAGGATGATTATGTTCTTGTTTTCTCGCATATTTATATAAAATTCGAAGCCATATAGGATATTGTGTGGTTGCAAAATAGGTTCTAATGCAAATATGGTAGACCTTGGAATTAGATCGGAAAAACAAGATAGATTCCAAGATAGATTTCAATGCAAACAGAGTAGGATACATAGTTAAAAAAAAAGGCAATCGGTTATAACAGGATATGGTACAAAATCCAGGCCTATAACCTACTCACCTTTGCATCGATTACCCCCAATGTTGACACCTGAATTTTGATTGATAAATAAAAAATGCATTAAAAAAACAATGATAATACAGAGGGAAAACCTAACAATTAAAAGAGATAATTATATTATAAGTCCTAAAACTTATTACGAAAGTGCAATTGAGTCATAAAACTTTCAAAAATGGCAATTAAATTCTAAAACTTTCAAAAGGTCAAACCAAGTCCTAAAACTTGTCACGAAAGTGCAATTAAGTCCCAAAAATTTTAAAAAATGCAATCAATGGAAGGACTTAGATTAGACAAATTTGACAAGTTTTAGGATTTGATTGTACTTTTTGAAAGTTTTAAGACTTAATTACACTCCGTGATAAGTTTTAGAACTTAATTGCACTTTTGGAAAGTTTTAGTTATCAATTATATTTTCATGACAAGTTTTAGGATTTATAATGCACTTATCCCTAATTAAAACCAATGGCAAAAAGGGCTCCTCCACTTGATTTATCCCCCCTTAATTGTAGCCCATCAATTTACACCCACAAGCTTGCTCACCAAAGAAGCCACGAGATGATAATAAAGCCCATTTATTGCAAACCTCAGCCCATGAGTAGCAATAGGAACCTGAAAGCCCATGAAGAGCAAAAGAGGCCCACATTGAGAAAAGCCCATTTCGGTCCCTCCCTTCTCTCTCTCTCTCTCTCTCTCTCTCTCTCTCTCTCCCCTCCTCGACTCAACGCCACTGAAGAGGAACCCGCACACCGCGTAGAGAAGCGAAGGGGAAGAGCGCGCGCGCGGTGATGGACGGTCGGGCGAAGAAAATCTAGGAGCTCCTTCTCCGCCGCCGCCGCCGCCGCCGCCGCCGTAGTACGCCGCTCGTCTTCGCCGGCGGTCGTCAATCGTCAACGACGACTTCTTCGGGAAGTGCGCGGAATCGGCCCCGTTTCCATCCGCTGTTTTTTTTCCCACGTCCAGGTTTCGTTTCGAATCCCCTTGGCTTCGAGCGTAAAACCCTAGCCACGACCCACCGCGCAGCTCTGCTCCGCTAGGTAAATTCCGATACACGGTTTCTCGCTTCTTCTCTCGCTGTATGTTGGTATTTCTTGGCGGTTTCTGAGCTTTTTGCCGAGAAAAAAAACGGGGTGTGAAGGGAGAAAGTTCTGCAAGAATTGGGCAAGTCGGGCCAAAGCGATATACGTATGATGCATTCGTTAGACGCGATGATTTTTTTTTTTTTTTTTGGGGAAAGCGATGATGTTATTGATTGTCTGTAGTCATGGTTTGTGAAATTGGAGGTCTTGGTTTGTCTTCATTCAGCGAATGCCAATTTTTTTTTGCTTTTCTCTTTATACGAGTTGACGTGGTCTGCGGTACCGTGTTATTTCTCTTTTTGTCTGGAACAAGAAAGGTCGAATCGAGAGCTTGAGATCAAGCGTTGGAAAGTCGGTTTGTGAGTTTCAGGGGAAGTTCTGTTAGTTATGGCGAGGCAAGGGCATTATTGAATTGGGTTTCGAGGTGTACTACTATTTGGCAACCCAAAATAGCTTCTTGTGTCTGTTCTTTGCTGATGCCGAAGTAGCTTGCCCTGCCTCTGAGATTAATTCTGTTCGTGCTTGTGGCTCCGTGAGGTTGTTTCCATTATGACATAGGAGGTATTTGAGAAAGAAAATTGCTGGTAAGTCGCATTATGCTTTTGGTGATTCTTAGAGGAATTGCAATATATGGCCATATTTTGTTGTCTCTTGGGGATTTTCAGAGAATGAAAAATATATATGTTCGAGGTGGAATCATGGTTCTGGGAATTTTTAGAACTGTTCTTCGTTTATGTCTATGGTCTTTCTCTAGTTGTCATCCAATGCTTATTTTCAGAGCCTCTCGAAGAAAGCTTGTCTATGTTTTTAAGAAATGCAAGTTCTGACTAGTTTATAGGATATTTCTGACTGTGGCAACAGACTTGAAGCTTGTCAAAATGGATCCTTTTGAAGATTTATTTCCTATACCTGCAGTAAAGCGAGGTAAGAAGGTTTTTGTCTTTAATGTGACTTACTGTTGATATCTAGCATGATTTTGGGGGGGTTAATGTCAAGTTCTTGCTAGGTACTGCTGCTGGAAAGTTTCAACCCAAGGGAAGACTGGCATTGAGAAAGCCAACATCTTCATCCGGGACTTCAATCCTTCCTGGTAAAGACCAGAAAGAGGCCGTATCACCAAGTACTGCCGTGTCAGACACGACAAAGTCATTGGAGAACATTGGTCCAAAAGATGATAGGTTGACAGATCCCAATGCTTCACCTTTGGTTTCACTTGATAGCTTTGAGAAAATGGTGCCTAGGAGCAGTGAAAGTTCACAACTGGCAGTGGACCACATGGGACTGGTGAATACTTCATCTGAATTTGTGGTCCAACTGGATGTTCTTACCTCAGATGCCCTACCTTCTGATGTGGTCGTGCCAAATCACAATGTTGAGGATTCTTTTGTCTTTGAAGAATTTAATGGAGAGGTGAGCTGGACAAAATATAACTGACTTAAATGTGTTGCACTACAATGCTTCATAGATTTCTAACCTAGAAGATGCTTTTGGCTTTAGATGGATGCAGGGATGGATGATGATCTCATTAGCAATATACTCCCCCAGCCACTTGCAACCAGTGGTATGAACTATGATATGTATTTTATTTGTCATTTTTCTGTATATCAAACTGAGTTAATGTTTGTCTGAACCAAGTGGCACTTTTCACAATTTTATCACGCGCAAGGCTTGTGGCAAGTTTTCAACCCAAGCCTAAGCCCCAATTTTATCACACTTGATGTTTTACAAATGCCCATGTCTTAGCTGAGTTTTGGGTTTTGTTTTATGAGGTTGCATTCTCTTGACTAGTACTGCTAATATCTGCAGACAGAAACATGTTTCATGATGAGCATTAGCATCAAATCTATTGTGGGACTCATTTGCCCTGTGGTTGTTGAATAATGGTGATCATATCACTTTTTTTCATTCACTGACTGCAAGGCAAATGAGTCCCACAATAAAGTTGATGCTGATGCTGATCATAGAAACAAGTTTGTGTCTGCAGATATTAGTGATACTGGTCAGGTGGATACAACCTTGCTGTCAGAAAACAACAGCCATTCTTCCTTCAAGGGACATAAATGGAACAAGAGATTCAGATCATCCAGCTTCTGATTACGTTGAATCAATCGGAGCCAGTGTAAGTGATGCTGCACAACCTCACATCCATTCTAGTTTCTGTGAAAAGGAGACCCAAGACATGGCAATTGATGGGCGAGGTGCTGCTTCTGTTAGTGGGGATTCTTGTATTGACAAGGACAGGTCAGAAACACAGGTGATTACCTGTACATGTTTGCAGATTTCTCTCTTTAACATGGAATAATTGACCTTAATTTAGTGAATAAATGTTGGTTCTGTGCAGGGAGCAAAGACTTCTCCTGATATGCAAACTACAGACGGTTCGTGTGAGAGGATCACTGCATCAGGCATTGGTATTGGCTTTGCTTATTGAGTGCAGTTCACTTGCCACTTATTTGCTGCATCTGCTGTCTAATTTATGCAAAATTGCTAATTCTAGGAAGGTCCGAGAGAGAAGATATATTGGAGACTGAATTACAAAGTGGAGAAGGGAAACGTACTTTTTGCATCACTAATTCAGAAGTTGAGCCTGGTAATCTGCCCCAGGATCTAGTTCTGTGTGAAACCCATCTTGATCAAGGCTCAGCTCCTGCCTCCATACCTGATGATATTTTTGATTACTCATCCGTAACACTGGAAGATAGTACTTTTGGAAATCCAACCTTTCATGAACCATCACACTTAGATACACTCATCTCAACAAATACGGTGGATGTTTCTGATGTGCCTCCTGATTTGGTAATCATTTGACTGAAGTGCTGGTTTTCAATTGTATCAAGACAGCAATGAAGCATATTGGCATGTAGACATTTAGTGATTCAGCTATACAAGAGTCTTGTTTTTTGATAATATTTGTACGAGTTTGGCATATGAGGATACATCTCTACGGTAGAAAGCATGATTGCACAAAGTTTAAGCTGGCTTATGAAGGCGTGGTTTAATAGTGACATGCTTTTAAATCTTCACTTCACATGTAAGCCGGAATTTGGTCAGGATCAAGCCATTGAAATTGATTATAATACCTCTAGTTTTGAAGTGATCACAACCTTCTGATCTGGTACAATGTAAAAATTAATATAATACATGCAATTTAGGGAAAGTTTAAGCTATTTGATGAAGATTTAGTTTACTATTAAAATGCTTTAACGTGCATATCTGATTTTATCTTCAGGCCCTACTTAATCTTTTAACTGGCTTGTGCAGAGTCATCACCATATAGAAACTTGGGCTGCATCGGATATTCGTTTGATCCAAGATAAATCCTGTATGTCTAATACCGTGAGTGAAGGGAACATGTCATCAAGGCAGTTGAGAAAGCGTCCTACTCCAAGCCAACTTGTTGATGCGTCTGATGATGAGGCTCACTCTGATGGCAACAACTCAGCTGAAGCTCATTCTCACAGTCCCTCCAATGGAGATGAACCATATGAAGGTGATGAATATAGGCCACGGAATTCCTCTCAGAAGAGAAGTACTCCAAGAAAGCCAGAGAGACCGTTGGCTAAGAAACAGAGAGAAGAAAGAAAGAAAGAGGCCAATAAAGCATCTGAAAAAAGTACTGGAGAACCTCGCAAGAAATTCTCTCACTCTACTCGACGTGGCAAAAGATGTGGTAATAACATCTATGGGTGTTTGAGAATTTCCTGTTTGATCTCTCTCTCTCTCCCCCTCTCACCACGTGCATATCGTTACCTCTTATATAGTGGATAAGGTTCTGCTTCAAACCCCGGAGGATGAAATTGACTATCGAAAGTTGCCCATTAAGGATCTAATTCTTCTTGCAGAACATAAGGAGCGTTTAACGGTATAAAATAATATTCTTTAGTTTTTTAATGGTTATTTTGAATTCTGATCCAGAGACTTGTTGCTATTCTTCATTCTGGTGCTTATATGTGTGTTGTTTTGCAGGTCAAAAAGGCAAAACCATCAAAACTTAATTCAAGCAATCAGAGGTATCTGAATCCACTGTGATATTTGCCTCCACTATTTTATTTGACAATGCAAGAAGTTATTGCTGAAGTTTGTTCATAATTGGTTTAGCTGATTGGTTTTATACATAGTTTCTTGGAAGCTCTTTTGGATGAACTCTGGCAATTTCTTTTTCCAATAACAGATTTTGAGAAACAAAATATGTGGCGGCTTGTGTTGAGAGAGTGAACATTACCCTGTGGCACTGGGTTGTCTGCTGTGAACATGACACATCATGCCCTCATGATGCATAATATCTTTTGCGACCTTCTGAGATCTTGGAAGGAGTCAAAAGCTGCTTATACTGTTTTTAATTTCTGATATAGGCAATCGTCTGTTGATGCATTTTCAGAGCAGGATATTGTATAATAATGATAACATCTGATTTGAGCGTTAATTGATATGTCTAGCAAAATGCCAAGTAAATGGAAGAAAAATCAAAAGCTGATTAACGGGGCCACTTCTTCATTGAAAGTAGAAATTTTGGAGTCTGTTTAGATTCTACAGTTTAATTTGAGTCCTATGCCGAGACTAACAGTCAGAAAAATTAAGTTGACTTAATTGTAGTTTATATGCTAAATGGCCAAAATAGAGATAATAGAAACCCGGAACATGGCTTTTGCATTGATTATGCGCTTAGTGAAATTATGCTGAGTACTTCGCGGTTAGGAGTCTAATTGCATATCAATGCAGCGCTGACAAATCAACTCAAGGAGATGCTTCTCATAAGGAAGGTGAGAGTTTTCCTTCTGAGCAAGGAAATGAAGCCAGCTGTAGTGCTGAACCGGCTCCTCTATTTTTCAATTACCAGTCTTTCATGGAGAAAACACCTCGCATAAGGTGGTCAAAGCAAGACACTGAATTGTTTTATGAGGTGCGTGGAATCAAATTACAACACATTCTATTTGCTTTGTAAATCATAATCTTCTGAAGGGAATTAGTTGCATATGAACTGCCCGGTAATTTTTTTTCCCCAATCCCCCTCTTTGCTCGAGCATTTGAAAGAATCAGTACCTAGCAAGTAAGACTATTCTATCTTTATTGGAATAAATTCTGTTTTTTTCTCTTTCTTTCTTGCTTTTGTTTAAATTGAGAATTGGTACATTATTTCTTCAGCAAAATTGTCAGTTTTGATTAGGGTTTAGAGTTCCTTTATATCTGAGACATAAATTCAGCCCATTGCTGGATCACCAGTTCAATACTTAGCTCAATGCCTCACAACTTGTTCCAGGGTATAAGGCAATTTGGAACGGATCTCTCAATGATTAAGGAACTCTTCCCCAAATTGACACGCCAGCAAATAAAGTTGAAATATAAGAAAGAAGAACGTCAAAATCGGTTAGGGATTTCTGAAGCTTTGGCCAGCCGTACAAAAGGTGAGACATCTCCTGCTTCTTTGTCTATTTTCTTTTTCCCTGTTTATAGCTATCAGAGAAAAATGTTAGAAAATGATGTGGCATTAATGAAGACAAGATAATGGATGGTCCTGAACTATTTATTCTCTCTACACCTTAATCTTTGTGTGGAAAATGATATCTCTACCTTTATCAGAAAAACCAAAAAACCCGATTTAACCAGGAAAGTTAATTTTTCAAAAACCAAATGGAATATATGAAGTAAATTTGATAGATCATCAACAGAGAGATCCTTTAAACTTAAAATTATAAAATCACTGACCTATATATGTAATCATTTAATCAAATCTAAACAGGCTTAACTATGTTTACTATAGATACCCTGTGAAGTAACTTTACCTGACACGTATAATTTTCTGACTTCCTATTGTAAAAATGGACAAACCACTAAAACTATGCACGCTTCATAGTATATTATTCAACTAAAATCCTCACGGTGAAGATAATGGCAATGCATGCATGACACCTTCTATCTTTTTTGCCTGTAAGCCATGTCAATTCTATCATTCTTACATCTTTAGTTTCAGACATAATATTCTTGTATAACAGATTATCACAATAACCTCCCCCATTCTCTCTGCCATTATCAATGTCCACTCATTTTTTCAAGTAATTTCTTTGACCTCCCTGTCCTGGTGCAGAGTCTCTTGTTATTTTCACACCACTCCACTTGTATTTGTTCGCGGGGATTTTTTGTTTTGATGTGGATGGTTGGAAGGATAATACGTTTGACATTATTGTCAGTTGTTTTACTTGGAACTGCAAGTAGAGATCCATTCTCTTGAATCATTATGCATGATCTTCTTCAAGCATAATGTCATTACTAGAGCAATTTCTTTGTGCATTAGCATAGCTGCGAATTGAAATGGTTTCCCACTGCTCTTTTCCCCTGGTTTTAGTCATTCTTTGTGGGCTGCATGGGATATACCAGATTCAGGAACTTCTCATCGACAATCATTACTGAAAACTAGTTGTCTTTCTCTATTGCGTTAGAATTGTGCTTGTTTAAAAATGTCATGGGTTGCCTGTCTTAAGCAATGTTGGAGTATCTTCTTTGGCTTGTCAGGTGTTGACTTGTCAATGTGTGATATTTCCCTACAGACCACAATCAAATTGTTCAGTTAGATCTTTGGTATACTTTTTCTTATTTTAGCAGGAAATCAGATGTTATGTAAGCGAATGTCCATTATATCGTGTTATTTCTGCAGATCATTCTCATTTTGAATTGGTGATTGAGCGTCTCCAAGCTGCTGCCCGAGCAGGGAAAGAGTCAAGTAAAGATGTTTCAGCAAGCATGACAGCTGAGGAAGAGGATGGGGAATCATCACCTGAATCCAATGTATGTATAAAGGAAAAAGCTTTTAAACTGAAGTGTGCACAGTTGTCAAACTAGATCTGTGGACTATTTGGTCAAGTAATTGTTTGAGTTGACAGTTAAACCTGTTCTAGTGGTTTGTCCGCCATTTGTGTGGTTGTTGATGGCTTGATGAAAACAGTGACGATAAATGGTATACCTGTATGAAATTTTGCTACAAAATCATGTAGGTCAGATGCTGAGTGTGCACATGTAAAAGTGGAGGGCTAAGGTTTGTGTCTCATGCTATACAAGTTTTGTATTTTAGGTAACAATCTGGTTGATACAGTAAATGATGAATTCATATTTCATACAACAAATGGAATGGTGGGTGAGTGGCATATGTTATTTTCACTTGCATTGCATAGAGGGATTGGTTCCCCTGGCTCATCGCTGACTTGTACATTATTCCATCATAAAAATCAGTGAATCAGATTTATAAGTTTGACTATCTGCTGTCACTGGATGCACAGGAGGACACCAAATCAGTCTGCTTTTTGACCTGCTAAACTAGTGCTCAATCCTAGTTGGGTCATAATCCTAGGGAAGTCGTTAAATGTAACATTAAAATTGAAGTATGTGCATCTTAAGTGGTAGCAACCCTAGCAATTGGTTGTTGAGCCCATAGGGCTGGAGTTCAAATATCGATGCCGTAAAAGCTGCAGTTTTGTCTTTGGTAAATCAGGCTGTTTATTGATATGTTTCTTGGGTGCAGGAGGAAGCAGAGAAGCCTGCAGAAAAGCCTGCAGAAAAGCTTGAGAAAGATGAGGAAATAGGAGATGAAGATGGTAAAGGTGATGCTGAGGTTCATAATTCTTTGAAGTCTGATGAAAGTGATGATGACCTTTTCAATTGCTTGGGTTCTTACAACAGTGAATTTTAATTAATTATTTCAGATGTTGCTAACCATAATTGTTGGCGAACATTGCTCGATACACAGAGCGGCTCATTTTTGTCTGTAACTTGTCATATTTTCAAAAATTATTTTGATTTGATCAGAGGGAATCTTTCAATGGTCGATATTTAGAGTATGTGATTTAACCTTGCCAATAGAACCGATACTTCTTCTAGCGATCTTCTCATGGTCCTGAAACGCATGGCTGCCTAATTTCACCCCTGATGTAACCGCGTCAGATTCAATAAAAGTTTGCTAGTCGCTTGAGTTATGCCTGTCCTGGATACGGTTTAAGTTCTCATGGTTACCAAGGGAAGCCATAACCTGTCATCATTCAAGTGTGTCGGCAATGAGATACTGGTTTCTGACGACAGCTTCGATCAGATCAAAGGGCATTAGCATTTTCTTCGGTTCTCTTAGATTAACTTATCGACTCATACCTGGTCGAGAAGCTCGGATTGATGCAATATTTTCGTGAGACCTGCATTTAGTATTTTTCATTCGACTCGCAAAAACCAAATTTGATTTGCAAAGATGAGATTCCGAAGCATGTTCCTGTAGTGAGCTTCCGAAGCGTCTTCCTGTAGTGAGCTGGCGAAGTTGTTCATCTGAAATTTCTTGAAGAATATGTTCCACTTTGTGGTTTTGAATGCGCCTTCTTTTGCAGAAGTGGGTATCATCCTACACTTTGAAATAAACCAAGCGTGAATAAACACTGAAAAGAGAAGCGAAATCTCACCTTTTCTTATCTGAAGTGTTCACCTTCCAAAAATAAATAATGCAGAAATGAGGGAGATCTTTATAGGGCCCTTATACTCTTACACATACCGACACAAATAAAAAAAAAAAATACTCTTACACACAATGGATTTGAAGATGCGTCTCTACCGTACAGGATGCATGGTTAAATTATAGAGTTAATACAATATAAAAACTCAAACCAGTACACAAGTGATAAATTTATCAAACACTAATTTTTTTGCCTCTAAAAACTTCAAACTGATACTTTTGTGACAAATTTACTTTATATTCGTTTCCATTAAATTTTATTATCAAATTGTTGAGTTAGATGACACGTGGCGATTGATGAATATACTAATTTGAGGTTCTACCATCTATTTGTCATGGATACCAATTTTGTGATTTTCCGTAGTATTAATATAATTTAATGGAAGGTAATATACCGCTTTGGAGGTTTTGGCAATCAAAAAATTAACTTACAGTAAAATTATTATAAGTATATTAGTTTGGGGTTTTTCGTCGTTAAAAAATTAATTTGGGAGTAAATTTGTCATATGCGTATCGTTTGGGGTTTTTCATGACAAAAAAATTAATTTGAAGTAAATTTGTCATGTATGTACCAATTTAGAGTTTTTCATGATATTAACCCTAAAGTATATGCACATTTGCTTGTGGAAAAAGATTGGGTCAACATGCAGATAAAGTGGCCAAATAAAATTTGCATTATGATGATTGGGTTCATTTGTTCTCCAAAATATTTGTGGACACAAAATCTATTTTCTTATCTTCCGACATTTAAATCATTGAGAAAAATGAATTATCAAAACATCTTTCATAATTGGTGGAATTAAATTCAGAAAAATTACTTTTTCTTTTAAAAATCAGAAATCATTTTTTAATATATGATTGGACACTAGTGCCCAAACTTGATCCCCAAAAGCTAGGCTAGGTACATGGTGCTTGGGCCGAGACCTTGACGGTCGTGCCCAGATCCTCGATAGTTGTGCCTAAGTCCTTAGTGGCAATGCTTGGGCACAGTCTTGACCGCCGACTCGGATCCCCCTCTTCTAAAAAGTTTGCGAGTGAAGTTTTTCAAAATTGCGGTTGGATTTCGAAGAAAATTTTAGGATTGATACATCCCAAAAATCAGGTCGAGCAAATAACTGTTGTCAAAAGTAATGATAAGCTCTTTGTTAAAAATCTTATTGCCATAATTGTTATGGCATCAGAAAGTGAGTTGGTCAAGAAGGTGGAACTAATCAATTGGATTAGATCATACAATTCCTGATAAGATGGTGGTAGTTAAAAGATAGGGTATTTTAAGACTCGACAGTCCAATGTGGGCAAATAGGATATCATTGCAAAACTCTTGATGGGCACGATCCAATCGTACCCTTCAATAGAACTTTAACTAAGTAATATATTCAGTCAACTTGGGTCACACCTTATGTCAAAATTTAGGTGCTTGTACACGATATATAGTACTACGAGTTTATATCAATATCTCTAAAGGGATCACTTATCTATTTAGTTTGTACACATCTTAAAGGTATAGGATAACCGGCATCTCTTTGTTGGATACCTTCTACCGGGTAGATAAGAGTGTGGATAGGGATTGGATATACGTGGGAAACAAAGTGACACTCGACATTAACAAAGAGACAAGGATCCTCTGTCCCTTGTCCTCTTTCATCTCTATGTTCCACCAATAAATGAACTGCTGGGGTCAAAACCTCCACATGCTCGGTTCGATTTAGCGTGAAACACCAGGTTTTCCGCTAAACGAACTACAGATAAATAAGCACCATTCAGCCACGGTGCATCAACTTGTGTATGCAAATCCTTCAGTATATATTTGATGGGGGTGTAAGTTTGCAGCCCAAACATCAAGATAAGATTTCAAATTAAAGCATAGGTCAAGGAGGAAGAGCAAAACATAAGACTCAAGTCATAGCACGTTCAACTTCGAAGTACTAGAAGTGCAAAAAGTTGTGTACGATACTCATTTTAATGTCTAAAGTTTTTCTCGAATCATTTAAATATTATCTTTTTTTAAAGAAGTTCATTTATTTGAGTGGCAACTCTGATATCGAATGTGATAATATTTTAATGTGTTTTTCCGATGACATGGCTTGCCCGCGGTCTGAGTCTGCATAAAAGCCAAAATGTAGTCTTTAACAAGTTTAACTTGCCCGCACGAACCAAAATGATGTTGTTTAGCAAGAAAAATCAATTTCTTGCTGCACGACCGAAAGAAAGGGGAGGCAGAGGGGAAAAGAGGATCACAACTTCTTGTCTGAGCAATTCATCAAAACCACCTCAAAATCCGCCGTTATTGGACCCGATTCGTTGAAAAACCCGACTACAAACCGGAGGCTTGGTCGGATCCATTCTCGGCGACACGGGGAGGAGCTCGTTTTCCCCTGTTTTGCCGAACTGGCGGAACGGGGCTCGCCGGCCCCAGTTTGGGCTTGTTCTAGCCCTGCTCGTACCTTTCTCTATGTATTCCTAGTGTTGTTTTCTAGTTGTGGTTGGTTCTAGTCTAAATTTGCACCCCGAATGCTTTCTGGTTGTTGTACCTTAGGTGTTCGATGAAATGTCTAGGTGAGGTTTGCGCGCCCCGTCCAGTCTGGGCGTTCATCGATTGGTGGACGTGTTTCATGGCTTTCTAATTTGAGACCGAGCGATCTTGACTGAAGAACACTCTTCTCACATATCTAAACCATGTCGTTCCTCACCATCTCTCTCCAACCCGTCACAGATTTGGATCATGTCATTCGTTGATTCTTGGCGTCGTTTGCTGAGGTTGTGGCGCGGCTCATAGGTTTGGGTGGTGATAGGTGAGCATTGGTGAAGTTATAGCCAAGGAGTCCGTACATAGCTTGAAGCTATGTAGCACGGACACGGACACGCGACACGCAACACGACACGACACGACACGTCACGCCGATACGTCATTTATTAAAAATAGAGAATTTCGACACGTTCCGACACGTTATATAGTAAATATATTTTTATATATAAATACATAAATAATAATAATAATAATAATAATAATAATAATAATAATAATAATAATAATAATAATAACCTAGAATTAATTTACACGAAAAATATTAAATAATATCTTTCATTATTTTAATTTGTTACAATAATACATAAAACTTAGAGGAAAAAACATTGTTTAAAGAAAAATGCTTAAATGATATTTTTAAATTTATTTATTTATCATATATAGCATTTTTTTATTACTTCTTTCATAGTAAAAGACTTTTTAAAAAACTAAAACAATTCTAAAAAAACAAAACTGGAAAGAAAAAAAAATTGACCCCGTGCGTGTATATTTATAGCATTTTTATTACTTCTTTTGTGTATATTTATATTTTGACCCCACAAGTATTAGAAATTTTTAAAATTGACCCCATGCGTGTCGGAATCGCGTGTCGGAATTCTGGACTCGCGTGTCGAAGCGTGTTGGAGAGAGTTGACCACGTGTTGGATTTTTCGACACTCGTTGACCGCCTGTCGGAGCGTGTCGGGACGTGTCGGAGCGTGTCGGACACGTGTCGGAGTGTCGGACACGACACGAAGGCTTCCGAAGAGTGTCCGTGCTACATAGGCTTAAAGTGGCGAGGGCATAGAAGGGAGAAAAGGGAATAAAAAAAATAGAAAAAAAAAAAAATGACGTGGAGGGAGATGAGGAGAAATGTACACATGGGAATGCCATTCAGATCAGTTTTTTTTTTTTAAAGAAAATGTCAACTCAAATTTAAATTTTAATTATAAATGTCATTTTATCCAACCAAATTTTGTCATGGGATGTGTGATGTTGGTCTCGACCTGAGTTGCACTGGGATGCCAATTACACATAGGGGTGGGAGAGATGCAATTAGGAAGAATGGGACTCGAGATCTCCAGCTCGAAATAGGTGAATAAGATCACTCGGCTAACAAGTCCTCACTTGTCGTACGCTGACAAAATTCTTCCTAATATCAATTATTTGATTCTTCAAAACAAATCTGGCTCTCGAGTAGAACTGGAAATCAGCCTTTGGTTACAATATGTTTCCAATGCAATCGGTTCAATTCCTCAACTAGCAAGACTTCACTTGTCATAAGCTAACAAAATACTACCTAATATCAATTATATGATTCTTACAAAGCAAATTCAGTACTTGGGTAGAATTGGAAACCAGCCCTTAGTTATAGTCCGATTCCAATGTAATTGGTTTAGTTTATCAATTTAATTTTTGGAAAATGATATCTATAGGTTAGGTTTCATGTTCCAATTTCGGAACTTACCCACCTTGAATCGCTCCTAATTTCACACACCTT
The DNA here is from genome assembly GCA_014182565.1 of Eucalyptus marginata. Classification (NCBI taxonomy): domain Eukaryota; kingdom Viridiplantae; phylum Streptophyta; class Magnoliopsida; order Myrtales; family Myrtaceae; genus Eucalyptus; species Eucalyptus marginata. Next base: position 20,651,970 of record CM024585.1, on the reverse strand, counting down.
TGTACTTCGCCCTTTTATCAAAATCCTATTTTGTGTGGAAGTTTGATCACTCTGTATATAATCGTGTCAAAGTGAGATAATGTTTTGAGGGGTAAAAGCCCATTATTGGAGGTTGATACATTGATTATGAGGCAGGGTGAATTTAAGCAACCCTAATGCCAATAAAGAAGAACGATGATTTGAAAAATGGTTAATTTGGCGTTGCTCCTTCATTTGGTTGGTAGAGGTGGATCTCTCTTTGATTCAGCGGTTGCACAGGCCTGACATTCTCTTCTGCATACTGCAATTTGAATTTGTCATCAGATGTCAATACATCTCCAAAAAGGGATGATATCTTCCTCCAACCACGTGCCTAATTAGTGAGTTGCAAGCTACACATATCATCCAAATGTAAATTTAATTAGAATTAACTATGGGTGATCTCCACTTTTGGATCATGCTTTGAGGACAACACAACCCTTTCACAAATGAGGAGTTAATGCTCAATTCTAACCAAGTCATACTATTTTTGCTTTTTCCATTGCCCTAACCAAGAAGGTTTCATTGCCATGTCTAACCTAACCGGATTAACTAGGCAAGTTTACCCCTTATTTTATTGATTATTTCTAAATAATTTATGAATATTAATTACTCACTTGATTTGCGACTTGTGATTTCTATGACAGTCGCAACTTAGAGTTAGACGAGCATCATGGACCACTAGATTCATGTAACCAAGAAATTAGTGCGCTTACATCATGAACAGCCTCTTTGAGCAACTCGATTTGATCCTTTGATACAGTGCCTATCTGTTGGATTATCAAATGCAAGGGTTAAGCAAGCTAAAACTCTTGGTTGACAGACCACGGAAGAACATAAAAATTTACGGGTAGAAAGCGTGTTTTTTGGGCCTGTATTACCTGCTTGTTGACAATCCACATGACACCTTCTGTGCAAGGAGGGACGGTGAGAGAGCCCATGTATGTCAAGTAACTCTTGCCACCCATCTTGATCTCTGTTGGATCAATCATGCCCATCTGTCTCTCACCCTTTTGGTCAACCATGGACCGTAGATTCTCCATCAACTGTAATACCAATTGACCACACATCGCTCACAATTGGAGGCATCGGATTTTGCACTAAGACATTAAGAAATAAGGGATTCTAGGCAATACTAAAATGATCCTAAAATTGATTTACTAAGTATTAGTGCCCAATTAAGGGCGAACAAGTTTTCCATTGAGTGCTTTTGTGAATTGACTTTGCAAATTAGTCCTAATAAATTTAGTATTACTCCCGGAAAATTACTTGCAAATTAATGAAAGCAGTAACTTATGGTATGAAAATATTTAGAGAAAATGACATCACAAGTGACATATGGAAGCTTGAGCTAAATTGACTAGTGTGACCATTGGCTCAGCCAATTATTGGAGATTCCTAATTAATGGTGCTCACTTTGGTGTCATGACTTTTCAATGATCATAAAATTCATATGACATACATAGTCAGTGCTCGGAAAATCCAATTTTCATTCTTAAAGAATAACTATATATGCTTAAGATCCTCATTATAATCAATATATATATATATTCGGATTTCAAACATGAAACGAAATAATGAAGAGGATAAATGTATGAGAGGAAAAAGAGGCGATGACACACAATGTGCACATGAAGAAGTTACCTTGGAAAGGAAAGCATCTGTCTGGCCAGTCTCGTAGAGGAGCCCAACGACAGCAATCTTGTTCTCAACGTCTGAATCTGTGCTTACGTGAACCATGTGCAACTCCAATTCATACCTAAAGTATGTACAAACCCAAAACAATGGCTTAATATACCGCATCTAATGATGTCGAATGCTGATGATGCTCGATGGAGATTTGTGTGAATTCATTTCATTCCATATCCAATGTTTCTGGGGAGAGGGAGAGAGAGAGAGAACCTTTTGCCGTTGATGGTATGCTCGGAAGGGGAATGCCAGTGAAATTGTTGTAGAAAATATTGAGTACCATTAATTTTAATTGATCCCACACTGCCCACGTCCCATTGAAGCTGCACTCAATCACACGTAAAAATTATTATTAGTTGTCTAATCTTGAATGGGTGTTTACTTTGGCATTTGACTTTTGGCTTATGCTGTTTTAACTATAAAAGATGGGACTCTTTCTTTCCATCAAATTCTCGAAGACACATGCACAATTGCTTTTGAGGTCGTCCAAACTTTTTGCCATTGAAAAGCCATCACAATCCAACCTTAAAAGTTCACTAAATTCTACGGTGTTATTTTAAACAAGGTTTACACCATGATTTAAGCCAAGTAGGCGGTCAAAGTGATGTCATGGATCAAAAGAACATATAGACAAATCAATACATGCGATGTGTAGGGACATTTGACAAAGTTTCTTCACTAAATACACGCGACAACGTTTTATTGGGCTCTTTTTTTTTTTTTTTTTTTTGGGTCAGATGTTTTGTCGGGCTCTTGAACAAGCACTTTTTTTTTTTCCTGGTTAAAAAAAAGCACTTTTTCCAATTTCAGACACCCATTTGAAATTTGCAAGATCCACACACTAGTTCCTAAATCCTACTTATTAAATCAATCTTTTATCAGATGGAATTTGGCATAATCTCATCTTAATGTTTAAATTTGAAATTAGACTTTGGCTTTAATTGAATATCCAAATTTTGGTACAAAATTATGCTTATAAATTATTATCTAAAAGTAATCTCAATTTTTTTTATTTTTTATTTTGAAGAAATGCTATTTTGGTTGGGTTAAAGCCAAGCCACACGTGCTTTGAACCAAAAGAATCTCCCCATAAACCAATCTAAACACAGAGAGAGAGAGAGAGAGAGAGAGAGAGAGAGAGAGAGAGAGAGAGAGGCAGGAGGCCATTAGCCACATCCATATAGAAGGTCTTGCTTTTCCTAATAAATTATCCTTCATGTTTTGTCTCCTAACCCTAATGAATATATTTGGACATCGGAAGAGCCTGACTTAGATGTAAATAGTGCTTACAGAAATGTCGTGGCCTCTGTTCTTGAGGGTCGCGTTGCTGGACTTGTAGCTCCTCTCTATCTCTCCCAGCTTGGGAATCACCTCCACTCTCCAGCTTGACAGGTCGATCGGCGACTGCATTTCGCCTTTGTTGCATGCTTCCCACTCTTTCCTCAGCTGCCCCCAGTGCATCGGTCCCTTCTCGCTCCCGGCTACGTAATCAAACTCTCTCTCATCCTCTTCACGCACCCCAGTTGATACACATGACCACACAAATCATTACAGTCATCGACTTTCATTTGATAATGTATAAAGAAAGATCGTGCTCTCCAGGCCTCTGCTTAGTAGGCTACAAATAAGAACATTAGCCATGTGCAAGCTTTACGAATTAACATAAATGTGGGGAACATGCATATTTGTAACTCTCAATATGAGAAGCCGGGTTTCCTGGGACCGAGAATTGAGGGAAATTTAGGAAAAAAAAAAAATGCTCTACACAGGTAGAATAGAGTTCACAATGTGTGTCGTCTGCAACATCCTTTCGATTTGGACTAACACAAGTCATGCATCCAATGCAGTCTATGCAAACTTTCACATGGCTGTGTAGCAAATACGAATCCATACTAGACACATTGTATGGTTAGCAAAAGTGAAACGAGAAGGTGGGGCGTTACCAACTTCTACGGTCATGGATGATGTTGCTGTGCTCCGCAGCGCAAGAAGGAAGAAGAGGGAAACAGCAGAAAAGAGGATGAGTTTGCTTTGGTTCATCATGTTGATCTTCGCTGGCGATGCAACGGATGGTACAATGAAAGAACAAATGTGTGAGAGAAGGGTGGTTCTTGAGATTCATAAGCATGCGGTGAAGTTTGGTTTATAGGAGGGAGTTTTGGCGAGAAAAAGTCGAAACACTGTCTCTTGTAAGTGTGAAGAAGCCAATCTGATAACGTAATTAAATTTGTTAATGAGAAGCAAGAAACATCCTCACACCTTCGACGGATTCAAACAACATCGCGAACGATGTGAAACAGGGCGGGGACGAGTAATTTTGGGTGAAAACAGAAAATGTTGACATCACTTTTCGGTTCAATCTGAGGCATATTATCGAATTATTCGGACACGTTTTCTAAAGCGAACGGACTGAAGAGATGGTTCCTGTCTGCATCAAGCATCGAGGTCTTGGGTCAAGCAAGTTCAGCTGGTTCCGCCAAGCCAACCAATGGATAGTATCAATGGCCCTGGATGGCCACTTCCGGCTGCTGACGACTAAAATGACAAAAGCAAAGTTCGGAGGTTTCGTTTGGTTTAGCATTCCCAAGGGGCTTTCAGCTTGGAAAGTCCATTAAGAAAATTTTAGGTGTTTGGTTCAGCATTTGGAGGTGTTCTTGGCCAAATGCCGACCTTTGAAATGCTGAAAGCCCAAAGTAGGTCCGAACTTGCTTTGGGCTTTCAGCATTTTTGGAATGCTAGTTTAAGCTTTAATGAGTTTTTTTCTTTTCAATATTGCCCTTATTGATAATCATATTTTCCCCTTTTGCCATCAAAAACACTGTTCGTCTTCTTCCTTGGACAGCTTGGCCGAGCTTCGTGGTGGGCCACTGGGAAGCCTCGTCTGAGGTCGCGTGACCTCGGGCGAGGTGGCCTGAGGTCGGGTGACCTCGAGCATTGCCGGGTCGCACGACCCGTGCACCACCGCCCGAGGTCGCGCTTGAGGTCGCGTGGCCTCAGGCGGCTGGGTTGTGCGACCCAGGGCGTTGCCTTAGTTGATCTTCAAGGTGCAATTAATTGATTGAGTGAAATTATAAAATCCCAGACACCTCATGATCGAATGACCAACCGTGGTTAAAAGATTTGGCATTTTAAGGTTTGTCCATCCAATATGGCCAAATCCGGTGTTGTCTAAAAGCTCTTGATTAGCGCAAACCCAATTTTCGATCAGGTTTGGTCAAACCTTGCCTAAAAAATTAGGTTCTACACAGAATATGTAGCACCATGAATTTATTTCAATATTTTTTAAGGAAAATTCATTGATTAGCCAAAAAATAACAAACTTCACGAGTCTACATGGTAGGTACACATCTTCTCAATAAATATGGTATAGGATACCTTCCACTATGTAATGGATATATCATGGTTATGGATTGCATATGTACGAGTCGAGTCCATACCCGATTTTTCAACCTCTATGACCTTTCTAATATTGTGACCTTTTAATGCCTACCTTGAAAACCTAACCCAATGTCGATCCCATAGCTTCGCTATGTCCGTACCGCTATGTTATAACATTGAAAAAGAGAAAGGATTCACTAACGTCGAAGGAAATTGACACAAGGCAATAGCATGGGGACTATTCCATATCCTCTTTCATCTCTATGTTCTACCAATAGATGAAAAGCACACGTGAGCGTTCTAATATTTGTTTCCCCAAATTTGATGAGAAAACTCACCATCACCAAACGTAAAAGAGCAGAGATTTGTGGAAAATGAGCAAACGGAACTCTCTTTACAGAGAAATTTTTGGAATTAAGGGGTGGCAGGAAAACAACAACACTTGAATAATATCGGATTAATGCAACAGAACAAAATAATCTCCCATATTATGTAAACTTAATAGAAACCGTTATAGTACAGCAAAATAAATATCAAGTATGCAAATACAAGGCCATTTTTTTACGTGAAAAACCTCCTGAGTGTGGGGAAATAAAAAATCATAGGATCGAAGTCCACTTAAAAATCTTCATTATCAACAAAATACTAGAGGTACATAGCAACAGAGACTTCAAGAACATTATCCTTGGTAATATCCATAAATTTCACAAAAGATCAAGGATAAATATCACAAAAAATGCAGGTTTTGTTCAACCACAAAAACTTGATGTAGGGAGTTTCAAATGAAAATCAAACCGTTTAGATTTGAGAAGAATATGCCACAAATACGCTAATAAAATTCTAGTTCAATCGGACCATAAATTGACCTCCGATGCCAATTTGATGAAAATCAAACTTTGCCCTCAACTCATATTTTCTGCTTTCTTTTTTTTCTCTTGTTACTGCGTCTCTTCTAATGTTCTTTGGTGGCTATCACATATATTTTTTCATATGACTTATCATATGGGCTTAAGTCCTTTTAAGCTTGCAATTCATTGGGCTTTTTTTTTTTTTTTTTTCCATATGGGAGTGAACCCAATCAACAAAGGAGCCATGCGCTAGATTCATATAGCATTGCAAAAGGCCGAGATCACCCTCCAAAGTATCAAAATGGCCTGGCCTTGGGCAAATGGCCACGGTTACTTACTTTTTCTTATATTCCGAAAAATGATGTTTTGTTCAAATTTGGCCAAATTTTGTCTAGGCATAGCTTTCTACTCTTAATTGACTTGAATCTTTGCGCCTATGCTAAGTTTTTTTTTTTTTTTTGACGGAAACCAACATATATATTTAACATAATGGGACCTTACACCCTGAAGATAAAGCATCCGCATAAACTAAGTCCATCAGTACAAACAGAGGAGAAATGATCCAGTTGAGGGCCGAATTGGAGGATTGGGCTTTCGCAGCCCAGTCGGCCACTAGGTTTGTTTCTCGTCGATAGTGACGCAGACAGAGATGAGGAAAGCTGGAAAGCCAAAAAAAGGTCTCCTCTATCACAGGTCGAAGCTCCCATGGCGGCGATCGTGTACCGTGCACAATTTCAACAAGCTGAAGGCAGTCAGAATCGATTTCCAGTCTAGCGTCTTGAAGGCCTTGCTGGTGCAGATGTTAAAGGGTGAGACTGAGCGCCTGGAGTTTTGATTCAAAGGCGGAGTTCGCTGGAAAATGCCGCGAAAAAACATCAATAAGTCGGCCTTGATAATCCCTGCAAATATAGGCCATGGAGCCCTTGGGGTTACCCGGCTTATAACTGCCATCGATATTACATTTCAGGCTACCCTTTGCCGGAGGTCGCCAAAGCTGATTCGGATTGAGAAAAGCAAGTCCAGATCTTGGTTTGGATGCAACAACAGAGAGCTTGTAGGATCTGGTTAGAGCCATAGCCGTGTCGACAACAAGGGAAGGGTTCGGGTTCTGGTTACGAAAGACAAAATTGTTTCGCATCCGCCAGATTTGCCAAAGTATATTTGCAACAACTTCTAATCCAGGTGAGTGGTCAGGTAGAATCACCTTTTCTATTAACCAAGAGTCTATACTGGAAGCTGTAAGAGATGAGGACAATAAATTGATCTGCGGATTGGACCAAATAGCTCGAGTCCAGGAACATTGAAGAAAAATGTGTTCAATGGTTTCAGGGAGAGGTTGCTTGCAGAGATGGCATGACGGATCAGGAATGATATGACGGTGAAACAGGTTATCTCGGGTTGCGAGGGCATTATGGCAGACCGACCAGATAAAAGTACGGAGTTTTGGGACAGTCTTCATCGCCTAGATCCATTGCCAGAGGCCATGCGAATTCCGGTAAGATGTCGAGACACTTTGACTATGTTGCTTGCTGCTTGATTGGATAATTGCATGGTAGTTACTTTTTACAGTGTGCTTACCATTAGTCGTGGCTGACCAAACTAATTTGTCTTCTGAGTAAAGAGGTCTAATTGGTATAGTAAGAATTTCTGTGGCGACCTGTGCTTCAAAGAATCTTTGAATTACTGATGTATTCCAATTGTGGTGAGTCTGGTTAATAAGATCTGACACCATAACTAGTTTTTCTCTAGCTGTAGGTCCATAGATAATTCCCATCGGTAACCAACGATCGCCACGAATTCGAATATGATTGCCATTACCAACAGACCAGCAAAGTTCGGGTAAAAGAGCATCTCTACCTCTAAGAAGGCTTTGCCATCCCCAAGATGGTCTAGTTCCTCTATTGGTTGATAAGAAATTTGTCGAGTGAAAATACAGACCCTTAAAAAGAGCTCCCCATAAAGAGTCAGGATGATTTAGCAATCTCCAAGCATGTTTTCCCAGTAGTGCTTTATTCAAAGTAATAAGGTCTCGGAATCCCAACCCTCCTTGCATCTTACTTTCTTTCAAAACATCCCATTTTTTTCCAATGCACTCCTCCCTTATTCTGATTAGTTCTCCACCAAAATCGGGCAATACACTTTTCAATAGATGAACAAACAGAGATAGGTAACTGAAAAATAGTCATCGCGTACTGTGGAATAGCTTGAACAACAGATTTAATAAGGATTTCCTTACCCCCCCTTAGAAATGAATTTCTCTTTCCAGCCCTCAAGTTTGGCATTAACTCTTCCTATTATCCAAGAGAACACTTCCTTCTTCGATCTTCCCCAATCTGATGGCAGCCCCAAATATTTTCCAGTCCTTTGCAAAACTGGAATACAAAGTTCCGCAGCCATATTATGATGTAAAGAGATAGGACAGTTTTTGGTAAAGGTCAGACCTAATTTGTTGCAGTTAATCAACTGTCCTGTGGCCACACAATATAAATTTAAAACATTGGCTAAGTTCTGACATTCGGAGATAGTGCCATCCAAAAAGAAGATTGCATCGTCAGCAAAGAATAAGTGTGACAAGGTAGGACACCATCTGTTCAACTGAAGGCCTTTGATATGTCCTATATTGACAGCTTGAGTAATTAGAGTTGATAAAACATTAGCCAAGAGAATAAAAAGATATGGTGATAAGGGGTCACCCTGTCTAAGGCCACGAGAGGGAAAGAAATAAGGTAACTGTTCTCCATTAAACTTCACACTAAAAGATGAAGTTGTGATGCATGGCATAATCCACCCGACCCATCTTGGATGAAATCCTAGTTTAAGGAGGTAATCACGTAAGAAATTCCATTCCACTCTGTCATACGCCTTTTTCATGTCCGTTTTAAGAATTGCATTGAATTTGCTAGCATACTTACGTGTTCGAAATTGGTGAAGAACTTCTTGGACAATAAGGATATTATCTTGAATCTGTCGTCCTTGGACAAAAGCTGATTGTTCCTTTGAAATCAGAATAGGCAACCAAGATTTTAGACAATTAGCAAGCACCTTATATATAACTTTGTAGGCGTAGTTGCACAAGTTGATGGGCCGAAATTGCTCCAGTTTTTCAGGTTGAGATGTTTTGGGAATGAGGGTTAGAATCGTCTGATTTAGACCTGTAGGCATTTCCCCATATATCATAAAATTATGCACTAATAAGAAAAGGTCTTCTTTGATTGTTTCCCAGTGTTCTTGATAAAATAAACCTGTTAAACCATCCGGTCCTAGGGCTTTGGTAGCGCCCATCTGAAATGTGGCTTGCCGAACCTCCTCAATAGTAAGTAAAGCTGTCAGCTGAGTGTTCATCTCGGGAGTCACTACTGGCAGGCATTGGTCAAGTAAAGGTCTATAGTCCCGATAACCTTCAGTAGTATATAACTTGGAGAAAAATGTGAATGTCATATCTTGAAGAGCTGGTAGATCACGTACCCATTGCTGATTATCATTTTGCAGCATAGTAATTCGATTGCGTTGTCATCGCTGAATTGTTGATGCATGGAAAAACCGTGTATTTTTATCACCCCATTTGAGCCATTTAATCCTGGAGCGTAAGGCCCAATACTGTTCTTCTTGTTGCCAAAAGTGACGAATTTCTTCTTTCAACCTTGATGCATGTTCTTTGTCATTAAGGGAAGGCCGCTTGTTCATTAAGTTCTGTAATTGGTGTTGTAGGGTCAAGATTTTCTGATGACCATTGGTGAACTTCTGCCGGCTCCAGATGATCAAGGCTGCTGTGACTTTCTTCACTCGAGTGATAAAATCAGCATTCGGTAAGCACCCTGAAATCCATGCATTAGAAATAATGTCTCTGCATTCAGCATCCTCATTCAAATAAGCTTCAAAAGGAAAATGCTTTCTTGTTTTTCGTAAAGTTGGCGAAGTATGTATCACAAGAGGACTGTGATCAGATCCCACAGGTGGGAGTGCAAAAACTTCAGCTGCAGGAAACATTAGCCTCCATTCCATTGAACAAACCATCCGATCTAATTTTTCCTTCACAATCTCCTCCCCTTCCCTATTGTTCATCCATGTAAATTTACAACCCTTGCTTTCTAATTCAGTAAAAGCACAATCATCTAAAAGAGCTCTAAAAGACTGCATTCTGTGCAAAATGGCAAGTCGCTTACCTATCTTTTCCCAAGGATAAAGGACGTCGTTAAAGTCGCCAGCACAAAGCCAAGGAAACCTGTTGTGGGAATGGATTTGTCAAATCTCATCTCATACCAATTGACGCTGCTGAAAGTTCGTAGGAGCATGAAGAAAGGTAATGCGTGTAGTCCTGCCTTGTTGACCAAACTTACAACTCATGTTGAAAAAGTGTTGTGTGGAGCTAATCACCTGTAAAAAAACCGGATCATTCTAGAACACAGCTAAACCACCCGCCATACCAACTGGGTTAAGTATATATGAATTAGTAAAGTTGAGAATTCGCTGAACATGTTGAAGCTTTTCTTCAGAGTTCTTGGTTTCCATTAGAAATATAATATCGGGCTTTTCATTGGCCGTCATGGCCCTAAGAGCTCGAACTGTCAGGGGATTGCCGAAACCCTGACAGTTCCAACATATCATCTTCATTTGTCAACGGGTGGCTGTTTAGGGCCTAGCCACCAAAGCCCGAACATCAGCTTCGTCTGCTAGTAAAACAGGAGTTTCCATAAGATTTAAATTAGTAGGTTCCGCGATGAGTATACTCCTTGTGTCATACGGGTTATATCTGCGTTGTTTCTTGGCCGAACCTAGAGTAGGTTTTGATCTAGTATTTGTCATCTTCTTTGGTGCATTTATGTCCATAGGTTCATACTGAACTCCCTTCAACTTTGTATTGGCAGAGACAAGTGTTGTATTGTGCATGACTGAGGGTGGTGGGAGCAATTGAGTAGGTGCTGGAGTAGGTGCTCGGAAACTGTCAACAGCACTGGTTTGGTTTGCTGCCAGAAGCGGAGATGGTGGGGGCAATAAGGGGACAGTAGGTAGCTGTGCAGGCGGAGTTTCAGGTATCACTTCTTCTGCTTGCTCTGACGTGTCTTGTGGGTGATAAAAAATATTCCAGTAAGGACTATTGGTTTTGACTTCCGCTCGGAGCCATGGCCCATATGCCATCTTCTCTCTGCCCTCATGCTTAGCTTCATTATATGGAATGTCTTTGCAGTACATCGCATAGTGCCCAAGTTTGCCACAGGAAAAGCAAAAACGAGAAGCCTTTCATAGCGAAAATCCAGCCAAAAAGGTTTGCCATTTATTCGAATCAGTTTCCCTGTTACCAGAGGTTCATACACATTAACTTGAACTCGAACTCTTCCTGCTTTTGACAATAGTCCTTCCTTGGAATCCACCTTCACTTCGATAACCTTGTCGATATGTTGTACTGCCTTTATAATCATTCGCTCAGAACACCATTCTAACGGTAAGCCAACAACCTGTATCCAAAAGTCACAAGTCGAAAAATCGTAACAGTGTAATGGAGTGTTTGGAGTCCAGGGTTTGAGAATGACTAAATGCCTTGAAAAAAGCCAAGGGCCACCTTCAAGAACTCTCTGTTTGTCTGCTTGGGTTTTGAATTGTGCTATATAGAAACCTGCCTCACGTTGTGATATCTCTACGAAGTCAGTCCACCAGGCTTTTCTCAGTGTGGTTTGGAAGGCGGGAAGATTGATGGATGGGTCGTAAAGGATTTTACCAACAAGGGTTAAACTGCATTCCTCTAATGTTTCAGATGACGGAGCTTCATCCCAATCGTCAATAATCTGTTCTGTGGTGAGATGACCCAAGCTAGTACAGAGAGCTGCCAGACGCGAAGATTGGGCCTTTTCGTCCGAAGCCATCCCAAAGATAACGAAGCCAGAGAACTGAATTACGCAATTACAGAAGACTAACGAACAACAGGAGGCGGGTACAATTTCAGACTAACAACAATTCTACGTCTTCGGTGAAGATAGATGGTAATTGAAGACATGCAGAACTAACCAGGGACAGTCGGTACAGAATGGGCGGACTGGCAGACATCGGAAGCCGATGGAGTGAAAGCCACCCAAATTCGAGGGGAAGAAGTATAAAACAAGGGATGTAACAGAGGAATCAGTGAAGATAGTAAGAATTCCGCCTGGTATCAGAATTCGAAGAAAGGAAAGCCATCCCAATGGAAGCGGACAAGGAAGAAAACGGTGGAAGAGAAGGGGAGTGAAACTGGGTTTGAGGGTTTAGAGAACTACCAAAACGGTAGAGAGAACTCTACATGACGAGAGACTGATTCTATTGCATTGACAGAGCTTGCCTATGCTAAGTTGACTACCCGAATATTATGGAATGTGGTCTGGTTTTCAATTTTTTTTTTATCACAAATATTTCAAGAATCAGGCCAAGCAGAAAATCACAATGAAGAGTAATTATATTTTCTTCATTAAAAATCTGATTGTCGTAATTCTTGTGATGTTGGAAAGTTTATGTGTTTATCTTCAAGGTTGAATTAATCGATTGAGTGAAATCATACAATTCTTTACACCTCAGATGATCGTCGTTAAAATATGCTGTATTTTAAGAGCCGGCTGGTTGATGTGAGCAAATTTGGTATCTTCGGAAAGCTCTTGATGAGCATGATCAAATGTACCTTTCCATTGAACATTTAACTAAATAATACTTTCGGTCAACCTTGCAAAAAACTTTAGATAAAAAGGTAGATGTCTACACCGACTATATAGCACTATGAGTTTATGTCAATATTTGTAAAGGAAAAGACACAGAATCGCCAATAATTATTTGAAATTTACTAGTCTACATAGTTGGTACACATTTTAGAAAAATATGGTATAGGATAACTAGTATATTTTTGTTGGGCACCTTCCACTATGTAAAGGATGTAACGTGGATAGGGATTGCATACATATGAGCCAATACCAATACTTAAGAGACTCCCAATCCGCTTAACATTCCTAACAACGTGACTTTTAAATCCTACCTTGAAACCTAACCCAATGTCGATTGCATCGTTTCTCTACATTCTCCGGTTACTGCTAAGTTTTTACTCTAAAAGATTAGGACTCACTTAGTAGAAACAAAGTGACAATCGACAGTACCGAAGGGACAAGGATCCTTTGCTCCGTGTCCTCTTTCACATCTACGTTTCACCAATAAACGAGGAGCACATTTGGGAGTTCAAAAACGTGTTCCCCCAAATTTGATGAGAAAACGCACTATCACTTCCCTCCTATGAGTGCACGCGTAAATATTGCCTCGGATAACTTATACTGCAACCTAATGTTGATAAATTTTTGTTGAGACTTTTCATTTATTTCATGAAAAATTAGGGATCGTATTTCTTTATGATGGCATGATTTTGGATCCTTAAACAAAAACATTTGGTTAGTTTAGTCGTATGAACGCATCTTTTATTACATTAGTGCATTTAGGATTAATCGTAACACATTTGCATCAAACAAATTTTTTTTTTGCATCGAATGAAACGGGGGCTCAGCTATGAAATTCATCCAAGTCAGCCTATGGACGGCCCGGCATGCGAGATTAGTTGAATGCACAACTTCGACATTGTGGGAGCTCAAAAATAGCAGGATTGCGCACGATTCCAAGATTTGTGAGAATTAGCTTAACTCCAAGATAGTGGGATTGGATATAACTTGAAGATTTTATTCCAAGAAGGTGGGAGTTGGTCTTGATTCCAACATTGCAGGGCTTGGTCCTAGCTTCGCGGATGGTGGAGTTAAATATGATTTGAACAAAGTGAATTATGTTTCCAAAGATTGTGCAAGGTATAGTCATAATTCGGGATTGGATGATGGTGGTCGGCGAACTATGGGGATGAGGATTGACCAAGTTGTTTGATCAAGATTAATACGCGGTCAATCAAGATTGAGAAGGGCGTTCGAATTCAAGGCAATGCTGGCTCAATTTTAAAAAGGATTGGTACGGGTTCTTCGTTTTTCAAGATATATTTCTAGCAATTGAGAGATAAGGACCCCCGACCCATTTGTGAGAAACAAAGGGATTATCTTCCGTGAAATAAACGGAGTCATAAACACAACTTTCGGCCATATAAAAAAAACACATACATGTTGGGATAATTACTAAAAAAGTCATGAACTTATTATACCTGTGCTAATTTAGTTATAAACCCAAAATTTTTTTACGTTTTATCAATTAAATTCATTTGGTCAATTTTGATAGGAAATCGCTAATACAGACGTTGGCCGTTCTATGTAATGCAACTGACACTATCGTGAACATTTTTAAAAATGTTTTATAATTTAATAATTAAATTTGATTTTTTTCTTTACTATTGAGGGCAATAAGGGTTGCTGGCAATAGGCAAGGGCATTGCAGCCCTCACTTGATGTCCTCGTAGGTGAAAGCAAGCGCCCTACGGCCCTTGCCGGCCTTTGGGGAGGGCATTGTGGTCCTCATCGGGTTTGAGCGAGGGCTGCGATGCCCTTGGATGATTTGTGTGAGGCTGTGACACCTAGATCATGCGAGGGCATCTGGCTGCCAGCCCTCGATTAAAAAAAAAAAGTAAAGAAAAGCAAAGGAAAAAGAAAAAAATCATAATCATAAGAAATTCTAAAAAATACTAAAATATTATTAAAAAATGGTACGGAGGCGGCAGCATGATCAAATAGTATGGCATAGGGTGGAAATGGAAGCACACAAACGTAGGGGGGTGGAGATGATGGGAGGTATGGAGGCGCAAAGGATGAGGAGGAAGAACTCTCAGATCGAAATCGAGAGAGTAAGCTCCCATAGAAGGGAGAGGCTCGACTTGTGCGGCTAATGGCTTTCCTAGTTATGTCGATGTTATATTGAGTATGTTGTGCTTGGATATATAAGCTAGAGTCAAATAACGCAACTAAATAAACATTTTCCATGAGGAAACTCGGTGATCTCGCCATACCATACTCAACAGAGATAAATAATTGCTCTACATACGGATCTAAACGTGATCATGTTTTGATGGGTACGAGACCACTATATAAGGTCGATACTTGATTATGAGGTAGGGTAACGTTAAGCAACCCTAATGCCAATAAAGAACATCGACCTTCTCTTCTCTTCTCTTCTCTTCTCTTCTAGTTTACAAAGGTCCTAATGATAAATCAATGTTGTAGAAAATGGCTAATATCTTGTTGCTGCTTCCTTTGGTTGGTATAGGTGGATCTCTCTTCTATTCAGTGGCTGCACAGGCCTTGCATTCTTCTCCGCATGCTGCCATTTGAATTATTCATGAGATGTCAATACATTTTTCCCAAAAAACAATGTTGTCCTCCAAGAATGCATTAGTGAGTTGCAATTATAACAACATCCACATATAAACTTAATTAAAATTAAATGCGGGTGATGTCCATACCTATTAGGCACGGCTGGAGGACAAAATGACTCTTTCAATCATATTACTTTGATTATTTCCATTGCTTAACCAAACCAGGTTCATTGCTATGTCCAACCTAACCAGATTAACTATGAGAGAATTGCTTCTCATATTATTGATTACTTCTATATAATTTATGAATACTAAGTGCTCATCTAATCCGTCACTTGCGATATCTATGACAATTACTAGTTACAATTAGGTCAGCATCATCGATTGTGAGATTGATGTAACCAAGAAATTAGTGTGCTTACGTCATGAACAGCCTCTCTGAGCAACTTGATTTGGTCCTTTGATACAGTGGCTATCTGGTAGATTATCAAATGCAAGGATTGATTAAGCTCAAAACACTTGATTGACAGACCGGGTAAGAAATATATAACTGGGAGTTAAAATTGTGTTTTTGGGCCTGTATTACCTTTTTGTTGATAGTCCAAATGACACCTTCTGTGCAAGGAGGGACAGTGAGAGAGCCCATATATCTCAAGTAACTCTTACCACCCATCTTGATTTTTCTTGGGTCGAACACACCCATCATTCTCTCACCCTCTTGGTCAACCATGGACCGTAGATTCTCCATTAACTGAAATACCAATTCACCACACATCACTCCCGATAGGAAGCATCTGATTTTGCACTAAGGCATTGAAAAATGCGCAATGCTTAAGATGCTCATTAACAAGTATAATACAATAAATATTCCCAAAGTTTTTTAGATTTTAAAGATTTAATGAAGAATACAAATATATTGGAGCATACAGAGGCGATAACACACAGTATGCACATGAAGAAGTTACCTTGGAAAGGAAAGCATCTGGCCGGCCAGTCTTGTAGAGGAGTCCAACGACTGCTATATTGTTCTCAACATTCAGGTTTGTGCTTACATGAACCATGTGAAGCTCCATTTCATACCTAAGTATGTGTACACAAAACAATTGTCAGATATACTATACATGATGACGGATGCCGATGATGCTCGATGGAGAAATGCAGTGAATCCGGCATACGTGCTACGATGAATTTAGACTTTCAAATTCGGTGAAATGTACTTGGAATTCAATATGATACCCATCAATTTTAATGGTTCGAATTTATTTTATGGCTTGTACAACGTTCAGTGTGTGGGAGAGAGAGAGAGAGAGAGGACCTTCTGCCATTAATGGTATGCTCGGAAGGTGAATGCCAGTGACATTGTTGGAGAAAATATTTAGTGCCATTAATCTTAACTGATCCAACGTTGCCCACGTCCCATTGAAGCTACACTCCACGACAACAAGTAATTAGGTGTCTAATATCAAATGGATGGTTGGTTTGGCATTTGACTTTGGCTATGGCTTCACATCAAATATCCAATTTTTGAAAAAAAATGCTTATAAATAATAATATCTAAGAGATTAATATATATTTTTCAAACGAGAATGATAGACCTGTTCTGGGTGGAAAATTTGAAAAAAAGAGCGACTATTTTGGTTGAGTTGAGGCCAGGCCAAATATGGTTTGAACAAAAAGAATCTCCCCATTTATATTGACATTGAAACCAATCTAGAAACAGAGAGGCCATTAGGCACATAAAAGGTCTTGCTTTTCCTAATAAATCATCTTTTATGTATTGTCCTCTAACCCTAGTAAATATATCGGACATAGAAGGAGACTGAATTAGATGCATATAGGACTTACAGAAATGTCGTGGCCTCTGTTCTTGAGGGTCGCATTGCTGGGCTTATAGCTCCTTTGTATCTCCCCTAGCTTGGGAATCACCTTCACTCTCCGGCTCGACAGGTCGATCGGCGACTGCATTTCCCCTTTCTTGCACGCTTCCCACTCTTTCCTCAGCTCTCCCCAGTGCTTCGGCCCCTTCTCGCTTCCGGCTATGTAATCGAACTCTCTCTCATCCTCTTCACACGCCACAGTCGATACACATCAGCACATAATATAATAAATCGTTGAGTTTCATTTGGAACCGTGCAAAAAAAGATATTTCTTCTTTGGGCCTCTGATCGGTAGGCTACAAAGAACCACATACAAGCTTTACGAATTCATTTAATTGTGGGTGATATCCATATTTGTTAACTCCCGATACAAGAAAACCAGTTTCCTACCACTGAAAATTGATGAAATTATAGCAAAAACAAAGTTTTACACAAGTAGTATAGAATTTACAATATGTGTCATCTGCAGCAACTTTTCGAATCTGAATCATGGATCTAATGCAGTCTAAATAAAATAAACCTCTCTCTCTCTGTTTGTTTTTCCTTCTTTTTTCCTTATATTGGTATCACAGCAAACATAAATCGTTACTGGATAACATCCGCATCATGTTGGAAAAAAAAGAAATGAAATGGGAGGGTGGGGCATTACCAACTTCTCCGGCCGTGGATAATGTTGCAGCGCTCGACAGTGCAAGAAGAAAGAAGAGGGAAAAAGCAGAAAGGAGGATGGGATTGCTATGTTTCTTCATGTCAATTTTCGCTGCGATGCGACAGATGTTTCAATGAAAGAACAAATGGGTCTTGGGGGACAAATTAAGGGAAGACAGAAGGGGGTTCTTGAGCTTTATAAGGAGACACAGAGGTTTGGATTGTTGGAGGGAGTTTTGGTGAGACAAAGCCGAGACACTTGTCTCTTGTAAGCGTGAAGAAGACACTCTGACAATGTCTTGGGAAGCTAATTAAAATGGTCGCTGCGGAGCAAGAAACATCCTGGCACATTCGACGAACTGAAACGAGGTGTGAACGTGCATGCGCAACAGGGTGTTGACGAGATGGGATCAGAGTCGTGGGCTCCAACTAATAGGAATAAACAATGGTTTTATCAATCAATTGTTTTATTAGATAGTGATAACCGGGTAGAAGACCAGAGGAACGCGCTTGATAAGCCGTGGAGCGCGCTTGATAAGCTTGCATAAGCAAAGACGCGGCGAGGGTTTCACGTGCCACGTTGTGGCTCGCGGTTTGCGTTATTTTCTCTTTGTTTCTCTTTTGCCTTTCGTTGCGTAGTGGTGGTGTCACGTACAGATTTGGTACTCAAATATCTTTGATAAAATAAGTGTTGGAATAATATAAAATTTATTATTAGTTGAGCACGTCAGTTGCTAGATGAGAAACCTGCAAACATTGACGAAGAGTCATAAAGACTTTACAATGGCTTTGTATTTCTTCGACATTTGGCCGTTTGGTTTTCTTTCTTAATGATGTCGAGGTTGTTATGTTCCCTTTATTAATTGTAATGATTTGCGTTCGTGAGATTCAATTCCTATATAAAGGAATGAAATCATGAATTGCAAATTAAGCCATAAGCATAAAGACACAAAGTAGAGAAACCATTCTCAATAAAAAGCTCTCCCTCCAATTTCTAGTGTACTTATTCCAAGTTACCAAAATTTATTATCATTCTCTTGGTTCCAACATTTGGTATCAGAGCTAGAAACGGCATCCACCGGTTCATTTTAATTGCAACTTCCAAAGTTAAACGGGAAGAATTTCAATAACTAGTCCGTCCAGATCATAAGATTTATGGAATCTGGTGGAGAATGGCTACACTTAAGTGGCTGATGCTGAAGCATTCGATGCTTTAAGAAAGGATGAGAAAGATTCTTTAGTGGAATCTCGGAAGAAAGATAAAAAAGTATTGTTTGCCATCTTTCAATTCGTAGAGAAAATGATATTTGAAAATATATCAAGTGCAGAGATTGCGAAAGCAGTGTGGGATATTTTGCAACAATTCTACAAAGGTGATGATCGTGTCACTTTTGAGTCTTTACAAACGAATGACTCTAAATCAATCTCGGCATACTTTGATCAAGTGCAGACCATTGTTAACCAATTGAGGGTTAATGGTGAAGAACTCCAAGATGTGCACATTGTTGAAAAGATCTTAAGGTCTTTGATTGAAAGATTTGATTACGTATTCGGGGTGATCGAAGAAGTACAAGATGTGTCAACCATGACATTGGAGCAGTTGATGAGTTATTGTGCTCACATGAGCGAAGAATGAATCAAAAGTCCAACATTTTGAATTCGAGCAAGCATTGCAAAGTCAGGTCACTTAATCAAGCCAAGAAGGCTATCAAGCCGGCTAAGGTTGTGGGGGTTGTCGAGGACGCGGACACAAATATTTCAATTACATGGGAAAATATAAAACACGTGACAAATCAAAAGTCAAGTATTTTAAGTGTAACAAATTCGGACATTACAAATCTGAATGCCAAGCAATAGTGGCCACAAACAGGTAGAATAGGCTCATACCAGTGATGTTGAGAACAATGTGGTGCTAGCGTGCAAGAAGAATGACTCAAGTATTGGGGACACCAACATTTGGTACCTTGATACTAGGTGCTGTAATCATATGATTGGCAGAAAGGAGTTATTCTCACAGTTGGACAAGATGGTTCGTGGTGAAGTTAATTCTAGGAATAAATCCAAAGTTTTCATAATGGGTGTTGATGCCTAAATTTCGTTTTTTAATTAATTAGGTTTTTTTATTATTATTTTGCCTTTTTCAGATAATAAAAAAAAAAACAAAACAAACAAAAACAAAAATAAAACAAAAAAAGAAGCAGCCCATCGGGGTTGGGCCTTCGTGCCCAGCCCCCTCCTCTTCTTTTCCTCGCGGGCCCAAGGCCCAGCCCTCTATTTCTTCAGCTTTGGCCCGGCCCCTCCTCTCTTCTTCTTCCTCCTGTCTTCTTCTTCCTCATTCGCCTCTGTGCATCACGCGCGGCGGCCGGCGATGCGTGAAGGACGAGCCTACGGCAGAGAGGAATGGAGGTAGGCCGCCGAAGGAGAGGACGACTCGCATGCGCCTTCAATGTGCGCCTTTAATGCTAAGATGAGACGCCGGTTCGGCCGAGAGAGAGGCCGGTCGGCACACCAAAAACCGCCGGCCAAGACCTCCGTCGATCGGACACCCTCGCCTATAAATAGCAAGGCACCACCTTCGTCGAACGGCAGACACTAGCCAGCAAGCTTCGAGAGATCCCCTGAGAGACTTCGGGGAACTCAAAGAGCGAGCAAGGGTGAAGCAATCGGGTTGCGAGCTCAACGACCTCCCTCCAAGAGACTTCGGGGGAGGCCGGTGGCGAGCGAACCCAGATCTGCGAGCAGTCGAGGCCAGAAGAGAGGAGAGAGTTCAAGATCCGCGAAGAAGAGGACTTGAGAAAGGTCAGATCTGGAGGAGAGGGGGCTGACTGGGAGCGGACCGAACCCTTGCCGCCGTGTCGAGTCGCCCCAAGCCAAGCCGCAGCCATCCCCGACGTCGTGCACCCTCTGCCGTCGTCGCCGTCTCCTCCGCTCGCCATCCGCCACCTCGCCACAGGTAATAAGGGTCGCCGTCATCACCGTTGCCACCGTCACCATTGTCACTGCCGCCACCATCGCAGTCGTCGCCGTTGCCCCGGCGACGCTTCGTCCCCCCCTTGGCGCCGCGAATCAGGAACCCTAGGGTTCCCGATTTTCCGGGTCGTGGCCCCGGGTCGTCGGGTCGGACTCGGGTCGGGAATCGGGTAGGGTTTTCGCGATTTTTGGGGCGCCGGAATTCGGGTCGGATCCGGGTAGGGTTTCGTCGGGTCATCGGGTCGGGCCGGATCGTTCCCAAAATGACGGGCCATCGGGCTGTTTTAATAAAAAATTTTAAAAAAAAAAAAGAGTATTAGCACTTTGATTCTTCTCACTCATATTACTAGAAATGCATCCAAGTTCATTATTGATTTTTGCGAATAGCTCACCTGATGAGTATAACTCCTTTATTCTTTCTCTTCGAGTTATCAATCTGTCCATTATTCTCATGGATTTTGGGTATGGTTTCCATTTATACTTTCTATTCACTTGATTTCTTGATCCTTGGCTGGAAATTCAGCTCCACATTTACCAAGATTGAATATTTGTCAAAGCAAGAATAGCTAGTCAGAATTCCTACCTTCCATGCATAATCAATCAAATCGATCCTCCCTTATTTTTCCTTTTATTTGCTCTGATGACCACAAATTATATGCAATTTTTATTTTATTTCTTTAGGGTCGCCAAAATTTAGGTGTCAATATCGCCCGTGTGAAGGATGTCTTGTCGGAAAAAAATGTCAAGAATCCTTTCCAGTTAGAAAAGCTGGAAGAGCAAAACAACCTTTGGAGTTTGTACATACAAACATATGTGGCCATGTTGAGGTGAAATCATTTGAACAAAAAAAGTATTTAACTTCTTAAGCCCATAAAATATAATTTGATCCATTCAAAACTGTTTAATTAGGTATAGAAACATCCGTTTCATCCATTAAGTGCACTTACTAGTTTAAAAGCAGCAACTGGATTCAGCACGTCGAAATACCTTAGGAACCGATGGATCAACTTCTGGTCAACACATTCAATAGCCAACAGTCAATGAGGACGTGGCAAGGTAATGTGGCAGATGAAGTCACAGTAATACATGGTGATGTCAGGAAAGATCGCGCTGGAGCTCTAGTGCGCGTGAGGCGTGTTCCATGTTGAACAGCGATGAAGTTTGGTTGGTTGGTGATGGGGAACCTGGTAGTGGCACGTGGGGCAGCTTTCAGTGCCCGTTCACTACGAAATTTTAGGATCTTATAATCTAAGGACGGCGAGTCCGGTGGTAGACTTTTTTTTCCCGAAACGAGCAGTGGAAAAATCTCAAACAACAACTAAAGCTGCGGATTTGGAGGAGAAATGGGAGTGATGCGGTCTATGCAACTGGTATCATCGACGAGTATGGTGGAGCAATGTAAACCTATGTGGTTGGCGTCCTAACGATTATTGTAGAGAAACACGACCTATGCGGTTGGTGTTATTGGAAACATTTTAAAGATGCTTCTTCAGATATGATAATGCTGATACAAAGTTGAGAATGATAAGTAAAATAGATTTGAGAAATTTTTTATATATTTCTCTGTGTAATATGAGGAGTACCTGAGTTAACTTATAAGTTATACAGAACAACTATTTAAAGTAAAAGAATATTACAAATTAATTATAATCAATCAAAAGATGTCCAGAATATCCCAAATATTCTAAATATCTCTAAAAGTAGATTTAGCAACCCTAATGCCATTAAATAACATCTACCTTTTCTTATTTTCTAGTTTACAAGGATCCCGATAATAAATCAATGATCCCAAACAGGTTAATTTGGTGTTGCCGCTTTATTTGGTTGGTAGAGGTGGATCTCTCTTCTATTCAGTTGCTGCACAGGCCTTGCATTCTTCTCTGCATGCTGCAATTTGAATTATTCATGAGACGTCGATACATTTTTCCCAAAAACAATATTATTCTCCAAAAAGCATTAATGAGTTGCAACTTATAACATCATCCACGTATAAAATTAATTAAAGGATTAAATAAGAGTGACGTCCATACCTATTAGGCATGGCTGGAGGACGAAACAACTCTTCCAGTCATATTATTTTCATTATTTCCATTGCTTAACCAAACCAGGATCATTGCCATCTCTAACCTAACTAGACTAACTGTGAGAGAATTGCTCCCTTTTTATTGATTACTTCTATATAATTTATGAAAATTAATTGCTCGCCTAGTGCATCACTTGCGATGTATATGAAAATCACAAGTTAGAATTAAGTGAGCATCATCTATCATTAGATTGATGTAACCAAGAAATAAGCGTGCTTACATCATGAATAGCCTCTTTGAGCAACTTGATTTGGTCCTTTGATACAGTGCCCATCTGTTGGATTATCAAATGCAAGGGTTACTTAAACACTACACCAGGTAAGAAACACTTAACTAGGTATGAAAGTGCGTTGGTGGGCCCGTGTTACCTTTTTGTTGATAGTCCATATGACACCTTCTGTGCAAGGAGGGACAGTGAGAGAGCCCATATATCTCAAATAGTTCTTGCCACGCATCTTGATCTCTCTTGGATCAATGGTGCCCATCTTTCTCTCATCCTCTTTGTCAATCATAGACCATACACTCCCCATTAACTGAAACATTAATTCACCATACATCACTCACAATTGGAAGCATATGATTTTGCACAAGGCAATAGGAAATGTGCTAAGTGCAAGAAAACATATAATGCCATTAAGTGATTTGATTACCTAGAACTACACGCCACTTTCGTGAATAGATTTTGTGAACTAATTCTAATAAATTTAGCATTTCTCTGGGAAATTAACCGCAAATTAATTAAAGCAGCAACTTATGATCCAGACATATTTGTGAGAACATGGTTCCTTTGCCATGACCGTAAAAGGGGAACATGGTCTTCATGATGAGTTTTTGAATCTTTATAGTGATTAAAGGATTAATTAAAAGTTCACAATTACTCAAGGGATTGAATTTTCTTATGACCTACATGGTCAGCGCTTGGAAAATCCAATACTTATTGTACAACAAGTTCAAAAATATGCTTATATCCTAATTAGCATGAACAATATAATCAATGTTTTCTAATTTTATGAGATTTCAGAGATGAAACGAAACAATGAAGAGCATAAATATATTAGGGCACAAAGAGGCGACAACACATGATATGCACATGAAGAAGTTACCTTGGAAAGGAAAGCATCTGGTACGCCAGTCTTGTAGAGGAGTCCAACGACAGCAATATTATTCTTAACATTCGGGTCTGTGCTTACATGAACCATGTGCAGCTCCAATGCATACCTAAGTACGTACCACGTGTGCCCAAAGCAACTGTTAATGTTATCCACCTGACGCAAATGTAGATGATGCTCGATGGAGATATGCAATGAGTCTAGTAGATGTATTAAAAAGTGAACTTAAACCGTTTGAATCTGGTGAGATTTACATATAATTCAATACGAGCCTCATTAATTTTTATGGTCCAGATTCATTTTATTGTAACTATCATACTAATTCAGTAATGATTGAATGTTTTTGTAATCTGAAAGAGAAAGAGAGACCTTCTGCCGTTAATCGTATGCTCGGAAGGTGAATGCCAGTGACATTGTTGGAGAAAGTATTCTGTGCCGTTAATGTTAATTGATCCAGCGTTGCCCGTGTCCCATTGAAGCTGCACTCGATCCCATATACAACACGTAATTAGCTGTCTAACCTTTTTTGTATCAAACATCTGAAGACCAAAAGACATAAACAATTGCTTTTAAGGTCATCAAATGTCTTTGTAATTAAAATATTGGCTTTTTTGTTTTTAGCATGGAACTTGGATGTGCCTCATTGGATGGCTTAAAGCCATTGAAAAGGCACTCCGACGTTAAAAATTGCTAAGTTCTACAGTGTTATTTAAAATAGACCTACGTCACGATTTAATCGATGTTAGGTGTTCAAAGTGATGTCATGTGTTAGAATAACATATAGTGAAATATACTAATGTCTATGGACAATTAGCAAAGTTTCTTCACCTAATAAATGTGGCGATGAAAATTTTCTTTCAATTTCAAATACCAATATGAAATTCGCAAGAGCCACACACTACTTAAAGCAAATTCTAAATCGATGGAATTAGACATAAATTTATTTTAACATTTAAAATTGAAATCAGACTTTGGCCTTTAGAATTCGATATATTTACTCTGAGTGAGAGAGAGAGATAGAGAATTTGTTTGGGTTAAAACCAAGCCAAACATGATTTGAACCAAAAAAATCTGCCATATGTATAGACATGGGCACCAATGTAAACAGAGAGAGAGAGAGAGAGGACATTAGCCATTTACATGATCTCAGTTTTCCTTATAAATCACGTTTCATGTATTTTTCCCTGTGGACATTGGAGTAGTATGAATTAGATGCAAAATAAAACTTACAGAAATGTCGTGGCCTCGGTTCTTGAGGGTCGCATTGCTGGGCTTGTAACTCCTCTCTATCTCCCCCAGCTTGGGCATCACCTTCACTCTCTGGCTCGACAGGTCGATCGGCGACTGCATTTCGCCTTTCTTGCACGCTTCCCAATCTTTCCTTAGCTCCCCCCAGTGCATAGGCCCCTTCTCGCTCCCGGGTATGTAATCGAACTCTCGCTCATCCTCTTCACAGTTTACACACATCGTCACACAAAATATTACAATCGCAGCTTTCATTTGGTACTATATAAAACAAGACGTGTTCTTCAGGCCTCTGATCGGTAGGTTGGACATCACCCACATGCAAGTTTTACTAATCAATATACACGTAGGTAATATCCGTATTTTTACCTCCCGATATAAGAAGCCCGGCTTCCTGCTGCCAAAAGTCGAGGAAATATAGCAAAAACAAAGTTTTACGCAAGCGGTATAGATTTCACAAGATTAACCAGGTCATGTATCTAATACAGTCTACGTTTACTTTCATTTTTTTTTCTTTTGTTTTCTTTTGTTGTGTAGGGAAAAAAATGATATGAAATGAGACGGTGGGGCATTACCAGCTTCTACGGGTATGGATGATGCTGCTGCGCTCCCCAGTGCAAGAAGAAGGAAGAGGGAAAAGGCAGAGAAGAGGATGGGTTTGCTTTGGTTCTTCATGTCGATCTTCGCTGCAATGCAACGGATGATTCAATGAGAGAGCAAAGGGGTTGGGTTACAAATTAAAGGGAAGAGAGAACGGTGACGCTTGAGCTTTATAAGCGTGCACTGAGGTTTGGATCGTAGGAGGGAGTTTTGGTGAGGAAAAGCCGAGAAGCTGTCTTTTATAAGTGTGAAGAATATAATCTGGCAATGTCGTGGGGACTGGGAGCTAATTATATTGGCTGCTGTTGAGCAAGAAACATCGTCGCACCTTCGACGGATTCAAACCATGTGCGGAAGCAGGTTGGTGACGAGACGGGTACAATGTTGTCAACTCCAGCTAATTCGGATTAATCAATGGTTTTATCAATTAAATTGTTTTAGAGAGTGGTAACCGAGTAAAACCCTTAAATTATCATATCTAAACTTTGGAATGTAAAATTCGGGGGCATTGTCCTAGGAAGAGGGAAGAAAAAATATCTTTCTAATTGGAAGTGAGACGTACGGGTACCAG
Source organism: Eucalyptus marginata (assembly GCA_014182565.1). NCBI lineage: Eukaryota > Viridiplantae > Streptophyta > Magnoliopsida > Myrtales > Myrtaceae > Eucalyptus > Eucalyptus marginata. Next base: position 20,625,695 of record CM024585.1, on the reverse strand, counting down.
CACGTTAAAATAAAAAATGTAATCCTATTAATAAATTAAGATTACCTGACTAATGAGGAGGTTGAGTAGTAGAAATTGACGAATAATATAAAAATTACATTAGACCTTTTCAACTTAGATTTGTTTATATTAAGAAATTACCTGACCACATTTAATCTTCTGAATAAAATTTTTAGTTTTCCATTTGCAGTTTAGTATATCTATTACGTTCGTATAATAATTGCATAACTTGTTGCGTAGTGGCTTACGTTGTATTCTGTTCTCTCTCTCTCTCTGCTTCTCTCTCTGCTTCTGTCGGGGAGCTAAACGTACGGATTTGCAGGAGAAAGTTGACTTTGATTTTGTCGGGGAGCTAAACGTACGGATTTGCAGGAGGAAGTTGACTTTGCCACCTCGGTTTTACATTTTGTTTTCTTCACTTACCGACCACATAGGCAATAATAATAAATAAAAAAACTAAGCATCGCAAATAGATGGGGTCGTACGTACAGACGAAAGTTTCTCCGGCAACCTTTACCTGCTCGTGGCTTTCTCGGTCAGCTCTGTCGATGAGAAAATCCAAATTTTATTCACAACTCACGTAAGAGCTCACCTCACTTGATGGAACATAAATTGAATTCACATGCATCAAATATATCTATCTTCTTCTTTGAGTAACTTTTCAATTGTGTCTAGCAATTCAATATCAATTTTTAGAGGTGAGTCTATGGTTTTGAGGAGGCATTTACTTTCACATTTGAATTGAAATGCAACGGATTTTAGCCGTTTAATAAATTTCAACCTAAACGGTTGGCATCATGTACTAATAATGGAATCCTCATCAAAAGTAGCTTGTTGAGGTGGACATAGGCAATCATCATTATACATGGGTATAGTTGGCTTAGCAACATGTACCGATATTTGTTTGATTAATCACGATTCTTGGAGCTCATACTTTGAGATTCATAGATCTTCGAGTTGGATGCCACAAGGACGGTCTAAGGTCTCATGGATCGAGATAAAGCATATTGTAGAAGACATCATATGTAAAATTCTTCATATTCCATAATGAAGAGTACATGACGTATCTATAGGTTTTACAAAATGACTATCTAAGAAGTTGACTGGAATTAGGAAAAAATATTCACAAAACACCCGGATGGATGTGCCTAAGTAAAAATATTAATAGTTTGATCAATTGATGAAGTAGAGACAAGATAAATAGTGTCACAAAGCATATGATATTGGAAGAAAGGACAGTTTATTTCAATGTGGTTAATGTGCTCATTGAAAACATCATTATATGCTATTCAAATAGCAATTCATTTGTCATAGTAATTGACTATCCCACCATTATACAGATTCCCATGTCTTATAGTAACTGTTGCAATCATAGTAATTCCAAAGTTGTATTAACAAGTGCACAATATGATGCTTTTGTACTAGCTTGAGGTACAATGGTCTATGTTTTGCTACTCTATGGGATTAGCAAGTTAGCTAGAAAGAAACATTCGCATGTAGTGGAGTGATGATCTAAAGGGTCATCTACCTAGTTAGCTTTAGAATAGGCACTCCTCTATAAGGTGGACTTAGTAGAAAAGTGAAGGCCATGAAATAAGGTACCGTTAATGTAACGAAGGATCCAAAGAAATGCAGCAAGGTTAATGTACATGGTGAGGTCATGAACTGATTAACAATGTGAACTATATAGACCATGTTAGGGCAAGTAATAGTGATAAATGCAAGATTAACAACCAGTTGTCAATAGAGTGTAGTAAGAAGAGTTCCATCTTTGTCATCAAATTTGGTATTCATCTTAATGGCAATTGGAGTGATCTTGTTATCAGTGAGTCCTATTCAAGAAAGTAGATCAATATCATATATTGCTTGAGATATATAATAAGCTTAGAAAATAATTGAGTTGCTCGAGATCCTTCATTCAAACCATCAATTGAGATACTATTGGAGTGTTTTTGCCAATGTGATCATCATTAATAAAACCATGCCGTCCACATATACAAGTAGTAGACTAAGCCCATGAGTTGTGTTGAGCAAAGATAGCATGGTCGTAGGGACTAGATGTAAAGCCAAGATGTTCCATGGTTGAGTTAAACTTGGAATACCATACATAAGGAGCCCGTTTTAGTCCATATAATGCTCAACGTAATTGGTATATAATGACAAACTTAGAAGAATGAGTGTATCTAGGATGAAGCTCAAATACGTACTTCCTCAATAAGGGGAGAAGTACACTATCGGTGCCAAAAGTTGTGTACGGCGTTCACTTTGGTGCCAAAAGTTTCAATTGGATCACTTAAGTAGCAAAAAGTTTGAAAAACGCTGATTTCAGTGCTAACGCCGATCTGGTTAGCCGGAAATCTAACGTGGCAGTTTTTTTTATTAATATTTGAAGTTGACGTGGATCGTTGGAGAGTACAATTAGCATGCAAACAACAAAACGATGCCATTTAGCTTCTTTTCCCCCAAATAAGAAACCTTAAATCCCCAAATTCGACCAGAACCGGAAGTTGAGAACCCTAAATCTCCAATTCGACTAATTTGAGTGCATACTTCGATATTCTTCCAAAGTTATCAGCTCGCTCTTGCAAATGGAGGGCATAAGCTTCAACAGCGGCTCGCGTTCCTATAAAAAAATGAATTAGATGGTGAGTGTTATTGTTATTGTAGGTTACCGAGTCTGAGAAGAACATCTTGGACTTGGTTGAATCCCGGGAGAAGATTCCATGGGTGCGGTAGATATAGAGAAGGCTTAAAGTGCAAATATTTCAAATGGGTTGATACAAAATTCTCTGATCGAGCGACAGAGGTGATCTTAGAGTTACTTGAAGGCCGAAATCAACCTCCACCTAAGTTAATGGATGAGTTGGAGGATGTGGACTTAATGCAAGTTCATATGAAGGTTTAACATCTCTGGTCGACTATTTGAAGAGGGAGGTTTCAAGACTGAAAATTAAAAGAAACTTTTATCGAGCGTTGATTGTGTTCTTATTCTCTTGGGTAGTTTATTCAAATGTGAAGTGAGTAATAAGAAGAAATTTGTATGTCTACCATAGTCAAAGACGTGGAATATGCACTTGTATTGGATTATTTATAAGTAAAATGTGTTTTTGGTTTTCTGCAATTTTTATATAGAGCAAAAGGTTTTGTTGTAATCTATGGTAGAAATGAAAGGTTGGAGTTGGAATACATTAGTTCTGAGCACTTAAAAGTTTTATTGTTTAGTTGTGTATTGTCAATGTTTGTTTTGGTTAGTTTTTGCTTCAAATATAATGGTTTGCTGCATTTTTTATTTGGTAATGGTTTGCTGGTTTGCCGGTTTGCTACAATTGCAAACCATGGTGAAATGGAAGGTGCTTTTGGAATACATTAGTTGTGAGTATTTAAAAGTTTTATTATTTAGTTATGTATTGTCAATGTTTGTTTTGGTTAGTTTTTGCTTAAAATATAATGGTTTGCTGCATTTTTTATTTGGTAATAGTTTACTGGTTTGTTGGTTTGCTAGTTTGTTGCAACTATAAACCATGGCGAAATTAAAGGATGGTGGCAAATTCACGATTGACCATTTTAGTGTCATAAGTTGTAAATAGTGATCACTTGAGTGCCAAGTTTTTATAAAAGTGATCATTTAAGTGCCAGTTGCGATTACAAAGTGATCACTTGTGTTGCACAAGTTTTTTAAAAAAGAACATGTTAGTTTCAAACATCACTTGACTTGCACCAGTCGTGGTGCATCTTGCATCTTGTTACACCGGTTGGGTTGCTGGTGCATCTTTTTGTACCAGCCCATATAACAGTGTTGATGCAACAAAATACACCAGCACCCAAAATTGCATCTTGTTCTTATACCAGCACATGCAACCAGAACCCCATAAATTCATTAGCATCCACAACTTCAACTAGCAACAATATGCAGGCAACAACTACCATCAACAAAAAAATATACAGCATAATTGTTATAATTGTTTTGCTAGCATTACTAGTCGAAACAACCAACAAAAGAGAAAATAACAAAAACAGCTATTGCCATTGACATTGATTGATTGTTTACAAAACAAAAACATGTCTAACTTCACTCCCCAATCACTGAAGGTTCAGCACCCTCTTAAAAAAAAACAATGACAATATATAGACAGCAACTACCATCAATGATATAATATCCAGCACCCTTCTAAAAAAAGAAAACATGAAAAGAGACCATGTCCAGCACCACATAAAAAGAGACCATGTCTAGCACCCTCCCATCAGTTAATATGAACAACACCCCGATCTCCTTTTCCTCTTGGAGGTTTGAATTGATTCATAATCCGAGCATTCTTTCGAACTGGATGTGCAGGTTCTTTAACTGGGCTTTTTGTCACCTCATTTTCCTTGTTCTTGACAGCGGCTATTTTTGTTCTAGCATGTGTCATGTATTGGTCCATATCATCATTATTGCTCCCAATGATCGGTTGGTTGATATAAACTGGTGTTGGGTTCTTTTTGGATGGCTGTTTTGCAGCTATACCAGCTGTCTTCTTCTTTGGAGCACTCTTTTTCGGTTGCACCCTTAATTCTTGAGTTGGCCCACCTTGAGAGAGAAATACCTCCGAAGTTCTCCTAAGCTACAAGAACATAGCGATATTGTCAACCAAATGAATTGAAGTACAACAAATTAAATACATGAGATCTACAAATCTTACATTCAAAATAGTCATTCCAGTATGTTCATCTGTGTAAATTCCATAACCATATTGTCTTAATTTTTTTCCAAGAACCCCTCTTGTTTGCTATGGTGCATCATTTTTAGTAGCAACAAATGGGGGAGCAACCTCTGCAACTTGTGCAGTTGCGCGTCTTCTCACTTGAAAAAAACATAACAAATTTAAATTTCAGCTCATAAAAGACAAACACAGCGATGTACAACTTACAATATTTTTTTTTCTCGTTTGCTCAACAATGGACTCGGTTGTTGTTGTTGCTATTTTGCCCATTCCAGTCCCTGTTCCTGCACTTGAGCCTACAACAAGGCCTGTTTTTGGCCTTTTAGTAGGCCTTACAACAATGTATTGTATCAGGACTATGACAAACTACAATGATTTGAATAATTAGACATCTACTCATTTTTATGGTGGGAAATTATGAGAAAACTTCTCAAATTACAAGTGTATGACAAATGAAAAGCATAAGAGAAGCTAGTACACTTGGTCAACCATCAAACTTTATCGAATATGAACTGAAAAGTTACTGAGGTAAAGATGATACTTACTTTACAGTAGGGCTTTCTGTTTACTCTTCAGTAGGCATTACAGCAAGGCCTTTTGTCCTCCCTTTAATAGGCCTAAGAAAAAGCTCTTCAGTAGGTCTTGTCCCTGGCACTAAATCAGCTTGCTGTTGATGTTGCCTTTTCAGCTCTGTTTATTGTGCCCTTCCTTGTGGCAATAGAAGTATTTCATCTTTACCCCAGTCCTACTCATCCTCTGACTTGATGCCTCTTCTTGCTGCATTCTTCGTCTCCTCTTTGGCCTTCCTATTTATTCTTCAATGGTAAAGGTAGAGGGCTTTCATGATTTGTTGGCTCTCAAAATTTGCTGCTTCTGATAGGCTGCATCATGAATTGGTATGAAGCAAGGTATGAGCTTTTTTTGTACCGATCATTTAGGTAATCATTTGGGTTTTCTTGTTTCATCTGAATAGCATAAATGGCATGGGCACAGGGAATTCTATTTAGTTGCCGGGCTCGACATGAACACTTTATTCTATCTAGGTTGACAACATACTTATCCTGATTATGAAGAATCTCATATCTATTATCTCGATTCCAAACTGGATGGCAAAACTTACTAGCAGCAATGTTTGCATCTAATCTCTTCACAATCCTAGGGCCACAGTCTCTAGTCCATTTCATAGCCTCATCTCTTTGCCTATGCAGTCTAGTCATCACCATAAAAAATTCTACCATTGAAAGCTTCACTGAGGTTGTTATCAATGATATCGCATTTGAACTCTTCGCTGAAGAAGGCTCGACACCAGCGCTTAGCTTTTGTTTGGAAGAGTGCATCAAAACCTTCATTTGTCAACTACAACAATCCTTGTTTGGCTAATCTGAAATCAGCCATGTTGGTACTCTTTGCTATCTGCCAGAACTGCTTCTGCAGCCTATCTCCTTTGAAGTTCCTTGACCAGTTTACATATATGTGCCTCGTGCACATTCTATGCTCAGCATGGGGCATCAACTCAGCCAATGCAGGAATAAGTCCTTACAAAAATTCAAACTAATAAATACAAGTCAGGACAAATATGCAAGTGATTAATATTAAAAGGGAATGAATGAATTGATGATGAAATTACCTTTTGTTAGTCACTCATGAATGCCCATCCTCCTTCATCGGTTATCTCAAGGTCATCCATTAAATTTTTTGAGGAACCAGGACCAAATATCCTTGTTCTCTATCTTCATCACCGCCCAAGTTATCGGAAACATTTGATTATTGGCATCTCTCCTCATAGCAGCTAACAACTCCCCATTGCATAAACCCTTTAGAAAGCATCCGGCCAATCCTATAACTCTTCTACAACCACCCAAGAAGCCTTGTTTGCATGCATAAAAACATAAATAAAATCTATCAAATTTAGTCCCAAGATTAGGGAGTGGCCTCTCCACAACCTCTACATATACCCTACTAGATGGGTTTTAAAACATACATTCGGCAGCATAATCCCATACTTGCGTATATTCTTCTTTATACCCACTCATCAATATTTTCATCACTCTCATCTTAGCTCTCTTGCATTGATTCCTTGACACATTAACCCCCTAATTGCTCCTTCACTAACAGCTGAAATTGAGGACTCTTGATCTTGGGCATTGTTTTGATAGTATTGAAAAAATGCTTTGATAACCACACACTTGTTACCCTTTTATTGTTAAAGATAATTGGACAAGTATGCTCCTTCTGGAAGGACCTAATTTGGAATGACCCCTTCTTACTCAGCGCGTCATAGAGCTTCCATGAACAATTGGGTTGTGAGCATTTAGCTCTCACAAATTCCTTCGTGTTTCTACTAAATTGAATGCTCCTCTGTTCAGCAATGAAGTTCTTCACAACAGCTTTCTTGAACTGTTTGGCATTGTCAAATCTCATGCCCATAGACAAAACATGTTTATCAATAGTCGGATCATAGCAAGGGTATTTACTTTTTCTTCCACGAGCAGGTTATTCATCATCATTGTCAAGCTCATTCTCCGAACCAACAACTTCATCTCCGCGGCTTTCTTCATCTTCACTTCTATTACCTTCAGCTGGAGCTCCATCCCTATTTACTTGCTCGGGTCTTTTTGCTGAAGCTGTGACTTTTTTTTTGAGAAATTCCTTTTACTTTTGTCTTGACTGTGCGAGTTCATCATCATCTTTGTCACTTGGAAAACTTACTGAAGCCAAATATTCATCTTCCGATTCACTGGATATAGCAATTTCCCATTCTAATCCAATGAAGTCTTCATTGCCCACATCTTCTCCCAAGATTTCAGGACATCTCCTTGTTTGTTCATCTCTATCAATATGACTTCCCTCCTTCTCATTTTGCCCTTCATCTAATTTAAACTCATCCCCGACCTGATTACTCGCTTGAATAGGATCCCTCACTTCTCTTTTTTCAATGGTGGTCTCCTCATCCTCATCCTCACTATAATACTCAACATATACCCTAGCTTCTTCGCCGTGAAGATAATGGTAAATGATATCCTTAATACCATTATCGTTATTAAAAAATCTCAAGCCATCATTCAATTCCTTCCCAGAAACATAGTAATGTAGTTTTTGCACTTTGCATCGTAAAAAATACACATCTCTTAGAAAATCAATATATGATGGCTTCCGAACATTGACATAGATAGTACCTTCATTTCCACCATTATATTCCTAATCCTCGACGCTAATAACAAACTCTCCACCATAGCAAACAATGACGCCTACTTGATTCTCGTCCATGTCGATGCTGCACCCAATGAAAAAATAAAAAAAGTCATTAGTTTTTGGGACCACATGACAGAATTAGCAACTTCACATGCAGATCTTTATCGTTTTGTTGCCAAGAAACAAATGCAAGGTCAGCCATTCAATTCGATGCTTTTATAGAAACAAAGAAAATCAAATTGAATAAATAAAGTGAGGTCCCCACCACCCATTTTTCAATTCAATCACATTCGGTCCCCATAGAAGCAGTCCAATTAATCAAACAAAGTAAGGTCTCACCACTGTTTCCCTCCAAGTCGAGTCCCATTTTCCCCTTCGCACCTTATTTTCCTATTCGGTCCTCGCAAAAGAAAGCGAACGAACGATGGAACCCTCAATTTTTCTATTCGATCCCCACCACCACTTTCCCCTTGAGCCGAGCCCTCAATTTGCCCTCCACGCCCTAACTTGCCCGTTGTAACCCTAAATTTTTCACTAAATTGACCCATGTAAAGAACATGACAGACCTGAGTGAGCGAGAGTTGGGGACGAAGCCAGCGAACGACCATGAATAATGGCGCAATTACGGTGGTGGCCGAGTGATGTGGGTGAGCCATGGCGGGCGAGCGAACGACGGTGGGTGAGTGAGCTACGGCCGGCATCGAGCGAGAATCGTATATGAACCCTAGTGAATCCCTCTTCAACGACATCATTTTTTACCATAGTGAATCCACTCTATTTTACAAAACGACAGTCGTTTTCTAAGTAATCCACGTGGACTAGTAAAACATCGTTGTTTGTTATGAAGAATGGAAAACGGCGTTGTTTTATACCATCATTCGTGGACAGTCAATTTTTTTTTTTTTAAAAATGTAAAAACCATGTAATCATTTTGGCAAGAATCTCTCCTCCGGTGGCATCAAAGTGATCGTTTTTCTCCGATTTGGCACTTAAGTGATCCGACGGAAACTTTTGGCACCAAAATGAGCGCCATACACAACTTTTGATACTGATAGTGTACTTATCCCTCCTCAATAAGATCACCATTAAGGAATCATTTTAACATTCACTTGGAACATGGACCATCGCTTAAACTATACAACAAGACTTCAAACCTAATTAGGACATGCAATTGGAGTAAATTTCTCATCTTAGTCAATTCCATACTCATTAATAAAGCCTTTTGCTACTAGTCAAGCTTTGTAGTGTTTCGTGAAACCATCCGTCTTTATTTTGATTTACATGCATTTACAACATGGATCAAACTTCTCAGGAGGTAAATCAACCAAATCTCAAGTATGAGTTTAGTCTAAAGCTTGCAACACAATTGTCCTTGTTAGGATAAGTACTAGCTTCATTACATGCAAGAGGCTCAACAAAAGAAGTAATGTAGAGTAACAACGAAAATCACGAAGTCAAACAAAAGGTTTAACTTACATGGGTGGGACAATGAAAAGGATAAGAAACTTGATTGAGAAGATTCGATTAATAAAAAGAATGAAAACATCTTGTGCTTATAAGGTAATAAGACATTAACATATAAATCACAATCAATCAAAACCAATTAAAGATATGCACATCCAAAAGAGATAATGCACAACCGAATGAGAAATGGAAAATTTCTTGACATGTCTAATGAAGTGGCATTGACATGGCTTGGCATGGCAAATGGGGTGGACAACTAAGCCAACGTTGACGTGTTGTAAACATGTAGTTGACCTCAACATTATGTGTGCAGAAGCCTTTGGTGCATGAAGTGTGTGATCTATAGGGCAGCAGCATGTGGTGGTGAGTGAGGGCGTGTGCAATAGTAAATCAAGATAAAATTTTGGGAATTTGGCTCGATTGAGAATAGAGTCCTATGGTAATGTCTATTTTCCAAACAACAATAGGAAGTGTCAGAACAATATTTAAGGGCGATGGATTCGTGGAAAATGAGCATTGAAATGCACTTGAGATCATGTAATAAACTTGATGGGCATTTCCTTAGACAGTAAAAGCTCTGATACCAATATAAGAATAATGTATTAAGTATTTATAAATTTTATAAGATGACCATGCAACTATCATAAATCAAAATCAATCAATGATATGCACAATCAAGAGAAATAATTTACAAGTTTGATAGATATGTGAAATCTCGATGTCCTTCAATTATCTATATTAGGTCCACCATGTATCTATCTGAGCAGGAGCAGAGGAGAAAGAAGAAGAAGGAGCAACCGAGGAGAATCGAGGGAGAGAGGGGAGAGGGCGACCAAGAGAGAACTGAGAGGGAGGAAGTGAAATAGGAGCTGGTGGAGAAGGAAGCCAAAGAGGTGAGAGCCTCCGAGATGCCTTGAAACCGCTGGAGAGTTGTCCGTCTAACGCCGATTGCCGTCATTTCCTTTGGAGCTTTAGGTAGGCATTCTGTCGAGCGCCTGGTGTGCGTGTGGTGAAACCTAGCCGGCTGAAGCTCACCTTAACCCTTTCAAGTGAGCTCCGGCCACCACTTGTCCCCCGTTGCATTCTCTGTTGCTTTGGCATGCACTCTTGACGGTTTTGACTTGCGCTTGGGCCTCGACCAAGCTCGAAGCCCCCATTTCCCAGAATGCCCTCCACCTATTTGATGTAATGCCCAGCAAATGCCCATGCTTAGCTTCGTCATTTAATCCCCAGCTAGGACGATTAGACACTAGAGTGGCGTCGTGGTCTGGCTGGAAGCCGGGCTATGCCCTTGTCTAGCCCAATGCACGGTCGTCGTGCCCTAGCCTGGCGCCTCCCATGCCGTTTGTTGTCCCCACCTTCCCTGCTGCGACTGGGTAGTCGCGGAGCAGAGGTCCTGGTCCGGTAGAGCACCGCCCTCGACCGACCCCTTGCCGCCCCAACGAGCCGCGTGTCCAATGCTGGCCACCGCCTCCTTCCCTCTCGGAAGCCGCCCGAGCATCCCCCCGTCCTTGTCCTTCCTACCGCCGGGTCAACCGTTGGATAGGGGTGCAAGCCAAGTTGGGTCAGATCACAGATCTGGCCCACTCGGCCTTCTTCGCGTGGGCCTGTGAGAGGGGCCTTTCTCTTCTATAAAGAAAGGGGTTGGGCTCGTTGGTTGGGCCTAATCCCCAAATCAGGCAAAGGCCCGACCACCCTTGGTCGGGCCCAGTCCTCTCGGGCGAGTATCCGGCCTGGCCCAACCGATTCGGACCTGCGCGAGTCTGACTTGACTCGCCTCGACCCAGTCGGACCCGGTCGGGTCGACCGGGCTGGACCCAACCGGCCGAAATAAAAATAACAATAAATAATAATACATATTTTTAAATTTTACTTTAAAATTTCGAAAATTTAAAAAAATGTAGGGTTTGGTTGGGAATTGTCATGTCTTGCATTCTTAATGTAATTAGGCCTTTATTTTCTCATATATTGATTATATCGCATGTTTAATGTTGACACTTAAATTTTACTATTTTATTTATGACTCAATCGCATACAAAATTAGGAATTAGTCAGTAAAAAGGAAAAGAAAAGAAAAGAAAAAACACAAAAAAAGGGGCTTCTTCTTCCTCCGGGTCGACCCTCCTGCAGCACCCACCACCTGCAACCCAATGTTGCCTTTGCGGCCTTGCCTCGCCAGCTCGCCACGTTGACGTTGCTGCCGCGACTCGTGGCAACCCATGAGCACCGCTGCACCTCCGCGAGCAAACCGTGACGCTAGTAGCCAGAGCCGGTTGCCGTGTCACCCCCTGTGTCCACCATGGTTGCTGCGACGCCGGCGGCCGCGAGCACCCGCGCCCTGCCGGTGGTGTGTCTTCGTGTCGATCATCGACACCGCTGTCCCCGGCTCCTTCTTTCCAGCCGATTTGCAAACGCTAATGATGCAGCAACTCGTCGTTGCCTTCCTCCTTCCGGCAAGTTCCGAACGTCGCCCCGCCTCAACCTGACGCCGCTGCAGCACCACAGCCGTGAGCACCGCCGCGCCAGCTCGCCCATGCACCATCGCCCCTCGTTGCCCTACGCCGCTGCCCGTCGCGTCGGCGTCGCCGTCCAACGCAAAGCGTTGGAGAGGAGGGCAGAAAATCAGGTCAAATGATGGAATTCGGTTTCATGAAAATCATCATTTTTACAAAAATAAATAAATAAATAAATAAAATTTAGAAGTGTTTCAAGCGAACATTTACCTTTACCTTCAAAAATAAATTTCAAGAAAACTTTGCTTAAGACCCCTCTCTTCACGAATTGCTTTCTCCCGTAGGATGAGGAGTTTATCTGAGATTGACATCTGTCCCTTCTAAAAGATGAAAGTGTAGGCTCATAGAACTCGAGGAATAAGCATGCGTCGAGGCATTGTCGGCACCAATCTTCCAATAGAGGCGGAGCGAATCTGAATCTTGTTCTAGGAAGTTTCTTTATTTGGAAATTGGGCATCGCCATCACCGGATTGTTTTTTTTTTTTTTTTTTTTTTACGTGTTTTATCAAGAGTCACATCATATGTTACTAATAGGCTAGCACTAGGGCTCTTGCACATTTTGGCAATTAAAGCATTTGAACATTTGACTGCAAGAACTTTATGCAATCAACATTAGAGATTCGTGACGCAAATGCCTTAGGTGCCAAAATAGCCCATCGATCTCGTTCACTCTGCATGATGAGACAAATGAAGGAGATTGCCAAGCATCCAAAAGGCGAATTCGAATGAAGAGTAAATTGTATCGATTACAATTATCCATTTTTGATACCGATTTTGACATGATTTTCTTTTCCATTGCCAAGGATACATTGTGGACGCCAAGTTATATACCGTTCCAACAAAAGCGAATGAGTATTCTTATAAGGGCAATATCTCTCTCCAATAAGACATGACAAACATCCAATTTATCACAAAAGGGAGTATTTTGTTCCTAAATGAATTGTGTCGAGTACGGAGATAACATATCACATTTCTTCTTCTTTGCAGATGATGAAAGGGGGAAAAGGTGCACACTGATTGTAGAAGTATCGCCTTCTGACAAGAAAGCATGCTGAGACTTGATCATCCATTTGGCATAAAAGGATGTATATAGTTCCTAAATGATTCCTGATTGAGTGTGGAAATAACATGTCCAATCTTTTCTTTGCAGGCAATAAATGGGGCAAAGCATCTAAAGAACAATGTCCCCAAGTGTGGAAACATGGAGCACCCACTATTCTTTTAGGAAAACATCAGACACTTAAAGGCGAATGTAAGGGAAGGGTATTGTCGAGTTACCAAATATCCATGAAGGTGAATCCAAGAAGTGTTAGCACCCAAAAGATAAAAGCGAGTGAATGGTAATAATGTATCATTTTCAACATTTCAATCCCTAAAGATTTTTACATTAACATAGTTTTTTCACATTCTTTACGGGGTTATCGAGTCATCATGCTGTAGGTAAGTACACTTCTTCTCAAAAAAAAAAAAAAAAAACAGAGAATTTCCATTACAAAAAAGAACATTTGACACTTTCCTAGAGACAAGCACAAAAATGAATAATTAAAAAAAAAAAAAAATTCTACGAACTTTTTGAGCATCATTTTTATCTCAAAATTGTTTTCTTGTTTTGTGGGTTATTCATTTTGAATCAAATTTCCCTATGGAGATTGATCTACTCAGATGATCTCAGTAAAGTGAAATGGAGATGTTAATCATGCCAAGTAGAGCATACTTAGGATGAGGAAAGGCAAGCCATTTTTCAAACACATCCTTCAAACATTTTTTAGAGTTGAGTGAAAAGCGACCTTCTCTTAGGACGAATGATTCATTCGCATTAAGCGCAAAGATCGAAATGATAAAGGCGTTTCCTTCATCAATCCCAAGCACTGTACTAATCTCTTGCTAGCCCTTTCGGCTGAATAAAGATGATTCTTCAAAATACCCCTGTTGAGAACGAACCTACATTGGGGCAGCATAGGAGGTTACGATCGTGTTGTAGAGAGAAGGATTGAGAAAGATTCTATTACTTTCACTTGCATCAATCTTCTGGTGATAGCTTCAGAGGAATTCTCATCAGAGCTTGACTCATCCCAAGGTGAAGAAGAGCATTCCCTTCTCTACCCAAACATTGATACCCATTGCTTTAACCAATTTGGGCTTGATTATTCATTTCTGAACCCCGAGCAGTGATCATCTCCCTTCACTGGGGCAAGGCATAAGAATTGATCAAATACAATTGACGGTTACAAGAAAATGTGAAAAACATCTCGAAAGTCATAAGAGCTCCAAAAGTTCAAAAAGCAAAAAGTTCGACAAACTATGAGGCATGAAAAAGTAGGGTGCCTGGTAAAAACAAGGCCAATTCCCGTCAAGAAAAAAGTGCCAAAAGGCTGCGTCTTAAGTGGAAGAAAAATTATCAAAGTCTAAGTGCCCGCGAAAAAAAAAAATCGTCGCAAGTGCAAAAGAAATTAGAGAAAGGAGCAAAGCTCCCATGCAGAAATGATTAGTCAATGGACTTTCGAGACATGTTGTATTTCAAAAGCCAAATGATTTCGAAAGATCGAGTGACCTAGTCACGATGCTATGATGATCACTGACTCTTAAAAACCCTCTTGAAAATTTTAAGCCTTTCGAGCCTCTCCTAAACCAACATTACAACCCTCTTCCGAAGTCTCTTTTGATTGGGATGGTTTGAGTGAAAATGAGAATGCCACAAAAAAGCTACTACTTGAAGGAGTGGAGGTAATTCTATATTGTCTTATCTTCCAAGTTCTCAACTCGTAAACCTGATGAGGATAGCGACAAATGTTCTTTTATTGGCCTTAAAGTAATAATTCCTTTGTGTAAGCCCTAACCTAGTCTATATTATGGTCCTTTCAAAAGACCCTTTTGATCAATCAAATTGTGCTCATCGCGAATGTTTTTGAAGGCCTTTGGCATGGATTATGTGAGATACCCTTAGCAATCAGTTACTTCCCACGCGAATAGATGGGATCAAGCAGCCTTTTTATCAAGAGTGTGTGAGAAACCCTTTCTGACTAAGAGGCTCTAGTTTGGCATGCTTAATGAGGCTTTTTCACGAGTTGTAGCCGTTCTGATAAGAACTTGACTCCTAGAGAATTTGATGATTAATGATATATTCCTAAGCAAGATGACAGTTTTGTGCCACATGATGTTGATTGGCATCGAATGTTTTTTTTATTTTTTATTTTTTAAAGTAGTCGGACTTAGCTTGATTAGCTTGTTCAATTAATGCTGCATTATTGCCAATACGTCTCTTGATGAAGCCCCTAATGGCATTTGCTCAAGTCAGTTTGATATGATTCCTCAGTAAAGCTATGCAGTTTTCAAGGGGTTAGCGGTTGCATTCCTAAAAACCAAAGGTTCATGGTCAGCCTTAAACCATGTCACCTCTAAAGGTTCACGGTCAACCTTAAACCATGCAATCTACAAAGGTTCATGGGTTTTCCTCAAAATCATGTATTTTCAGCTCAGTCGAAACCCATTGTTACACGGTGAGACTTCTTTCCTTCCTATGACACGGAGAGCTTTTGTAGCCTAGAGTTCTTCCCCTTCTTCTTACGACATGGCGAGCTTCTGTAGCCCGGAGTCATTCTCCTTCTTCTTATGACACGGCGAGCTTCTGTAGCTCAAAGTCCTTCTCCTTTTTCCTATGACACGGAGAGCTTCTGTAGCCAAGACTCATTCCCCTTCTTCCTATGACACGGAGAGCTTCTATAGCCCATAGTCCTTCCCCTTCTTCTTATGACACTGAGAGTTTCTGTAACCCGGACTCCTTCTCCTTCTTCTTATGACACAGCGAGCTTCTGTAGCCTGGAGTCCTTCTCCTTCTTCCTAGGACACGGAGAGCTTCTGTAGCCCGGAGCCCTTCCCTTTCTTCCTATGACACGGAGAGCTTATGTAGCCCAGAGTCCTTCCCCTTCTTCTCATGACATGGAAAGCTTCTGTAGCTCGGATCCTTCTCCTTTTTCTTATGACACGGAGAGTTTCTGTAACCCGGAGTCATTCCCCTTCTTCTTATGACACGGAGAGCTTCTGTAGCCCGGAATCATTCTCCTTCTTCTTATGACACGAAGTGCTTCTGTAGCCCGGAGTCCTTCCTATTCTTCTTATAACACAGAGACCTTTTGTAGCTTGGAGTCCTTCCCCTTCTTCCTATGACACGGCGTGCTTTTATAGCCCGGGGTCTCTCATTCTTCTTATGACACGGCGTATTTCTATATCCCAGGGTCTTCTTTCTTATGACATGGCGTGTTTTTGTAGCCTAGGGTCTCTCTTTCTTCTTATGACACGGCATGCTTCTGTAGACCGGGGTCTCTCTTTCTTCTTATGACACAGCGTGCTTCTGTAGCCTGGGGACTTCTTTCTTCTTATGACACAGTGTGCTTCTGTAACCCGGAGTCTCTATTTCTTCTTATGACACGGCGTGCTTCTGTAGCCTGGGGTCTCTCTTTCTTCTTATGACACGACGTGCTTCTGTAGCCCAGGGTCTTCTTTATTCTTATAACACGGCGTGCTTTTGTAGCCCAAGGTCTTTCTTTCTTCTTATGACATGACGTGCTTCTGTCGCACGAGGTTTCTCTTTCTTCTTATGATATGGCGTGCTTCTGTAGCTTGAGATCTTTCTTCTTATGACACGGCGTGCTTTTGTAGCTCGGGGTCTCTCTTTCTTTTTATGACACGGCGTGCTTTTATAGCCCGGAGTCTCTCTTTCTTCTAATGACACGGCATGCTTTTGTAGCCCGGGGTCTTTCTTCCTCTTATTGACAAGACGCGCTTCCATAGTTATGAATCCTTTCCGTCAACCTGGTGCATGCCTATGCATGCAAGGTCCATTTCTCGTCGAAATAATTTAGGTGTCTTCTATCTTTGAATGCAACCTCTTCAAGCTCCTATTCAAAGAGGGGTTGTTGTTGACACCTAAATTTTACAATTTTATTTATGACTCAATCGCATACAAAATTAGGAATTAGTCAGTAAAAAAAGAAGAAGAAAAAAACACAAAAAAAAGGGCTTATTCTTCCTCTAGGCCGACCCTCTTGCAGCACCCACCGCCTGCAACCCAACGCAGGTAGCCGAGCCACCGAGCCTCACCGTTGCTCCACACCCTCGAAGTTGCAACGTCACCTCTGCTGGCCTCGCCTCCGCCCAGCTCTACCACGTCAACGCTGCTGCCACGACTCGCGGCAACCCACGAGCAACGCTACACCTCCGCTAGCAAACCTTGACGCTAGTAGCCCGAGCTGGTCACCGCGCCTTCCCCCGCGTCCACCACCACTAATGTTGACGCCAGCAACCGCGAGCACTCGCGCCCTTTGTCGGTCGCTGTGTCTTCGTGCCCGTCACCGACACCTACTGTCGCCAGCTCCTTTCTAGCGATCTGTGAACGTTGACGCTGCAGCAACTCAATGTTGCCCAACCTCAACCCGACGTTACTGCAGCACCGCAGTCGCGAGCACTGCCGCGCCAGCTCGCCCAAGCACCGTTGCCCCTTGCTACTCGCGGCCGCTGCTCACCGCGTCGCCGTCGTTGTCAATGCGAAGCCCTGGAGAGGAGGGCACAAAATTGGGTCATGGCTAGGTCGGACGGAGCCTCCAATCGGGTAGGGTTTTGGGCAAATCATGGCCGGGTTTGGGCTTGTGGGCTCGTGGGCTTCATTTTTTAAAATAAAAAATATTAGACTAGAATGGGTCCGTTGGTTGGGCCCAATCCGAACCAAGGAAAGGCCCGACCAAGGTTGGTGGGGCCTTGTCTTTCGAGCGGGCCGATTTGGCCCGGCCCCCATTCGGGTTGAACCCAGGCGGGTCTGACCGACTCGCCCCGACCGGGTTAGACCGGGTCCGGTCTAACTAGACCCAACCTGGTCCGACTGAAAAATAATAATTTTTTATTATTATTTAAAAATAAATTAAAAAATTGAAAATTTGAAAAATTTTCGAAAATTAAAAAAAAAAATGTAGGGTTTGGTTGGAAATTGTCATGTTTTGCTAATTAGGCTTTTATTTGCTTGCACATTGATTATATCGCGTCTTTAATTTGCATATTTAATTATGTTTAATTGCACTCGTTTAATTTTATTGCAATTGATCTTAGTAGCTGTGATTATTATTTTAATGATTGTGCACCCGCATGATCATCTCACATGTTAGTGGATAGGCATAAAATCAATCCAAACTGCTTGGCAAAAACCCTTTCTTTTAAAATGAACAAGATTAGGTACCGAAAGGGCACTAATTGATTAATTAGTGTAATCAAGTACCCGATCTTAGATTCTCTAATTGCGTAGGAAGTGAGGTACACTTACATGCCTCACTTGGTTTCTAGTTGACCCCAATAGGCTAGTGGCGACTCCTTTTTGCAAAATTCTTAAAAATACCCCAATGTCACACGAGGTATGGGCTTGGAAGAGCCCGCGCCTAATCATGGGCTTAGGCCCGTTCTTTAGGCAATATCTCTAAACCTATTCCCTCCCCCCGAGGGGTAGGTCGCGACATTTAATTTGCATATTTAATTACGTTTGTGAACGTTTAATTGCACATGCTAAATTTTACTGCAATTAGGATTTTGATTGCTAATTGTTACTTTGATGATTGCGCACCCGCATGATCAACCTCGCCTGTTAGTGGATAGGTGTAAAATCAATCCAAACTGTCGACAAAAATATTTTCTTTTAAAATGAACAAGATTAGATATCGAAATGGCACTAATTGGTCAATTAGTGCAATCAAGTTCTCAACCCTAGATTCTTTGGTTGTGTAGAAAGTGAAGTACACTCCCATGCCCCACTTGGTTTCTAGCCGACCCCAATAGGCTAGTTGCGACTCCTTATTGCGAAATTCTTAAGAACACCCTAATGTCACGCGAGGTATAGGCTTAGGAGAGCTCGTGCCTAATTATGGGCCTTAGGTCCATCCTTTAGGCAATACCCCTAAATCTATTCCCTCCCCAAGGCGTAGGTCGCGATAGCTTGGCGACTCCACTGGGGACCTGGTTTTAGACCTTAGAGGACTTAGGCTGAAATTGATCTTGTTCAAAAAATATTGTTGTGTGGAAGTGAGGATCCAAAGTACATCCCTAACGTGTCGAATGTTAAATGTTCATGTGGAATCGGAGTTATAAGGGGAGGAGTGATTGTTAACTCCTTGTCTTGCAAGTGTGGAGTTTGGAGTGAATGGTTATGTTTTGAATTTTTAAAGTGTTGATTGCTTATGAATTGTCATGCCTACGTTCCCTACATTACACTACATCATGACACACTACTTATCGCCGGACCTGGGCCGCATAGGATCACTTAGGATGGTGTTGAGGTGGATACCACTTCGACTACAACCATGTAGTATGAGTCATCTATCTCAACCTTGAAATTTCTTTCTTGATGTCAAAGGTCCCCACCCCGGTTTGCAACCACGCGACATGGGTTGGTTCTTTGACGAAGCCGAAGTCATGGGAAACAAGACCTAGCCGCGATGTTGTTGGTTTGGTTTGGTGATCCAATGGCTCCATTTTGGGCCGTTTATAATAGAAATCGAACCACTGCCCCATGCACATGTCCATGTCATTGGCATTTCTACTCAATGATGTAGGGTAAGTTTTGCAATCCATTTTACTCGCAATTTACTTATTCACTTTCCTTTTGATCGGTCCATGACAAATTAGGTTAGTCGTGACTTTGGTTGGCAAACGATGGGAGTACCCGAGCTTCGCATTATTCCCACTTTGAGAGCCGAGCTTCGCGTGTGGTGGGATAGACTGGATTGGACTGGCCGTGATTGGGTGCGATCTTATGTCGGACGATTCCTTCCTCTATTAGAGATAAAGACTCATTATGGTGTCGTGCGAGCGTTGGCGCATGTCTGGTGCCCCGAGCCTTGCACGTTCATATTTGGTGACCACGAGCTCACCCCAACCTTGGAGGAATACAGTGTTGCCATTGGGAAACCCCTAGTGTCGGAGTTAGTTAGCCCACCTATAGCGACTGAGCATGCATCAACCTTATTTGAGTTCCTTAGAGTTAAGGGAGAGGACATGAGACAGGTTTTGAAAGCCAATTGCAAAACTTGCCATTTTTCATTCCTAAATAATCTTTTTCAAAACGACCTATCTTTCCAAAAGAATAGGATCTTCCTGCTAGCTTTCTTCGGATTTGTGATATTCCCACATTGTAAGAATGCTATTAACCCTTCCGTGGCATGGGTAGCTCGAGAAGTCTGTATGGGAAAAGGCTTTGTTAATGCCATCTTGACTAAAACTTTTCTTTCCCTTACTCGTTTTAAAGAAAACAAAGATAAAGATTTCCATGCTCCTCTTGAACTCTTGTAAATTTGATTCCTCTCCCATATTAAGGGGTTCGGTAGCTTGATGACCATGGGCAACATTTTTTATTCTAGCCACCCTATCCTGAAGTTAAGAGATAGGAAAACGTTTGCCCCTAACTATCATTATTCTGAGTGGTTAGTTTTCATAACCAACCCTGAACCTGAGGATTTCCAATGGCATGCCAAATGGCTCCAAGTTCAAGAAGCGCGGTTCGTGTGTGGGCTTACTGGACCTATTCCTTTATTGGGAATCATTGGAGTCACCCGCTAGTTTCAAAAGGCTCAACAGCTTCCATTGGCAATTTAAGAAGACCCGCTTAGGATTGATTTCCTCAATGGATGCTAAGATCACGAGGACTCCGTCGTGCTAATCAAGTCGATGTGGGATATGTGCCACCCTCGGAAGCTGATGTGGCCCGAAGAGGAGTTGGAAGGGCAAGGGAAGAGGTACTATGCCTCGATAAAGTACATCCTTAGGTACAAGATCTCGCAGAGCCTACGCCCAAAGATTCTTGACGTGCCATTGAAGATCATCCACCGAGTTGAGATCAAGCGCCTCAAGAGGGAGCTTGAGGAGGCCGAGGAGCATGCCTCAAAGTCGACCCAAGTAAGTGAGGCTACCACGAATGGAAGTTGTCCCCATTAGTATAGATTGAGTCAAGTGTGATATGTAGCGAGCCCCTGCCCACATACGTTACTTCACTAAGAATGTTAAGGAGTTTATCTCGTATCTCAATGATGTGAGTCAAGAGTCATGTATTTCCTTCTTCAAAATAGTTTCGTTGTTTAAGGGTTCTCTCTCATGTCTTTTATTGCGTTATGTAATAACTTTGCTTTCAATGAAATGAACGAATTAGGGCGGTTAGATCTTTGTCATAGGCCGACCACCTATTTATTTCTTGGGCTTATATACGCTTATTTACCCTTTCGTCAGGTACTAGCCAATCAATTGCTTTATGTCGATCGTCAACACGGCCAAGTGAAGATCCCCAATTCACACTTGTGCGAAAGCCAAGATGGAGAACGAAGACACCAACACACGCATGGCCAAGATGGAGGACTAGCTGGCCTAACTTACCGTGATGATGCTCGAGACAAGCTAAAAGCTCAAAGAGCCCCTCGTCGTAGTTGTCATTAGGATATCCACTCCTACGTCATCAGGGCACACTCCCCCGTTGATAGGATGCCCGCACGTCACCGACCCCCCTAGAGAGGAAACTGCCAGAGAAGCTCCTTCTATCACACCAATCGTCATCAACTTGGATCCTCCTCCGAAGGAAGAGAACGTCCCGCCTAGATGGAGAGAGTGAAAAATGCTTGGCAAAGATGGAGGAACGATTGTGCGCCTTACAAGGATATGAGCTTAGAGGAGTTGATAAGTTGTCCCTGTATACCAAGACGAACTTACCCGAGACTTTCTAAGAGATTGAATTCACGAGGAAGTATGACGGAATAGGATGCCCTAAGGTAGCGCATGACAAAATTTCTGAAACAGAAATTGATTTCTGGCCGAAAATCAATTTCTCAATTTCTATTCCCCCACCAAGTTTCGAGTAAAGAAACCTGTTTGATAACGACTCAAAATTTCTATTTAAAAACGAAATCTATTTGATAACAAAAAAATTTGTATTTACGAAAACAAAATCCGTTTGATAACAAAAAAATTTCTATTTCTATGAATCATGCTGTCCCCATCCTTTTACCTCACTCTTCTTGGTGCTTGTGATGGTAATTTAATTTGATAAAAGTTGGTAAATCACTTTAATTTATATTGGTAATTCGATAGAGTAGTTAGGAACTTCAAAACATTAGCAATTTATGTAAATAAAAGCTAGTAATTAGTATAAAAAATGCTAATATGCAAACTATAAAAGATTTGGTATTTTCAAATGCTAATATGCAAATAGTGAATGTATTTATTCTCCTCATTCAAGATTCGGGTTCAAGTCATACACTTTTGCATTCTTTTGAGACCACTTGAAGGAAGGACATGTGTGATCTTCGGTTACTTTCTGTGTGTGAGTTACGGGAGGATTGGGTGTTCAAAAGGTCACGGACAACCCATTAATATACACAAAACCATAGAAGGAAATCTTCAACCAGAACATCAGGCCAATTGCCGAACGAAGTGATTTTATGGTAGGTACTAGTTAATATGGAGGGAGGCGCAATTTGCGAGAGATTCAGAATTAATAAAATGGAAGTTGTGCTAGAAATAGAAATTGATTAGACAACAACATAGAAAATCCTCAAATACAAAATAATAGTCGAAATAATACTAATACATTACAAAAGCTGAAGATACAATTTCATGGAATTTCCGGCATATTATTATCCCTTGCCATTTTGTTGGCAATGGATTTCTTAAGCGTGTTCATTTGGTTTCCCTCCTCGGTCAATGTATCGTTTGCAAGCTCATCTTGCGTAGGTTCAGACAAGTACTGCGGATCTCCATATAGGGAAAAGTTCCTATCCATCTTGTCCTGATCACGGATGTAATTATGGATGGCACAACATGCAATTACAATATGTGCTTGCTTTCGAATTGCAAATGGGGGCATGTGCCTCAAAATGCAAAAGCGATTCTTCAATGCCCCAAATGATCTTTCGATGACATTCCTTAGAGAAGAATGCCTATAGTTGAACAATTCTCTTGCAGTTGTTGGCCGTCTCGTTGTACCCCTATAATCATTTAAATGATACCGTTCACCTTTAAAAGAAGTTAAAAATCCTGGTTGCTGCATAACCAGAATCCACGACATAGTATTTGCCTACAACAATGTATTCATACATTGGTCATAATTTGTAATTATAAATATGATCATAAAGAAAATTACTCCTTAAAGGACAAGCAAATACCTGGTGGCGGCAAAGGAAATTCCAAGCGAGGAGTCTCGAGTCTTCTGCTGCAAGCACTCGACAATCGTTGGCAGAGCCTTCCCAACCAGCATATACAAAAGTAAATTTCATATCAAATGAACAAACGCACAACACATTCTGAGTGGTGATGCCTTTCCTACCTCTAAATGGGATTTGCTTCGCCACAGTGCGAAGCATGAATATGGGTGCCATCAATGGCGCCTATACAACCCTGTCATTTTATCAAAAACTAATATTATACAAGATTATCAACAAAATAAAATTGATGGTGTAAAGGAATATTTGAGAATTACCTTGAAATAACGTTTATGGTTAGGATTCATAAGAATCTCTTGTGGTACAACATCAAAGGATGGTGGTATGATAACCTCTTTTGCCAATTTGAGAACCGCTTGCAATACTTTAGTGAAGTATTTGCTTATAGTTTGTCCCGAACGTTGGAATCTCTCACATAGATCTCTATTTGAGTTCTTGTGACAAATCATAGATAAGAAAATCCCGATTTGTTCATCTATCCCAATATATCGGCTATCTTCCAACCAACCTTTTTCCTTCATTAGATCACAAAGATTGAGAAAGACATGTCTCTCCATTCTAAAAGCTTCATATATTCTATCGGAATGCCCATGAAGAACCTCCCTTATCCATTGCGATCCTGATAATGAGCTGTCCCTAATAGGTTCTCTCGTGTGCATGGACATATCCACTGCAACAGTGGCTAACCATGCTATCAGTATATCAATATCATAATCATCAAAATCCTGCCCAATTGATTCAACTGATGCTACTTGACCATTAGACATGCTACTTTCACCTTCATCCATATTACCTATATCATCACACAAAATAAGAATATAAACCCATTAGATAAGGACTCCAATAGTAATCAACAATAGCAATAATGTCATCATAATTGCAACGTAAAAACATAAACAAACAAAGTCTCAAATACATAAGTCATGAAATGAAATTAAGCAAAATAGAAATCTATAGCATGTTTCCTAATAACTACTCAAAGAGACTCAATAAGTCCACGTTTCCTTTCAGGTAGAGCAATCATGAAAGCCTCTCTCCAATTGGCATTAAGGCATGCCTGGTTCACAGCCTTATTGTAAAGATCCTACTCCAACTCACGCATGCCATTTAGAACGGCGACCACAACTGCTGTGGAGTAGGGGTCTACAGGAGGTGGGCCTACAGAAGATGGGGCCTCTGAGGTTATGGAGCCACTTGTTGATTGGGTGGTCCTTGATTTGATCATTTCTTGAATGGCTTTCATGGTGACACCGAGATCATGGCTGTTACTCTTTCTTCTCCTCTTGGAATTTGGAGTCC
The DNA here is from genome assembly GCA_014182565.1 of Eucalyptus marginata. Lineage (NCBI taxonomy): Eukaryota > Viridiplantae > Streptophyta > Magnoliopsida > Myrtales > Myrtaceae > Eucalyptus > Eucalyptus marginata. The sequence goes on along the minus strand of CM024585.1, from coordinate 20,601,293 downwards.
TATTCAACTTGTGTTTCTCACGAACCGGGGTGGGAGTCGCGTCGATGGAAGGACTCCCGTATCAACATAGTTTTCATTAGATTCCTCCGCATCACCTATTGTAGCACCACCACCATTGTCGCCACTAACAGCATTGTCTTCTCCATCCGACACCACATACTCGCTGCATTTTCTTCTGCATTTCCTGCAAATACTCCCCAAGTAGCATATGTATCACCAAACACAATACAAAGGTCTGGATACCGAGGAAACCCATCATTCTTGAATTTAGCCCATTCAATATTATCCCGCAAATTTCATAGAAATGACATACATGAACAATATAATTGAAGCTTACACCCACAATAAGAAAAAATGGACCAAGTCAAGTGATACCTTGATATGAGAATCACATACACTTGAATCCTCCACAAGAATCGTTTTTTTGTTGACATTATCCCATCCAAATCCAGATTGTGAAAGAAGCTTCTTAAAACTACTATATTGCTTCTTTAGTTTGTTTACCCTATTTTTCAATTGAATTACATTATAGTGGAGTTCTGTTTGTTTATTGAACTCGACATGTATGTTATTCCACCCTACTTTGTTGTAGGTACAGGTGGGGTGATTTCCCTTTTCACCTCTTCCACCAACAAACTTATAAGCACATTGGTCAAAGGCTCAGTCCACTTTGCTATAAATGCTTCTTTGTGGGGTGCCATTTAACCTTAACCGAATCGGTATTCAATGAAATATATCAGATGATGCACCAATTCAAAAACAAAAGCTTCTGATTAACAAGCACATCATGAAGGATAAACTGAAATTATAAGTTAAAGAATAACAAATAACAAGAAAAACAGTTACATAAGATTATTAGAAGCTAAATGGTGAAATTTATGATACAACAGTGAATGCTTTATTGCACAAAATAACACAAGCATAGACAATGAAATAAACATAACAAAGATCATATAACTTGTGATATCTAAAACTATATGGTGATAGGAGAAGAAACCTTCCACCGCTCAACCTATAATCCTTCACCACAGCAGTTAGTCGAGTCTAGATTGATGCAGGCTAATTATCTTCTCCATCATTAAGGGGGAAAAAAAAATCAAGTTGAGATACCTTTCTTTCCTGATAACTGAAACACAACATAACATTATTTTCTTAATTCATCCAAGCACTCGTCAACATAAACAGGACAGTCCACTACCAACTTTTCACATGAAAAAATTGATACTAAACAAAATCGATGTGTTGCAAATATCACAGCTACAAGACAATTTGGTATTTTAAATGTTATTCAACTTTCTATTCACAATCCAAAAATCATTTCCTAGATGGAGGGATTTCAGCTATTTCCTACATATGGGATAAATTCCTCAAGTTGTCAAGTCAATGTCAAAGATATAGAATTATGTTGCTAAGAATAGTTCATTTCCTAGTACCTATGCTCATTAATTAAAGATTCCGGTATGTTGTGACTGAGCTTTGATATCACTTAGAGTTTTAATAGACTTGATAGTCAATTTGGCCACATTATGAAAATTCACAAGATAGAACAAGTAAAGATTAATATGCAAAATTGTAGAGGATAGCACAAACACTAACAACCAGTATTTTCCCAACAGGTGTGTGAATATTTGAGCAAAAAGCAAATTGCATCTTAACTTCCAGGAGTTTATTATAAGCAGAAAACTCATAGCACCATTGTGACACACACACAGATCTTCATGCTTCACATGCAGATGTACTTGTGACACATAGACCAAACTTAGTATTATATGGAGTTCGAATTTCTTTGAAAAGAGAGGACATTGAAATTGTCAAGTTCCTTTTCAGAGGTCAACATGTCATTGTGTATGTATCACCTGGATGAGATTCAAGGAATGCAGAGCAGAAATTCAGGTAGTATCATATCAATGTCAGTCATTAGTGTCTTTTCATGCCACTGCTTAAGACATACCTAATAAGTGGCTGATTCAACTATGCCAAGGAAAGTTTAACAGATAGGATTTTTTATCAGTTTTGAGGAGCTAGTTTGCTGCGAAACAGCCTCGCTAGTTATTACTGAACTTAAAAGGTAGAACGCCAATTGTTAGGTACTCATAAGCCAAATTCGACAAAGTTGTATCTCATGTTTCCACGTAGGACAGGATAATGCAGATGCTTGAGGTTCTCAAGACTCGGAAGCGAACCGGACCAACAGATTGGATCAGCCCGGATAACGAGATAGAAGGTTAAATGATAAGAAGGGCAGTCAATAACATTCACAATAACAAGCCAAGATTGAGTAATAGCCATAAATTTGCAATTTCACTTGGTAATAATGCTAATTATAACGTCAAGTGCAATGAAATATATCATGAATACCCTTGTTGGACTCAGCTACCTCCACTTCTATTGAAAAAAAAAAAAAAAAAAAAAAGGTGTACAGAGACCACCAAAGCGACCTCCTTTAGTCCCAGTGAAATGATCAATGGAGGCTTCCATTTCATGGTGAACAATTATCGAGACGATGAGGAAAGGCCAGCTATCGAGTTAATAAGAAAAAAACTAACTAACGATATAAGGATCAAAGATTTAGAATGCTTCCCAAACACTAATCATTGTGAATTTAGAAATTATAAAATTCCATTATACACCAGCATTCTCAGAGTAAGTAAAGCACAACCATTTTTTTCGTAATTTATAAATAAACTTCATTTTTCATTACGATCTTCCAGCAACTGAAAAATCCCCTAATTTGCAAAATCAAGCAAGTGCACAAACACTAAATGAACGCAGCACAAACACCAACCACTAGTTTCAAAGGACGCGGCACAAACACCAACCACTCCTTTGCATAGCACAAGCACAGAACAACGAAGAAAGAGGCAAAAGGGAAGGATCGATCGAACCTCGTGAGGAATCGAGAGCAGAAAGGGGCGACTGGATCCACGGAATTGAGAGCGGAAGGGGACGCGGACGAAGATGGGTGACGGAGATGGGCAATGGCGACGGCGACTGGAGATGGGCGACTGGAGATGGGCGACTGGAGTTTGGTGACGGCGATTGGAGATGGGCGACGGTGACGGCGACTCGAGTTGGGCGACGGCGACTAGAGATGGGCGCGGCGACTGGAGATGGGCGACTGGAGATGGGCGACGGTGACTAGGGACGTGGACGGAGGAGGCGGGTTCGACGGGACGACTGGAGCAAATTCGCCGGTCTGAGGACGGCGAGATGAGCGGCAACGGCGTCGGAGTCGACGAGGAGGATGAACAGTTTCGCTAGGGTTTTTGGTTGAGGTGAAGAGAAGGAATGGGAAAGCAAAGGGCAGTGAGGAGAGAAAAAAGAGTCGATGTCTATTTCTATTTCAGAGAAGGAAGGTTGGAAGAAACGATTTCTATTTCTATTTCAGAAATAGAAAAGCTACAATTTTTAGCTTCTGATTTCTCCCCCAAAACAATTTCTGAAACAGAAATCTGTTTCAGAAATAGAGAAATCATTTTGCGTTACCAAACGGGTTTCTGTTCCAAACCTGTTCCGGGGAACAGAGAAATAGAGAAATTGAGAAACATAAATTTTACCATGCGCAGCATAAGACTCACATCAGGTACTACTTGAGGAAAATGGCTCGCTATACCGACAATGTGCCCTTCCTCATTCACACGTTTCAAGATAGCTTAGAAGGCATTGTCCTAACGTGGTTCATCGCACTAGACATCGAAGAATTCACCAGTTGGGAAGACTTAGCCAACGAGTTCCTACAGCAATACAGATTTAATACCGAGCTTGCCCTTACGAGAGAAGAGTTGACCCACGTTGAAAAGAAGAGGAATGAGTCATTTAAGACCTTCACATAAAGGTGGAGAACCATGGCCTCACAGGTGAAGCTGGCCTTGAATGAGAGGGAGATGAAGTAGCTATTCCTCAAGACATTGCCCTCTGAATACTTCTAAGGATTAGTGTACTCAGGATGCCATACGTTTCACAACTGGTAGATGTGGGTGAATGAGTCAAGTGGGTGAATGAGTCAAGTGGGCAATCATCGAGGGAAGGATACCTACCGGAAGCACTAAGAAATTCCCGGCGAGGAAAGATAAGGAAACTGCGATTGAAGTAGCGCTGGTGCAAGAGCCGTTTCTCTCTAAGCCACCTTCATCACCCGCGTATAAGCATGTAATGGCTCAAGGGAACTCATCCCGGGCATATGACAAGGGAAAAAGACCCATTTGAAAGGAATTTTCCCGTTATTGCGCCCGTTGTCAAAGCTGTTGCCCATGCTTCTTGAAAAGAGGATGGTTGTGAAGGAGGTGCCTAGAGACAATCCGTGAAGTTTACTGGATTCGATGTAACCAAAACATGCGAGTATCACATGGGGGAGAGGGGACATGATGTAGATAATTGCTATGTGCTGAAATACGAAGTCTAGCAATTGCTAGATAAGGGCATATTGACTTTCAAGGAAATTCAGCCTAACGTGCAACAGAACCCCTTACTAAATTATGTAGAGGGAGTGAACTCAATTTTCGAGGAGGACGTCATATGCACCATCCTGATGTGCGAGGAAGCTGAGTCCTCCGAAGTTGTAGCTATCCCTCCAGAGTAGGGCGGTTCTCGTTCAGTTTAGTCTTTTATCTTATGTCCAATCCCTTGTGTGGGATCTCATTGTTATTTCTTTCTTATCTATGTCGTTAGTAGCATGAACTATGGTTAGCCCTAATCTTGAGCCATTGGTCGAGGGTGGTGTGTGTTAAAATACGGCCTTATCTTTCCTCATTTGATAAAGTATACGCATGTTTTATTAAGGACATTTGGAAGCATATCAAACTAGTCCTATGATGGTCGCTGAGGCTTAGGTCTCCACATGCTCCCAAGTTTGACTATTTTGCAAGGACGAGGAAATCCAAGAATATTAGGATGAGTTCTTGAAACTTTTTACAAAAAATACTTCAATAAAATTCTTCGAAAACGACATGCATGATCTTTATTATTGACTTGTTCTAATTTATCTCATCACATCCCGGGCATTTCATTATACATAATCATGATAAGGACTCATGTGACCCGGATGTGCATGAAGAAAGTCTCTCGGGTTCCTATGGCACCGACGATGATCAAAAGGGGACCAAGAGTGAATGGAATTGACATGAGTAAATGCTGATGCAGTCAAGAAATATTTTTCATGAATGAAATCAAGACCGCGGAGCCACTTCATGCACAATCTGAGTCGCATAGCATCATGCATAGCATTGTAGATATCATGCATATGTTACATACACGCATATCTATTTGTGTTTCAGGCACCCTACCATTCGATGAAGAAATGACGAAGGAAAGAGTCGATCCAAGGACCTATTGAGTCTCCGCACAAATGGTTGAATATCTCCTTTTCTTAAATGAGAGGTAAACCGAGATGGTAAAAATGAATGATAAAAAAAAAAAAAAAAAATAAAAAAAAGAAGAAGAAAGAAAACAAAAAAACAAATGCATGGCATCATTCGCATGACCTATTTCCGATGTCATTATGTGTACTTCATGTCGGTGACCCTCAAGAAAAGGGGCCTCGTAAAAATGATTTTATTCTAGCAAAAATGTGAAACGTTAACCATGCTAAACAAGAAGTGCTTAGGATGAAGAAAGGTAAGCCATTTCCAAACACATCCTTGAAACACTTTTGAGAGTTAAGTGAAAAGCAACATTCTCTTAGGACGAAAGATTCATTCGCATTGAACACAAATATCGAAATGATAAAGGCATTTTCTTCGTCAATCCCAAGCACCGCACTAATCTCTTGCTAACCCTTTCGGCTAAATAAAGATGATCCTTCAAAATATCCTTGTCGAAAACGACCCTACATTGGGGCAGCATAGGAGGTTACAGTCGTGTTGTAGAGCGAAAAATTGAGAAAAATTCTATTACTTTCACTTGCATCAATCCTCTGGTGATAGCTTTAGAGGAATTCTTATCAGAGCTTGACTCATCTCAAGGTGAAGAAGAGCATTTCCTTTTCTACCCAAACACTAATACTCGTTGCTCAAACCAATTCGGGCCTGATTGTACATTTCTAAAACCTAAGTGGTGATCATCTCCCTTCACTGGGGCAAGACATAAGGATTGACCACATACAATTGACATTTACGAGAAAATGTGAAAAGCATATCGTAAGTCATAAGAGCTATAAAAGTTCAAAGAGCAAAGAGTTCAACAAAATTAGGGGGCATGAAAAAGCAGTGTGCCTGGTAAAAGCAAAGCCAATGCTCGTCAAGAAAAAAAGCTAAAAAGGCTGCATCTTATGTGAAAGAAAAGTTGTCAAAGTCCAAATGCTTGCAAAAAAAAAAAAAAAAAAAAAAATCATCGCAGGTGTAAAATAAATTAAAGAAAAGAGCAAAGCTCTCATGCGGAGATGGTTAGTCAAAGGACTTTCGAGATGTGCTGTATTTCAAAAGCCAAGTGATTTTGAAAGATTGAGTCACATGGTCACGATTGCCATGATGATCACCAGTTCTTAAAAATCCTCTTGAAAATTTTAAGCCTTTCGAGCCTCTCCCTATCCAACATTACAACTCTCTTCCGCAGTCTCTTCTATCGGGATGGTTCGAGAATGAGAATACCACAAAGAAGCTATCGCTTGAAGGAGTAAAAACAATTATATCTTGTCTTATCTTCCAAGTTCTCGACTTGTGAATCCGATGAAGATAGCGACAAATGTTTCTTTATTGGCCTTAAAGTAATAATCCCTTTATGTAAGCCCATGACCAAACCTATATTGCGGTCCTTTCAAAAGACCTTTTCGATTGATCAAATTGCACTCATCGCAAATGTTTTTGAAAGCCTTTGACATAGGTTATGTACAACCAGTTATCTCTCACATGAATGGATGTGGGTCAAACAACCATTTTATCTAGAGTATGTGGGAAGCCCTTTCTGACTAAGAAACTCTAGTTTGGCCTACTTAATGAGCATTTTTCATGAGTAAAAATTGTTTTGATAAGAACTTAACTCCTAGAGAATTTGATGATTAATGATACATCTCCGAGCAAAATAACAATTCTGTGCCACATGATGCTAATTAACATTGAATGTTCTTTACCAAAAAAAAAAAAAAACATTGAATGTTTCTCAAGGCGATCAGACTTAGCTTGATTAGCTTGTTCAATTAATACTGCAATTTGCCAATACATCTCTTGATGCTGTCCCTAATGACATTTGGTCAAGTTAAGTTTGACAGGATTCCCTAGTGAAGCCATGCAATTTTCAAGGGGTTAGCGGATGCTCCCCTAAAGTTTATAATGTTTATGGTCAGCCCTGAACTATGTCATCTCCAAAGGTTCATGGTCAGCTTTAAACCATGTCATCTGTAAAGGTTCATGGTCAACCTTAAACCATATCATCTACAAAGGTTCATGGGTTTTCCCTTAAATCATGTATTTCCAACCCGGTCGAAACCCATTGTTACACGGTGAAACCTCATTTCTCTTTCTTCTTATGACATGGCGTGCTTCTGTAACTCAAGGTCTTTCTTTCTTCCTATGACACAGTGTGCTTCTGTAGCTTGAGGTCTCTCTTTCTTCTTATAACATGGCGTGCTTCCATAGCTCGGGGTCTCTCTTTCTTCCTATGACACGGCGTGCTTCTGTAGCTCGACGTTTTTTTTCTTCTTATGACACGGTGTGCTTCTGTAGCCCAGGGTCTCTGTTTATTCTTATGATACGGCGTGCTTCTGTAACCCGGGGTCTTTCTTTCTTCCTATGACACGGCGTGCTTCTGTAATCTGAGGTCTTTCCTTCTTCCTATGACACGACGTGCTTCCGTAGCCTAGGGTCTTCATTTCTTCCTCCTATCAACTTGACACGTTTCCTTAAACCAGAGTCCCTTTGGTCGACTTGGCATGTGCCTATGCACCTAAAGTTTTTCTCTCGCCAAAATAATTTAAGCGTCTTCTATCTTATAATGCAGCCTCTCCGAGACTACATTCAAAGAGGGGCAACTATTGACACCTATTATTTTTCACAAAAAAAAAAACATAAAAAAAAAACAAAAGGGGGCGAGAGAGGCTGGGTCAAGCCGGATCGGACCTTGGCCTGGCTTGCCTCTCTTCCCTTTCCCCCTATGTTGGGCCCAACCCTTTTTTCCTTTTAGCCCAGCGTGCCCTAGCTGGTCGTCCTCCTCCTGTCCGTCCTTTATGCTCAAACTTGGAGAAAACAAAATAGCATAGTAGAGCAGAGGTTAGAGCAGGAAGAGGGCAAGAGCAGAGTAAGAGCAGAGAAGGAGGAGCAGAGGAGAAAGAAGAAGAAGGAGCAATCGAGGGAGAGAGGGGAGAGGGTGACTGAGAGAGAACCGAGAGGGAGGAAGTGAAACAAGAGCTGGTGGAGAGGGAAGCCAAGGAGCTAAGAGCCTCCAAGACGCCTTGCAACCGTCGGAGAGCTGCCCGTTTGACGCCGATCGCAGCCATTTCCTCTAGAGCTTCAAGTAGGTATTTTGTCGAGTGCCTGGTGTGCATGTGGTGAAACCTAGCTGGCCGAAGCTCACCTCGACCCTTTCGAGTGAGCTCCGGCCACCACCTGTTCCTCATTGCATTCTTTGTTGCTTTAGCATGCGTCCTCAGTGTTCTTGACTCGTGCTTGGGCCTCGGCCGAGCTCGAAGCCCCCATTTCCAGGAACACCCTCCACCTATTTGATGTAATGCCCAGCAAACGCCCATGCTTAACTTTGTCATTTAATCCCCGGCTAGGACAATTAGACATCGGAGTGGCATCGTGGTCTGGCTGGAAGCCGGGTTATGCCCCTGCCTAGCCCAAAGCATGGTCGTCATGCCCTAGCCAGGCGCCTCCCGCGCCGTTCGCCGTCCCCACCTTCCCTGCCACGACCGAGTAGTCATGGAACAGGGGTCGCGGTCCGGTAGAAAGCAAACTTGCCGCCCTGATTGCCCTTGACCGACCCCTTGCCACCCTAACGAGCCGCCTTTCCAACACTGGCCACCGCCTCCTTCCCTCTCGGAAGTCGCTTGAGCATCCCACCGTCCTCGTCATTCCCGTCGCGGCTGGTCAGCCACTAGACAGGGGTGTAAGCCGAGCTTGGCCACATCTATGATCTGGCCCACTCGGCCTTCTTCGTGTGGGCCTGCGAGAGGGGCCTTTCTCTTCTGCAAAGAAAAGGGTTGGGCCCATCGATTGGGCTCAATTCCTAAATCAGGCAAAGGCTCGACCACCCTTAGTCGGGCTTGGTCCTTTTGGGCGAGTATTTGACCCGCCCCAATCGGTTTGAACCTGGGTGAGTCTGACCCGACTCGCCCCGACTAGGTTAGACTCGGGTTGGGTTAGACCGGACTCAACCCAGTCCGGCCGGAATAAAAATATAAATAAATAATAATATATTTTTTAAATTTTTTTTTAAATTTCGAAAATCTAAAAAAATGCAAGGTTTGGTTGGGAATTGTCATGTCTTGCATTCTTAGTGTAATTTGACCTTTATTTTTCGTATATTGATTATATCACATGTTTAATTTGCATATTTAACTACGTTTGCGAATGTTTAATTGCACGTGCTAAATTTTACTGCAATTAGGATTTTGATTGCTAATTATCACTTTAATGATTGCGCACCCGCATGATCACCTCGCATGTTTGTGGATATGTGTAAAATTAATCCAAACTGCTTAACAAAAATATTTTCTTTTAAAATAAACAAGATTAGGTACTGAAAGGGCACTAATTGGTTAATTAGTGCAATCGAGTTCCCGACACTAGATTCTCTAGTTGCGTAGAAAGTGAGGTACACTCCTATGCCTCACTTGGTTTTTAACCAACCTCAATAGGCTAGTGGCGACTCCTTATTGCAAAATTCTCAAGAACACCCCAATATCGTGCGAGATATGGGTTTGGGAGAGCCCGTACCTAATCATGGGCCTTAGGTCCATCTTTTAGGCAATGCCCCTAAACCTATTCCCTCCCCCAGAGGGTAGGTCACGACAATCAGGAATACTAAGAAACTAGTATTTGGAGTGCAGATATAGAGAAAATAACGCCAAAAAATGGATTTAACGTGTTGAAATACCTTAGGAACCGATTGACCAACTTCTGTCAACACATTCAATGGTCAACAGTCAATGAGGACGTGGCAAGGTAATGTGGCAGATGAAGTTGCAGTAATATAATATATGGTGATGTCAGCAAAGATCGCGCTAGAACTCTAGTCACGTGCAACGCATATGAGCGCGTCGATCTCGTAGGCAGAGGATATTGGCAGCGCGTGAGGCGTGTTCCATGTTGAACAGCAATGAAGTTTGGTTGGTTGGAATCGTGTCACAAGATGGGGAACCTTGTGGGGGTATCTTAAATTAAAAATAACCAGCTAAAGGTAGCGAAAAAGCACTTATAGGCAACGAGCTCCCATTGGTCCAATACGGGGCGGCACGTTGGGCAACTTTCAGTGCCCATTCACTACGAAATTTTAGGATCTTATAATCTAAAGGTGGTGAGTCCAATGGTAGAGTTTTTCTTTTTTCCAAAACGAGCAGTGGAAAAATCTCAAACAACAACTGAAGCTGCAGATTTGGAGGAGAAATGCAACTAGTATCATGACAACTATGGTGGAGCAATGTAACCTATGCGGTTGGCATCGTAACGATTATCATAAAGAAATGTGAACTATGCAGTAGTGTTACTGGAAACATATCAATGATGCTTCTTCAGATATGGTAATACTCATACAAAGTTGAGAATGATGTGTAAAATATATTTGAGATTTTTTTTTGTATATTTCTCTATGTAATATTGAGGAGTACCTGAGTTAGCTTATAAGTAATACAGAAGAACTATTTGAAAGTAAAAGAATATTACAAATTAATTATAATCAATCAAAAGATATCCAAAATATCCAAAATATTCTAAATATCTCTAGTAGATTTAGTAACCCTAATGCCATTAAATAACATTTACCTTTTCTTATCTTCTAGTTTACAAGGATCCCGATAATAAATCAATGATCTAAAAAAGGTTAATTTGGTGTTGCCGCTTCATTTGGTTGGTAGAGGTGGATCTCTCTTCTATACAGTTGCTGCACAGGCCTTGCATTCTTCTCTGCATACTGCAATTTGAATTATTCATGAGATGTCGATACATTTTTCCCAAAAACAATATTATTCTCCAAAACGCATTAGTGAGTTGCAACTTATAACATCATCCACGTATAAACTTAATTAAAGGATTAAATGTGGGTGACGTCCATACTTATTAGGCATGGCTGGAGGACGAAACAACTCTTCCAGTCATATTATTTTCATTATTTCCATTGCTTAACCAAGCCAGGATCATTGCCATCTCTAACCTAACTAGATTAATTGTGAGAGAATTGCTCCTTTTTTATTGATTACTTCTATATAATTTATGAAAATTAATTGCTTGCCTAGTGCGTCACTCGCGATGTATATGAAAATCACAAGTTAGAATTAAGTGAGCATCATCGATCATTAGATTGATGTAACCAAGAAATTAGCGTGCTTACATCATGAACAGCCTCTCTGAGCAACTTGATTTGGTCCTTGATACAGTGCCCATCTGTTGGATTATCGAATGCAAGGGTTACTTAAACACTAGACCAGGTAAGACACACTTAACTAGGTATGAAAGTGCGTTCGTGGGCCTGTGTTACCTTTTTGTTGATAGTCCATATGACACCTTCTGTGCAAGGAGGGACAGTGAGAGAGCCCATATATCTCAAGTAGTTCTTGCCACCCATCTTGATCTCTCTTGGATCAATGGTGCCCATCTTTCTCTCATCCTCTTTGTCAACCATAGACCATACACTCCCCAATGACTGAAACATTAAGGGTGTGTTTGTTTATGTTCTTTGTTTTTGTTTTTGAACAAAAATTCTGTTTTTTTGTTCCCGGGAACAAAAAAAGAACAAAAACACGTTTGTTTGCGTTTTTGTTCCAAATCTGTTTTTTTGTTCTCGGGAACAAAAAAAGAACAGAAATAAGAAACAAGAAATTTTTTTTTTTTTTGTTCCAGAAACACCTTCAAGAAACAAAATTTCTCTCTCTTCTACGTTTCTTCTCTTTCTTTCTTCTTCTTTTCTTCTTATTTTTTCTTTAGCCAGTCGCTGGCCTCGGCCATGGCCGGCGACCGGTCGTCAAGGGCCGGCGACCTTGCCGGAGCGTCGCCGCGGCCCTCGGCAAGGCTCGGCCTTGCCTTGGCCGGGCGAGCCGCCTCGCCGAACTGGGCGAGCCCGAGCTCAGCCTCGCCCAACCATGGTGAGGCTCGGCCTTGCCGGGTCGGCGAGCCGCCGTGGCTGAGCGAGGCCACCAGTCCTCGTCGGCCGCTGCCGGCCATGGTTGAGGCCGGCGACCGGCCAAAAGAAGAAAAAAAGAAAAAAAGAAAAAAAGAAAAAAGAAGCAAAAAAAGGAAAAATAAAGTAAAAATATTAAAAAAATTAAAAGAAACAAAAAAAAAGAACACAAATTTACCAAACGTGTTTCTGTTCTTTTTATTCCCTAACAAGTTTACCAAACGTGTTTTTCTGGTCAAAATTTCTTCCCCGGAACAGAAATAGTTTTTACTATTTCTGTTCCCCGTAATAGAAAAAGAACAGAAACACAAACAAATGCATCCTAATTCACCATACATCAGTCACAATTGGAAGCATATGATTTTGCACAAGGCAATAGGAAATGTGCTAAGTGCAAGAAAACATATAATGCCATTAAGTGATTTGATTACCTAGAACTACACGCCACTTTCGCGAATAGATTTTGTGAACTAATTCTAATAAATTTAGCATTTCTCTGGGAAATTAGCCGGAAATTAATTAAAGCAGCAACTTATGATCCAGACATATTTGCGAGAACATGGTTCCTTTGCCATGACCGTAAAAGGGGAACATGGCTTTCATGATGAGTTTTTGAATCTTTATAGTGATTAAAGGATTAATTAAAAGTTCACAATTACTCAAGGGATTGAATTTTCTTATGACCTACATGGTCAGTGCTTGGAAAATCCAATATTTATTGTACAACAAGTTCAACAAATATGCTTAAATCCTAATTAGCATGAACAATATAATCAATATTTTCTACTTTTATGAGATTTTAGAGATGAAACGAAACAATGAAGAGCATAAATATATTAGGGCACAAAGAGGCGACAACACATGATATGCACATGAAGAAGTTACCTTGGAAAGGAAAGCATCTAGTACGCCAGTCTTGTAGAGGAGTCCAACGATGGCAATATTATTCTTAACATTCGGGTATGTGCTTACATGAATCATGTGCAGCTCCAATGCATACCTAAGTACATACCACGTGCAATTGTTATTGTTATCCACCTGACGCAAATATAGATGATGCTCGATGGAGATATGCAATGACTCCAGTAGATGTATTAAAGCGAACTTAAACCGATTGAATCTGGTGAGATTTGCATAGAATTCAATACGAGGCTCATTAATTTTTGTGGTCCAGATTCATTTTATTGCAACTATCATACTAATTCAGTAATGATTGCATGTTTCTGTAATCTGAAAGAGAAAGAGAGACCTTCTGCCGTTAATCGTATGTTCGGAAGGTGAATGCCAGTGACATTGTTGGAGAAAATATTATGTGCCGTTAATCTTAATTGATCCAGCATTGCCCGTGTCCCATTGAAGCTGCACTAGATCCCATAAACAACACGTAATTAGCTGTCTAACCTTTTTTGTATCAAACATCGGAAGACCCAAAGACATAAACAATTGCTTTTAAGATCATCAAAAGTCTTTGTAATTAAAATATTAGCTTTTTTGTTTTAGCATGGAACTTGGATGTGCCTCATTGGATGGCTTAATGCCATTGAAAAGGCACTCCAAAGGGACAACCCGACCTTAAAAATTAATGAGTTCTACAGTGTTACTTAATATAGACCTCCATCATGATTTAAACGATGTTAGGTGTTCAAAGTGATGTCATGTATTGGAATACCATATAGTGAAAAATAATAATGTCTATGGACAATTAGCAAAGTTTCTTCACCTAATAAATGTGACGATGAAATTGTTCTTTCAATTTCAAATACCAGTATGAAATTTGCAAGAGCCGCACACTACTTAAAGCAAATTCTAATTTGATGGAATTGGACATAAATTTATTTTAACATTTAAAGTTGAAATTAGACTTTGGTCTCTAATTGAATTCGATATATCTGCTCTGGGTGTAAAATAGAAAAAAAAAAAAAAGAGGCTAATTTGTTTGGGTTAAAACCCAGGCAAACATCATTTGAACCAAAAAAATCTCTCTCGTTGCTTTTTGTTGGGGAGCTAAATGTACGGATTTGGAGGACAAACTTGACTTTGCGACCTCTGTTTTACATTTTGTTTTCTTTACTTACCGACCACGTAGGGAATTAAAAAACCTAAGCATCGCAAATAGATGGGGTCGTACAGACGAAAGTTTCTCCCGCAACTTTTACCTTCTCGTGACTTTCTCGGTCAGCTAAGTTGACGAGAAAATCCATATTGTTTTCACAACTCACGTAAGAGCTCACCTCACTTGATGGAATAAAAATTGGATTCACATGCACCGAATACATCTATCTTCTTCTTTCATTAAGCTTTTCGATTGTGTCTAGCAATTCAATATTAAGTTTTACAGGTGAGTCTATGGTTTTGAGGAGGCATTTACTTTCACATTTGAATTGAAATACGACGGATTTTAGTCTTTTAATAAATTTCAGCCTAAACGGTTGAGATCATATGCTAATGATGGAATCCTCATCAGAAGTAGCTTGTTGAGGTGGATATAGGCAATCATCACTATACATGGGTATAGTTGGCGTAGCAACATGTACCGATATTTGTTTGATTAATCACGATTTTTGGAGCTTATACTTTCAGATTCATAGATCTTCGAGCTGGATGCCACAGGGACGGTCTAAGGTCTCATGGATCGAGATAAAGAATATTGCATAAGACGTCATAGTGTAAAGTTCTTCACATTCCATAATTAAGAGTACATGATGTATATATAGGTTTTACAAGATGACTATTCAAAAAGTCGATCAGAATTAGGAAAAAGGATCCACAAAACACCCGGATGGATGTGCCTAAGTAAAAATATTAACTATTTGATCGACCGATGAAGTGGAGACGAGATAAATAGTGTCATGAAGCATATGATATTGGATGAAATGACAGTTTATTTCAATGTGGTTAATGTGCTCATTGAAAACATCATTATATGCTATTTGAATAGCACTTCAGTTATCATTGTAATTGACTATCCCACCATTATACGGATTCCCATGTCTTATAGTAACTGTTGCAATCATAGTAATTCCAAAGTCGTATCAACAAGTGCACAATATGATGCTTTTGTACTAGCTTGAGGTACGATGGTCTATTTTTTGCTACTCTATGGGATAAGCAAGTTAGCCAGAAAGGAACATTAGTATGTAGTGGAGTGATGATCTAAAGGGTCATCTACCTAGTCAGCATTAGAATAGGCACTCATCTATAAGGTGAAGTTAGTAGAAAAGTGAAGGCCATCAAATAAGTTACCATTAACATAATGAAGGATCCAAAGAAATGCAACAAGGTTAATGTACATGGTGAGGTCATGAATTGATTAACAATGTGAACAATATAGACAGTGTTAGGACAAGTAATAGTGATAAATGCAAGATTGACAACCAATTGTCGATAGAGTGTAGTAAGAAGAGTTCCATTTGTGTCATCAAATTTGGTATTCATCTTAATGGCAATTGGAGTGATCTTGTTATGAGTGAGTCATATTCAAGAAAGTAAATCAATAACATATATTGCTTGAGATATATAATAAGCTTAGAAAATAATTGAGTTGCTTGAGATCCTTCATTCAAACTGTCAATTGAGATATTATTGGAGTGTTGTTGCCGATGGGATCATCATTAGTAAAACCATGCCATCCACATATACAAGTAGTAGAATAATCCCTTGATATGCGTTGAGCAAAGAGAGCATGGTCGTAGGGACTAGATGTAAAGCCAAGATGTTCCATGGTTGAGTTAAACTTGGAATACCATACATAAGGAGCCTATTTTAGTCCATATAATGCTCAACGTAATCTATATATAGTGACAAAGTTAGAAGAATGAGTGTATCTTGGAGGAAGCTTAAATACATACTTCCTCAGTAAGGTCACCATTAAGGAATGCGTCTTTAGCATTCACTTGGAACAAAGACCATCGCTTAAGCTTCTCAACAAGACTTCAAACCTAATTAGGACATGCAATTGGAGTAAATTTCTCATCATAGTCAATTCCATACTCATTAATAAAGCTTTTTGCTACTAGTCAAGCTTTGTAGTGTTTTGTAATAGCATTTGTCTTTATTTTGATTTACATGCATTTCCAACATGGATCAAATTTCTCAAGAGGTAAATCAGCCAAATCTCAAGTATGAGTTTAGTCTAAAACTTGCAACACAATTGTCATTGTTAGGATAAGTACTAGCTTCTCTACATGCAAGAGGCTCAACAAAAGAAGTAATGTAGAGTAACAATGAAAATCACGAAGTTGAACAAATGGTTTAACTTACATGGGTGGGACAATGAAAAGGATAAGAAGGACTGACTGAGAAGATTCGATTAATCAAAAGGATGAAAACATCTTGTGTGCTTATAAGGTAACAAGACATTAACATATCAATTACAATCATACAAAACCAATTAAAGATATGCACATCCTAAGGAGATAATGCACAACCAAATGAGATATGGAAAATCTTTTGACATGTCTAATGAAGTAGCATTGATGTGGCTTTGACATGAAAAATGAGGTGGACAACTAAGCCAACGTTGACGTGTTGTAAACATGTAGCTGACGTCAACATTATGTGTGCAGAAGCCTTTGGTGCATGAGGTGTGTGATCTGCAGGGCAGCAGCGTGTGGTGGTGGGTGAGGGCGCATGTGATAGTAGATCAAGATAAAATTTCGGGATCTAGCTCGATTGAGAATGTCCTATGGTAGTGTTTGTTTTTCAAAACAACAACAAAAAGTGTCAGAACAGTACTTAAGGGAGATGGATTTAGTGGAAAATGGGCATTGGCATGTAGTTGAGATCATGTAATAAACTTGACGGACACTTCCTTAGACAATAAAAGCTCTGATAACAATATAAGAATAATGTAGAAGAGAGAATTGTGTAATTCTAAATATTCCATAATAAAGAGTTCATTAAGTATTTATAAATTTTATTGCGCCCATCGCCGCGTCTCCTCCCATCCCGCTGTTGGTACGCACGCCACAGCCCGACCTTGGCGCAAACCATTGTTTGCAAATCCAAGGCACCGGTCTCGTTTAGAGAATAAAAACCCAAGGTAGTTTTAAAAAAAAAAAAAAAAAAAAACAAGTATTGTTATTATTGGAACATCGGATGTCGGTGTTGATTTTATGAATATTTTAGGCATTATCCGTAGGGTATTGTTGCCCAAGAGTCATTATAATTATTAATTTATCCGTAAAACGAATTATTTTTTATTATTATTTTAATCATTCATTTTATGAATATCTCGAGTGTCTTGTTTATAATGCCTAGATGATAGGTGATTGTTTTAGAAAACACTAAAAAAAAATTAAATCTACATCGGAATAGGTTGGTTTCATAAGTTAGGATTGCATTTTTAGATTGCACGTTTAGATAGTTTTTGGAATAGATTAGTTTTGCATTTAAATAATTTTTTATAGATAAGGTCTTAGATAATCTTTGCACATTTTAATAATTTTAAAAAAATAGTTTTTTAAGATAGGATAGGGTTTAAGTCAAATTAACCCCTAAAACATATTAGAAAATTATTATTTCTAGACAATTTAATTAGTTTTTTTATTACGAATTTTGATAATAAAAAAAACAAAATATTAGGTGCATGTCAAATAGTTTGCATGTTAGGTTAATTTAATTAGAAATTGCTTGTCAATAGAATTAAGTCATGTAGTTAAAAGTGCATGTTATATGGTAGAGTTCTAATTTCGAGATGAAAGAAAACCCCAAAAAATTGCTTGCTTCGTGTGTTTAATTTTTTTTTTTTATGCAATTTATTTTGATTCATTGAGTGTTAATAATGGATGAGCATCCGTGTGATCACCCTATTGCATGATAGTAATTTAGGTTAAAATTAAATCAAACTGCCAAAAAGATATTTTTGAAAAAAAAAAATGATACCGAAAGGGTATTAGAGAAGTCTAGTGTAACCAAGTCCTCGTACCAAAAGTCTCTGGTTTGTAGGAGTAAAATAATTCTCATGTTATTTTACGTAGGTGTCTAATCGACCTACCAAAAACTAATTAGTGGCAACTCCTAAATAAAATTCATTTAAGAAAAAAAAACTTGAACCTAAGTCGCGAATTGGTATTGGCTTGGGAAAGCCTGAGCTAAATTTAGACTTAGTAGTATATTAGCTAAACCCTAGGTGATACACCCGAGGTTAGGCCCCCAATGGAGTCGTCAAGCTGTTGCAACCTCCCTGAAGCGGGTTGGACCACCTACGGGTTCGACTAATGAACTACTAAATCTAAACTTAGCTCGGGCTCTCCCAAGCTCATACCAATTCGCGACTTAAATTCAAATATTTAGCATGCAAAAAATTATTAGGTAGGAGTTGCCACTAATCAGTTTACGGTAAGTTGATTAGACACCTAAGTGAAATAATGGGAGAATTATTTTACTCCTACGAACTAGAGACTTTGGGTACGGAGACTTGATTACACTAGACTTCTCTAATGCCTTTTTTCTATACCATTCTTTTTATTTTCAAAAATATCTTTGCAGGTAGTTTGATTTAATTTTAACCTAAATTACTATCATGCAATAAGGTGATCACACGGATGCTTATTCATTATTAAACACTCAATGAACCAAATAAATTGCATCAAAAGAATTACATACACAAAGCAAGCAACTATTTTTTTGGGTTTCCTTTTATCTTGAAATCGGAATTTTACCATATAACATGCACTTTATCTACATGACATAATTTTACTAACAAACAAATTCTAATTAAATGAACCTACATGCAAACTATTTGACATGCACATAATATTTTTTTTTGTATTTTTAAAATTAAAATTTGTAATAAAAAACTAATTAAGTTGTCTAAAATGAATAATTTTCTAATATGTTTTAGGGGTAAATTTGACTTAAACCCTATCCTATCTTAGAAAACTATTTTTTAAAAAAAGATTATTAAAATATGCAAATATTATCTAAGACCCTATTTATAATAAAAAAAAAAATTAATTAGATCCTATTCTGATCTATTCCAAAATTATCTAAACATGCAATCATATTCAAGCTAGATAATGAAGTCCTACATATTCTAACGTGCAATCTAAAAATGCAATCCTAACTTATGAAACCATCATACTCCGATGGAAGATTTGATTTTTTTTTAGTGTTTTCCAAAAAACGGCACTTATCGATGGGCATTATACAAGTCACTCAGGATATTCATCAAATGAAGGATTAAAATAATTGAAAAATTAATCCGTTGTCTTACGAATTAAATTAATGATTATTTTAACCTAAACATCACAACATGTAAGAAAGTTCAAAATAATTAAAAATTTGATTCGAAGTCTTACGGATCAAATTAATAATTATACTGATTTAAGAGTTAAAATATTATCAAAATACCAAAACAAATCAATATAATTAAAAAAAAAATGATCGGATGTCTTATGGATCAAATTAGTAATTATAGTAATTTTTGGGCAATAACATCCTATCGGATAATGCCTAAGATATTCATAAAATTAACATCGACACCCAAATGTTCCAATTTAAGCCATAATAACAAAACTTGATTTAAGAAAATGACCTTCAATGGATTTATATTTTCTAAATGGGACTGGCGCCTGGGATCAGCAAATGACGATTTGCATTGGGGCGGCTTGGGTAGTAGGAATGCAACAGTAGCACCCGGTCAAGCTTGTTGCGGCTTTGATGGTTCGGTAAGACTGCCTTGAGACGTAGCCAATGACTCGGCGAGTGACTACTCTCGGTCATAGTGGTAATGCTTGGACGGTGGCCACATATGGTGCATATGACAAAATTTTTGGAACAAAAATCGATTTTTGGCTAGAAATTGATTTCTGGCTATAAATTGATTTCTCAATTTCTATTTCAGAAATTGAGAAGTTAAAAATTTTAGCTTTTGATTTCTTCTTCAAATCTATTTATGGAATAGAAATTTATTCCAGAAATAGAAAATTTCTGAGTAATAGAGAAACAAAGAAATAGAGAAATAGAAATTTTATAATGCGCACCCGTAATAGCCCGGGGTCGGGTTCAGTTGGGACGGCTACTGGAAATTCGTTGCTATGTAGGCGTTGCTGTCGCGTTCTCGGCGTGCTCGGCGTGCTCAATCAATTTGAATGGCTCTCGAGGTTCTCCTTTGAACGCGACAGCAACGCCTACATAGCAACGAATTTCCAGTAGCCGTCCTAATTGAACCCGACCCCGGGCTATTACGGGTGCGCATGATAAAATTTCTGGAGAACCTCTGAGAGCCATTCAAATTGATTGAGCACGCCGAGCCGATGGGATGTTGTGCTAGTCATTAGATAGGCCGGGCTCGCCGGGACCCTGCAGGAAATCCCCTACAATTTATTGGAAACTGCCCGGGATCGCTGGCTGGTATCATTTGGGCAGCAGGTCCTCTTGGTTGCTTGGCTGGCTAGAGCGAGAGGGATCTTGGTCAGAGCCGGGACGAAGAGCAGGGAGCGCCAATCGTCGCCCACAAGTTTGAGCTCGTTATGTCAGGGACTCCTCGGTCGCAAGAGGAGGCGTCGCCGTTCCCGATGCGGTGACGGATCGCGGCCGGGCCGAGGTCGTGTGCGGGTGAGATTGGCCGTCGACGCTAGTCAAGACTCGGCCAAAAAACAGGACGGGGCCGGGAGCAGGACCTCCTAGAAGCGTTGGTGAAGAGCTGGGCATGATCGGACTGCAGCGAGGCGCGGTGGGCGGTGGTGCGGCTCGTCGTGGACCCGGGAGTGGCGATGGGTCGTCGAGACCGCCTTGAGACGCAGGTTGCTGCGACGGGCAGGGCGCGGCAGCAGAGGCGCGGCGGCACTCGGGCTTCGTGCGAGGGACGGGCGTCGCGATGGGCGGGCGCAGCGGCGGGTTGCCGCAGATCGGCGACGGCGATCAAGGCGGGCGGGGGCGCGGGATTGCAGCAGCAACGGCATTTGGAACTCACCGGAAGGAGGAAGGCAGCGACGGGTTGTTGCAGCATCGGCACTCGGAGCTCTCCAACAGGAGGGAGGCGGCGGCGACGGTGGTGAAGGCGGGGTAGGGCGTCGAGCAGCGGCGAGGAGCGGAGACCTGAAGAAGACGACCCTCCCTTTTATTTTATTTTTCTATCTTTTCTCACGTCTACTCTCCCTCTCTCTCTCTCTCTCTGTACCCTTTTCTCTCTTCCCTGCCGAGAAAATATTGGGTAGGTTTTACTGTCCACGTAGGCGAAATGTAAGACCATAGAGAAGTCGACACGTGGCAAAATTTGGGCCCACCTGTCAGCCCCCCACTCTCTCCCTTAACTCCGTCTCTCTCTCCTTTACTCTCTCTCCTCCCCTCCGTTTCTGCGCACAACTCCCTCGGCTCCCCCTCTTCTCTCTCCACTTCTATTTTCTTTCTCTTGCGTCCGCCATGGCTTGAGCTCGAGTCCCGCCATGGCCGTTTCGGGTCGAGGAGGGACGGTGCGCCGCCGGACGGAGACTGCATTGGGCTTCGTTTGCGGTGAGATGGCTTGAGGCCGAGCTCGAAACTCGAGCGCTAACCAAAGCTCCGAGTTTGAGGTCGAGCGAGTGTTGTCCATGGCTGGCTGCGAGTGTCGTCCATGGTGGACGGAAAAACAATACCCAGAACAAAGGCGAGGACGACCCACTTGATGAAATCGCATTAAATAAGGAAACCGAAGCCGACCCGATATGTCTACGCGTCCGTTTACAAAACCCATTTGCTCATTTCCTCCTCCAGCCCGCGTCCGACCCCGCCGCTGAAATTCTTCAAGAAACTTTGGGTTTTTATTTTTCATTTCATCTATCCTTGTCCGTCTGCCCGTTCGGTTGTCGTCCCGAGACCATTTGGGAGATGGGTCCGATCTTCTCGAGCAAGTCCTTGCGTTCCGCCCCCGCACAAGCCAGGGGATGTGACAGCCATGTATGAGCGTCGGCGTGCTTGTGAGCCCCTTGATCATATGCCCTACGAACCGCGCAAAGTCCCCGCGAGGCATCGGCGTGAAGCCTCCCGCTTCCGCCTGTCCATGGTCCGGATCCTCTTGGCGTCTCCGCCTTTGGATTGCGAAGAAGAACAGCGCGGCGACGACCAGCGAGTTGGCCACGGTGGCCGCCACCGCCTTGACGATCGTCTTGCTTGAGGACGATGACGAGTCCGGGCGGCGGCGACGCTTGGAGCGTGTCTATTACGGAAGGAGGAGGAGAGTCGGTGACGGTGGTGGCGATTGGAGAAAAGAGAGAAGAAGGAGAGAGAGCGTCGCAGGCAGAAAAAAAAAGAAGTAGAGAGAGAAGAGGGAGATAGAGTTGTCGATTTAAACGGAGGGGAGGAGAGAGAGTAAAGGGGAGAGAGACGGAGCGTTAACGGAGAAGTGGAGCCTGACAGGTGGGCCCAAATTTTGCCACGTGTCGACTTCTCTATGGTCTTACATTTCGCCTATGTGGACAGTAAAACCTACCCAATATTTTCTCCTGCGCTGCCCTGTTCTTTCTTCTCCTCTGCTCCTTGTCAGAGAAAAAGAAAGAAAACAACACATTTCTTGTTGACTTCTTCCCTCTTCTTTTTTTTCATGAATTGCTGCGCTTCACGCCTTTTTTTTCTTTTCTGCTGCTGCTGACATCTTCCGTTTCCTCTGCAGCTTGTCAGAGGAGAAAACAAAGATTGCTTTTTGACTGAAAATGGACGAAGGGAGCTTGTCTCTTTTTTCTTCACGAATTCTCTCACCCTCCTCCTCTTTTTAACGAATTGCTACTCTCTTTATAGTCAAAACCTCCCCTTACCTTTAGAAAGTTTTGAACCTACGCTTCCTTGATCGTGGGATTGCCGAATTTTAGCCCCGATTTGCTACCGCAAATTAGCACTTTAATTCTTCTCACTCATATTACTAGAAACGTATCCAAGTTCATTTTTTATTTTTGTGAACAACTCATCTGATGAGTATAACTCATTGATTCCTTCTCTTCGAGTTATTAATCTGTTCATTATTCTCACGGGTTTTGGGTCTGATTTCCATTTTGACTTTCTTTTCACTCGGTTTCTTGATCCTTAGCTAGAAATTCAACTCCACATTTACCAAGATTGAATATTTTTCAAAACAAGAATAGCTAAGTCAGAATTCCCATATTCCATGCACAATCAATCAAATTGATCCTCCCATATTTTTCCTTTTATTTGCTTTGATGACCACAAATTACATGCAATTTTTATTTTATTTCTTTAGAGTTGCCAAAATTTAGGTGTCAACATTGCCTGTGCGAAAGATGTCTCGTCGGAAAAAAATGTTGAGAATCCTTTCTAGTTAGAAAAGCCATAAGAGCAAAACAACCTTTGGAGTTTGTACATACAAACATATGTGGCCATGTTGAGGTGAAATCATTTGAACAAAAAAAGTACACTTTAACTTCTTAAGCCCATAAAAGATAATTTGATCCATTCAAAACGGTTTAATTAAGTATAGAAACATCTGTTTCATCCATTAAGTGCACTTACTAGTTTAAAAGCAGCGACTGGATTTAGCACGTCTAAAGGTAGCGAAAAAGCACTTACAAGCGACGAGCTCCCATGGGTCCAAAACGGGGCAGCACGTGGGGCAACTTTCAGTGCCCGTTCACTACGAAATTTTAGGATCTTATAATCTAAGGACGGCGAGTCTGGTGGTAAAGTTATTTTTCCCGAAACAAGCAGTTGAAAAACCTCAAACAACAACTAAAGCTGCGAATTTGGGGGAGAAATGGGAGTGATGCGGTCTATGCAACTATGGTGGAGCAATGTAACCTATGTGGTTGGCGCCCTAACGATTATCGTAGCGAAACACGACATATGCCGGTTGGTTTTATTGGAAACACATCAATGATGCTTCTTCAGATATGATAATGCTGATACAAAGTTGAGAATGATGTGTAAAATAGATTTGAGTAATTTTTTGTATATTTCTCTGTGTAATAACGAAGAGTACTTGAGCCAGCTTATAAGTTATACAGAACAACTATTTAAAGTAAAAGAATAGTACAAATTAATTAAAATCAATCAAAAGATGTCTAGAATATCCCAAATATTTGAAATATCTCTAATAGTAGATTTAGCAACCCTAATGGCGTTAAATAACATCTACCTTTTCTTCTCTTCTAGTTTACAAGGATCCCGATAAAAAATCAATGATCCAAAAAAGGTTAATTTGGTGTTGCCACTTCATTTGGTTGGTAGAGGTGGATCTCTCTTCTATATAGTTGCTGCACAGGCCTTGCATTCTTCTCTGCATACTGCAATTTGAATTATTCATGAGATGTCGATACATTTTTCCCAAAAACAATATTATTCTCCAAAAAGCATTAGTGAGTTACAACTTATAACATCATCCACGTATAAACTTAATTAAAGGATTAAATGTGGGTGGCATCCATACTTATTAGGCATGGCTGGAGGATGAAACAACTCTTCCACTCATATTATTTTCAATATTTCCATTACTTAACCAAACCAGGATCATTGCCATCTCTAACCTAACTAGATTAACTATGAGAGAATTGCTTCTTTTTTATTGATTACTTCTATATAATTTATGAAAACTAATTGCTCGCCTAGTGCATCACTCACGATGTCTATGAAAATCACAAGTTGGAATTAAGTGAGCATCATCGATCATTAGATGGATGAAACCAAGAAATAAGCGTGCTTACATCATGAACAGCCTCTCTGAGCAACTTGATTTGGTCCTTTGATACAGTGCCCATCTGTTGGATCATCGAATGCAAGGGTTACTTAAACACTGGGCTGATAGACCAGGTAAGAAACACTTAACTAGGTATGAAAGTGCGTTGGGGGCCTGTGTTACCTTTTTTGTTGATAGTCCATATGACACCTTCTGTGCAAGGAGGGACAGTGAGAGAGCCCATATATCTCAAATAGTTCTTGCCACCCATCTTGATCTCTCTTGGATCAATGGTGCCCATCTTTCTCTCATCCTCTTTGTCAATCATAGACCATACACTCCCCATTAACTGAAACATTAATTCACCATACATCACTCACAATTGGAAGCATATGATTTTGCACAAGGCAATAGGAAATGTGCTAAGTGCAAGAAAACATATAATGCCATTAAGTGATTTGTTACCTAGAACCACTCGCCACTTTCGTGAATAGATTTTGTGAACTAATTCTAATAAATTTAGCATTTCTCTGGGAAATTAGCCGCAAATTAATTAAAGCAGCAACTTATGATCCAGACATATTTGCGAGAACACGGTTCCCTTGCCATGACCGTAAAAGGGGAACATGGCCTTCATGATGAGTTTTTGAATCTTTATAGTGATTAAAGGATTAATTAAAAGTTCACAATTACTCAAGGGATTGAATTTTCTTATGACCTACATGGTCAGCGCTTGGAAAATCCAATATTTATTGTACAACAAGTTCAACAAATATGCTTAAATCCTAATTAGCATGAACAATATAATCAATATTTTCTAATTTTATGAGATTTTAGAGATGAAACGGAACAATGAAGAGCATAAATATATTAGGGCACAATGAGGCGACAACACACGATATGCACATGAAGAAGTTACCTTGGAAAGGAAAGCATCTGGTACACCAGTCTTGTAGAGGAGTCCAACGACAGCAATATTATTCTTAACATTTGGGTCTGTGCTTACATGAACCATGTGCAGCTCCAATGCATACCTAAGTACATACCACGTGTGACCAGAGCAACTGTTAATGTTATCCACCTAACGCAAATATAGATGATGCTCGATGGAGATATGCAATGACTTCAGTAGATGTATTAAAGCAAACTTAAACCGATTGAATCTGGTGAGATTTGCATAGAATTCAATACGAGGCTCATTAATTTTTATGGTTCAGATTCATTTTATTGCAACTATCATACTGATTCAGTAATGATTGCATGTTTATGTAATCTGAAAGAGAAAGAGAGACCTTCTGCCGTTAATCGTATGCTCGGAAGGTGAATGCCAGTGACATTGTTGGAGAAAATATTCCGTGCCGTTAATCTTAATTGATCCAGCGCTGCCCGTGTCCCATTGAAGCTGCACTCGATCCCATATACAACACGTAATTAGCTGTCTGATTTTTTTGTATGAAACATCTGAAGACCAAAAGACATAAACAATTGCTTTTAAGGTCATCAAAAGTCTTTGTAATTGAAATATTAGTTTTTTTTTGTCTTAGCATGGAACTTGGATGTGCCTCATCGGATGGCTTAAAGCCATTGAAAAGGCACTCCAAAAGGCAGAACCCGACGTTAAAATTTACTAAGTTCTACAGTGTTATTTAAAATAGACCTACATCATGATTCAAGCGATGTTAGGTGTTCAAAGTGATGTCATGTGTTAGAATAACATATAGTGAAATATAATAATGTCTGTGGACAATTAGCAAAGTTTCTTTACCTAATAAATGTGGCGACGGAATTGTTCTTTCAATTTCAAATACCAATATGAAATTCACAAGAGCCACACACTACTTAAAGCAAATTCTTGTTCGATGGAATTGGACATAAAATTATTTTAACATTTAAAATTGAAATCAGACTTTGGTCTTTAATTGAATTCGATATATCTGCTCTGGGTGTAATATATATATAAAGGGCTAGTTGGTTTGGGTTAAAATCAAGCCAAACATGATTTGAACCAAAAACATCTCCCATTTGTACAGACATGGGCACCAATGTAAACATAGAGAGAGAGAGAGAGGGAGGGAGGGAGGGAGAGGCAGGACATTAGCCACACACATGATCTCACTTTTCCTAATAAATCATGTTTCATGTATTTTCCCCGGTGGACGTTGGAGTAGTATGAATTAGATGCAAAATAAAACTTACAGAAATGTCGTGGCCTCTGTTCTTGAGGGTCGCATTGCTGGGCTTGTGGCTCCTCTCTATCTCCCCCAGCTTGGGCATCACCTGCACTCTCTGGCTCGACAGGTCGATCGGCGACTGCATTTCGCCTTTCTTGCACGCTTCCCAATCTTTCCTTAGCTCCCCCCAGTGCATTGGCCCCTTCTCGCTCCCGGGTATGTAATCGAACTCTCGCTCATCCTCTTCACAGTTTACACACATCGTCACACAAATTATTACAATCGCGGCTTTCATTTGGTACTATATAAAACAAGACGTGTTCTTCAGGCCTCTGATCGGTAGGTTGGACATCACCCACATGCAAGTTTTACTAATCAATATACACGTAGGTAATATCCGTATTTCTACCTCCCGATATAAGAAGCCCGGCTTCCTGCTGCCAAAAGTCGAGGAAATATAGCAAAAACAAAGTTTTACGCAAGCGGTACAGATTTCACAACATTAACCAGGTCATGTATCTAATACAGTTTACGTTAACTTTCATTTTTTTTTTCTTTTGTTTTCTTTTGCTGTGTAGGGAAAAAATGAAATGAAATCGGTGGGGCATTACCAGCTTCTTCGGGTATGGATGATGCTGCTGCGCTCCCCAGTGCAAGAAGGAAGAAGAGGGAAAAAACAGAGAAGAGGATGGGTTTGCTTTGGTTCTTCATGTTGATCTTCACGGTGATGCGACCGATGATTCAATGAGAGAGCAAAGGGGTTGGGGCACAAATTAATGGGAAGAGAACAGTGGCTCTCGAGCTTTATAAGCATGCACTGAGGTTTGGATCGGAGGGGGGAGTTTTGGTAAGAAAAAGCCGAGACACTGTGTCTCGTAAGTGTGAGGAAGACAATCTGGCAATGTCGTGGGAAGCTAATTATAATGGTTGCTGTGGAGCAAGAAACATCGTCGCACCTTCGACGGATTCAAACCACGTGTAAACGCGTGTGGAGCAGGTCGGTGACGAGACGGGTCCGATGTTGTCGACTCCAACTAATTCGGATTAATCAATGGTTTTATCAATTGAATTGTTTTAGAGAGTGATAACCGAGTAAAACTCTTACATCATCATACCTGAACTCTAGAATATAAAATTTAGGGGTATTGTCCTAAGAAGAGGGAAGAAAAAATATCTTTTCAATTGGAAATGAGGCGTGTGAATACCGACACGTTAAAATAAGGAATGTAATTCTGTTAGTCTAATACGATTATCTGACTGATGAGGTGGCTGAGTAGTAGGAATTGACAAATGACATAAGAATTACGTCAAACCTTTTGAATTTAGGTCTTTTTTATATTAAGAAATTACCCGACCACATTTAATCTTTGGAATACAATTTTTAGTTTTCCATTTGCAGTTTAGTATTTCTATTACGTTCGTATTATAATTGCATAACATGTTGCGTAGTGGCTTACGTTGTATTATGCTCTCTCTCTCTCTCTCTCTCTCCGGGCGCTTTTGTCGGGGAGCTAAACGTACGGATTTGCAGGAGAAACTTGACTTTGCCACCTCTGTTTTACATTTTGTTTTCTTTACTTACCGCACTACCGTTTCTGATTTAATCTTATTTTTTTGGCAAATAGATGGGGTCGTACAGACGAAAGTTTCTCCCGCAACTTTTACCTGCTCGTTGACTTTCTCGGTCAGCTAAGTTGACGAGAAAATCCATATTTTTTTCACAACTCACGTAAGAGCTCACCTCACTTGATGGAATATAAATTGGATTCACATGCATCGAATACATCTATCTTCTTCTTTCAGTAAGCTTTTCGATTGTGTCTAGCAATTCAATATCAAGTTTTATAGAGTCTATGGTTTTGAGGAGGCATTTACTTTCACATTTGAATTGAAATACAACGGATTTTAGCCCGTTTGATAAATTTCAGGCTAAACGGTTGAGATCATATACTAATAATGGACTCCTCATCAGAAGTAGCTTGTTGAGGTGGACATAGGCAATCATCACTATAAATGGGTCTAGTTGCCTAGCAACATGTACCAATATTTGTTTTATTAATCACGATTTTTGGAGCTTATACTTTGAGATTCATAGATTTTCGAGTTGGATGCCACAGGGACGGTCTAAGGTCTCATGGATCGAGATAAAGAATATTGCAGAAGATGTCATAGTGTAAAGTTCTTCACATTCCATAATGAAGAGTACATGATGTATATATAGGTTTTACAAGATGACTATTTAAGAAGTCGATCGGAATTACAAAAAAGGATCCACAAAACACCTGGATGAATGTGCCTAAGTAAAAATATTAATAGTTTGATCAACTGATGAAGTGGAGACACGATAAATAGTGTCATGAAGCATATGATATTGGATGAAATTGCAGTTTATTTTAATGTGATTAATGTGCTCATTAAAAAACATCATAATATGCTATTCGAACAGCACTTCAATTGTCATAGTAATTGGCTGTCCCACCATTACATGGATTCCCATGTCTTATAATAACTGTTGCAATCATAGTAATTCCAAAGTCGTATCAACAAGTGCACACAATATGACACTTTCGTACTAGCTTGAGGTACGATGGTCTATCTCTCACTAGTCTATGGGATAAGCAAGTTAGTTAGAAAGAAACATTAGCATATGTTGGAGTGATGATCTAAAGGGTCATCTACCTACTCAGCATTAGAATAGGCACTCATCTACAAGGTGGAGTTAGTAGAAAAGTGAAGGCCATCAAATAAGTTACCAATAACGTAATGAAGGATCCAAAGAAATGCAACAAGATTAATGTACATGGTGAGGTCTGAACTGATTAACAATGTGAACAATATAGACAATGTTAGGAGAAGTAATAGTGATAAATGCAAGATTGACAACTAGTTGTCGATAGAGTGCGATAAGAAGAGTTCCATCCGTGTCATCAAATTTGGTATTCATCTTAATGGCAATTGGGGTGATCTTGTTATCAGTGAGTCCTATTCAAGAAAGTAGATCAATAACATATATTGCTTGAGATATATAATAAGCTTACAAAATAATTGAGTTGCTTGAGATCCTTCATTCAAACTATCAATTGAGATACTATTGGAGTGTTGTTGCTGATGTGATCATCATTAGTAAAACGGTGCCGTCCACATATACAAGTAGTAGAATAAGCCCACGAGATGCGTTGAGAAAAGAGAGCATGGTCGTAGGGACTAGATGTAAAGCCAAGATGTTCCATGGTTGAGTTAAACTTGGAATACCATACATAAGGAGCCTGTTTTAGTTTATATAATGCTCAACGTAGTCGGTATATAATGACAAAGTTAGAAGAATGAGCGTATCTTGGAGGAAGCTTAAATACATACTTCCTTAGTAAGGTCACCATTAAGGAATGCGTCTTTAGCATTCACTTGGAACAGAGACCATCGCTTAAGCTACACAACAAGACTTCAAACCTAATTAGGACATGCAATTAGAGTACATTTCTCATCATAGTCAATTCTATACTCATTAATAAAGCTTTTTGCTATTAGTCAAGCTTTGTAGTGTTTTGTAATACCACCTGTCTAAATTTTGATTTACATGCATTTCCTACATGGATCAAATTTCTCAGGAGGTAAATCAGCCAAATCTCAAGTATGAGTTTAGTCTAGAGCTTGCAACACAATTGTCATTGTTAGGACAAGTACTAGCTTCTCTACATGCAAGAGGCTCAACAAAAGAAGTAATGTAGAGTAACCACGAAAATCACGAAGTCGAACAAATGGTTTAATTTACATGGGTGGGTCAACGAAAAAGGATAAGAAGGATTGATTGAGAAGATTCGATTAATCAAAAGGATGAAAATATCTTGTGTGATTATAAGGTAACAAGACATCAACATATCAATTACAATAAATCAAAACCAAGTAAAGATATGCACGTCCAAATGAGATAATGCACAACCAAATGAGATATGGAAAATCTCTTGACATGTCTAATGAAGTAGCATTGATGTGGCTTTGGCATGGCAAATGAGGTGGACAACTAAGCCAACGTTGACGTGTAAACATGTAGCTGACGTCAACATTATGTGTGCAGAAGCCTTTGGTGCATGAGGTGTGTGATTTGCAGGGCAGCAGCGTGCGGTGGTGGGTGAGGGCGCGTGTAATAGTAGATCTAGATAAAATTTCGGGATCTAGCTCGATTGAGAATAGAGTCCTATGGTAGTGTTTGTTTTCCAAAACAACAACAGAAAGTGTCGGAACAGTACTTAAGGGCGATGGATTTAGTGGAAAATGGGCATTGGCATGCAGTTGAGATCACGTAATAAACTTGACGGACACTTCCTTAGACAATAAAAGCTCTGATACCAATATAAGAATAATGTAGAAGAGAGAATTGTGTAATTCCATATATTCTATAATAAATAGTTCATTAAGTATTTATAAATTTTATAAGATGACCATCTAAGATAATAATATAATAATAGCAATTATCATAAATCAAAATCAATCAATAATATGCACAATCAGAAGAAATAATTTACGAGTTTGATAGATATGGGAAATCTCCGATGTCTTTCAATTATCTATATCAGGTCCACCATGTATCTATTTCTGCACTCTGACAGTGTTTATGCTGTGGTGTAACAGCTCTTAGCAGAGGAGGTTTTTGAGACTTTGAATTTTTTCCTTTTTCTCTGTTTCTATAATTTTAACTGTTTTTATATATCCAATTATTTACTAAACAAGACCCTTCTATAAGAAAACCTAAAAAAATTATTATATTTTAACATGTCCTGTTCAGAATTTTAATTCCAACGCCAAACGTATGTGCACATAATCGAATGTGTTGGTACATAATTGAAACATCGTACGAAATAATAAAATGGATATTGTAGCATAGCTGGAGCTGGGAGTCTCGTCCTTCAAGTGTTCTAAAGGGTGATAGTCCTAGCAATGTCCAATATTGAACTTATGCGTTGACAGCCTTGGCCCTATATTTGATTAGCATAAGTTAACGAGAGTCTTGAGATATATTTTTAGCGTGTATAATAAAACAAAGTGTCTATATGGTCGGTTGGGCTTAGACTTAAAGAAGGGAAAAAAGGGGAAAAAAGAAAAAAGAAAAAGAGGAAAAAATTACAACTCATCGTTTGCAACTTACACGTACCATTAAATGTTAAAGTAGCATCTTCATCCCTATAAAATCGGTGAATGATCAACACGTTTTCTTGTCTTTCTCGTCGGAGAAGGATACCGCCCAACAACCAGAGAAATTTTAGGACAATTAATCACCTAATGCTCCACCAAATCAAAGCACCACCCAAAGCTAAGCTGGCGTTTGGTATCATTTGAGAAAATTACTGTTTCTATTCTCTCAAAATTTACGACAGAATGGACATAAGATCATTGTTTGGCTACCTCTAAGAAGAAAATGATAGTTTTTATAGAAAAAAAAAAAAAAGCTGAAAATTGATTATTCTAAACAAATAAAACATTTATTTGTTCAATTGGCCAATCAACGGACCAATTTATTCTGGGTAGGGTCCACTAATCATTGAGAAGACACATAATAAAAAAAAATTAAGATACAGCTACGCAGGAGTTGTGAAACCAACTTGGCCGAGGATTAGAAGCAGAAAGTGAGACATGACTTGTTCAATTGGCAAATCAAGGCACCAACGAGATATATCCTACTGTATCCCCGTGGTGGAGCCAACGACCATTTCTATTTCTTCGATGAACAACTTAGGCTGACCTTGTGGCAGACGTATTATAATTGCTTTAGTTTCTTCAAAACCACCTTAATTTTGCCTGAACTTTGGGGAAAAAAATTATGAACCTACTAAGACATCTATCAAAAATTTCTTTTTAAATTCAACTTGGGGAAACTTTCTGTATAATAACAATAAAAGTGGGTGCAGAGCCTTAAAAGGGGAAATAGATATCATGTGAAGATAGAAGGAGATGTATTGGGCGATGATATTTCGAATTAAAAAATTGAAGTGGCTATGGAAAAATTAAATATTTTCATGCCACAGTCATAAAGCGAAGACGAAGAACAAGGATTCTCAATGCTTAAATCGGTAGAAGATAAATAGATGGCCATGGATTTCTTTCGAGACTTGTACTGCACAGTGGGGCCACGAAATTTCCACCCAGCCCTAGACTTTCGTTCTTGTCCACTACAGGACGAAATGAATCAGACTTTATGAGTAGAGGTGTCCATGGAATAGGTGAAAGATGCAGTTATTATTATTATTATTATTATTATTATTATTATTATTATTATTATTATTATTATTATTATTTAATTAGGTGCCTCTAAAGCAACGGGACCAGGTGACTTGAACTGATTATTTATTGCGGGCACGGGAAGGAAATCAAACAGAACCCATGTTTATCTAATTTCTAAGGCTCTCAATCCTAAAAAAACTTGAACAATTTCGCCTCTTTAGCTCTATGCAACTGTGTTTACAAGATAATTTCAAAGGTAATCGCTAACGAGCTCAAAGCTTGGTTACGAGACTTGATTGCCATGGAACAGTCCACTTCTCCTAAGGAGGCAAATTGAGGATAATATCTTTATTGGGAGAATTATAAAAAAAAAGTCATAAACCTATTGTAATTGTGCCAATTTAGTTCTAAACTTTTTTTTTTGTCAATTTAGTTCTAAACCTTTTACAATTGTGCCAATTCAATCCATCCGAGCCAAAATTGGCCGGCCGGACGGACGACGTGGACATTGGCCGTCCGGCAAACGCCGATGTGGCAATTTTAAATATTTTTCTTTCGAATTTTTAGTATTTTTTGAATTTTTGAATTCTTTTTTTTTCTTTTTTTCCCCCTCATTTTCTTCTTCCTCTAGCGGCCGACGCCGGCCGAAAGCTAGGGCCAGCAAGGTCACCTCACCGGATGTGGCGACAACGGCCTCGCCGTCGCTAGGCGAGGCTCGCCGCCAATGGCCGGTGGGGGCGAGCCTCACCAGTTGTCGGCGTTGGCCGGCCGAGAGGAAGAAGAAAAGGGGGAAAAAAAGAAAAAAAGAATTAAAAAAGAAAAAATATTGAAAAGTTCGAAAAGATAAAATAAAAAAAAAAAAAATTGCCACATCGCATTCGCCACGGCCGGTGTCCACATCAGCGTCCGGATGGATTGAATTAGCACAATTGTAAAAGGTTTAAGACTAAATTAACAAAAAAAAAAGTTTATGACTAAATTGGCACAATTACAATAGGTTTAGGACTTTTTTGGTAATTCTCCCCATATTCATTGTACAAGAAGTGTTGCATCAACTCGGAGTTTGAAAACGGAGGAAAAAGTTTTGGGCAATTTCACATATAGCTTATGACGGAGTGGAGTGAAACTTCTTGGAAGTATGTATACTCAAAATGGGTTGACGGAATAATGCAATGTGCTAATCTAACTTCCTTACGAGTGGGCTGTAACGGGGAATCACCACCTTTTCTTTTTCAACCTTCCAGGGGAGAGCCTCTCTCATCTAACCAGTTTATTTTAGTAGCAAATGCCTGTCTTTCCTAATGTAACATGCAGTGTATAAAATCTGCGTAAGTCATAGTTATTCCGAACACCCACACTGAAATTGGTTGCACCCACACACCGCTTAATAAATCGCATTTACTTAATTTCTTGACATCTTTTTAAATTAGATTAAATAATTGGCAATGATGACCGAAATTTAACTTTCTCAATATATCTTAGGATCAATCTTGTAATGATCTTCCAAGTTGGCTTGGCTCAGTAACTTTGTGCATGTTCCCATGCGACAGAATCAGTTTATGCAAAACTACTTTGTCTCTCGTTCAGATTGATCTCCAGGCTTGTCCGCTATCATGCATGGACATAATGGGACGTGTGCTATCAAAGAATAACATATCTAAAATTGGCTACCGAAAGAATGTAGGAATGTAAGGTGCCTCTTCTGCGGGCGTGCCCCTACCCTACCCCCAATTTGGACACAGATCTGCAGTGTTTCACCCTATTCCGATTTGCTGTTTCCAGACATGAGATAATAACATGTGGACGCTCGATTTATGCTCACCTACATGAAGTCAAATCCCCTCAACCAACCATCAAACCCCCCTCTCTGTCTCTCTCTCTCTCTCTCTCCCCAATTTGGACATGTGTTCTACTCTATAATGCACTTAATTCAGTAAATTTTGTTTAACACGAAACTTTAAGAAAAACAGCATGTTCTACGATTCGTGGATCCGACATATTCGAGCGGGTGTTTCTAACAATCCAGGTAGTAGCTGAGTTTCGAAAAATATTGAAGCGAGAATCAAGTTGCACATGGTTGATATTAAGGGTGTACATGACAAAATTTCTATTTATTTATTTATTTATTTTTCTGTTTCCCGAAATAGGTTGAAACATAAATGCTTTTGGTAACGCAACTTCATTTTTCTATTTTTGGAGTAGATTTCTATTAAATAAATTTGGAGCAGAAATTAGAAGTTAAAATTTTTAATTTTTTTTATTTCTAGAATAACAATGAGAAATAAAAAACTCTTCTCATCATTCACTCTTGTCAATGTCCACCTGCTTCCCGTGGGATGTCGGATGCTCACCGCCGACTGCCGGACATCGGCCGCCCACTGCCCCTTGGAAATAAAAATTTTATTTTGTTATCAAACGAATTTCTGTTCTAGAAACAGAAATTTTGAACTTTTATCATATGCGTTTCTTTACTCATAAACTTGTCTAGATAATAGAAATTGAGGAATTAATTTCTGGCTAGAAATCAATTTTTGCTCTAGAAATGTTGTCGTGCATACCCTAAGCTTTCTCTCCTCCTCTTCTTATAGATATCTTGAGGGGTAAGGGCAGAGAGAGATTGAGAGAGAGAGAGAGAGAGAGAGAGAGTTGCACAAAGTCCTTAGCCTTACTAGACTAACATCAAACTCTGCTCAGACGTCGTCGATGCTTGACCCTAATGCCCAGTAGCTCGCACCCGCACCTCGCTTGATGCCGCATCACCGTCCCTGCCGTCGACGCTCGTCCACCGCCACGCCATTGCCTGTCACCGCGCTGAAGTCCGCTCGTCCCCCGCTGTTCACCGCCTTGCCTCCGCCTGCAACCCACGAGCGCCACCGCCGCTTCTGCAACCCATGACCTACAGCAACCCGCAGCACCTCCGCCCATCGCTGATGCCCGCTCCTTCGCACTGCTCGCCACCTCACCAACAGTCCGTGCCACCTCTGCTCGCGACCTGCTCACCCATCACCACTGCGCATCTGGCCACCCGTCACCACGCCTCTGCCCTTTACTACGCCCATCGCCGTGTCTCGTCTCGTCCCGTTGTTGGTCCACATGCCACAGCCTGACCCTGGCGCAAACCGTTGTTCGCAAATCCCAAGCGCCGATCTCGTTTAGAGAATAAAAAACCAGTCAAGGTAGTTTAAAAAAAAAAAAAAGTCTTCTTATTATTGGAACATTGGATGTTGGTGTTGATCTTATGAATATTTTAGGCATTATTCGGGGTATTGGCCCAAAAGTCATTATAGTTATTAATTTGATCCGTAAGACGTCGGATCATTTTTTTAATTATATTGATTTTTTTTTTGCACTTTGATAATATTTTAACTCTTAAATCATTATAATTATTAATTTGATTAAGATTTCGGATCAAATTTTTAATTATTTTGAACTTTCTTATATGTTGTGATGTTTAGGGTTAAAATAATATTAATTTAATCCGTAAGACAACGGATTATTTTTTCGATTATTTTAATTCTTCATTTAATGAATATCCCAAGTGTCTTGTTTATAATGCATATCTGATAAGTGCTTGTTTTGGAAAAACTAAAAAAAAAAAAAAAAATTCAAATCTACATTAGAATATGATGGTTTCATAAGTTAGGATTGCATTTTTTAGATTGCACGTTTAGATAGTTTTCAGAATAGATTAGTTGGATTTAAATAATTTTTTTTTATAGATAATGTCTTAGATAATTTGCACATTTTAATAATTTAAAAAAAATAGTTTTCTAAGATAGGATATGGTTTAAGTCAAATTAATCCTTAAAAATATTAGAAAATTATTCTTTCTAGACAATTTAATTATTTTTTTATTATGAATTTTGATAATATAAAAATACAAAAATATTAGGTGCATGTCAAATAGTTTGCATGTTAAGTTCATTTAATTAGAAATTGCTTGTCAATTAAGTCATGTAGTTAAAAGTGCATGTTATATAGTAAAGTTCTAATTTCGAGATAAAGAAAAAAACCCAAAAAAATTGCTTGCTTTGTGTGTTTAATTTTTTTTCTGCAATTTTTTTTTTTTTGATTCATTGAGTGTTAATAATGGATGAGCATCCGTGTGATCACCCTATTGTATGATAGTAATTTAGGTTAAAATTAAATCAAACTGCCTAAAAAGATATTTTTGAAAATAAAAAAAATGGTACCGAATGGGTATTAGAGAAATTTAGTATAACCAAGTTCCCGTACCCAAAGTCCCTGGTTCGTATGAGTAAAATAATTATACCGTTATTTTACTTAAATGTCTAATCGACGTACCAAAAACTGATTAGTGACGATATCTAGATAGAATTCATTTAAAAAAAACTTGAACTTAAGTCACGAATTAGTATGGGAGAGCCCGAGCTAAATTTAGAATTAGTAGTTCATTAGCCAAACCCTAGGTGATACACCTGAGGTTAGGTCCCTAGTGGAGTTACCAAGCTGTCGCGACCTCCCTGAAGCAGGTTGGACCACCTAAGGGTTCGGCTAATGGACTACTAAATCTAAACTTAGCTCGGGCTCTCCCAAGTCCATACCAATTCGTGACTTAGGTTCAAATATTTAGCATGCAAAAGATTATTAGTTAGGAGTCGCTACTAATTAGTTTACGGTAAGTCGATTAAACACCTAAATAAAATAATGAGAGAATTATTTTACTCCTACGAACTAGAGACTTTGGGTAAGGGGACTTAATTACATTAGACTTTTCTAATGCCATTTCGGTACAATTCTTTTTATTTTCAAAAATATCTTTGCAGGCAATTTGATTTAATTTTAACCTAAATCACTATCATGCAATAGGGTGATCACACGGATGCTCATCCATTATTAAACACTCAATAAATCAAATAAATTGCATCAAAATAATTAAATACACAAAGCAAACAACTATTTTTTTGGGTTTCCTTTTATCTTGAAATCGAATTTTTACCATATAACATGCACTTTATCTACATGGCATAATTTTACTAACAAACAAATTCTAATTAAATGAACCTACATAAAACTATTTGACATGCACCTAATATTTGTTTGTTTTTTAAATTAAAATTTGTAATAAAAAAACTAATTAAATTGTCTAAAATGAATAATTTTCTAATATGTTTTAGAGGTTAATTTGACTTAAACCCTATCTATCTTAGAAAACTATTTAAAAAAGATTATTAAAATATGCAAACATTATCTAAGACCCTATTTATAATAAAAAAAATTAATTAGATCCTATCTTAATCTATTCCAAAATTATCTAAATGTGCAATCATATTCAAGTTAGATATTGAAGTCCTACATATTCTAACGTGCAATCTAAAAATGCAATCCTAACTTATGAAACCATCATACTTCAATGGAAGATTTGATTTTTTTTTAGTGTTTTACAAAAAAAGGTACTTATCAGATAGACATTATAAACAAGCCACTTAGGATATTCATCAAATGAATGATTAAAATAATTGAAAAAATAATCCGTTGTCTTATAGATTAAATTAACGATTATTTTAACCCTAAACATCACAACATGTAAGAAAGTTCAAAATAATTAAAAATTTGATCCGAAGTCTTACAAATCAAATTAATAATTATAATAATTTAAGAGTTAAAATATTATCAAAATACCCAAAAAATCACTATAATTAAAAAAAAAATGATCCAATGTCTTATGGATCAAATTAGTAATTATAGTAATTTTTGGGCAATCACATCCTATCGGATAATACCTAAAATATTCATAAAATCAACATCTACACCCAATGTTCCAATTTAAGCCATAATAACAAAACTTGATTTAAGAAAATGACCTTGAATGGATTTATATTTTCTAAACGGACCGGCGCCTAGGATCCGCGAACGACGATTTGCGTTGGGGTCAGCTCAGGTAGTAGGAATGCAACAGCAGCACCCGGTCAAGCTTGTTGCGGCTTTGATGGTTCAGCAAGACCGCCTTGAGACGCAGCCAAGGACTCGGCGAGTGACTGCTCTCGGTCACGGTGGTAACGCTTGGACGGTGGCCACGTAGTGGCCCGGGGTTGGGTTCAGTTAGGACCGCTACTGGAAATTCGTTGCTGTGTAGGCGTTGCCGTCGCGTTCGAAGGAGAACCTCCGAGAGCCATTCAAATTGATTGAGCACGCCGAGCCGCTGGGATGCTGTGCTAGTCATTAGACAGGCCGGGCTCGCCGGGACCCTGCAGGAAATCCCCTACAATTTACTGGAAACTGCCCGGGATCGCTGGCTGGTATCGTTTGGGCAGCAGGTCCTCTTGGTTGCTTGGCTGGCTAGAGCAGAGGGGTCTTGGTCAGAGCAGGGACGAAGAGCAGGAGCGCCAATCGTCAGCCACAAGTTTGAGCTCGTTGTCTGGGACTCCTCGGTCAGCAAGAGGAGCGTCGCGCTTCCTGATGCAGTGACGGATCAGCAGCTGGGCCGAGGTCGTGTTCGGGGGAGATTGGCCGTCGGCGCTAGTCAGGGCTCGGCCAAAAAACAGGACGGGGCCGGGAGCAGGACCTCCTAGAAGCGTTGGTGAAGAGATGGGCACGATCGGACTGCAGCGAGGCGCGGTGGGCGGAGGTGCGGGCGATGGGTCGTCGAGACCGCCTTGAGACGCAGGTTGCTGCGACGGGCAGGGCGCGGCAGCAGAGGCGCGGCGGCACTCGGGCTTCGTGCAGAGGACGGGCGTCGCGATGGGCAGGGCGCGGCGGCAGGTTGCTGCAGCGTCCGCGACGGCGATCAAGGCAGGGTGGGGGCGCGGGATTGCAGCGGCAGCGGCATCTGGAACTCACCGGAAGGAGGAAGGCAGCGGCGGGTTGTTGCAGCGTCGGCGGCGGCGACGGTGGTGAAGGCGGGGCAGGGCGTCGAGCAGCAGCGAGGAGCGGAGACCTGAAGAAGACGACCCTCCCTTTTATTTTATTTTTTCTTTCTTTTCTCACGTCTACTCTGTTCTCTCTTTGCTGCCTTGTTCTTTCTTTTCCTCTGCCCTTGTCAGAGAAAAAGAAAGAAAACAACACCTTTCTTGTTGACTTCTTCCCTCTTCTTTTTTTTTTTTTTTACGAATTGTGACGCTTCACGCCTTTTTTTTCCTTTTCTGCTGCTGCTGACTTCTCTTCCTTTTCCTCTGCAGCTTGTCCGAGGAGTCAAGAAAGATTGCTTTTTGACTGAAAATGGACGAAGGGAGCTTGTCTCTTTTTTCTTCACGAATTCTCTCACCCTCCTGCCCTTTTTTACGAATTGACACTCTCTTTGTAGCCAAAACCTCCGCTCACCTTTAGAAAGTTTGAACCTATGCTTCCTTGATTGTGGGGATTGCCGAATTTCAGCCCTGATATGCCACCGGGAATTAGCACTTTGATTCTTCTCACTCATATTATTAGAAACGCATCCAAGTTTATTCTTGATTTTTGTGAATAGCTCACCTGATTAGTATAACTCATTGATTATTTCTCTTCGAGTTATCAATCTGTCCATTATTCTCATGAATTTTGGGTCTAATTTCCATTTTAACTTTCTATTCACTTGGTTTCTTGATCATTGGCTGGAAATTCAGCTCTATATTTATCAAGATTGAATATTTGTCAAAGCAAGAATAGCTAGTTAGAATTCCCACCTTCCATGCATAATCAATCAAATTAATCCTCCCTTATTTTTCCTTTTATTTGCTCTGATGACCACAAATTATATGCAATTTTTATTTTATTTCTTTAGGGTCGCTAAAATTTGGGTGTCAACATCACCTGTGCGAAGGTAATGTGACAGATGAAGTCACAGTAATACAAAGAACCTTTGGAGTTTGTACATACAAACATATATGGCCATGTTGAGGAGAAATCATTTGAACAATGAGGACGTGGCAAGGTAATGTGGCAGATGAAGTCACAATAATACATGGTGATGTCAGGAAAGATCGCACTGGAGCTCTAGTCACGTGCAATGCATACGAGCGTGTGGATCTCGTAGGCAGAGCCGCAGAGGATATTGGCAGCGCGTGAGGCGTGTTCCGTGTTGAACAGCAATGAAGTTTGGTGGTATCTTAAATTCAAAATAACCAGCTAAAGGTAGCGAAAAAGCACTTATAGGCGACGAGCTCCCATGGGCCCAAAACGGGGCGGCATGTGGGGCAACTTTTAGTGCCCGTTCACTACGAAATTTCAGGATCTTATAATCTAAGGACGGCGAGTCCGGTGGTAGAGTGTTTTTTTTTTCCCGAAACAAGCAATGGAAAAATCTCAAACAACAACTAAAGCTGTGGATTTGAAGGAGGAATGGGAGTGATGCGGTCTATGCAACTGGTATCATGACGAGTATGGTGGAGCAATGTAACCTATGCGGTTGGCATCGTAACGATTATCGTAGAGAAACACGACCTATGCGGTTGGTGTTATTGGAAACATATCAATGATGCTTCTTCAGATATGATAACACTCAAAGTTGAGAATGATGCATAAAATAGATTTGAGAATTTATTTGTATATTTCTCCGTGTAATAATGAGGAGTACTTGAGCCGGCTTATAAGTTATACAGAACAACTATTTAAAATAAAAGAATATTACAAACTAATTATAATCAATCAAAAGATATCTAGAATATCCCAAATATTCGAAATATCTTTAATAGTAGATTTAGCAACCCTAATGCCGTTAAATAACATCTACCTTTTCTTCTCTTCTAGTTTACAAGGATCCCGATAATAAATCAATGATCCAAAAAAGGTTAATTTGGTGTTGCCGCTTCATTTGGTTGGTAGAGGTGGATCTCTCTTCTGTATAGTTGCTGCACAGGCCTTGCATTCTTCTCTGCATGCTGCAATTTGAATTATTCATGAGATGTCGATACATTTCCCAAAAACAATATTATTCTCCAAAAAGCATTAGTGAGTTGCAACTTATAACATCATCCACGTATAAACTTAATTAAAGGATTAAATGCGGGTGAAGTCCAAACCAGGATCATTGCCATCTCTAACCTAACTAGATTAACATGGGTGACGTAAAATTCCAGATAGGATATGATTTATCCCATCTTACGTTTGCATGGCTGGATAAAGTCGAATATAATGGGGATATAGGCCAATAAAATTATCCAATGGGAGAGGTGGGATAAAGGTGAATAGGATTTCTAATGTCCATAATAGGAAAGTTATTTTTCTTAAATAATAAATTTATTAAATTAACAAAATTTAAATTATATTTCAATATAAATAATATTTGAATTATAATTTAAGAAATTAAAATTAGAAATAAAAATTTATTTTTTTAATTTAATATTTTTTTAATTTATATATTCAACTTTAATTCTATCTTTTAATAAACATTCAATCTATAAATTATATATTTATATTTATTATATATTTTAGGTATTTTTGTATTTTAGGTATGTTAGTACAGTTTACTATTTGATAAAATTTTATTAAAGAATGATGAAAGGGAAAAAAAAATAATAAAGAAATAATTTAAAAGAGAGGAAAAAGAAAATAAAAAAATAAAAATAAATTAAGGAATAGTATCACGGAGATTTTCATCATCTCCGTTTATAAACTTTTAGATTCATTTACAATAATATGCTGTTTATATTAAAAAATGTATATGATATGATGTGAATATATCCAACTTTAATACTGCGATTCACCAAATAGCGAATAGGATATAGAAAAATCCAAACCAAGATTTCATATCTTATCCATCTAGTCTATCCTCCCTAGATTAACTGTGCCTAAGAGAATTGCTCCTTTTTTTATTGATTACTTCTATATAATTTATGAAAACTAATTGCTCGCCTAGTGCATCACTTGCGATGTCTATGAAAATCACAAGTTAGAATTAAGTGAGCATCATCGATCATTAGATGGATGTAACCAAGAAATAAGTG
The DNA here is from genome assembly GCA_014182565.1 of Eucalyptus marginata. Classification (NCBI taxonomy): domain Eukaryota; kingdom Viridiplantae; phylum Streptophyta; class Magnoliopsida; order Myrtales; family Myrtaceae; genus Eucalyptus; species Eucalyptus marginata. Next base: position 20,558,166 of record CM024585.1, on the reverse strand, counting down.
TGCTTACATCATGAACAGCCTCTCTGAGCAACTTGATTTGGTCCTTTGATACAGTGCCCATCTGTTGGATCATCGAATGCAAGGGTTACTTAAACACTGGGCTGATAGACCAGGTAAGAAACACTTAACTAGGTATGAAAGTGCGTTGGGGGGCCTGTGTTACCTTTTTGTTGATAGTCCATATGACACCTTCTGTGCAAGGAGGGACAGTGAGAGAGCCCATATATCTCAAATAGTTCTTGCCACCCATCTTGATCTCTCTTGGATCAATGGTGCCCATCTTTCTCTCATCCTCTTTGTCAATCATAGACCATACACTCCCCATTAACTGAAACATTAATTCACCATACATCACTCACAATTGGAAGCATATGATTTTGCACAAGGCAATAGGAAATGTGCTAAGTGCAAGAAAACATATAATGCCATTAAGTGATGTGATTACCTAGAACTACACGCCACTTTCGTGAATAGATTTTGTGAACTAATTCTAATAATTTTAGCATTTCACTGGGAAATTAGCCGCAAATTAATTAAAGCAGCAACTTATGATCCAGACATATTTGCGAGAACATGGTTCCTTTGCCATGACCGTAAAAGGGGAACATGGCCTTCATGATGAGTTTTTGAATCTTTATAGTGATTAAAGGATTAATTAAAAGTTCACAATTATTTAAGGGATTGAATTTTCTTATGACCTACATGGTCAGCGCTTGGAAAATCCAATATTTATTGTACAACAAGTTCAAAAAATATGCTTAAATCCTAATTAGCATGAACAATAGGATCAATGTTTTCTAATTTCATGAGATTTCAGAGATGAAACGAAACAATGAAGAGCATAAATATATTAGGGCACAAAGAGGCGACAACACACGATATGCACATGAAGAAGTTACCTTGGAAAGGAAAGCATTTGGTACGCCAGTCTTGTAGAGGAGTCCAACGACAGCAATATTATTCTTAACATTCGGGTCTGTGCTTACATGAACCATGTGCAGCTCCAATGCATACCTAAGTACGTACCACGTGTGCCCAAAGCAACTGTTAATGTTATCCACCTGACGCAAATATAGATGATGCTCGATGGAGATATGCAATGACTCCAGTAGATGTATCAAAGCGAACTTAAACCGTTTGATTCTAGTGAGAATTGCATAGAATTCAATACGAGGCTCATTAATTTTTATGGTCCTTATTCATTTTATTGCAACTATCATACTGATTCAGTAATGATTGCATGTTTCTGTAATCTGAAAGAGAAAGAGAGACCTTCTGCCGTTAATCGTATGCTCGGAAGGTGAATGCCAGTGACATTGTTGGAGAAAATATTCTGTGCCGTTAATCTTAATTGATCCAGCGCTGCCCGTGTCCCATTGAAGCTGCACTCGATCCCATATACAACACATAATTAGCTATCTAACCTTTTTTGTATCAAACATCTGAAGACCAAGAGACATAAACAATTGCTTTTAAGGTCATCAAACGTCTTTGTAATTAAAATATTAGCTTTTTTGTTTCAGCATGGAACTTGGATGTGCCTCATTGGATGGCTTAAAGCCATTGAAAAGGCACTCCAAAAGGCACAACCCGACGTTAAAAATTACTAAGTTCTACATTGTTATTTAAAATAGACCTACGTCATGATTTAAGCCATGTTAGGTATTCAAAGTGATGTCGTGTGTTAGAATGACATATAGTGAAATATAATAATGTCTATGGACAATTAGCAAAGTTTCTTTACCTAATAAATGTGGCAAAGAAATTGTTCTTTCAATTTCAAATACCAATATGAAATTCGCAAGAGCCACACACTACTTAAAGCAAATTCTAATTCGATGGAATTGGACATAAATTTATTTTAACATTTAAAATTGAAATCAGACTTTGGTCTTTAATTGAATTCGATATATCTACTTTGGGTGTAATATATCTATCTATCTATCTATATATATATATATATATATATATATATATATATATATATAAATGGCTAATTTGTTTGGGTTAAAACCAAGCCAAACATGATTTGAACCAAAAAAATCTCCCATTTGTACAGACATGGGCACCAATGTAAACACAGAGAGAGAGAGAGAGAGAGAGAGAGAGAGAGAGAGAGAGAGAGGACATTAGCCACATACATGATCTCACTTTTCCTTATAAATCATGTTTCATGTATGAATTAGATGCGAAATAAAACTTACAGAAATGTCATGGCCTCTGTTCTTGAGGGTCGCATTGCTGGGCTTGTAGCTCCTCTCTATCTCCCCCAGCTTGGGCATCACCTTCACTCTCTGGCTCGACAGGTCGATCGGCGACTGCATTTCGCCTTTCTTGCACGCTTCCCAATCTTTCCTTAGCTCCCCCCAGTGCATTGGCCCCTTCTCGCTCCCGGCTATGTAATCGAACTCTCGCTCATCCTCTTCACAGTTTACACACGTCGTCACACAAAATATTACAATCGCAGCTTTCATTTGGTACTATATAAAACAAGCCGTGTTCTTCAGGCCTCTGATCGTTAGGTTGGACATCACCCACATGCAAATTTTACTAATCAATATACACGTAGGTAATATCCGTATTTCTACCTCCCGATGTAAGAAGCCCAGCTTCCTGCTGCCAAAAGTCGAGGAAAATATAGCAAAAACAAAGTTTTACGCAAGTGCTATAGATTTCATAACATTAGTCAGGTCTTGTATCTAATACAGTCTATGTTAACTTTCATTATTATTATTATTATTTTTTTTGCTGTGTAGGGAAAAAATGAAATGAAATGAGACGGTGGGGCATTACCAGCTTCTACGGGTATGGATGATGCTGCTGCGCTCCCCAGTGCAAGAAGAAAGAAGAGGGAAAAAACAGAGAAGAGGATGGGTTTGCTTTGGTTCTTCATGTTGATCTTCGCTGGGATGCGAACGATGATTCACTGAGAGAGCAAAGGGGTTGGGCTACAAATTAAAGGGAAGAGAACAGTGGCTCTTGAGGAGGGAGTTTTGGTAAGAAAAAGCCGAGACACTGTCTCTCGTAAGTGTGAAGAAGACAATCTGGCAATGTCGTGGGAAGCTAATTATAATGGTTGCTGTGGAGCAAGAAACATCGTCGCACCTTCGACGGATTCAAATCACGTGTAAACGCGTGTGGAGCAGGTCGATGACGAGATGGGTCCGATGTTGTCGACTCCAACTAATTCGATCAATGGTTTTATCAATTAAATTGTTTTAGAGAGTGATGACTGAGTAAAACCCTTAAACTATTGCATCTGAACTTTGGGAGATAAGATTCGAGAGCAATTCCCTAAAAGAGGAAAGAAAAAATATCTTCCAAATTATAAGTGAGATGTGTGAGATCGACACATTAAAATGAAAAATGCAATCTTGTTAATCCATTTAGTTTACTAGATCAATGTGGCGGTTAAATAATAGGAACTGATAAATGATATAAGAATTACGTTGGACCTTTTGAATTTAGACTTTTTTATATTAAGAAATTACCCGACCACATTCAATCTTTAGAATACAATTTTGAGTTTTCCATATACAGTTCAGTACATTTATTATGTTCGTACAATAATTGCTTAACATGTTGCGTGGTGCGTGACGTTGTAGTATGTTCTCTTTCTCTCTCTTTGCTTTTTGTTGGGGAGCTAAACGTGCGGATTTGGAGGACAAACTTGACTTTGCAACCTCTGTTTTACATTTTGTTTTCTTTACTTACCGAACACATAGGGAATTAAAAAACCTAAGCATCGCAAATAGATGGGGTCGTACAGACGAAAGTTTCTCCTGCAACTTTTACCTGCTCGTGACTTTCTCGGTCAGCTGAGTTGACGAGAAAATCCATATTGTTTTCACAACTCACGTAAGAGCTCACCTCACTTGATGGAATATAAATTGGATTCACATGCATCGAATACATCTATCTTCTTCTTTCAGTAAGCTTTTCGATTGTGTCTAGCAATTCAATATCAAGTTTTATAGGTGAGTCTATGGTTTTGAGGAGGCATTTACTTTCACATTTGAATTGAAATACAATGGATTTTAGTCGTTTAATAAATTTCAGCCTAAACGGTTGAGATCATATACTAATAATGGAATCCTCATCAGAAGTAGTTTGTTGAGGTGGACATAGGCAATCATCACTAAACATGAGTATAGTTGGCGTAGCAACATGTACCAATATTTGTTTGATTAATCACGATTTTTGGAGCTTATACTTTGAGATTCATAGATCTTCAAGTTTGGATGCCACAGGGACGTTCTAAGGTCTCATGGATCGAGATAAAGAATATTGCAGAAGACGTCATAGTGTAAAGTTCTTCACATTCCATAATGAAGAGTACATGATGTATATATAGATTTTACAAGATGACTATTTAAGAAGTCAATCGGAATTAAGAAAAAGGATCCACAAAACACTTGGATGGATGTGCCTAAGTAAAAATATTAACAGTTTGATCAACCGATGAAGTGGAGATGAGATAAATAGTGTCATGAAGCATATGATATTGGATGAAATTGCAGTTTATTTCAATTTGATTAATGTGCTCATTGAAAACATCATTATATGCTATTCGAATAGCACTTCAATTGTCATAGTAATTGATTGTCCCACCATTACATGGATTCCCATGTATTATAATAACTGTTGCAATCATAGTGATTCCAAACTCATATCAACAAGTGCACAATATAATGTTTTTGTACTAGCTTGAGGTACAATGATCTATCTCTTGCCACTCTATGGGATAAGCAAGTTAGCTAGAAAGAAACATCAGCATGTAGTGGAGTGATGATCTAAAGGGTCATCTACCTAGTCAGCATTAGAATTGGCACTCATCTATAAGGTGTAGTTAGTAGAAAAGTGAAGGCCATCAAATAAGGTACCATTAACGTAATGAAGGATCCAAAGAAATGCAACAAGGTTAATGTACATGGTGAGAAACTGATTAACAATGTGAACAATATAGACAATGTTAGGACAAGTAATAGTGATAAATGTAAGATTGACAACCAGTTGTCGATAGAGTGTAGTAAGAAGAGTTCCATTTGTGTCATGAAACTTGGTATTCATCTTAATGGCAATTGGAGTGATGAGATCAGTGAGTCCTATTCAAGAAAGTAGATCAATAACATATATTGCTCGAGATATATAATAAGCTTAGAAAATAATTGAGTTGCTTGAGATCCTTCATTCAAACTGTCAATTGAGATACTACTGGAGTGCTATTGCCGATGTGATCATCATTAGTAAAACCATGCCATCCACATATACAAGTCGTAGAATAAGCCCATGAGATGCGTTCAACAAAGAGAGCATGGTCGTAGGGACTAGATGTAAAGCCAAGATGTTCCACGGTTGAGTTAAACTTGGAATACCATATATAAGGAGCCTGTTTTAGTCCATATAATTCTCAACGTAATCGGTATATAATGACAAACTTAAAAGAATGAGTGTATCTTGGAGGAAGCTTAAATACGTACTTCCTTAGTCTTTAGCATTCACTTGGAATAGAGACCATCGCTTAAGCTACACAACAAGACTTCAAACCTAATTAGGACATGCAATTGGAGTACATTTCTCATCATAGTCAATTCCATACTCATTAATAAATCTTTTTACTACTAGTCAAGCTTTGTAGTGTTTTGTAATACCATCTGTCTTTATTTTGATTTACATGCATTTCCAACATGGATCAAATTTCTCAAGAGGAAAATCAGCCAAATCTCAAGTATTAGTTTAGTCTAAAGCTTGGAACACAATTGTCATTGTTAGGATAAGTACTAGCTTCTCTACATGCAAGAGGCTCAACAAAAGAAGTAATGTAGAGTAATGAAGAAAATCACGAAGTCGAACAAATGGTTTAACTTACATGGGTGGGACAATGAAAAGGATAAGAAGGAATGACCGAGAAGATTCGATTAATCATAAGGATGAAAACATCTTGTGTGCTTATAAGGTAACAAGACATTAACAAATCAATTACAATAAATCAAAACCAATTAAAGATATGCACATCCAAAGGAGATAATGCACAACCAAATGAGATATGGAAAATCTCGACATGTCTAATGAAGTAGCATTGATGTGGCTCTGGCATGGCAAATGAGGTGGACAACTAAGCCAACGTTGACGTGTTGTAAACATGTAGCTGATGTCAACATTACGTGTGCAGAAGCCTTTGGTGCATGAGGTGTGTGATCTGCAGGGCAGCAGCATGTGGTGGTGGGTGAGGGCGCGTGTAATAGTAGATCAAGATAAAATTTCGGGATCTGACTCGATTGAGAATAGAGTCCTATGGTAGTGTTTGTTTTTCAAAACAACAATAGAAAGTGTTGGAACAGTACTTAAGGGCGATGAATTTAGTGGAAAATGGGCATTGGCATGCAGTTGAGATCATGTAATAAACTTGATGGACACTTCCTTAGACAATAAAAGCTCTGATACCACCATAAGAATAATGTAGAAGAGAGAATTGTGTAATTGCATATATTCTATAATAAAGAGTTCATTAAGTATTTATAATTTTTATAAGATAACCATCTAAGATAATAATATAATAATAGCAATTATCATAAATCATAATCAATCAATAATATGCATAATCAAGATAAATAATTTACAAGTTTGATAGATATGGGAAATCTCTAATGTCTTTCAATTATCTATATAGGTCCACCATGTACCTATTTATTTCTACACTCTGACGGTGTTTATGCTGTGGTGTAACAACTCTTAGCAGAGGAGGTTTTTGAGACTTTGAATTTTTTTCTTTTTTCCGTTTCTATAATTTCAACTGTATTTCTATATCCAATTACTTACTAAACAAGACCCTTTTATAAGAAAACCTAAAAAATTCTTATATATCTTATATATTTATATATATATATATATTTTTTTATGTCCTGTTCAGAATTTTTATTCCAACGCCAAACGTATGTGCACATAATCGAATGTGTTGGTACATAATTGAAACATCGTACGAAATAAGAAAATGAATATTGCACCATAGCTAGAGCTGGGAGTCTTGTCCTTCAAGTGTTCTAAAGGGTAATAGTCCTAGCAATGTCCAATATTGAACTTATGCGTTGACAGCCTTGGCCCCATATTTGATTAGCATAAGTTAACGAGAGTCTTGAGATATATTTTTAGCGTGTATAATAAAAAAAAAGTGTCTATATGGTCGGTTGGGCTAAGACTTAAAGAAGGGAAAAAAGGGAAAAAAAAAAAGAAAAAGAAAAAGAGGGAAAAATTACAACTCATCGTTTGCAACTTACACATATCATCAAATGTTAAAGTAGCATCTTAATCCATATAAAATCGGTGAATGATCAACACGTTTTCTTGTCTTTCTCGTCGGAGAAAGATACCGCCCAACAACCAGAGAAATTTTAGGACAATTAATCAGCTAATGCACCACCAAATCAAAGCACCACCCAAAGCTAAGCTTGCGTTTGGTATCATTTGAGAAAATTACCGTTTCTATTCTCTCAAAATTTACAACAGAATGGACATAAGATCATTGTTTGGCTACCTCTAAGAAGAAAATGATATTTTTTATATAAAAAAAAGCTGAAAATTGATTATTCTAAACAAATAAAACATTTATTTGTTCAATTGGCCAATCAACTGACCAATTTATTCTGGGTAGGGTCCACTATTCATTGAGAAGATATATATATGGAGATACAGCTACGCAGGAGTTGTGAAACCAACTTGGCTGAGGATTAGAAGCAGAAAGCGAGACATGATTTGTTCAATCAAATCAAGGCACCAAGAAGATATATCTTACTATATCCTCGTGGCGGCGCCGACGACCATGTCTATTTCTTCGATGAACAGCTCAGGCTGACCTTATGGCAGACGTATTATAATTGCTTTTGTTTCTTCAAACCTACCTTAATTTTGCCTGAACTTTGGGGAAAAAAAATATGAACTTACGAAGACATCCATCGAAAATTTGTTTTTAAATTCGACTTGGGGAAACGTTCTGTATAATAACAATAAAAGTGGGTGCAAAGCCTTAAAATGGGAAATAGATACCATGTCAAGATAGCAGGAGATATATTGGAGATGTATCGGACCATGAGATTTCGAATTAAAAAATCGAAATGGCGGATGGAAAAACTAAATATTTTCACGTCACAGTCATAAAGCGGAGGCGAAGAACTAGGATTCTCAATGTTTAAATCGGTAGAAGATAAATAGATGGCCATGGATTTCTTTCGAGACTAATTCTGCACAGCGGGGCCACGAAATTTCCAAATAACCCTAGACTTTTGTTCTTGTCTACTGCAGGACGAAATGAATCAGACTTTATGAGTAGAGGTGTCCATGGAAGAGGTGAAAGATGCAGGTTTTTTTTTTTTTTTTTAATAATTAGGTGCCTCTAAAGCAACGGGACCAGGTGACTTGAACTGATTATTTATTGCCGGCGCTGGGAGGAAATCAAACAGAACCAATGTTTATCTAATTTCTAAGGCTCTCAATCCTAAAAAAAACTTGAACAATTTTGCCTCTTTAGCTCTTTGCAACTGTGTTTACAAGATAATTTCAAAGGTAATTGCTAACGAGCTCAAACCTTGGTTACGAGACTTGATTGCCATGGAACAGAGTCCACTTCTCCTAAGGAGGCAAATTGAGGATAACATCTTCATTGTACAGGATGTGTTGCATCAATTCAGAGTTTGAAAAAGGAGGAAAAAGTTTTGGGTAGTTTCACATATAGCTTATGACGGAGTGGAGTGAAATTTCTTGGAAGTATGTACACTCAAAATGGGTAGACGGAATAATGCAATGTGCTAATCTAACTTCCTTCCGTGTGGGGTATAATGGCGAATCACCACCTTTTCTTTTCAACCTTCCAGGGGAGAGCCTCTCTCACCTAACCCGTTTATTTTGGTAGCAAATGTCTGTCTTTCCTAATGTAGAATGCAGTGTATAAATCTGCGTAAGTCATAGTTATTCCGAACACCCGCACTGAAATTGGTTGCAGCCACGCACCGCTTAAGAAATCACATTTACTTAACTTCTTGACATCCCTTTAAATTAGATTAAATAATTGGCAATTATCACCGAAATTTAACTTTCTCAATACATCTTAGGATCAATCTTGTCATGATCTTCCAAGTTGGGATCTTGACATTCAAAGCCATGTATGTACTTTTAGGATCCCTTCATTTCACGGAAAATTTCCTGTTTCCGAAAAATATTTTATAGAAAGTCATTTTCCAAGAAAATGACTATATTTTCTAGTGTTCAACTAAAACTTGAAATTTGAGCAGAAAATATGTTTTCATTATTCGTTATCTAATTTGATTTTTTGGGAAAAATTTAAAACAAATGAATTTTAATATTTTTAATTGACCAAAATAATTTAATTTAAAATTTGATATATTTTTAAAAAATTATATTTAATTATTTTTATTTTTAAAAATCAAATTTTTATTATTTCAGTTTTCTTTCTTCTTCTTTTTGTCCTTTTTCTTTTCCTCCCTCCCTCCTCCCTCCTCCTCCTCCTCCTCCTCCTTCCTCCTCCTTTCTCTGCTGTTGTGTGCCTTGATGTGGCTGGCTGCCCGCGGCCACCAAGATGCAATTGCCAGATCCAAGCTCGAGGCTCGGTTGATCCAGGTGAGCCGCAAGCTCGCCAGCCAAAGGGCGTTGCTCGCCTAGATTAGCTGAGCCTTGAGCTTGCCAGCGTCGGTGGAGCTTGGGCTCGCATGGATCGGGTGAACCGCGAGCTCGTTGACCCGATCTAGGTGAGCCCGACAGGGTCCCCCCACTGACTTGGCTCCGGCCTAAGTGAAAGAGCTCCACCGAGTCTAGTGTGGCTTGCTAGATTTGGCGAGCTCGAGTCTCACCCTTGCTTGGATCTAGCCTTGGGTGAGGCTAGAGTTGGCTTGTGGGTCTGGTGATCGACCAAGGAAGAAGAAAAAGAAAAGGGAAGAAAAAGAATTAAAAACTCAATTTAAAAAAAAAAGTAAAAAAGAAAAAGAAAACTTAAAAATAAAGAAGAAGAGGGAAAATAAAGAAAACAAAAGGAGGAGGAGGAAGTGAGGGCTTATAGGAGTGTGAGATAAGAGAGATCAAGTGAGGAAAATATTTTTTACTTTTCAAAAGTGGAAAACATTTTCCCTTAATTTTAAATTTTTTTTTTCCATTCAGGAAAATGTTTTCCCCAAGCAATTCATTTTTCATTGAACGAATGTCAAAAAATTTAGAAAATATTTTTTTGAAAGTTATTTTTCGTAAAACGAATAAAGTCTTAATGGCTCAGTAACTTTGTACACGTTCCCATGCGACAGAATCAGTATATGCAAAAGTACTTTGTCTCTCGTACAGATTGATCGCCAGGCTTGTCCGCTATCATGCATGGACATAATGGGACGTGTGCTATCAAAGAATAACATATCTAAAATTGGTTACCGAAGGAATGTAGGAATGTAGGAATGTAATAAAGAATGTAGGAATGTGATATGCCTTTTCTGCTGGCGTGCCCCTACCCTACCCCCAATTTGGACACAGATCTGCAGTGTCCCTATTCCGATTTGCTGTTTCCAGACATGAGATAATAACATGTGGACGCTCGATTTATGCTCACCTACATGAAGTCAAATCCCCTCAACTACCAACCAAAAAAAAAAAAAAAAAAAAAAATCCCCTCAATTAACTATCAAAAATCTCTCTCTCTCTCTCTCTCAATTTTGTTTAACACCAAACTTTAAGAAAAACAGCATTTTCTAGGATTCGAGGATCCAATATATTTGAGCGGGTGGTTCTAACAATCTAGGTAGCAGCTAAGTTTCGAAAAATATTGAACCAAGAATCAAGTTGCACATGGTTGATATTAAGGGTGAACATGATAAAATTTATATTTCTTTATTTATTTGTTTTTCTACTTCTCAAAATAGGTTGAAACAGAAATTCATTTGGTAACGCAACTTTATTTTTCTATTTCTGAAACAAATTTCTATTAAATAAATTTGGAGTAGAAATTAGAAGTTAAAATTTTTAACATTTTTATTTCTAGAACAAAAGTGAGGCATACAAACTATTTTCATCATTCACTATTGTCACCGCCCACCCACTGCCCGTGGGATGTCAGATGCTCGCCACTAACCGCCGGACACCGGCCGCCCATCGCCCCCTAGAAATAAAAATTTAATTTTGTTATTAACGAATTTTTGTTCCAAAAACAGAAATTTTGAATCGTTATCATACTCATTTCTTTACTCATAAACTTGTCTAGGGAATGTTGTTCCAGAAATGTTGTTGTGCATGCCCTAAGCTTTCTCTCCTCTTCTCCTCTTATAGATATCTTGAGGGGTTGGGGCTGAGAGAGATTGAGAGTGAGAGTTGCACAAAGTCCTCAGCCTTACTAGACTAACATCAAACTCTGCTCTTTTTATTCGGAAACACTGTCCTCTGTTTTGTAAGGGGAAGTCATTTTCTGCCTTTTATGCTGCAGAGATTTCATTCATGAAAAATATTTTCAGGTCGACCGTTCATTTTCCAAGCGTCAAACTCCGGCAATCAATGAAAACAGTTTTCGGACAACATTTTCCACTAAATAAACACACCCTTAAATTGAAGAGTAATAGCTTTCAGTTGCTGGATAGATCCCAACTTTTTAAGCTGAGAGCTGTCACCTTTCGATCTAATGATGAGAGTCCTGATTAGGTCTAACAGAAAGTAGCCTGCCAGCCAATTGAGCTTCAAGATGGACATACGCAATCATCACTGTACATGGCGCAAGCGCCATCTCACGAGAGGCCTATTCGCGCCTTTACAACAATCGGTTAAATTCTATTGGAATTTAACTCATGCGGGTCGCGACACCTTGGCACTCTCTCGTCCTCATTGATGGCCCGATCTGGAGATGTGCCTTATATTCCGAGGCACCTCTTCTAAATTTGTTGTTGTCCTCAAGATCCAATTGACGAAGAGAGAGAGAGAGATGGCAATGTGATAGTGGCATCGATCTGGAGGCTCGTCTGAGGTGATGCTCAAGCCCACCCATTTCATATAGGCACATTAGAGCACTAAACTAATAAGACTTTAATTCTCATTGGCTACAAAAATAATACATAATTGCAATTATTTGATTCTTACTAGACAAACTTGGTGCCCCCATAGAATAAAAAATCAGCCTTCATGTCCAATCCAATTGTGAGAATTCATGGGACCACTATTAACTGTTTTAAAAATTTAAATTGTTATATGAATGCGTGATTTAATATTTATATATTCTATTTGTCCCCCTCATGCTTAGTCTTATCTTTTTGCCTATACTGCATGTATATATTTCATTAAGGAGGTAAATGGGGCCTAGAAAAATTTGAGCTTAGAATCTCCAACTTTGATATCATCTCACATGGTATCCATGTGAGAATTAGTGGGATTACTTGCTAACTATTCTAAAAATTTAAGCTGTTAGATAAAGATATTGTTTAATATTTATATATTCTATCATCAATTCCAAGTGTTAATCAGTTCAGTTCCTTAGGTTAATGTGTTGGGATTCGAGACTTTTAGTTCATATTCTGGATTACCACCTTAGAACCAATCTTCCCTAATTTCACATACCTTCCCACCTCACCATCTTTGAAAACCTGTTTTGTGCAGAAACTTGATGACGTCGTGATCAAGTTGAACCTGAGAACGACTTTTCAGTTTTTTTTTTTCCTATCACCGGTTTGTCATATTTTCCTTGAATCAATGTAGGTAACAATGTCGTAACCATCACCGTCTAAATCATAGTAACCGATGAACTCTCAACATTGGCATTTCTTGTATCAATGTTATCGGTCATTAATTTTCTTTATATGCTGAATATTCTGTGAATAGTTTCCAATCAAAATGTGGTTTCTCAGAATATTTGTTGAACCTACTTATAATTCAAATTACATTAGGATTTTTCTAAGAGTGGAATTGGATATTTCCTTACTTTGATTAACTTCTAGGCCCAAGGACCGCTGTTCTCAACTCTCACTTAACATCTTTATCTCCATAACCAAGTCATCCACATAAACTGGTAGTATTTTCACTATGGCCAGAAATATTATTACTATCAACTTCCATTATATGCTTTTAATTATAAGCTAGAGTCAAACAATTAGTTTTCATTTATTTGGGAGTTAAGGGAAAGTAATTTTCCTCTTATAAGAAGGGAAAGTCGCTTTCCTCTAATTTAAACTTGTTTTTAGCTTATGGAAAGTGTTTTCCTCAAATCAATTTATTTTTCTTCATCCAAGCACTGGAAAGTTAGAAGACAAATTTCCCGAAACAATTTTCTTTCAAACAAATTACCCTAAATAATCATTTTGCACAAGAAAACTTGATGGTCTTGCCATACCGTGCTCTAGGCAAGATAGACATATCTAAGGTAAAAACTCAACAGAGATAGAAAATTAATCGATATATAATAGTGTCAAAATGAAATCATGTTTTGAGTGGTACAAGCCCATCATATCAAACAATTTTTAAAAAAATGGTTAATTTGGTGTTGCTTCTTTATTTGGTTGGTAGAGGTAGATCTCTCTTCTGTTCAGGGGTTGCACAGGCCTCGCATTCTTCTCCGCGTACTGCAATTTGAATTCGTCATGACGGGTCAATACTTAATAATTAGTAAGTTATAATTATAGACATCATTCACATACAAACTGAATTTGAATTAAATGTATGTGATCTCATAGTTATTAGGCATGGTTGGAGGACAACAAGGCCCTTTCACAAACAATGAGCTAACTCTAACGAATATTAACTAGGAAAATTACCCCTTAAGCTAGCGATTATATCTAAAGTAATATGAAAAACTAATTGCTCACCTTATTCCATGACTTGCAATATCTATGACAATTACTAGTTAGAATTGGATGAGCATCATCGATCATGAGATCGATATACCAAGAAATTAGTGTGCTTACATCATGTACAGCCTCTCTCAGCAACTTGATTTGGTCCTTTGATACAGTTCCTATCTGTTGGATGATCAAATGCAAGGGTTAATGAAGCTAAAACACATGGTTGATAGACCACGCAAGAACATATAAATTTTGGGGTAGAAAGTGTGTAAATGGGCCTGTATTACCTTTTTGTTGATAGTCCAAATGACACCTTCTGTGCAAGGAGGGACAGTGAGGGAGCCCATATATCTCAAGTAACTCTTGCCACCCATCTTGATCTCTCTTGGATCAATCGAGCCCATCTTTCTCTCACCCTTTTTGTCAACCATGGACCGTACATTCCCCATCAACTGAAACGCCAATACATCATTCACAATTGGAGGCATCTGATCTCGCACAAGGCATTGTGAAATGGGGGATTCTTGGCATACTCAACCGATCCTAAAATTGATTTAGCAATTGTTGGGGTAGGTTGGGAGTGGAAATTTAATATCATTAAGCGCTTTCGATTTCCTAGAACTACACATCATTATTGTGAATCGATTCCATGAATTAATCCTAATAAATTTAGTATTTCTCTGGGAGAATTAGCCGCAAATTAATTAAAGAAGCAACTTATGATACATAAATATTCGAAATAATCGGGTGTTTTTTTTTTACCATGACCCCAAAGATTTGGAACATGGCCATTTTTTATAAGTATTTGAGCAAGTACTCTTTCACCGATTATAGGATTAGCCAACGTTATCCGTTATTCAAGTGATTGAATTTTCTAATGATATACTAGCATGCTTTTGGAAAATTCACTTTTAACTGTAAAAGAAGTTTGACAAATATGCTTAAGATCCTCATTGACATGAATGATATAAATCAATACTTTCTAAATTTTATTGATATGAAAGAGGAAATGAATAATAAAGAGCATAAACATATTAGACCATAAAGAGGCAATAACGCACAACATGCACATGAAGAAGTTACCTTGGAAAGGAAAGCATTTGGGTGGCCAGTCTTGTAAAGGAGTCCAACCACCGCAATCTTGTGTTTAACGTCCGGATCTGTGCTTACATGAACCATGTGGAGTTCTAATTCATACCTAAGTACATACAAACACCTATTGTTAAATATACTGCACCTCATGACGAATGTCATGATGGTCGATGAAGATAGGGAATTCACGATACATATTACAAAGAATTTATATTGTTGGATCTCGTGAGATTTTCATAAAATTGAACAATCAATTTTCATGGTCCAGGTGCATTTTATTGCATGTATAATATTTAATTGTATAATTGCTCAATGTTCTGTAGAGAGAGAGAGAGAGAGAGAGAACCTTCTGCCGTTGATGGTGTGCTCGGAAGGGGAATGCCAGTGAAATTGTTGTAGAAAATGTCGAGTGCCATTAATTTTAATTGATCCAGCACTGCCCAGGTCCCATTGAAGCTGCACTCAATCACTCGTACAACCCCAAATTAGCTGTCTAATTTTAAATGGGTGTTTACTTTGGCATTTGACTTACAGCTGTTATTTCCAACTACAGAAGATGGGAGTCTTTTATTTTATTTTTCTTGTTTGCATCAGACATCGAAAGCCTAAAAAGGAAAAAAAATTATATAAACAATTGCTCACGGTCATCCAAGTTTGTAAATTAAAATATTAAGTTTGTGTGTTTTAGCAGGAAACTCGGCTGGGCCTAAATTGGACCCTAAAAGTCAAGTAAAATTCTACAATGTTAGTTAAACAAGACTGGCATCATGATTTGAGCAAAGTTAGGTGTTCAAAGTGATGCCGCTGATCAAAATAACATATAGTCAAAACAATAATGTTTATGGTCGTTCAACAAAGGTTCTTCACTAACTACACGTGATAACGCTTCATAAGGTTTTTGGATTAGCGTTTCTTCCAATTTCAAACGCCCATTTGAAATTTTGCAAAAGCAGTACCCTACTTATTAAATCAAATTTATAATTGATTGTATTCGGAACAGCCCAACATTAAGATTTAAATATGAATTGAGACTATGGTTTGACATTGAATATTTAGTTTTTGAAACAATATGCATATAAAAATAATGTGAAAAAGTAAAATCATTTTTTTTTTGTCAAATGAAAATGATATATCTAGGCCATTTCGGATGGGTTAAAGCCAAGCAAAACATGCTTTGAACCAAAACAGTCTCCCTATGTGCATTGACATAAAAACCAAAGGAGAGAGAGAGAGAGAGAGAGGTCATTAGCCACATAGAAAGTCTTGATTTTCCTAATAAATAATCTTTCATGTAGGAGAAGTGAGCACATAATAGTACCCTTATTTTACATAATGGACGGCCTATCGTCAGGCGCAGATTTTAAAGTTGGAAACTTGGAGACTGGCTTGTCCGGTTTCGTATAGTTTATGACTTAGTTTTTTTGTCGGAATTTTTTTTTTTTTTTTTTGGTGACTGGCTTGATGGGATTTCTATTATTTTAAAACGGTCCATTAACACGTTAAAACACACACTCTCACTCTTTCTGATAGCTAACAAACCTCGTGAATCTGCGGCTAATTCATACTGGTAATATACAAATCACTGAAATTCAAGAAACCAAAGAAAGAAAAAAGGAAAAACCTCCATCCTCGTTGTAAATCAAGTGAATCTAATCCCCCAAAATTCTCTCTTTCACATAACCAACGGAAGTCTTCGCTGTTGTTCGAATTTAGAGACAAAAGACAAACACAACACGAACACTCACTCTCACTTTGTATTGGGACTTTCCTTGAATCTCACCATCAATGCCTTCAAGATTCTAGGAGAAGAGTACGATACCGCACAACATGAGAATTGTCTAGAAAGTTTTATATTTATTTTTCAATAATTCAGTCCATTCAGTCCAATAAACTTTTTAATTTGACCAATTTAGTCATAAACTTTTTAACGATTTGTCAATAAAGTTAATTCAGTTAATTTTAATTCAAAATCACTGATACAGATGCTATCCATCCTATTTGACATGATTAGCAATGTGACGGTGGATGCTTTTTGTAATTTTTAAAAACATTTTCTTTTTTTTCCTTTTCTTTCTTGCCTTTTTTCCCTTCATCTTCTTAAGGAAACTTACAGAAATGGAGGAGTTGGAAACTTACAGAAATGTCGTGGCCTCTGTTCTTAAGGATCGCTTTGCTGGGCTTGTAGCTCCTCTTTATCTCCCCCAGCTTGGGAATCACCTTCACTCTCCGGCTCGACAGGTCGATCGGCGACTGCATTTCGCCTTTCTTGCACGCTTCCCATTCTTTCCTCAGCTCCCCCCAGTGCCTCGGCCCCTTCTTGCTCTTGGCTAGGTAATCGAACTCTCTCTCATCCTCTTCACGAACCGCGTTTGATACAAATCACCACACACAATTTCAGAGTCATTAACTTTCATTTGGTACTGTATAAAATAAGATCGTGTTCACATTAAGGTGGGCGATACCCATAATTTCAACTCCCGATATAAAAAGTCCGATTTCCTACTACCAAACATCGAGGAAAACAAAGCAAAAACAGAGTTTCACACGAATAGTAAAGAGTTCGCAATATGTCATCTGCAGCAAGTTTTTGAATCTGACATAACGCGAGTGCATCTCTCACAGTCGATATTAACTTTGCTTTCTATGGTATTGCACGGCTGTGGAGCAAATATCAATCCTTACTGGATAACGTCGCATCAATTAGCCACAAATGAAATGAAATGAGAAGGTGGGGCATTACCAACTTCTCCGGCCGTGGATGATGCTGCTACGCTCCTCAGTGCAAGAAGAAAGAAGAGGGTAAAAGAAGAACAGAGGATATTTTTGCTTTGCTTCTTCATGTCGATCTTCGCTGCAGTGCGACGGACGATTCAATGAAAGAAAAAACGGGTCTTGTGGGTACAAATTAAGGGAAGAGAGGAGGGCGGTTCTTAGATTTATAAGCATGCGCTGAGGCTTGGTTTGTAGGAGGAAGTTTTGGTGAGAAAAAATGGAATGCACTTCGTCGTGTGAGTGTAAAGAAGAAAATCTGTCACGTGTCTTGGAGCAAGAAACACTCTCGCACCTTCGACCGATTCAGACAACGTGTGAACGGTGGGAAACGAGAGCGGCGACGAGACGGGTCAGATGTTGTGACTCCAACTAATGAGGAATGATTACTGACTTGATTGATGGTTTCGGAGAGTGAAAACCGTGTGGAACGCACTAGGATCACGCTCGATGAGCTTGCAAAAATCTATAGATCTATATCATCGAATAAGAGTACGGCAAAATATCAAAATACAAATGAATGCACGACACATGCGTAACGCATCAATCGCGGCAACAAATTCTCTCCATGGGAGTTCTACAATCAACCGCGTGGTCGTGTAAAATAATTTCTCCAATGCCAATGAACCTAACAAAATCTCATTCCAATCGGTTTGTATATATGGGCTTGCCATGTCTTGGGAAATAAAAATCAAAGCACGATGAGACAAAAAAGAGACTACTTTAAACAATGACATGATTCAACTTTGAGATCGTGCGATTAAATTCACGTATTACGGCGAATTAATATTTCAAGAACATTGCATAACCAATAGAACTCGCCGTGTTCAATGGTTTAGATTGAATTTATTATATATACCACATTGATAGAATAATTTCTCTCCATGTTGGGTTGTGTCTCACGCGAGTGTCCTTTCGTCTTTCTTTCTTTTTGCTTTTTCTTCCGCAAGGAGGAGGAGAAGCTTGACTTTGCGACCTCTCTCACTTTTTCATTTTCTTTAGTTACCCACCCCATACGGAATAAATTAAACTAAGCATCGCAAATAATTGATGTCGCACAGATCAAAGTTTCTGTTGCAATCTCTATTTGTTTGTGGAACTTTCTTGTTTAGCTTAGTTGACGAGAAAATTGGAGTCGTCTTCTTCATGTTGATCAGCTGAGCCCACTCACGTGCACACTTGTATCATATGGATCCCAATAAGATCGCACCTCATCTGATGGTATATATGAATTGAAAAGAACATTTTGGTCCCTTTTTTTTTGCGAAAATTGGATGGTTTGAAAAATATTTTCTTAAAAATGATAACTTATAGCACTAATCTCTAGACAATCAAAAATGGTCTTCATTTCCTTTAATTCCATTCTAAATCTATCAATTACCATTGTTAGGAAATGAAATTAACTGGTTTATTTTTTTAGGAAGGAAAGACGATATAAATAGTCATCAAACTTTGGCCCATTCAATATTATCATAAATGTACTAGTTTGAAATTTTGCATGGTATTAATCCATTAATTGATTCACATGGACTTGTCATATTAAGTTTACATGACATCTAAGTTAGCAATTTAACGATAGTATTTTCGGAAGCTAACAAAAGATAAATATGTCATGCGTTATTAATTTAGAGTTGTGGGTGATCAAAAAATTAGTTTAGGGTAAATTTGTCAGTAGTGTACCGGTTTAGGATTTTTCATGATATTAATTTTTTTCATAATATATTAAATATCCAAGATATGGATTGCATAATTATACTTGTATGCACTTATATCTATGTTCTAATATACAGCAAACTTTCAATATTTTGTGTCCTTCTCGACTTACAAGTATATCCTCACATCTTTAGTTAACTCTAAGTTAGAGAAATAATTGAGAGGTAATATTGACTGACTTTTACCATCTTGCGATTGCACTTATAATCTAAAGATCTTAGATACGCTTTACAAAATTATTTTAGGTCGATAAAAAAGAAAACTTAGAGTAAATAGGTAATGATATTTTAAGAAAATATGAGAATATTATGCTATGATTAATTATAAATGGTTAATTAACCTATTAAAAGTTCTCATCTTGCCAAGAAAAAAATAATTGTTAATAAATTGCATTGAGTAACCATCCACATAATCCAATTTATTTCAGTAGTCACCCAATTCTTTCGCTTCGCACGTTGGGAGGCGGGCATTGCCTCTAGTATCAAAGGACAAAATGGAGAAAAAAAGAAGAAGAAAACAATGAAAAGAGGAGAAAATACAACTCATCATTTGGAATTTCCACATATCATCCAAATTCAACTAAGCATCCCAAATTATATAAATTTGTAGATGATCAACACTTGTCTTGTCGTTCTCGTCAGAGAAAGATCTTCCCACCTACCAGAGAAATTCTAGGACAATCTATTTATTCACCTATGCGCCATCAGATCGAAGCACGACCATAGGCTAAGCTGGTGTCTGGCATTATTTGAGTGGTTAAACCAATTTCGCTGCGGTTTAGAAGCAAAATGTGAGACTGACTTTTTAAATTGGCAAATCAAGACGCCAATGCGAACAATTGCACAAAAACTGAACAATTGACCAAACCCGTTGATGGTCAAGATGAAAATTACGTTTTCGAATCTCAGTTAAGTGAATCTCCCACTCTAGGTATTATTTCCGAGACGTTTCATATATGAGCCTCTTCAAACACCGATTCTATATGTTTCTGAAGTTCACCGTTAATTGACTACATTCATGTGACCGAGCCAATGGCCATCTCTATTTCTTCGATCAACAACTCAGGCTGACCTTACATCATATGATATTTTAATTGCATTAGTTTCTTCAAAAACTATTACAATTTTGCCCGAAATGCTGGTAAAAAAAACATTACGAGACCATTACGGCAACACCCACTAATTTTTATTATTTAATTTTAGGAAACTTTCTGTATTATCACAACAGAAATAGTATTACAATAACCACTCACGCCCTTTGATTCATTTCTTTGGTCATAAAATGAGTTATTTCTTTCATTCATTAATACGATAGGTACATAATAAAGGTAAACATACTTCTAAACATAAAATATCCTGAAGAGGCTGGGCATGGGAAGACATCCAATTGAAAGGAAGTTTTTGCTATGATGGACTTTTGCTACTCAGTCGGCAGTTCGTTTTCCTTCCCTTAGGCAATGGGTCGACTTTGCTTGGCTGAGCTAGCCTAGAATCCCTATTCTTTCACTTTCTATGTTCTTCACAGCCTAAGGGGCTTCTACTCGGCCGAAGATGCTTGCCACAACCGTCGAACTGTCACTTTCACATACATAATCTATAGACTTCTGCTGTACTTGCCTCACGTGACTTCCTTGGATTTGTTGTAGAAACTTCAGCCCTTTCACAAACACTAGGGCTTCAGCTTGGAGGATTGAGTCTACTCAGGTCTCTATCGCCATCCACCTTCCACCATCCTACTTGAGTTTCACAAGATCCCAGCTATGGAGCATGATTTTTTGCTCCCTACCCACGAAGCATCCACATTCAGCTACAAATTGTCACTGGATGGAGGTTTCTACTTAATCTCTTCTCTTTTTGTTTTGGATTTTGAGTTGCGGTTCTGTGGGTTCCATCAAAGATGGATGCTAATTTGTGCTCGTGCTTCTTCTAGTATGGCTTAAAGATTAGGTTGCTGCCCCCTAAACACGGCGTTATTTCACACCTTCCATATGAACCAGAGTGTGGCTGAGACTACCTTTGTTTCAGGTAGGTCAGGTTTTGCTTTGAAAACTTCTAGCAACCATTTGTCTGTTCTTGTTATATTTAGAGGGCTGTTGTGTGTCCTGAATGTTGGATCTAACCAGATTTGCCTTGTCCAACCACAGATCAGAAGCATGTGTTTGATCATCTCTAGGTGTTTTGAGCAAAGTGGGCATAGCGGGCCAAGTAATACTCCTCTTGAAATTTTTTTCTTGTGTGGGGAGGGCGTCTTGGCATATGCTCCATAGAAAGATTCACATTTTGGGGGCAACTCGGAGATTCCTTATTTTTGTCCATAGTGTTTGGTAGGCTAGTATGAGGTTGTTGCCTTGGTTGGCTCTAGCTTGTTAGACTTAGAACGCTCATTGTTGTAGCCGTTTCTAACTATGTTGTCTCAGTTTTGTTTCCTATCCAACATAAAGCATCTGCCTTGGAGTAAGGGCTGATGGGAATAGCTAGTATTTCTTTGACAACATTATGCAAAGTTAGTTCTTTCCACTCCATCGTTCCTTTATTAATCAGATTTGCTACTTTATATGAATCATCCCTATTTGTAGGACCCCTAATCAAACTTGAGGTTAGCCATTTGTCCTCAATGGTTTCTCTTCCTACTAGCATGCTTTGCCAACCCTAGGATGAGTGATGTCCTTTTTTGGCTTTCCAAAAATCTCCATCCGGAAAATATATGCCTTTAAAGACATGACCCCAAAGAGTTTAAGGATTTTGAGATAGTCCCCAAGCTTGTTTTCCTAGCATAGCCTTGTTAAAGATTTGCAAGTCTTTGAAGTCTAACCTTCCTTCATCTTTCCTGGCTTTCATCACTTCCCATCTCTTCTAGTGCATTCCTTTTCTAGTATCATTTTGTTTCCATCAAAAAGCGGTTGCTCTTTTCTTAATGGCATTATAAACATAATTCAGTATCTTGAAGATGACATGGCATATTAACGAATAACTCGCACTATGCTTTTAATCAAGACTTCTTTACCTGCTTTGGACATAGTCTTTTCTTTCTAGTCCTCTATCTTCATGTTTACTCTTGCTAATATCCACGAAAACATTTCTTTCTTTGACTAACCCTAATCGGATGGTATGTTGAGGTATTTCCCTGTCTTCAAGTTCGGGGGACAGTCTTTACTAAAACCAACACCTGATTTGTTCAAATTGATGGCTTGACCTGTTGCATAATAGTATTGGTTTGAGATAGCTGCCAAACTTTGGCATTCCTTGATTGTTCCATTCATGAAAAATATAGCATCATTAGCAAATAATAGGTGTGACAGTGTAAGGTAGTACCTGTTAAGAGTGATTTCTTTGAGGCTTCCATCTGGTATGCTTTATGCATCATCCATGATAGAACATTTGACATAATTATGAATAGATAAAGGGATAGTAGATTGCCTTGTCGATTCCACGTGGGGGTAGAAAATATTGCGTAGGTTCTCCGTTTACTTTCACACTGAACGATACAGTCAAGACACCTGCATAATTAAGTCGACCCACCACTCACAAAAACCCATTTTCGGCATACATGCTCTCAAGAAGTCCCATTCTACCTTGTCATACACTTTTTGCATGTCCAATTTAAGGATAACTTGGAACTTCTTCTTTCTTTTCCTTACCCTCGATTGATGGGGTAAGTATTGAACAAGTGCTAAAACTTTTGTATCGCTCACTTTGGTGCCAATTTTTTTTTTTCGCTCACTTGAGTTCCACAAATTTAAAAAATTGATCTCTTGAATGCCACTTCCAATTTGGCCTGTCGAAAAAGCTGAGGTGGCGTAAAATAACATTAAACTTGCCAACATGTCTCATCAGTGAGTTGAGTCAACAAATGAGATAGTAAATGATGTTGTTCACCCATGTAATTATAAGAAGTGAAGTAGTTTCACAAATTAGGACAACATCCCAATTTCATTCTTCACGAACCCTAACCCTAACCTTCAACCGACAAACTCTCTTTAATTCCAGGGCAAATCATCTCATCAAATTCACAATAGGGAGCAAAAGCAGGAGAAGCGGTTCACGAATTTCCGAACAAAGTGAAGATGAAAGTTAGTATTTATGTTTTTGTGGATTGCGACATCCAACGAGAATTTCTTGAACGAGAGAAAATCCTAAGCGAAGGTTCCATGGATGCGTGATGTATAGAGAAGACTTCAATTGTTGATATTTCAAGTGGGTTGATGTTAAATTTTCGAATTCAGCAACGGAGGTGATCTTGGAGCTCCTTTAAGGACAACATGGATATGCACCTACAATGAAAGATAAGTTGGATGATGCCGACTTTATGCAATGATGAAAATTCAAAGTGATATTTCTTAAGTATTGTTTGTCTTAATGTTGTCAGGTTTGGTCTGGTTTATGGTCATATATAATCTCAGTCACGAGAAGAAGTTATTGAGTTTACCATAGTTGAAAAACAATGAAATGTGTTGTTGTGTTTGGCGAAATAACTTTGTTTTTTCTATGATATATGCGGGTGGGTTATTGGTTTTGTGTTGACTTGAATGTTGAATGGCCTTGGTGGATTTCGGTGACTTTTTGTTTTTTTTATGCAATTTGAGTCTTGTTGTTGATTTATACAAATGATAGATGGCTTGACCAACTTGCAGTAACTACAGCAAGAGAAGGGATGGTCCTACATTTTGTGGTTGGTTTTGGCTTTTCTGCATATATTGAAGGACAGTTAAAGTTTCAAATAACTTTACAAATAATCATTTGAGCGCCAATAATTTTTTTAAGTGAACACTTTTGTTCATCAACTTTTTATAAGTTGCAACTTAGGTTCCCTAACTTTTTGAAAGTGACGACTTGGGTTCCTCAACTTTTTAATTAAGTTATTAGTTTCACTTTTTCAAGCACATCTTACATCCTTTAATAGCCTCAAGTAGATTATCATCCTGTAACAACATACAAAATAAGACTTATTTTGACAAATACTATCACTCTTGGCATGATTTAACTCGAAATAGCATTACACCATACACAATGCATCAGAAGGTCTTTTACATCAACATTGATATATCTAAAACAAAATTGTCTCAACAACCACCTTACGAATTCAAGACCGAAACAACACTTCCGTTAAGTTGTCCATCCAAAATGCAACAATAATCTGAAACAACTAACATTGCTATTAAACACTTCACCAGCCAAAATACAACAATAATCTCAATCGCCTTATAACAAAATCCTAAAGGTCTTAGACATTGACACTTAACAATAGACATAAAAAGGCGGCATCCTCCCATTAGTCAATTTGAAGAACTTTATCACTTCTTTTTTTCTTCTTCAATGGCTTCATTTGATTCATGAGTTTTGCACTCTTTCGAACTGGAACTCTAGGTGCATCATTCACTTGTGTACATTTTCTTACTGTCTTATCTTTTGAAGGATCCATTCTTTTCCTTTGAGCGTCGCATGTTTCGGTGTTGCTCATTGTTGAAGTTTCTATAACTAGGTGTTGGCATTACAGTAGACGGTTGTGAATTTCCAAGATCATTTATTTAAGGTGGACCTGATGTTAAAGTCTTATTTGGTGCTTGTTTTTGAGCTGCCATCTGTTTTGAAGCTGCCATTGGTTGCTTCTTCTATTGTGCTCGAGTTACGATTGGCTGGTTTATCGATTCTTGCTCTTGGCTTCTTCTCATAGATGCAGTTGATTCTTGACTTGTTCCTCCTTGAGATATCAACACCTCCGAACTTCTCCCAAATTACAACCATATAAACTTCAATATAATGAAATTACCATACCAATCAAATTGAATACATTAAATGTATAATAACTAAAAAATTGACATTCAAAACTGTTATGCCGATATTCATATCTATAAACAACCCATAGCTATATTCTCTTATCCTTCTCCCAATTGCACCATGTGTATGTTGTGGTGCAAAACTTTTAGAAACTGAAGCCCTCTTCACTTCTTTTTCTAACTTGTAAAATGACATAATATAATATGAATTTATTACACTAAAAAGTAAATACAACGGCAATAAACATAACAAACATCTTACCTAGTATTTACTTCTTTGTTGTACACCATTGAACTTAGTTTGCCTTGTAATTGATTTTACATTGCTTGCAGTGTTGCCTGGACATGCCTTTGCATAACTGGGCTGTGTTGTCACTTGTTACTGCCGTTGTTGTTGCTTCTTAGTTGGACAACCAGTTTTGTTGTGCCATTCTCTATGGCAATATAAGCATTGAATTGTTCCACCAACCCTGCTCATTGTACTACTGCTACTTACAATTTCCTGCCTTCTTATTTTCTTTTGAAGCCTGCCAACTTACTTTTTCATTGGTAGAGGCTTTGGGGTTTGATGGTTTGTTTTGTCCCAAAACTTGCTACTCCTTAAAGGCTGGAAAATGAATTGGTATGTAGCAAGATAGTTACTTTTCTTATAACAGTCTTCCACATAATCCTCTAGATTGAGTTGCTTCATTTAGATGGCATAAATTGCATGTGAGCAAAGTATTCAACTCAACTGCCATGCTCGATAGAAACATTTTTTTCTTTCCAAATGAACAACATACTTGCCACCATCATTCATAATCTCAAATCCATCGTCCCCATTCCAAATTAGATGACAAAACCTATTAGTAGCAATGTTGTCTTCTAATTTTTTACAATCTTAAGCCCACATTTTGTAGGCCACTTCGAACATTCATCTCTCTATTTTTGTAGTCTTGTCATCACCATAACTTTGATGTCTTCAAGCATACTAACAATTGATTTGCATTTGGCTTCTATAATCCTATCATTGAAAGCCTTGCGAAGGTTGTTGGCAACATTATTGCACTTGAACCTCACTAAAGAAAGCTTGACACCAATGCTTTGCTTCAGTTTGGAACAATGCTTCACAAGCCTTATTTGATAAGGCATGTAGAACTTCTTTGTGAAATCTGAAATCTGTCATATTTGAGTTCTTTGCAATCAACCAAAATTGCTTTTGCAGTTGATCACCTATATACTTCTTCACCCAATTTGCATATATCTGCCGAGCACACATTCTATGCTCGCATCAGCTTAGCTATGGCTGGAACAAGTCCCTACAAAATCAGCAAACATTTGTAAGCTACCCGAATAATACAACAAGACATAATGAAATTAGCAAAATCAGTAAATATTGACAATACCTTTTGTTGATCACTTATAAATGACCAACCTCTTCCATCAGTTATTCCAAGATTAGCCATCAGATTTTTGAAAAGCTAGGACTAATTGTCCTTGTTTTCTATCTTGACCATAGCCTAAGCTATTTGAAACATTTGGTTATTTTCATCACTCCTAACAGCAGCCAATAACTCTCCCTTACATAACCCTTTCAAAAAACATCCGTCTAAGTCGATCACTTTTCTACAACCAACTGAAAATCCCTTTCTACATGCATCAAAGCATATATACATCCTATCAAACTGTATCCCATGATTAGCCAAGGGCTTCTCCACAACCTCTAGCATGAATTCTGCTAAGTGGATTTTGCAATCTACATTCCCTAGCATAGTTCAAATCTTTCCGTATTCCTCCTTATAAATACCCATCAATGTACTTATCACCTCATACCTAACCCGTACATTGATTATGAGAAATATTTACACATACCTACTCTTTTACTAGTTGTTTCAATTGAGGACTTTTGATATTTGTCATTACTTTGATGATGTTGATAAAGTGCTTGGCTAACCACACACTAGCCATTCTTTTATTCTCAAACATAACACCACAAGTATGCTTCTCCTATAGTGATTGGATATGAAATAAGTCATTCTACTTGCTCAATGCATCATATATTACCCATGGATAATTGTCTTGTACACACTTCGCTCTAACAAAATTATTGGTATTTCTAATGAATTTAATATTTCGTTGTTAAGAGATTGAGTACCGGCAATAGCATCTTAGAATTGCTTGGCATCATCAAATGTTATTAATACACAAAAATAGGATATGTACTAGTAGAATCATAAGAATGATATTGACTTCCCCTTCTATGTTGCGTTGCACTATCTTCATCATCATCCTCATGGTTGCCATCATCATCACGACCACTTCCCCATGAACGGATTTATCACCGTCAGTTATAGGAGCTCCTGCATCACTGTTTACTACAATGTCTTCATTCATTGGCCTAAATTGTGCTTTTTTCCTTTCTTCGAATGCTCATGCCTCTTCCCTTACTTGTGCAATATCCTCATCGTCAATATCACTTGTGCAAATAGTATACAGAAGTGTTTCATCCTCGTCATTGCTGGATAATGCAAACTGCTAGGAGTCTAGGATTATTCTAGTTGATTCTTCAACAAGTGTATCTTCATCATTAGATATGCCTCTACTATCCCCAAGATGCTAAAATATCTCTAACACACATCGTGTATGCAAATCTACGGTGTCCTCTATTCTCACATGTCATTCCAAAATAGTTCTAACACTAAGATGGGTTTCAATAGCACATTCTAACACTGCTTGCTCATCTACTTTATTGCAATTATGTTCAACATACACATAAGCATCATGACCATGCGGAAAATGGCAAACAAGATTCCTCACCCCACTATCATCGTGCAAATATCTTAAACCATCTTTAAGAGACTTACCAAGTACTTGGTAATGTAATTTTCTAATTTTGCATCTCAATTGGTCTACTAAATCCATTATAAAGTTTGTAAATGACAGCTTACTTACAATGATAAGGACAATGGCGATTTGCCCACTAATGTATTTCTTCTCTTCTTTAGTAATCCTAAACTCTCAACCGTAGCAAATTTTAATGGGCGCATTTGTATCACCCATGTTAACACTGCACCAAATGCAATAAAATTTTATTTCTACATTAAGGGACCACAAGACAGATAAATAATAATAGTAATCGGTCCCCACAACTCAAGCAAATAACAATAAACAATAATTTCACTATAAGCTAGTGGACACCAATTGACAAAATCATAAGCACGAATAAACTAAAGCACTCACATTTACATTGTCTGAACCCTTAATATTTGCCCTCTAATATGTCACATTTTTCCACACTTTGACTCTGTCGGACAACACCAAATTTGCTCACATTGTCGGTTAGTTAACATAAAACAATAAAAAGCACTAACCTTTTACTCTTTGTCGACAATAATTCCTCATGTCACAACCCCTGACTCTTCCCTCCAACTTGTTGCCTTTTCAGTCTTTCTCCAGCAAGTGAGGATGACGCAAAACTAGTAAACTCGAAGCCTTAATTTGCAATTTCAGAGACAAATCGCAAAGGAATTGCAAAGGGGTTTTAGGTATACTAAGGTTCAGTGTGGGGTCGATTAAGATGGGGGGTTTTTCATGGAAACCCTAATTCTGTGAATAGGGTTTGAAATCGAAAAGAAAGAAAGCTTTGGCCTTGTCCGAGATGAAGAGAAATGATGTTGATTTGGTTGTTGCATGAAGAGAAATGACGTTGTTTCTCTTAAGAGAGAGAGAGAGAGAGAGAGAGAGAGAGAGAGAGAGAGTGATTGTATGAAATGACGCCGTTTCAGGTAAGAGAAACGACGTCGTTTCTATTATGCTTATTTTACTAAATATCCACGTCGGAATCGAAAAGTTCTGTTTATTGTTCTAAATATCCATGTAGGAATAAAAATCATTAAAAATAAGAATTGATCAGAAATGACACTTAAGTGAAAGATTTTATTCCGATTTGGCACTCAAGTGAGTGAAAAAAATTTTGACACCAAAGTGAGTGTTGTACGAAACTTTTGGCACTTGTACTGTACTTACCCCCTCAATTGATGCAATACTTCCCAAACTATAAAGATATTATCTTGAATCTAACAACCCTGGACAAAGGCACATTGTTCTATTGCAATCAACTCATGGAGCCATGATTTTAGCCTATTATAGCTGAAGTTGCATAAGCTTATAGGTCTAAACTAACTTATTTCTTCTAGGTTCTTGATCTTTGGAATAAGAGCAATATGGGTCTTGTTTAAAGTGGGGTCGAGAATACTTGTATTGAAGAAAGTTTGGACTAGCTGAAGTACATTGAATGTGCCACTATATTCTGGATTTCTGCTTTGCTAGTGTTTGCCCCCAACTATTATTTGTTGTTGTTAATTTCTTTTTAGCCCTTTAATTTGATGCGATGCATTGGAAAATTTTCCCCGACTCCATAATGCAAGTTCCTTTGAGAATTTCTTGGACTTTTTTTTTAAAAAACTCAGGAGATGAGACTATTTCTTTTGCTATGTCCTTTTAATAATCTCTCCACATTCCTGTTCTTCAAGCTAGTAAGTCTCGAACTTAAACTCTTTCTTCCTTTGTTCTGAAATGGATGCAAATAAAGCATGAGTGGGCTGTGATATGATATAACCGTAGATAGTGCCATAACCTCTACATTTGGAAAGGCTACCCTCCATTCCATTGTGCATAACACACTATCTAACCTCTTCTTGACTAGTGCATCCTCTTCCATATTATTTGTCCACGTGAAGGCACCTCCTTTACTCTCCATATCCATGAAAGAATAGTCATTCGTGAATTCTCAAAAAGCTACTATTCTATAGTGGTCAACCTCTCTTTTGCCTACCTTATCCCAATTATGAAAAATCTCATTAAAGTCACCCATGCATATTCACGGGAGTTGATTGGTTAACTGGATGTCACATTTTTATTGCCAAAGCGCTAGTCTTTCTTGAAAATTTATGGAGGCATGAGGGAAGGTAATTCTCATTTGTGTGTTGCTTTCGAGATCTTTACATTCTAAATCAATTACTTCTTTTAAGCCGAATATTACTTTGATTTCTACTACTTCTTCCCACATGATGACCAAGCCGCCCGCTATTCCTTCCGATTGTTATAAAAATGGGTTTGGGTATTTAAGCCGTCTTCTTATCCTCTCCACCAGTGATTCATTGTTTTTTGTTTCTATTAAAAACACTAAGTTGGGTTGTTCTTGAGCCACTAAGGCTCGTAGCTCTTGGAACGTCAGGGGATTACCTAGCCCTTGATTGTTCCAACTTAAAACCCTTATATCGTCGGTGGCTTATTATGGCTAGCCACTAAAACCCATTCATTTCCTTCCCTTATCACCTAAATAGGGGTATCTAGTAACTGCATCTCGTTGACCAAAGCAATGGTAGGGTCTTGAATCATCTTTGTTTATTTGCTCTCTTAAAACTCTGGCTTTTCTTGACACTTGGTGCCTTGATCTTAAGAACTACGGTAGTGGGTGATTCAAATAACACTATATGTTTGCCTTTACTTTCCATTTCTACTGTATTTGAGGCTGAAACTCCATCTTGCTCATTTGGTAAGGGGTTGTCAATTCTTTTTTACTTCTAATTGGAATTGGACTCTTTACTTCTTCTTCTCTCATTGTAATTTCCATCTCAACGGGCTGGATTTGCATTTCTAGAACTGATTCTTCTTCTCATTTTATTGGGTGATCATCCCATAGAAAACTTTCCAATGAGGACTCTTTTCGTGCGCCTAAGCTTTCAGCCATGGTCCATATTTGCTTGCCTTGTTTTTAGCCCATTTTGTTTGCTCATATGGGATTTCTTCGCAATACGAGGCATAATGACCCATTCTTCTGCATGAATAATAGTAATGAGGTAGTCATTCATATTTAAATTACCCCTATAGCATTTTTTCCCCTAAATTAACAATAGTTCTGGATTTTAGAGGGGCTAGCAAGTTTATTTCAACCTTCACTCTCCCTATTTTATGGGGTCCGCCTCCTTTAGCCTCTAACGGAACTTCCAATATCCTCCCGATCTTCTCAGCTAAATCAGAATATACGTCTTCTAGCACCATCCTGGAGGTATTCCTACTATTTGAACCCAGAATGCACATTTTGTGAAATCGAAACAATGCTCAGGATATCCGTCACACACTATTTTAACACTAATAATTACTTGCAAACGACTAAGGCCCTTGGTTTAAGACTTGTTCTTTTTCAACCTCTGAACCAAATAGAAAAAGAGTAAAAACCAGCTCTTTTTTACTACAAATCACTGTATCTAACTTCCATTCCTTCTTCATTGTGTTTTGGAAAGCTTGAAATGTTACATTTGGCTTTGAAAAAAGCTTGCCACATAGGGTTAGACTACATTTCATTCTTTTTTCTACTGGAATTTCTCTTCTGACATTTACTACATCATCCTCCGACCACAAATGACGCAAGCTTTTGCATAACGCTGCTAAATGAAGCTTCAAGATCTCTTTCCATTTTCCTGAATTGTAGATCACACTCAAGATACGTACTGGTGGCGAGAAAGAGTGGATGTGTAGTCTGGTCGGAACTACTGTAAATTTTAGGTAGAGATTGCTTTGAAGGGAGCTCTATGAAAAGGGTTGGGCTGCCCACTTCCGTCGAGATCCAAGGAGCTGGTTCGCCTGGGGTAGTAAGGAACTGTGGCTGAAAAGGTTGTTTGACTCACCTCCAGCAAATCCAATGTAACAGTGCCGCTCGAGCTAGAGAGTGAAGTGATTGATCTTCTAAGGGGTGGATGGCTCGGCTAAAAGCCTTGCTAGCCTTGTTGATACTGTCGTAAGGGCAAAGATTTGGGTTTGACTCGATGTAGAAGCTAGGTTTTTGGGATTTTTGGGTTTTTGGGATCATAGGGTTTATGGGTTTGAAAGCTACGGGGTGTGTGAAAAAGATACTTCTTTTTTGAGTAGGATGATGGGATTCTCCATTTGGACTGTAATTGTGAGACTGATTCAGGGCGGTTTTAGGGTTTGATTACGCTATCACCCATGATAGGGATAGAGGAGA
Organism: Eucalyptus marginata; assembly: GCA_014182565.1. NCBI lineage: Eukaryota > Viridiplantae > Streptophyta > Magnoliopsida > Myrtales > Myrtaceae > Eucalyptus > Eucalyptus marginata. Next base: position 20,526,014 of record CM024585.1, on the reverse strand, counting down.
AGCTCTACCTGAAAGAGAGAGTTCGAAGATGTCCTACTTCAACTATGATTCATGACAATTAGATACTGTGAAAGAAAATATTTTCTATCCAACTAGATCAAAGTACGAATCAATAAAGGACGTTAAAACACCCAAGTCTTTTTTCATAATCCTCACTAGAGTAGCTATCAATGATAATTGGGGGTCCTTCCCGAAAAAAAGGCACCGGCTTGAAGAAATTTAGCCAGTCCTTTAATGGCGTGTGTCTCTACTCAATTCCTTACTTGAAGAAATACTGCATTTTCAATCTGTCACATTTGGATATTAATTTTGACAAGTGAGCAAGTAAGTTTGATTTATTTTGCATCTTTTGTACTGTGGATGTCGCATTTTCATTGCTTTAACACATGATCTGTGGAATGTCACGTTTCTTATTTATCGATATTTCACTTTGATATTGTTTGCTTATAGATGGGGGGTAATTTCATAATTTATTTTCTCTTCGATGGAATGAAAGAGTTTAGTGAGAATGCAACCAATAAGCAACTTTGACAGACGTTGGGTAGCATAAGAAATCTTATCATCTTAGTGAATTCCTTTGGCTATATACCAAATAGAATGTTTTATCGTAGTCCTAGATTGAGCTCTAGGAAGGGGCTGCTTGGATAAGATCAGAGAATCAGGTCTTGGAGCTGAAGGGTCTAGCAGTAGCGGTAGGTTCTATTAATGTGCCTGTTGAAGTGCAATTCATGCCAAATTTGATGGAAGATAACATTGTTGACGATGACGATTAGTGACTGTGAGAGTGTTCCTAAGAGAAGTGATTGGGATAGTGATCGCGATAGTTACGGTCCAGATCACGAACCGACGATGGATGAAAGCCATGGTTCATTATTCTTGTCACATGATGAAATTGTGTCAGGAGATGAAGAGTTTGTGCACCCACCATACAAGGCTGAGGAGATGCAGTTGATGGTAATGAAGTTCCAAGGGATGGCAATAGCCGCGGTGTGCAGAACGACGAAGGCCTCGAGACAAATATAAAAAGCTGGTAACTTGAGTATATTTTGGGTGCGTGCACCGGGGAAGGGAGCGAAATTGAACTCAGCATTTGGTTCGGTCTGAACTAATGTGCGCAAGCCAAACTTCTCATTATCAAGTTAGTAGGATGAACCCATAAACAAAGTGAACAAGAGAGACCTTCCTAAGTGATGTGGGATGAGGAAAAGCAAAGGGGGCAAGTTTTTTGAAAAAAAAATGTCTATTACAAATATCGTGTTCACATGCATCAATCCAATTGAACTTGTGCTCATAATTTATCATACAAGGCAAAGTCAGAATCACGAATTACTACTTTGTAGCTTAAGTAAATGATACAAATAATGTGTAGAAATCAGATCAAATTGACGTTTTCTCGTGGTGCAGTCGGTAGAGATGGATTTCTCGTCCATTCAACGCTTGAATAGGTCAAGTGTTCTTTTCAGAATCCTGCAATCGAAATTTATTACAGTATGGCTGGCAAGGATTGGATAGAATTAAATGAGGTTGAGAAACTAATTTGGGCGTGCTCACATCATCAATAGCCTTTCTCAGTAACCTGACTTGATTCATTGAAACATTGCTGATATGGTTAATCATCGAACATCCCCAATGATTAACTCAAAAAAGACTTGGCGAATAGACAGAGCAAGTAAATATACGTATAGAGAGTAGATTTAACATAACGTTCATTAGATATTCTAAATATATACGAAGTAAAACGATCACATACTTACTGCAAAAATATGTAATCAAGATTTCACGGATATCTGTCACTCATCCATCAGTATCAATTGTTAGGACTAGAATTATCACCTAGAGGGGGGTGAATAGGTGACTAAAGCGATTTTAACAATTTAATTCGAATAAGAGATTAATGAATTATAAACAACGATCGCTGCAAATGAAAGTAATGAAAGATAAAAAGATTAGGGATAGAGAATCAGACTCAAGATTTATAGTGGTTCGGCTTAGACCAAGCCTACGTCCACTCTCCCGCACGGACAGCCCTTCTGGCTGGATTTCACTAAGAATCAAAAAGAGTGTTTACAGTCTTACGCTCTTGAGTCCACAGTGTAGAAACTCTACTACACTTCCTCAAGGTCTCACCACACTATGGTCTCTCTTTTGATTACATGTATTGCTCGAAGAATAAGATCACAAAATATAAATGGAGATTCGAGACTTTGGAATTCTTCTATCCGGCACACTTCAACAACTCGAGCGTCTCTCTTTATACGCTTCTTCATGCCTTCAATACCGTTGGCACCTTCCAAAGAAGTTCTTCCAATCAACCCGTTGGACAGAATCAATTTGGAGAGATCTCGAGCTCTTTAAGGTAAGTGTAGATAGCCCATCAATCATGTTCGCCCATACAATCAGGATCTTGGTTTCCATAAGTAGAACTTTCCAAATAAGTTGAGAATCTTAGAGAATCTATATCAATTCGGATATGTATATAAAATCTTGTCGTGCTGAATCCAGTCGAAAGATATTCCTTAGTCGTTGAGATAAAGACTTTATAGAATCGAAATAAAATATTTTATCTTGTCGATGCGGAATCTTTGTCCATGAGTAGACTTTGAAAACTTGAGTCTTGTTGACGTCGGACTTTGATCTTCGGACTTTGCCGGTAGAGTGCGCAAGTCTTCGAGACCAGATTAAGAGAAATGTTTTGTCAACTTCAAAACCTGCGAGGAGAATTTATCCAACAATCTCCCCCTTTTTGATGGTGACAAAACTTTCCCGCGAGATTTGAATACTATTGCCCCGCAAAACAACTTTTAAGCTTGCAAAGATATCATTAGAATAAGAATAGTATAAGATGTCCTTTGCATACGGATGTCCCGTACACGAGACTTACCACATACCTGGTCTGCATCCACAGAAACCTCATTAGTCAGTGCAGACTTTACTATCTATATCTAATTTTAACAGCAATAGTAAGCAATCATTCAAAAACTCAAGATAAAGTCAAAATATCAATCACAAACAAACCATTAAATCCAAAAATAGAAATGAAAGTTTAAGGTTTGGGTTTTGGGTTTGGAATGAGAATAGAGTGAAAATCTGCCCGCAAAGTCTTCTCCCCCTTTTTGTCGGCATTAAAAAGTAAGAAAATCAAGGGAGCACGAGGAACGCGAACAAGTTGAAAGTCCTCCATAGACTTGACAGTTCCTTCCAACTTCCTTAAGTCTTCTTGAAGTTCAGCGAGAGCAGTGCCTTTTGCTGTGTCTTGAACCTTACTTTGAACATCTTTAAGCTGATAATGTACGGAGATGAACATAGCATGATTCTCATTCTGAAGAGTCTGAAAGTCACACCCCATAGCATATATTTGGCCTTTTAGCTCCAATATGATGTCAAGCAACCTTTTGAAATCTCCGAATTGTCGATGCAGTATGTGCTTGCGTCTACTCGGCCGATGGTGGAGTTAAGCCGGTGTGAATATCGGCGGGGAGATCAATGTTTGGAGATGATGCCTCTCCCTCGGGATTATGAGCAGCATAAACATCTTCGCATCGGGTGGCGATCTACTCACACTTGCACTTGTAAATGTCGGGAGAAGAGGAGTGCTTTCTCTTTGGATATCTCCCCCGTTTCCATGCCTTACGGAGGGGAGAAGAACTCTTCTTTCTAAGGAGTCTCCTCGGTGACAAGATTGTGCTTGATCCTCCTTTTCGCCGGAGAATCTGACTTGGCTTGTGAGTCTGCTGGTTCATGCTGAGAGTCTGTTCTGGCTAACTCTTCCTCTTCATCTTTTTCTTCCTCTTTCTCTTTCTCTTCTTCCTTTTTTTCTTCCTCTTTCTCTTTCTCTTCTTCCTCTTCTTCTTTCTCTTTCTCTTCTTCTTCTTTCTCTTTCTCTTCTTCTTCTTTCTCTTCTTCTTTCTCTGTCTCTTCTTCCTTTTGCAAGGATTCCTTTTCCTGGTTTCCTTTTTCAGTTTCTTCGCAAACCGTTGTTCGGGGAACAACAGTGATACGGGTGCGGCGAGAGACAAAAGGCCGAGATAGGCATATCATCCTCATCATCTTCATCTTCCAAGATGATTGCCCGCCTCTTCTTGATAGGACCAGTGACAGGTTCCTTTCCTTTCCTTTTTGCCGCAGAAGAGTCGTCGGTCTTGGTCTTGACAGGGGTTTTTCTTTGAACTGCTCCGACTTCTTGCTAAGTTCTTTCAGACGCGTCTTTGTTATCATCCTCAGTCCGATGACCATTCGACCAATAGTCTTCACAGAGAGAATGTGGGGAGGTTGGATGTTCAGATGTCTGAAAAGACGTGTAATGAGAGCAAGATAAGGGAGTTGTCCCTTGTCCTTTGCCATAGACCCGTACATGTGAAACATGATAGTGTGTGGCGAGAGAAATTAAGACCGATCTTGATTGCATACATCAACTTTGCCTCGGAGATGGATACATCTGTCTTTGATGTTGATTTTGGTCTAAGACAGTTGATCACAATCTTGTGAAGCGAGAATATTTGTTGCATTCATTCAGGTAGGAGAGACGACCTTCGCAATTCGGTCTCTTGCAAGCTCCATGGTTGCATGACTCACGTACACGTAAATTGATTGGAAAGCACCTCTTTCCACACCAATTACATCTCGCCAGTGTACGTATCAACAACATATTCTCTATCTCGCACGCTAAATGAAAAGCTGTTCGCATCAAGGAAACCGAGATTAGAGTAAAAATATGCGGTTAATTCGAATAAGCCACATCACATTCGGTGCAAAACTTGTGCGGTTGAAGTTTCTCAAACTTCTCTCGAGATTGATGCTCGGTAAATCCGAAAAATCAAAGTCCACCGTTCGTGGATTTATCACCCCCTCGCTTCGGCGGTTCTCTCATACATCTTCCCGTGTCCATCGATCGAAACAAGTTCATCCTTCTTTCCTCGAAGGTTTGCAGCCACACCCATCCAAGGTTTAAAATGTAAAAACATTTTCTCATCATCATCCTTTCCCTCTGGTTGAATGAAACTACCAAACCTAGGGGTCACTGAAAGTTTGCAAAAACTTTTGCTGCTGTTCCAGCCAGAACAACGCCCGATCTTTCCATCACGGTGAGAAAGTGCGTCTCATTTCTATAACCTTTTTCTTTCGTAAATTCATCAATGAAGGTCATTGCAGACCCACCTTCCTTCAATGCGAGTAAAGCCTATAAACAAAAGCGAGGCTTGAGTGATCTTACTTTGGTTCAACATTTTCAAGCACTTCTTCCGCATGTTGAGGGCGACTATCATGAGGTCTAGTTGAGGAGGAGCGCCGTTGAGAGATCGTTGAGGAGACTTTTCTGTTGGAAAGTCGCTTTCTTACGTGAGATCGAAGTGCGTAGGCCCCTCTCCGAGCCCCGTGGTCCCCGCTTGCAATCCTTAATGATTTTCTTTGGTAAGACATTGTCGCTTTCTTGGAGAAACTTTCACACTTGTGTCACAAGAAAGTTAAAAACTTGAGAAGTAGAAATCGAGGAGAGAAAAATTCCGAGAGTGAAAAGCTTTTGAACTAGGGTTTCGGGTAAAGTTTAAAACGAAGAAGGAGAAGAAGTATAAAGGTAATCGAATCGTGGTAACGGAATCGTCACAAAATAAATTCCTTTTTGAAAAATAACTGCCTTAATAAATCGATAACCACCCTTTATAAAATAAACTGCCTTAATAATCACGATTATACATAAATAAACAGACAAACTTACCTTTTCGAGATAAAAGTTTAAGTAAATGAACTTACAGTCGTGTCGATTGGTATTCTCAGTCTACACCCTTTTGAGTCGATACTTCGTCGACTTTAGATTCCGAGTCCGAGCTTCAACATTCTTCAAGAGATACAATATTGAGTCTTGAGCGAATAGACTTAAATAAGCTTTTCTCAAGTGGCTTTGTGAAGATGTCTGCCAGTTGATTCTTCGAGTCAATAAATTGTATCAAGATTTCTTTGTTCTGAACATGATCTCTTATAAAATGATGTCGAATCTCAATATGTTTGGCTCTTGAATGTAGGATAGGATTCTTTGTAAGATTGATTGCGCTGGTATTGTCACATGCAAGAGTCTTCAATACCAAAGTCTCGTAGTTGTTGTTTTATCCAAAGTATTTGAGAACAGCAACTTCCAAGTGCTACGTATTCTCGCTTTGTTGAAAGAGCCACGGTACTTTGTTTTCTTGAAAACCAAGATACCACCACTGTTGCCAAGTAATTGACAAGTTCCCCGAAGTGCTTTTTCTTTCAACTCTACAACCTCGCAAGATTCAAGGTCGAATAACCAAGAAGGGTAAAGTCTCCTTCTTTGGGATACCATAGACCAATCTTAGCAGTAGTTGCAACATATTTAATGATACGTTTAGCACACTTAAATGTGATTCCTTAGGATACGATTGAAACCTAGCACATATGCAAACACTAAATAATATGTCGAGGTCTAGATGCAAGAAGATAAAGAAGTGAACCAATGATACTCCTGTATAATTTTTGGTCGACTTTCTTCCCCCGCTTCGTCTTTGTCTATCTTCAAAGAACTTGACATTGGAATGTCGATCTTTTGCAATTCTCCAGACCGAACTTTTTAACAAGTTCTTTTGCATATTTCTCTTGATGAATGAAGATTCCTTCTTTAAGTTGTTTCACTTGTAGACCAAGGAAGAAGGATAGTTCACCCATCATGCTCATCTCAAATTCATCCCGCATAGACTTAGAAAATTTCTTGCACAAAGTCTCATTAGATGATCCGAATATAATGTCATCAACATAAATCTGAACAAGTAGAAAGCTTTTTGCCTTCCTTTTTAATAAACAAAGTAGTGTCTACCTTCCCTTTAGAGAAACCACTTTGAATTAAGAAATTACTTAGCCTTTCATACCAAGCTCGAGGAGCTTGTTTTAACCCATATAAAGCTTTCTTCGCCCCGAACACCGAGTCTGGTTTCTTTGAGTCTTCAAATCCCGGAGGTTGTTCCACATAGACTTCTTCTTGAATAAATCCATTCAGGGAATGCGCTTTTGACGTCCATTTGAAATAACCTGAAATTCTTATAACATGCAAAAGCAAGTAATAATCCGATTGCTTCTAACCTTGCTACCGGAGCATAAGTCTCATCATAGCCTATCCCTTCTTCTTGCGTATATCATTTAGCCACGAGTCTTGCTTTGTTTCTTGTTACTTTGCGTTTTCATCAACTTTGTTCCTGAAAACCCATTTTGCTCCAATAACATTTACCTTTTGGTTTAGGAGTTAATTCCCAAACGTCGTTAATCTTGAATTGTCCGAGCTCTTCTTGCATTGCTTCAATCCAGCTTTCATCTCGCTAAGGCTTCTTCAATGTTTTTGGGTTCTATTTCGAAATGAGTGCAACGGCACTAGACTCTTCTCGCATTTTGGATCTTGTACGAATTCCCTCATTAGCGTTTCCAATAATGAGTTCTTTGGGATGACTGGACTTGTGCTTCCATTCTTGGATGGTTTGGTAGGTTGTTGATCATTTTCTTGAGTTGATTCTTCATCAACAACTTGTTGTACCGCCTCTCGAATTTTTGAACCGCTTTATGGGAGATAGATCTAGCGAGTGGAATGCAGATTACGATTCTTCGCCTGTATTGGCTGAACTTGTGGAGAGTCTTGAAATTTGACGTTCATTGATTCTTCCACAGTCCGAGTCTTCTTGTTGAATACTCTATAGGCTTTGCTTGCGGTTGAGTAACCAAGAAAGAATCCTTCATCTGATTTTCTTCAAACTTACCAACTCGATCATTTGCATTATTCAGAATAAAGCATTTACAACCAAATACTTGAAAATAAGAAACAATTGGTTTCTTTTCTTTAAAAATTTCATAAGGGGTTTTCTCAAGAATTGGTCTTAAAAATACTCTGTTAATAATATAGCAAGCAGTCGAAACAGCTTCAGCCCAAAACCTTGAAGAAATATTACTTTCAATTAAAAGAGTTCTTGCCATTTCTTGTAAAGACCTATTCTTCCTTTCCACAACCCCATTATGTTCTGGTGTGTATGGAGAGGAGAATTTGTGCTGAAAACCGATTCATCACGGAATTTAGTAAAGTCTTGATTTTCAAACTCACCTCCATGGTCTGCGAATGCTTGAGATAGTGTGACCTTTCTCATTCTGCACCTTCTTAGCAAACTTTGAAAAGAGAGAGAAAGTCTCAGACTTACTTGAGAGAAAGTAGACCCAAGTAAATCGTGAATAATCATCCACTATTACTAGGCAGAACCTCTTTCCACCAATGCTTTGTGTTCTAGTAGGTCCAAATAAATCCATATGCAAAAGCTGCGGTACACGATTAGTGGAAACTTTACTTATTGGTTTGTAAGAGTTTCTAACCCGTTTGAGTACGCATGGTGTGCATAGATCGACTTTGAGTAATTGAGAATAGGCAATCCACGAACAAGTTTCTTGGAGGAGAGCAAGATTGGTATGGCCAAGTTTTCTGTGCCATAGATTAGCTTCATCTTGTACTGATATCAAGCACTGTGATCTTTCATGATTCACATCCGAAGATAGATATTTCCATGTCTTCGTCCCGGAAAAGATTGAGTAAAGTCTTTACCGATTCCCGAGCACGTTCCTTCCTGGAAATTGATCTTGAATCCAGTATCACACAACTGACTTATGCTAAGCAGGTTGTAATTTAATCCTTTAACTAAGGAAACATTCTTGATTGACAAACTTCCAATCTTTACTGTTCCACGACCAATGATTATTCCTTTGTTGTTACCTCCAAAGGAAACTTTTCCTCCATCCATCTGGTCAAGTTTTATGAAGCAACTTGAGTCTCCCGTCATATGTCTTGAGCAGCCACTATCTAGATACCATTTAATCTTCCTTTTGATAGTGACCTACAATTAAAAAGGATTCAAGCTTTCTTTGGTACCCATATCATCTTGGGTCCAAGAGTTAGAGCAATAAACAGTCTTTGCCCAATTCCTTTTAACAGTCTCCAAACCAAAGGACATTCTTTCTCAAAATGTTCGAGCTTTGACACTTGGAACATTTCAAAGCATTTCTGCCAACAAGTTTTACAAAAACTTTCTAAAAATGATTTTTATAAATAATTCTGGTTGGTCTTTGTTTGATTCTTTCCTTCACCTTTGGAAAATCAATTAGAGGAATAGTTTCAGAAGTCATACCAAGACCTAACTTATCAAAGTAGGGTCTTTGTATCGAAAGAATCTTATCCAACTTTTCAGAACCATTTGTAAATCTTTTTGATATATTAGAAATATCATTTTTCAAAAGATTATTTTCTTTGGAAACAGAGTCTGAGTTTTCTTTCAAGACAGTAAAGTTGTTTTCTAACTTTTCAAACTTTTCTTTCCAAAGTTTTTCCTGTTGCTTCAATGTAGAATTTTCCTTTTTCAATTCGGAGATCCTCTTAAGAGAAGTTTTTAGACTAAGACAAAGTTCATCAATATATTTCAAACTTTGACAGGAATTCTTAGATTACTAACCTCGAGTTCACCGTCTCGAGTCCGTATCTGAATCAAGGTCGAGTCGAATCAGATTTTGCCATTAAACGATATTGGCATAATCATCATCACTTTCTTCACATTCGGTATCACTCCAGGTCTCGCTTTGAGTGCCTTCCTGTATTTCTCAGTCTTTCCTTTTCTCTTCTTTAACAGAGGACAGTTGGGTCTGATGTGTCCCTTTTTCTTGCATTCAAAGCAAGTCACTTCTTTGTTAGAGTCATCATCCTCTGTTGATTTGTTTTGAAACCTTTGTGAGCTTTGTTTCTTCCAGGTTGAATTTTCTTCCTTTTCTGTCAACTTTCGAATCTCTTTATCATGAGTGCCGCTTCTTCATCATCTAGATCTTCTTCGAGTCCGTAGCATCGAATAGTCATTAGACTTTAAGGCAATAGATTTCTTACCTTTTGAATCTTCCTCTTCGTTGGTTTGCTCTACTTCATAAGATTGAAGAGTCCCAACCAGCTCGTCTACGTAAGTGGAGCAATCCTCTCAGTGTCTCTCTTATTGAGGTTTTTATGTAATTCCGCCTTTAGAGAGTCCTCGTAGGAGTTTGTTGACCTTCATATGTCCCGAGATTGGATGTCCCCGATATTCAAGACCATTCACAATTTCAGTAAAGCGACTAAACATGTCGCTTATTGATTCTCCCGATCTCATCTTAAAGACTTCATATTGTCCCAAAAGAATATTGATCCTTGTCTCTTTCACTCGATCAGTCCCTTCATAGGTAATGTGAAGCCTATCCCAGACTTCTTTTTTGTCTGTATCACAAGAAGATATTCTGTTATACTCGTAGGGGATAAAGCACAATATAAGGAGTAAATGGCTTTAGCGTCAAGAGTCCGTCTCTTGGTGATTTCTTCTTGAGTCATTTGAATGGGATCGGAACTTCTTTTCCTCTCTCGATCCCGATGCGGCGAGCGGGAGTGATTCCTTTGTCTACAACTTCCCATTCCAAAGGATCTTTCGATCTTAGGAATGCTTTCATCTTGTTTTTCCATATGCTTTGTAGTCTTTTCCATCAAAGTATGGAGGTGCGGTATTGCTTTGACCTTCAACCAACCCTGTAGGTAACAAACTAGCCATAGATCTTTTACTCAGAAGTAAAGACACTTCTTATAAACGAGTACACAAGCTCTGATACCAATTGTTAGGACTAGAATTATCACCTAGAGGGGGGTGAATAGGTGACTAAAGCGATTTTAACAATTTAATTCGAATAAGAGATTAATGAATTATAAACAACGATCGCTGCAAATGAAAGTAATGAAAGATAAAAAGATTAGGGATAGAGAATCAGACTCAAGATTTATAGTGGTTCGGCTTAGACCAAGCCTACGTCCACTCTCCCGCACGGACAGCCCTTCTAGCTGGATTTCACTAAGAATCAAAAAGAGTGTTTACGGTCTTACGCTCTTGAGTCCACGGTAGAAACTCTACTACACTTCCTCAAGGTCTCACCACACTATGGTCTCTCTTTTGATTACATGTATTGCTCGAAGAATAAGATCACAAAATATAAATGGAGATTCAGACTTTGGAATTCTTCTATCCGGCACACTTCAACAACTCGAGCATCTCTCTTTATACGCTTCTTCATGCCTTCAATACCGTTGGCACCTTCCAAAGAAGTTCTTCCAATCAACCCGTTGGACAGAATCAATTTGGAGAGATCTCGAGCTCTTTAAGGTAAGTGTAGATAGCCCATCAATCATGTTCGCCCATACAATCAGGATCTTGGTTTCCATAAGTAGAACTTTCCAAATAAGTTGCGAATCTTAGAGAATCTATATCAATTCGGATATGTATATAAAATCTTGTCGTGCTGAATCCAGTCGAAAGATATTCCTTAGTCGTTGAGATAAAGACTTTATAGAATCGAGAATAAAATATTTTATCTTGTCGGTGGAATCTGTCCATGAGAGTAGACTTTGAAAACTTGAGTCTTGTTGACGTCGGACTTTGATCTTCGACTTTGCCGTAGAGTCCCAAGTCTTCAACCAGACTAAGAGAAATGTTTTGTCAACTTCAAAACCTCTGAGGAGAATTTATCCAACAACAACAACGTTTTTTTTTCCTACAAGAAAAAGGGTTTGATGGATCTACCTCTTTATTCATGATCCATGTGACACCTTCAGTGCAAGGAGGAACAGTGAGAGAGCCCATGTATTTGAAGTAACTTCTCCCGCCCATGTTGATCCCTTCTGGGTCAATCATTCTAACTTTTCTCTGTGTTCATCACCACCACTAATGTTGGACAATATACGACCCAACAACTGCACATTTCAACTTATGATCGTACCATTTAGACACATACATATTTATTGGAATTAGCCCTAGGACAAATATATCTTGATATTTCGACTCTATATATACGGAAACTGCAAAATATGGCACAGGAGATGGATTTATCCTACAAATTTGAAAAAATAAGGGATGAGCCGAAGTCTAGTAAATGAAATCTCTAGGTCTAAGGTGAGAGATTGTCTTAATACTCAACCTGGTGCAAACAAAGTGAGTTCAAAGACATGCAAAATAACCATGAATTACACATACAAGAACGAAAGCCCTTTCCTTACATCATATGACAATGAAAACGTTAATAACAATATTGTAGTTCCTTTACTTAAGAGCAAGAGAAAAACATATTAATTCATAATGCGCTAGTATCACCTAGTGTCTAATCATTATACACATGGAATAAACATCGGATACAAGTAAATGACATAATATCTCATGATGCATTGTTGCCATCCATTAATGACTTACAAGCATATGCATGAACATGCATCATATTCATCATTTCTCCTCCTCCTAAACACTCCAAGTATCTCGATCACACAGCAAGGCATCTTGATCACACAGCAGGGCATCTCAACTCTGAGGCATCCCATACCATCAGCCCACGAGGCATCCCGAAACTTCTGGAGACATCCTGATCACACAATAGGGCATCTCAACTCCGAGGCATCCCATACCATCAGCCCACGAGGCATCCCGAAACTTCTCGAGACATCCTGATCACACAGTAGGGCATCTCAACTCCTAGGCATCCCATACCATCAGCCCACGAGGCATCCCGAAACTTCTCGAGACATCCCGATCACACAGTAGGGCATCTTGACACATGAGACATCGTCACACACCACTATATAGGCAACAGAATCACACTTCATAATTAGTCATATGATGCCATGCACATGTCATTAATACGGAATGGTTTCACGTGCATCAAGAATTAAACTAACACTCATTTCAATAATCTGCATCCATTTCACAACACATTTCCATACGTATCATTACCTTCTTCTCTTAGTAATCACATACATCGAGAGGAATACTCACCTGCTTACCCCTTTTCCACATATTCACACAAACATGTTCAATACTCAACGACTAGCATGCTCGACAATGAATTTGAGCAACAAAACAGGTGAATCAAAACATATGCAAATGATTCTGAATGAAATGTCTGAACATAAGGAAATCGTTTTGAATGGGAAAGTCTAAAGCAGAAGGAAGTGATTCTAAATAGAAAGTCTGAAATATAATGACATAATTTAGGTCAAGAAAGTCTGAACATACGGAAGTGGTTTTGATCAGAAAAGTTTGATCGTAAGGAAACGTTTCCAATTGGGAAAGTCTGAGGGAAAAATACTAAAAAAGTCATAAACCTATTGCATTGGTACCAATTCGGTCCTAAACTTATCAATTGGACCAATTTAGTCCTAAACCTTTTAATATTAGTACCAATTCGGTCCATCCGGCCAATTTTGGCCTGGCGTCTTGTGACATGGACGTCGGCCGACGGCCGGATGCTTGATGTGGCAATTTTAAAGATTTTTATTATTTTTCCAATTTTTTATTAATTTTTTTCCTTTCTTTTCCGGCGAGCCTCCGGTGAGGCTTGCCGGCCACTGGGCGAGAGCCGCGAAGCCCTCGCTTGCTGCCGGCGAGGGTCGTGGCCCTCGCCCGGCCTCTCCCAAGCCGCCGGCGAGGCAACCGCCGGCTGAATGCAGGCGGCGAGGCCGGCCTCGCCCAAGCCTTGCCGCGAGCGAAGGCGGCCTCGCCAGCGGGCCGGCAAGACCATGGCGGCCATTGCCGGGGTGGAGGCGAGGGCCGAGGGTCGCGACCCTTGCCGGGCGGCTGGCGAGGGCCGCGGCCCTCACCTCCGCCTTGGCGATGGCCACCATGGCCTCGCCGGCCACTAGGCGAGGGCCGCCAAGCCCTCGCCCGCCGTCGGCGAGGGTCGCAGCCCTCACTCGGCCTCTCCCAAGCCACCGGCGAGGCGACTCGCCGGGATTTGGGCAAGGCCGGCCTCGCCCGGCCTTGTTGTGGTTGAAGGGGGCCTCGCCCGCGGCTGCGAGGCCATGGTGGCCATCGCCAAGGTGGAGGCGAGGGCTGCTCGGCCACGCCCGTATCCGGGCGAAGCCGCCTCGCCGCGGCTGGGAGAGCCGGGCGAGGGCCGCGACCCTCGCCGGCGGCAGCGAGGGCTTCGCGGCCCTCGCCCGGTGGCCGGCGAGCCTCACCGGAGGCTCGCCGAAAAAAGAAAAGGAAAAAAAAAAAAAAACAAAAACAAAATTAATAAAAATTTTAATAAAATTTTAATAAAAAAATTCAAAATAATAATAAAAAAATATTTAAAATTGCCACGTCGGCGTTCGGCCACCGGCCAACATCCACGTCCGCGGCGGCCGGCCAAAATTGGCCGGATGGACTGAATTGGTACCAATATTAAAAGGTTTAGGACTAAATTGGTCCAATTGAAAAGTTTACGACTGAATTGGTACCAATGCAATAGGTTTATGACTTTTTTGGTACTTTTCCCGAAAGTCTGAAACATAAGGAAGTGGTTATAATTGGGTGAGTCTAAACATAAGGAAATGGTTCTGATAGCGAATTAGACTCAAAAGCGAATCAAACTCTGACAGTGAAATCAAACTTTGAGAGTACATCCGATTCAAAAAGTGAAATTATATTTTGAAAGCGCATCGGACTTAGAGTGGACATCAATTTTAAAGCGAAATCAGAGTTAGAGAGCACATCAGACTTAGAAGCGAATCAAACTTAGAAACGAATCAAACTTTGAAAGCATATCAGACACAGAGTATCAAACTTAGAGAATATATCACAACAAAGCGACTTAGATTTAGACTCATTAAGTGAACATTACCGATGATAGTTAAATTAAGTTATAGAAGTAACAATTCCAATTTCAGATTCATCATTTACACATTCCACATGTCACTACATCCAAAAGAGACCAGCAAACACATTCTAGTCATGTATGAAATCCTCAAAGTATATCAAACTATCACAACACATTCACATCCCTATTTTATATACCAACACTAAGTTTCACACATAACTGAAGGAAATCAATTCCTAAAACAAACAGATACTCGAACAAACGAATACCAAAAATAAATGTGAAAACGGGCTTGAGGATACATGTAACACCGATCGAAAGGGACATCATGAAAATGGACGTATCTTATTTGCCACAAAATAAATACTCATTGCAATCTCAAAGGGATCGATCAAAGCCTTAGAGTTCGGTTCCTCAAGAGAAAATTCAATATTGTCAAATGAGTAAAAACGTACAACCTATCTCACACATATCAACGTTCCCCCTTTTTTTTTCTTTTTTTTTTCTTTTTTTTTTTATATCTATACAGCAATTATTTTTACTTAAAAAATAATAGCTCTCTCTTATGGACCCTTCCCTTACGGGCCAGGTTTGGCTTAACATGGGCGAACGGGCCTAGTTTTAGCCCATCTTGTTTTATAAAAAATCTATCATCTCCCATTCGTACATGATTGTCGGAACATAACTCTTTCTTCTCCTCTCTATAATGTTCATATCAGTAAATAATCCGCGTGCCAATATACTTCGAGAGCTCGTTGTCATATATCTATTAGGACTATATAGCAACTCAGAATGATCATTACGTTTTCGAATATATATAGTATGCAGTACCTTAGATTAATCGATCACATTTATATATCTCTAAATCTCTTTTTAATTATGATATATTGTATTTACAATTATGATTATTAAAAAACAATCATAATTGATCAATCAGTGAATACAAAACTAGAATGTGATATCCCAAACTTTATCTTTCTCTTTCCTTGAAACTCTCAATTTCAGTTCAACTTGTTTTTCTAGAAATGTCCCATAGATCGAATCAATTTGTGATTATTGGCAGCATTTTAAGATAGCAAATGTTGAATAGAAATATTGAGAATAAATAAGAGTCATGGGGGCACTTAATTGAAGAACCATTTTCCTCAAAAATCTTATATGGCATAAAAGTTGAGATTAAAACTTTTCCCACTCTTATTGATAATCTTATGCATACGTAGTATGAAATACATATTACGGTATTAACTCATTTCCCATAGAACATATGTCTTCGCTTTCAATATCGTACAGATGATAATTCAGATATACCTAATGTCCAACTTGAGTTCAAGTTCTACTCTTTTAAAGAATCTATCACATCTAGGGCCTGTTTGGTAACCATTCCAACAGTGCTAGATTCTGATTTTTTGTTCCCAGAATCAGTTTGGGACAAGAATCGCGTTTGGTAAAATTTTTGTTCCCGAATCGGTTGGGACGAGAATCAAGAATAAAAAAAAAAAAAGTTGATTCTTGTTCCGGGAATGAAATTGAGAATCAAAACTCTTCTTCTTCTCTTTTCTTCTTCTTCATCGACCGCCATCCCGCGACCACCGCCCGCCGCCGGCCGCCGCCATCCGCCACTGCCGCCGTCCGCCGCCGCCGTCCACCGCCGCCGTCCACCGCCACCCGTTGCCGCCGCCGCCGCCCACCCCATCGCCGACCGCCGCCGCTGCCAATCGCCGCCGCCGGTCGCCAGCGACCGGTTCAGCGAGCTCGCCGGAGGCTCGCCAGGCTAGGGCAAGGTCCGACGAGGCCGAGCCAACGAGGGCCGACCTTGCCGAGGACCGGCGACCAGCCTGAAGAAGAATTAGAATAGGAGAAAAAGAAAAAAAAAAAAGAAAAGAAAAAGGAAAAAATTATAAAAATTATTTAAAAATTAAAATGAATTGATTTGGAACATAATCAATGAACACGATACCAAACGCAATTCTATTCTAGAATCAGAAATTTTGTACAGTTACCAAACACGTTCTTTTACTTAGAATCAGTTCCCAGGAACAGAATAAAAAATAATCATTTCTGATCAGAATTTGTTCCCGGGAACAGAATTGTTACCAAACGCGCCCCTAGCATCAAAGACAAATAAAATAAAATATGTGTGTTATTTTACTTTTGGATATAGTAAATAAGATATCCTCGTCTTAACACTTAGTTAAGGTGATATCTATATTATAAGCTTAAGTTCTCAATTATCGCCAAGATAATAAGTTTAAAAATCGTCTCATATCTATTTATCACACAGTAAATAAAAGCAATTATCTATGTGAGTATGCTAATCTCTTATCTGTCAAACATATTTTCTCAATATATAATGCATTAAGCATTAAGATGCATAAAAGTCAAACAAAAATTTACAGGCATTAATAATGAAATACAACTTCAATGTGAACACTTAAAGAAATTACAATATTTAATACATCAGCCTCTACGCAGTCCTAGAGATTTTACATGACCACAAAAAACATTTATAGGTATTGGCTTCATCATGGAATTTGCTATCATTATATGCGTAGATATATACCGCAAGTTCACATCTTTTTGTGCAATCATATCCTTAACAAAATTATATTTGATATTTATATGTTTGGTCTTGTCATAATATTTTGGATCCTTGGTTCTAAATAGCATTGATGCCTCCGATGCTTTGGCTTGTTAAACGTCTAATGAATTTTATAACGTCATTTAGTAAAATGCTTTGCGCTTTCTCTTGTCCAAACTTGGCTATTCATGAGCTGCTTCAAAATATGGAGAGAGAGAGAGAGAGAGCTGGCGGCATCATAGGAAGAAATATTTAGTGCAAAACAAGAGAGAGAGAGAGAGCGCGCTGGCGGCATCATAGGAAGAAATATTTAGTGCAAAACAAGATTTGTAATAGTTTGGCCCATCGTCCTAAGCTCTGTGTGCGTGAGAGAGAGAAAGTGAGAGGGAGGGAGGGAGGGAGGGAGAGAGGGAGCAGGATTTATTTGTAATAATTTTGGACTTAATAATAATTGTCATTCTTTTGTCTCCATTAGACTTGAGTGCAAATGCTTGGGAAATTTGAGGTCGTACTAGACGGCCAACGTAGCGTCCACACTAGCCAAATGGCCCCAGCCATGCACAGTAAGGCACAACACAAAGTGGGCCTTTGACAAAACACGGAGGCTTTGATCGTGTGAATTCCAATTTGAGGTCGCTCTTGAACGCCAAGGCACAACCATGCACCGTAAGGCACAACCCAACGTGGGCCTTAACGAAACATGGAAGTTTTGATCGTGTGAATTCAAATGTTATCTTTGGAATATACTCCATGCATGAAGCTCTCTACATAAACCAATTCAATCTCTCACTCCTCTTCCCATCAATCCAACTTTGCCTCAAGAGTGTTCAACTTTGCACATTTGAACATGAAGAGCCTTGCAACATCTTGCGGCAATGCTCTCTTGTTATTAGCTTCGCCTTCTTTTCGTCTATTTCTCGTGCGAACTCATGTAATGGCTCCTGTCAAACACTTGATGATTGTGATGGCCAATTGAATTGCTTCAATGGAAGGTGCACTGACGACCCTCAGGTGGGCGCACACACATATGCCGCAATTTGCCTTCATCTCCATCTGGTGGCGGATGCAGCCTTTAGGCCTTATGTCTTGCAACGGACAATCTTACCCTAAATATGATTACTCCCGCCGGAGACATCCTCGACTTGAGCTTCCTTGACGAGTAATGATTTCAACGAAGAGGTGATGGTGGGGGACCGTGAGAATGTGATGACAGTTATCACGAGAACTTCGAGCTGATTGTTGCGATGTCGACCTGGTGGATCTCGTTGTGGAGATAGGATTGGAATAAGGTCTATGAAAACTGAGAGGGACGTAATGGCCAAACTAGTTGATGAATGTGACTCAAGGAATAGGTGTGACGATGAACATGATTATCAGCCACCGTGCGGGGACAACATTGTTGATGGGTCAGATACTATGTGGCGTGCTTTGGGGTTGAACATGTGGGTGAAGAGGATGTTGTTTGGTCCATGGCATAGTGTTTTGGTCGCCATATGTCTATCATTAGTGTGTGGGTGTTTGTAGTGCTATGTAAGAAAAGATTGACGACCATCAAGTTGTACCTGTACAATTCCATATATATGTTTGTATGTGGCATAAAGCATGAAATAGTATGTATATGGTAATGTTTGCACGTGGTAGTGTTCTTTCGTGGACTATGCTATGTGATCGGTTTGGCGTAAGTGTAGCAGAATTATTACTATGTTGTAGTTATGATGCAAGTATTGTAACTTATATATTTGGTGATAGATGTTCTAAAGCCGCATTACTTCGCATTACTTCGCATTACTTCAAAGCTGAAGCCGATGTCCCTGTTTCTCCATCACTTAAATTAATATGACCACAAGCCTTGCGAGTAGGAAGCATCCTACTTTTTATCTGGTGAAAAGGGATCTATAAAGCGACAAGTCTAAAATTATGACGGGAGTCATGCCTTCACGTAGAAGCATCCCTTTTGTATTTGTTCTTTCCTCCTTGTCTCTTCTTTTAGAGATGCCTTCTTTTTTAATTTTCTTTTTGCGCCCTTTATTAAGGTAGATATGGCGACTGAAATTCTACACTTTGTATGGTCCATCACACCACCGAAAATATTTTTGATGAGCTACCAGCAAATAATTGTCGGAACCCTTGTTAAAGAAAACTCATGAGAGTTTTCAATCCATTAACCTTTTCATTCCAACTGTAATTGATATCTTGAGAATTAAGACTTTCTTTAATAAGTACGCTTAAAAGCCAAAAAATGAAAAACAAAAGGGAATGACTAGGAAGCTCCTTCGTTTCAAAGGGAATGGGGGCAGCTTTTTAGTTATAACCATCATAAAAGTATGACATACTTCAAGACCAATACCCCTTACAGACCCTTTTGCCGCTAGAGGAAATGTCTGAATGTCTGGGAACTAAATCATCTAAGTCATGGGGTTTCTATACAAAACCGTTTGTCAATCGGAAATGGCGCTAAGGACGTCGAGGAGGTTGAAAGAATACTAGTAAGAGATCACAAATAAACAGTGTTCGTAGGGGAATTCTGAGCTATATCTGAATTGGATTAGACACAAAAACCATGTCTCCCTCCCTTCACTACAAAGGCCATGCCCGCTGAGAACTTTTGTGAGACAGAAGCTACCTCCGATTAACATGCAAGAGTGAGGAGGAGGACGGTGATAGTAGAGAGAGAATCTCATCTCTTGGACTTCTCTCCACTCGGACCATAGTCAAGTGACCATCTCGGAGGTGTCTTTGGCTTGGGAACCATTCATTTTCCTACTTGTCCCCTTACATGAAGATGTCCAGTAATGTCGCCTTGGATAATTGCAGCGTCATGCTTAGTATTATCTGTACAGCACTCTGGCGTCCAGGACAGGCATATCCACATTCCCATGAAATCTGAAGGAAGTTGCATTCATTATGGTCACCCAGCAGCAGTTTCAATGTTTATCCACGACAACATGGGTTGCTGGGAAAATCAATATATACTGGACAGCCGACGGTAAGTAGCTCCTCCTATTAGGACACACCAGAAAGATCCGTCTCCTGCCTTGGCATCATGACCACCAATTGCAGCTTGCCTTGCTGGCACAGTTTTACGGGGTTCCTAAAGATTGAAACCCTCGCAGTGTTATCGTCTACAATAACCACATGCGCTATGCTGTAAGATTCACCCCGTTCAACTGCAAACTGCCACTCTCTGGTGGATATGTTGAACCAGTCCTTCCTTTTAGTCGTGGTTGCTTTAACTTCAATGTACTCTCTATCAGCTTCATTCTCCCCAATGAGGATGTCATATGGAAGCCCAGTTTCACTAAGTTCATTAACCCAGTTCACCGCTGTCTTACCAGCATTCCCTGTAAAATATCTGAAAGCAGCAAGCTCACCAAGCCTCCCAGTCAACATTGCTTGGGCTCCATCAGGATTGCCAGTATTAAGCTTCCCTCTCCGGCTAAAATTGGGTGAACTCTTCGCAGGCACATCAGTCATAGCATTTGAATCAACAGAATTCAATTCTGTGTTCATAACAGTGTCACAAAATTGGGCAAAATATTCTTCAGAATTTTGAACGTCCACCAGAAGCCCAGATGTTGCAGCTGCATTTACTCCAATTTTCCAATCGGCATCAATCTCTGTTACCACATTTTCCATCATTGCAACCACTGTTTCTGAATCAACCTCAATTTTGTCATGTGAGATGCTATATACCGCTTGTGTCCTGAAATCATTTTCACAAGCATAACGAAAATCTGGAGCAGTTCTCCAATTCGCCGGTGGGCAATTAGGGATGGTACCTGACTTCCTCCTGGACTTGAAAACGGTTTGTTCACTCGTTCCTCCTAAAGCAGAAATTATCAGGAGGGACTTATCAAGGTGTCTTGAAGGCAGAGATGCAAGGGACCAAATGGTTTCTTCCTTAGGTATCTTTGTCACCTTCTGGCTATTCAATATGAAAGTCTCTGTCTGCTCCTCAGTGGAACCCGATTCCACCATAGTCGTAATCATGTGAAGGAAATTTGCTATGTGTAATTCCGGATTTCCATCAAACCATAATCGAGAGAGCTCCAAAAATAAAGCATGAGAATCTGATTGTTGAGCAACATAAAGAACATTTCCCTGCAAAAGTCAGATATAAGACATTATAGAAAAAATCCATTCTGCTATTCATGGCCACTATCATTACACAGTAACTATATCTGGGTTTGTTTGCATATTATGATATCTTAGCCCAAGTATAAAGGGTCCTCCACCTCAGCTTGTACTCAAAGCTGCAGATCTTTGAAGGATTACCAAGTATATCTCTTTCAAACAAACTCTACACAATATTCAGCTCGGTTTTATAAACCCATATGAGTTCCGTGCTCAGAACAACAGTTGTTGAGTTCCCTCAAAACAAATTTCTTTAATCTGGACCAAAAGTATTAAGATGAGAGCAAGCATCTAACCACTTTTCAAAAGGCCCCCTCATCAGATGTTCCTAGTCGAGATTTAACTTAGCTAGAGGTGATTTTCTGTTCCGAGGTAGATAATGTCTTTTCAAATGATATAGCAACATTTTCTAGCTTCTTCATTAAATCAGACTACTATGGGAATTTGACTTCCAACGTTCAAGAAGCTTCATACCTCTAGTAAACAACTGCAGTCGTATTTCTTCTTGGATGAACTGCCACAACTTTTGATCACATGTCTGTAGAACAATTTTTCAACTACTACTAATTGCAACTGTTTAAGACTGTCAAAACCAGACTGCTTCAGCTGTAAATATCGTTGAGGATGCACACTGTAGATGTAGCGTTGGGCATAGGGAAGTGCCCAGTCAATCAATTGGGCTTTTAAAGTACCATCTGCTGAACCATAATATATTGCTTCACGAGTTACAACCTGCCAAGAAATTATCGATAAGGAGAAGAGCTTTGTCAACAACTGATTGCTGGAATTATATGTTTATCAATAAATGCTTCTATACTTGACAGTTAATAAAATACTTAGTACAGGTAAAGTAGTCTCGAATTTATCTTTCAAACTTCAATGTTAATCCAACAGCATGCTATAAGCCTATAAATGCACCCTAATTTTGAGCCTTCCATTAAGTGAATGACATGCATTTTAGTGTCATAGTCAACACAGCCACAAAAACATTCAAATGCACAAAATTCATACAAAAACTTGCAGTTTAATTATTTTCTTTTCACTATCCAAATGGCATTTCACATCACAAACCACGCCTTCTATTACTCAATGGGTTTTCATTTCACTATCTCAATGCAAGAAACTCATACAAGATTTTTTCATTATGGGTTTACCAGGTCATTTTGTTAGTAAATAACAGGACATTGTAAATATAGGTATGTCAAAATTGACATATTAGGCCGTGTGTTGAGCATATATGCTAGTGCCCTTTGCTCCTGTGGCTTTGTGTCTGGAGAAGGGGGAGGGGGTGGGGCATGCGTACCTCAGAAAGTGCAGGAATCCCCAAGGTCCTCAGGAGCTTACTAACACTTGCAGGAAGCATCTCTTGATTGTCGCTGGGTTCACCAAAGTACAGAAAATTAATGTTTTCCACATACTTAAGTTCCTTTCTCAAACTCTCATTGTCAGACCAGCACACTATACCAAAGGAAGGATGCAGGGATACCCACTTATCAAGCACCGTGGGGAGCATGGTGTATTCTGGTTTTGTCAAACATTCTTTGAAATAGCTGATATCCTCTGCAGTTATGGATCCTGAGACTAATCCATCATTCCACTTCAAAAAAATTTGAAATACCTAAAACATGAAAGGAAAAATTCTTAGGCCTTAGGACCAACAAACCTCATCACACCTAAGTACAATTCAAGTTGGTTACTCACTCTTTTAGCTACTTGCGAAGGTAAGGCAGTAGCGGACAACTCCACCAACAATTTCAGATAAACATGAAAAGAAGGGCCCTCAAGAACACCGCATTCCCTGACAAAGAAATCATAAAGACCAGGGTAGATATTGTCCAATGTCTTGCAAGGGAGGCCATCAGTTGCACCCACCAATCTGCACTGAGAATATCCTTGATTTATTTGTTTCACTAAACCAGTGGAATCATGCCAATACACTTCTTTAGGGGAACAAAATATGCCAAAAACCAGCTCCTCCTGCCGAGATCCAGATGCACTTGCAACAAAGATAAACTGACTCATTCTAATCTCTTCACTCATTCTTATCTGAGAAGAAGCCAATTTATTCCAAATAAATGAATATAACCTTGCCATTTGTGCTACGCTGGAAAGCAAAATGACACATAAATGAGAACACAGATCCAAGTAACAAAAATAAAAATAATGAGTATAAAATCAAGAAGCCAAACTTATTGAAAGTTGAACAAAGAGATATTCAATTACGGTAAATAGTGTACCAGATCTTACCAATAGATTTTTTAACTGAAATTTCATGTGACAATGCATGAAAGAGTTCCACCCATACTGTTTCATAACTATGAACTCCTTCAACTGGATCCTGAACACTATGTTTGGAAGAGATTTAAGATAGATTGAGTAAACATATAATCAACATATAATGGTTATAGCGGGTCTTAACACATTTATCTCCATCTCTCTATTGAAACTTCTAGAAAGAATCCTGAAACACGTATTTGGAAGAGAATTGTCTTCGATTTTGCTTACTTGATGAAATTTATCATATATCCAATGATAGAGTCAAAGAGAAACAAAATTAAAAGTACAGAGCAATAAAACAATATAAATATGAGTTGAAGCTAGTCAAGTTGAAAGGAGAGCAGCACAACACTTATTGTTAGAAGTACCAATTGGTCCACATTCTGACCACACACCTCTTGGCCACTTTCAGATGACAAGAAAAGCTTAATTGGAATTGGGAAAAATTTGGAAAAATGAACATATCCTCACTTGCAAGGAGAAATTTTACTCAAAAGGCTACTAATTTTCAAAATTTTGAAAAAAAAAAATTATCTTTCAGATAAAGAGAACCTTGGTGCACCAGAAGTGCGGACAGAATTTGTTGAGGGCCTTTACCTATCGAGGGATAGAGGGAAAAGATTGAAACAAAAGGGGTTAGAAAGAGTGGTTGTGAAAGTAAATCACTAATTCCCGCACAAGTGTCCCAAGAACTCCTAAGTCACATTCTCCATTTGATTCTTATGTCTCTCAAAAAGATTAAGTTTCATTTCCAGCACCATATTCGAACAGAGGGCATCAATATGCTTTACCAAAATCTCCATCATAAGAACTCCCTGTTCATCAATTAAAATAAATTACACTACGATAAACGTCAAATTGACAATATATATTATATCCTAGAATGGTTCTTTTTCTCAGACAAGCTAAAGTTTCATAATCCATCAGCGTCCAGTATTATTACCAACCAGAAGAATTATAAAATAGGCAGTTAGACAATGGTTCACCGTTGACAGTTGAAGGATGAGATATAAATCACTTCCTAATGGGTAGAATCCCAACCTTCGGAACTTATCTCTCAAAATCATATTCTTTAATGCGCAGCTCAAACAGCCCAATTACTTTATAGTGGCAAAAGGCAATCTTTCACCAAAGCAGTCAAAAATGATGATATACTGCAATTGACTATCTAAGTTCATAATTCATTGTAGTAGAGCAAATTAGATGAGATATCTATGGCATGAGAACCAAGATCTGGTCCTCTTGCCCCATTCTTCCTTCTCTTTCTATCACTACCTTTCCCTTCACAACCAACATGGTTGTGAATGATTTCCTTCAGAAAAGAAAATCAAGAGTGATTCGCAAACTGGACATGGAGAAGGCCTATGACCAAACTGGAAATGGAGAAGGCCTATGACCATGTTTCGTTGGAGTTCTTGATGCATATGTTAAGATGAATAAATCTTGGTGACTAATGGTGTAGATGATTCCAAAATGCATTTCTTCACCAACTTTCTTGGTTATGGTGAATGGCAATCCAAGAGGTTTCATCAAGTCTTCTAGAGGATTGAGGCAGGGTGATCCTCCATCATGTTTGTTGTTTCAGTTGCTTATGAAAGCATTAAGCATGATGCTGCTACTGATGAGGGTTTGTGTAATGGCTTCAAGGTTGGCAATGCTTGCGATGCAGTTTCCATATCCCATCTTTTATTTGCGGATGACACCATCATTTTCTTGGAGGATGACATCAAGCAAATTTTTCACTTTAGAGGCATATTGATATTTTTTGAAGTTGTTTTGGGACTAAAACTGAATTTGGAAAAAAGTAAACTCATATGGGCTAGAATGTAAATGCGCAAGAAATGTCTCGCATTCTTGGCTGTAAGGATTTTAGCTTACCTATAAAGTATCTGGCATTGTTATTGGGATCCACTCATATAGCAAAAACTGTTTGGCATTTAATGACACAAAGAATTGAGAAGAATTTAAGCGGGTGGAAGATGGCTTATTTGTCTAAGTTAGACTTGCGTAGTTGAAGCATGCTCTCTCTAATCTTCCGATCTGCTTTCTCTCTTTGTTTCCAATCCCAATCTCGTTGGCAGAAAGACTTGAGAGCATATAAAAGATTCTCTGGGGCAATTGGGATGACAATCATCTAGTTAATTGGAGCATTGTAATGGAAGAGATTTTCAGACAGTCGATCACATTAATTGACATTGAAATTTACCGTTTTATGAGGTTGGTTTAATAAGGTAAGATATAAAAATTCTTAATTAGTCTAAGGATATGTTCACCAAAAGTCCTAAAACTTATCACGAAAGTGCAATCAAATCCTAAAACTTGTCAAATTTGTGCAATTGAGTCCTTCCGTTAACTCTGTCCAATTCAATTAACGGAAAATATTGACATGACATTTTTTATTACTTTCTCTCTCCCACATGATGCTGACGTGGCTAAAACAAGAAAATAACCCCCAAAACAACGTTGTTTTGATCCAAATTTAATTTTAATACAAATATCAATTTGTGTGGGACAGAAACAGATAACTAAGATGATTCCTCTCCCTTTTTTCGGTTCATTTGGAGAAAGATAGAAATAAAATGACCACAATTTTGGGTATTCACTTAATCTTGCTAGGTATAGGTGCTTTTCTTCTAGTATTCAAGGCTCTTTATTTTGGAGGCGTATATGATACTGAGCTCCGGGAGGGGAGATGTAAGAAAAATTACCAACTTGCCCTTAGCCCAAGTGTTATATTTGGTTATTTACTAAAATCTCCTTTTGGAGGAGAAGGATGGATTGTTAGTGTGGACGATTTGGAAGATATAATTGGAGGGCATGTATGGCTAGGTTCCAGAGGAACAAGAGAGCATTCCAAGGAGCTGAATCCTTTGGGGATTCCTTTAGGGATAATGGGTTTTACAGCCTTCACTTTTGGTATAGCAGGAAAGTTAAACTACATACATTTATTGGAAATGCTAGAAACACTCTTTTGTGCATAATTCTGTCTATGGGTGACGTGCTGTTTTGTATAGGGAGGGTACCGCCTTGGTACCTTCTTAATGAAATTTTATTTATCATGAACTCAACTAAGTTTATAAAATGTTAGAACTCCAGCTGTAAGCTTGAGCTAATTGCTGTGCCATACTCGCAAGAGAAGGTTTAGTCAGGCAGTGTTTAGTCAGGCAGATTTGCCATACAAATTAAGAAATTGGATATCTAAAAGCAAAAGGGTTGGAAATGGTTGAAGTAGGAGTAAAAGGGGCCTAATTTGTCATTCTGAACACCCTTATAGACGCAACAAAAACCATCAATGGTTGACTCCTAATAAAGGCGTGTAAAGGAGATGCTTTTTGTCTGACCAAAAAATAAAAGGGGAGGCTTTTCGGCAGGGCAATTGACAAACAATTCAGAGAGTTCCAAATGTGCAAATGATTATACATGCCGACAGATACCATCAATAGTTGACTCCTAATAAAGGCTTGTAAAGGAGATGCTTTTTGTCTGATCAAAAAATGAAGGAGATCCTATTTGGCATGGCCGTTGACAACAATTCAGAGAGTTCAAATTGTGCAAATGATTTTACATGCCAACAGAGCGGAGGAAACTCATCATTTGAGCCACAAACCATACATTTTCACCTTGATATTGTTGGTATCGAAGGAGGTTACAGCAAGAATCAGATCCACAGTTAATATAAATTACCATACATCACAGAATTCTTCAGTTGAGGAGATTTTGGCACTATATTGTTCAGTAAAGACTAGATCCCAAACCTTATATGGATCAAACGCCAACAGACAGATCTAATTTGTCATTTCAAAAGACTGAAGTTGAACAAAGAAGATTATCCCCATGAGCTCAAATTGCTTCCGGTGGTTCAATAACCTAAAGTTTTGAATAAACTAGGA
Organism: Eucalyptus marginata; assembly: GCA_014182565.1. Classification (NCBI taxonomy): domain Eukaryota; kingdom Viridiplantae; phylum Streptophyta; class Magnoliopsida; order Myrtales; family Myrtaceae; genus Eucalyptus; species Eucalyptus marginata. Next base: position 20,498,489 of record CM024585.1, on the reverse strand, counting down.
GTAAACTCTATCAAACGCATGAATACTGAAAAGCTAAACAGGCAACAAAAGCCTAGAGGTCTCTGAATTTATACACCATTCTCATAGAATGTGCAGAACTGATGTTTTGTGGAAGAATTTCTCATACAGGATATACCTCTGGGTACCGCATCAATTTAATTATTCTTTTTATCAATCAAAAGTTTATTTTCCACCGTGTGATGTCAAAAATCCATGAGTCAAATTTGTCACTTAACAGAAACTATTTATCAGAGTATTACATGGACCAAAAATGCTGTGAAATCTCATGAAATTGTTATGATTCTCCAATGCATATAATCCAAATCTCGGTTAGCTCATACAGAATTGGGATTTTTGAACTCTGGCAAATTTTTGACAATGTGCCATGCACAAACAAACATAACATATCTTCTTTCCTTTTAAATTTAAATAAAAGAACAAAAGAGATGAAATAATTATCAGCTTTCCTCTTTCAACATAAGAAATGCAAAGAAACAACACATAGGGATCCTAAAGTATACCTGGCCTTGAAAAGGTTGCCACATCTTCTCCAAACTTGCAACATTGCAAGAACATCATCTAGGTTAACTTCAGTCTTGAACCCGATACCACTAGGCAACTTTTCACTTCTCACCTATTGAAAGGACAAACAGCGCACAAGAAACAACATATGAAGTTTTGCCAGCAGAGGCCAAACATTATAAAGGGACATCAACGGCCTCGATTTCGGTCGTTAAGAATTCAATGCATGCCAAATTGTTAGTTATGCTTGTTCAATATGCTTCTCAGAAACATGTCAATGAGTGAATGTCCCTTCAATATCATCAAGATGATTGGCAAAGTATATACAAGATCCAAAACTTGTGCTCATTAAAGAAAGCAAGATATATGAATATTGTTTACTAAGATCACAGCAATCAACATAGAACAAGTTGAAGTAAATAGGAGCATATAGGCTTTGACCTCAGAGGTAACCAAGTGGCATCTTTATAAACAGACAAAGAATGAAAAGGTAAAGAATAAAATTGAATGTTGTTTCTACAGACATTACGAGTGGAATGTTGAGATAAAATTTGCAAACAGGAAAGTAAGCTAAAAGGCGAGACTATGGCCCAAGAAGTAAAAACCGCCTAACCTTTGGGACGGCGTAGGGAGCAGAAGCGCCCAAAATTGAGCGCACTGCCTCACAATCATAGAATAAATCCTTAGGGCAGTGGAGATCATCATCCATGCTTGATGCTACCCACTGGAGATCACAGATGTTGTTCATAAACGATGACTTGAAGGGTATTGGATCCCCATTAGATGTAGGGTAGCAATAACCTTTTACTTTATCACAATAAAGATGTTCCCAGTAAGTATCAAGAACCTCCAACAGATATTTGCTACTCTCCTTATTGCCTTTTATAGAAAACTGGGATAACATTTGAACCAGCTCTTTTGATTCCCAATCTGTCACAACCAACCCAGGGGTGATAAGGTCCATATCCAAAAGCATTCTTTTAGAGGTTTCAGGATGTATATCAGTAATACTCTTCTGGACTTGAACTACTTGCAGAAAATCAGCAATACCCATTTCCTGAAAAAATTCCCTCCACTTCATCTTTCCGCAAGAGAATGACTTGGTTACTGGATGTTTCAAATAGGATGAGTCAACCACATGCCATCTCATGTCTGTAACATTAATCAGCTGACGTATTTTTATAGGATTCCCATAATCTTCACTGAAATGAATTGGCACCTCAACAATGCGTTTGAAGCCATAATTTGTCAAAATTAAAGCTTTATTTCTCAACTCTGATACAATTGAATCCTTGTCAACCCGGCAGCCAGATTGCAGGTGGATCATCACAAAGCAAACATATTCTATCATTAAGTTCTTATCCATGCTATTCCCGTCAATGGATAGAGAAGGCAAGATGTGTACTTTAACAATTTCATGCGCTGATAGCTGCTGAACACCAATTTTGTGAAGCAACTTTGTGACATTATCCACATAATCCAGATCCAAACATGAGAAATCATCTGTCACCGAGAAGAGGGCAGGGCTTACAATACGGAGTTTCCTATACATACTGGGAAATGCTCTAAGCCCGTGCTCACCATCAGATCCACTGCTCATGCCATCAGTATGCAACCATATAGTACCTCTGTCTAGTGAGCTGTAAGTACCATCAGAAAGCGGAATAAATGCAATTTTCTGAAGGTTCTTTATGAGATCTTTCTCCATTCTAGAGACATCAGCAACATGACCAGAAGACTGAAATGACATCGTGTAAAGAACGTTTAGCAAGCGACATAACCAGGACAGACCAAGTGACTGGAGACCATTTTCCTTGTTACACAAAGAAGACAAGAGCTGCTGGAAAGTTTTGGGACCATATTCCTCAATACCTAATGCCCTTGCTAGCGGATCAGACAGAATTATGTCATTGTTCAAGAACCCAAGGCCAAGGTGCTCTTGCAGCAAACCATCAGATAGAAGAGTCCGAGCATGCTCATCCCAACCTCTCAAAACCTTACATGGAGGAACCCACTTGCTGCAATCTCCTTCCAGGAGTAAGCAATTTGACATGCGGAGCCTGGAAATTATCATCCTTGGAAGACTAGCAAAAAAGCCATGTACTTCACCAAGTAGTGGAACAAAGCTCATACATGCTGAAACAGCCTTACCTGGATTCTCCCTAAAACAAGGAAGGGCACAAAAAGATTCCTTCGCACTTGCAAACAACTCAGGACACTCCGACAGTAACCATTGGTTCCAGGGACTATCTCCATCCACTTCCTCTCTTGATGAGGGAAGAACAAAGTCACCTTGGAGAATAAATTTTAAACCGTAAGTTCTCAGAGGAAGAAATGCAAATACTGGCTGTTGCGCTAGAAAGGGGATGTAATAACCACAATCTCCTTCCTGCAGTGTAAATGCCATCGCAATCTCCGTAGTTTGCACATCATGCCGAATGAAATCTGACTGCAACTTTCGAGAAACTGCCAACCATGTCATTTTGTCTTTCCCATGAGAAACCTTGACAATATTATCCCCCAGAACCTCTTTTCTTATAATAATCAGTGAATCGTTCAGCATGTTTCTAAACTTAATACACTGGAGACGATGAAGAAAGAGTAACAATGACGGATGAAGATCTGAAAACATAGCTAAAATGCTTTTCATGGCACTTCCTTCCGACAGTTTTGATCTAAAAGGGAGTACAATACAAGTGTTCCAGCAGCTACCATTCATTTCATCAGAATTACTAGAAACCAGCCTAGAAAATAAATCGACATTGCAAGCAGGGATAAGAGTTGGCAAGACAAAACCAATTTGACCTTCAGTTATGTCAAACTTCACATGAAATCCATTAGAATGTATCTCTGGAGCATCTGTTACCTAGAAAGTTATTGAGCAGAGTCAATTATGTCGATCTTAACTCACAGTAATCAGACCATAAAACAACCTGATTTCAGATGATTTGTTATGGCTCTACAGAAAATCATACTTACAATTGAAGGGAGATGTAAAAGGACAGAAGATATAAACACAGCTCGTGCACAGAGTTGTTCCAGTTTATTTTCATGAACATAATATGAGATGATAATGTTGGCCTAACCTTTTCTATATTAATCTTTGTAACAATAGCACTATGAGAATATGCTTTCTCTCCAGACAAAGGAGACAAGACCCTTATACTCTCATGCAATTAAACAACAATGTCCGCTTCAACTTCGATTAACAGATGAAGACTGATTTCTCAAAATGTTAAAAATAAATTTCTTTCCAATTAACCATATAAGCAATGAGATCAGGTCTCAACCACCTTCACCTGTATCTGCAAGCAAGGTTCCTACTTGCCAAGAAATACCAGTTGTGAATATTCACTATCAAAAAGGATGAGTCAACTTGATGATTAAGCTCTCCAAGGATTTAAACCTTAAGGTGTAATAACATATAAGGGAGGGTTTCTCTAGCCTTGCATCAAATATAGAGGACATTCATGCGCCTAATCCATAATTTGCATAGAGCAATTCTAAGCATTACAGACAGCTACATACTCAAAAGTCTCACCGGCCTTTCATACTTAAAAATAAGGCATCTGCAATGATTCTTAACAAGGAAAAAGAAAGTTAATCCAATGCTCTATCCTTCACCTTGTTTGATCCGACACTTTGGATTTGGTAGCATATTGGGAGTGAATCAAGTTAGATTGCACTTCTAAAGTTCAATGAAGACATATACGAAAGACCACAAGTTCTTAATTGTAAAATCTACAGTGAGCACTTAAAATCAGCGATCAGTTCTCGATTGGATCCTGCTGCTCAAAGGGAGGAAAGTGCACTAGATTCCAGGTCGATTTCTAAGTAATAATCTTAATCACCGAAAACTCTGGCAGAAGCAATCCAATACAATGATAATGTTGCAGAATAACTGCTTGTTGCTTCTGTTTCACACATCTATGTGCCCAGGCTTCTTGCATGTTTTGAGCACAATAAGTGCCCGGTGCAAATGCATACTCTGTGTGTGCGTGCGTGCGTGTGAGTGTGTGTGTGTGAGAGAGAGAGAGAGAGTCATTTTCTCTTTTATTCTCTTTCAAATCACTGTGAAGTTAGTCGAATGACATAAAGGCAGAAGCAGGAAAAGAGACTAAGAAAGGATGAATAACAGTAATGATGGCTCTTGTAACATACCCGAAACACTGATTTGAAGCCTATCCCTTTCTGCCCAATGTATCCAGCACGAGATCCTTTTTTTGTTGAATTTCCAACATCACACAGAGATCTGATGTTTTCAGCTGAAAAACCTTGCTCGTTATTTAAAATAATGATACCTGAATCTTGAAGAATAAATGTTAAAGTTGGTTCCACATTTTCCAGATAAACATTATCATCAGCGTTTTGGACCTGAATCAAACATCAGGAGATGCAGTGAATACACCATGATAGAATGACAGGTTGCCTTTGGCAATACAAACGTACATGCACAAACATTTGCACAAACATTAAAAGATGTCAGCATGTTTGCGCAACTGTAAACAATGTTTCTGGGGACACCACAACAAAGAGAAATCATGTGAATCAATCCCTAAAAATTGACAATACATATTGAAACAAACTGGAGAACTTCCTTATTTTTCACAGGATCCTCAATGCAATGCCCATGAATAAAACTTCACAATTCACCTAGCGAGCATACGAATTGCAACATGTAGAGAATATAGCCATATATTTTGTGTATAGAGGTGAACATAATGGAGATCAAGGCCATATATACAAATACATGCATATAGACATTTATTAACGTATGCATAGATATATATATATATCTATATATTAATGCTCATCAACTTCTTCACAAAAACTCTCTTCTCAGAAAGAAAGCTTGAATTATGTACTTGTTTTCTTGCAATCTACAAGAGCAGATGTCCAGCAAAAAGTTCCAACTCTGGTCAGAAGGTCTCCTATTTTGACTCCATTGAGAATATACTATCAGATTCTAGCTTGAGGGGCTGCAACTTCTCCACGCATCATTCCACATATGTGAATTTGGATACCGTTTCTCCCCCCACTAATTTTATCATCTGCAGGAATTTCTATACCAAATTTCTTTTGTGGCTTCTAATAATTTCAATTCCTCCCACATATTATGCATCTGTCAGTTTGAAACGGTGAAATTAAGAGAAAACTCATAATAAAGATTAAGGATATAAGATATGTATTAAGGTAACCTACAAATGCCTACACTAACTCCAATTGAGGTCATCTCTAAGTGGGAATTTTCCAATTACAAGAATGGATAAACGACATGACCACTAAAGATCATCACTGACCATAAATCAAACAATTAACTAGAGCAAAAGCATAAGTAGGCATCCAATGGGGCAAATAGATATTGTAAACTCACAGCAATATCTTGCTAAATGATGACTGCTACTGGAGAGAAAAAACTAAGATTAAAGAAACACAACAGTGAACTTACTAACTCAAGAAGAAAATGAGAATCCTGAGAGTATAACTCCTGGGAAAGACAATGAAGTGCTCTCCCCAGACGGGCATGTTGCTTTTTCAACAAGCTACTGTCTGTACTAGAAAGACTAGGATCAAGACCAAATTCTTCTCGCCTGATAGATTCAATGATTGAGCAAGCGTCCTCGTATTCAACGGTTTCATTTTGTGCCAGACTCTTATCAATGCAGACTTCTGGACTATCAGAACTTTGACAAATTTCATTATTTATGATACTCTGACCCTTAGAAACAAGAGAGAGCACAATCTTGTCTTCTTCCGCAGGAATTGATTTTTGTGGATTGTATATAGCATACAGTGAGCCTGTGCTTGACTTAGAGGCGTCAGCTTTGAACGATGGAGCTTCACAGGTCTTACATATCTCACCATCAGTAGAGGAGCAGAAAACACGGTAGTCATCAATCCACTCCACAACACCGAGATATAGTCCCACTTCATGAAGCATGATCCGTTCCTCCATAAGCTTACATTCTGACAAGATGGTTGAAGGTACATGTTTAATGACAGATTGCATGCCGTATAGTAACACATTAGCAGCAAAAGTACGAAACTCTGAAGGAATATAACCAAGGCATTCAAGAAAATATCTCGATGCAACAAGCACTGCATTACATGTGCTAGTGGAATTCTGGAATGATCTACTAGCATAAACTTCATCCAACAGCTTTGACGTACCAGCTGCTTTTTCTTGCATCTGAAGATTCCAACTGTCAGTCCCTTCCTTATGTTCCAGATGATCATTCAAGATGACTTCAAATGCATGACGTGCATGGCATTTTAAAAGAGACACAGGAACATATTTTTGTCCACCAACTATTGAGAACAAAGAGAGCAACTGAACGGCTGTCTGGAAAGGTGATAATTGAAGGGCACATTGCAGAAATGAATCCACGCTAGCTGAACTATCAATCCGGATCACATTACCATCTTTTGTCACTATACACAACAAGTCTGTTCTATTAACTTCATTCAACAACCATCCTACAAGAGGGCCAAGATGTGGAGCGAACTCAATCTCCCAATGTGACCAACGACTTAAATCTGACAGCATGGGCGCCCTTAGTAAGACTTCAATTGCATCCTGAGATGAGACTGATTCCAATATTCCTATTTTCGGTGAGACATCAGTTCCTCTACCAATGGTTTCAAGTTCAACCGCAAAATCATCATCAAGCGCCAGCATAGCCTGACCATCGGCACCCATCAATGTCTGAGAGAAAAGGACGCACTTTGACATTGCGATACCTCTATAATCCCCAACAATATTTAGAAAATCCTCCACTGAACCAACTTCCATTTTGAAACTGAGATTGGGGAATTGCTTCAAAAGCAATGTTGAAATCATCTGTTTGGTCACTACTTCACCGTCCCACAAGCTATTCAATGCTTGTGATATTAGTACCATCAACTGATGCTGCAGCATGCAAACCTCAAAGTGGGACTTCTCATAAATGTCACCATTCAAGAACTGTTTCAGCCCAGTAGGCATGAGAGATATGTGTTCTGTCAGAAAACTGAAAAACTCTCCATAACCGAGTGACTCAAATTCATGAACGAAAAATTGCTTTGCCAGCCAAGAGCCACAGTCAAGAAGCTTTCTCAACAAATTAACTCTCATCTCCAAAACTGATTTGCTGTTGCTTGTTTTCTCATGATCAAGCTGATAATAAGCACCAATTTCTCTGGCAATGTCTTCAACAGTGACACCTATCAATTGATAAGTTAGTAGATGATATCACAAGACTCGTCTATGAAAACGCACCTCAGCATCAACTGCACAAGTGTGTGACATCTCAGAAAAAAAATATGGAAAATAAAGGTGAACATTGAACAAGCTGTAGCAGCATACAAGCCACCTTGGTAGAGTTTCAATCGAGCACATTTCTAAAAGATCAATTGGTCCGTTGTCCTTGAGAAACTCAAGAGGATCGAATGCATATTAATATATCTCAATCCCAAATCGAAAAATGAGTACCTTAATAAATAGTAGATAGTCCATGATAAAATTCAAATATCCCAGGGCAAGATAGCCCAATTAAAGATGTATAGATGAATAAAATTTCATTTAAATGTCGTATATCAAGATAAATCTCCACGATTCAGTCCTACAACTTTGTTCTAAATTATAGTTGACTCCATTGCTTCCAGTCAACTTATGCACATAGTCTGTCCATTTTTCTTCCATAATCACACAGAGACTGTAACTCAAACATTTTTTCCATATTGATCACATGCCACTATCATTAGTCAATATTTGCCCAAAATGAATTCCCTACACACATAAACGAATGTCATGATTTTCTGCATCATTTATTCAAAAAAGAAAAAAAGTTTGCTCATTTTTAAATTATCCTATTGTCTAAATTTTATCTGAACCACTGATTAATCAAACAAGTACTTCAAAAAATCCAGCCCATCCATTGATATAACATCACAAAATTCTGTCAAATTTCCAAAATGATGTTAAATGAATGTTCTTTCCAGAGCTTAAGCAATTCGTTTATATCTTAAATCGGGCAAATCCTTAGTCCTCCCTGTTGCATTCACATAAAATGCAGCATAACCATGTAACAACGTCAAGCAAAGAATTGATGACAGGAATTCAATGATAGAAAAATAGGAAAGAAAGAAAAATAACAATGGGAGGGATCACTAGGATTTAAAACTTCGGCCTGTGCTTTCTCACCATGTTAAGATGTCGTTTTGTCCTAAGAGATAAGATTAATGGGCCCATTATGAATATCAAACATATATTACACGAGACGATATTAATGGATGTCACTCCAGTCAAGTCAAAGCTTACACAAATAAACTAAATCAATTTCACATATCATCTGCTATCAGATAAAGTGACCAAGTAAGATATTACCAATGAAGCCAAAATCTTCATTCAACAAAAAGTACTTCAAGCAACCACTATTTTAATTTTACCAAGTAAAACGTTCAGACCCCAAATACCCCAGATAAAACAAAAATTGATAACTAGAAGTATTTCGAGCAACCCACTATTTCAAGTTCACATGCTACACATTTATTTTGTTTTACATAGTTGTAACTTCTAGACCATTACATAACCTTGTAATTTATACAAGATCAGTGATAAAGAGTTGCAATTTCCACATCGTTCTACGTGAATTTAGTAAGGCATCATATCCTCGTGCCAAAGCCAATTATGCCTGCTTGTCTCTATTCGAGAGACTGCCCTTCTTAAATGAGCAAGATCTGACGTACTTGTGTGCATGGTATAATAAAAACGAAAGTTAGGCTGACGTGAGGAATAAAGGAATAGTCCAAAACTCGTGCTTTCAGACAACTGTTCGACTGTATAGACGACGAATATGTGAATAAATGACTCAGGGACGCATGCTTAGAGATGATACTTTTTGTAGGCTTTGCACTGTGCCAAGCATTGTCGGTTGCACTCTCTAAAGTAGAATGTATATCTTTGCTTTCAGGCAGGGGGGTCGAGAGAGTGATCCCATCTGCCATTTGTTTACCAATAGCATCATATACATCTTCCAACTTTCCACATTTTATGCAAGTTACCTGCAATCAAGAGAAAGAAGTAACCAATTGGCAATATAATAATAAGAGCAGCCATGAAAACTGACTTCCACAAACTCATGATATGATAACAAAAAAGGTAAAATGTCATCCAACCGTCAAAATAAGATCAAAAAAGTTGCAAACTAGAAGTTGAAAAAACAAATAAAAAAATAGCCCTCCCAGAAAAGTTTTAGTTGGTGCAACGTAATAAAGCCACCAGATGAGTTCTCACCCCATTTGTCCAAATTCAGCGGTTCAGACAATCTGCAAAACACTCTCTTGCTTCACCAAGACATTAAATCGGGCACATTTGATAAGACTTATACTTTTTTGCTTTTTTCAAATCCTGTGGCATGCAGTTGACTTTAATTTAATAACAAAAACCTGAAACCCTTTCAAAATACAAATGTGACTTGTAAATTTGCATTTTTGTCCATGAAGTAGTTGCACATGGATAAGCATTAACATTATTTTAACTTTAAAATATTTTCTAATTCACATTTTTTATTAAAAAAGGGAAAAAGTTGGGTTTTAACCAAAATTTTCAGCTTCTTAAAGTAATTTGATGAGGTCATGGAACAGATAACTGGAGGCGTATTAAAGATGCATGGATGGTGACAATCTTTGCAAATTGGTTTAAACTGCATTTCCTGGCTGAGCACTAACTACCATACCTCCATTTGGTAATGCTCGCCACTGCACGTTTATTTGTTCATTTTAATGTCTACAAAAAAGAGAAGAGGTGAAGCCACCAACGGATTTCCTTTCTGGAAGGAGGGGGAACTATTAGATGCTCATAACTTTCACCAGGTTCAGTGGGATGCTATTCGGAACCCTTCTCCTCAGGAAGGAAGGGGGCAGGGAGAAAAGGTATAGAGGGAATGCATGTTTAGGAAATTCTTTTTTGGTAGAAAAATTTTAGAATGTTTGCTCTCTTCTAGGACAAGATCATGGAAGCAGGGTCTGGGATCACTACCACACATTCCTGTATTACCTAACTCACATGGAACAAGACCGTAAAAGCATGCAGGTGTTGCAAAACTTCATCTGGATTCATGTTTGGTACTCATTGTCAGAGAGTGAAAATCTGGGCTGAAATAGTGCACTTTGTAAAATTATCCACAATTATTTGCTATTGTAGAAGATAAGATGATCTGCTGCCATCCTATTTGCTACATGGGGGATCGGACTGGGACTTACAGATTCAATTCATCTTCGGAGAAACTGTCATTATCAAAGACCAGAGGAGAAGGGACAGGCCGAGAACTGTGCTACATGACATAGCAACAGAAGACTTATTGTTTAACAATACGATAAGGGTCTGACAAATGAGAGTAACATTTCTTTCCCACGAAGGTTATGTTGGAGGTCAAAGCTCACTCCAAAGTCCTTGTTTTTGTTTCTAGGGAATCCGGACACCATGTTTATACAATATATGAACAGGTTATAATGTGAGACTACCTCAAACTGCTAAAGCATGTAAATGTTGCTTTAGCAGGAAGCTGTGAATCCTCTTCTGCTTTATGTCAAGAAGCAACAGAGATTGGATCCAACTTCATATCATCATCTAAATTTTCTAGGGTTATGCCACAACTTGTCAAAAGGTTTCACATGTGAGATTTTGTGGAACTATTGCCAACTGTTTTAAAAGCTTAAGCTATTAGATGAAGGCATGGTTTACTATTCAAATATTCTAACATCACAAATGCTGGAAGTGGTGCCAAGGAAATAAAGGGAGAGAGAGATGTGGAGGTCTCCTCCTTTATGTGTAAGGCAGACTATCAGGTCCCAAAAAAAAAAAAAAAGATTAAATCTTTTAGGAACAAGAACTGCAGAAGCTAAAAGCTATCATGGATAAAGATCAAACAGAGATATGACTTAGTTCTCTTTTCCTCTGTTTTCTTATTCCCCTTTTTATTTGTTCCAGTTGCACTTGTATCTGACATACATCACTCTGATACTTCCTGAATACTTGAAAGTATCAGGGTTTATTATAAATTTTCATTACCTAACACAAAAGAAGAAGCCTTTGGTAAAAAGTTAACTGAAGGTATTAACTATCAGCAACTCCCAGGAACACAGATTGAACAAGTTCCTCCGGAAAAAGAACAACTTGCTATTCCTTTATGTCAGAGGAAGATTTTATAACCATACCACAAGTTCGCTTAGTGACAAAAAGTAGTTTTAGGTAGACCAACTTGTTACCTCTAATAATATTTGCTCCTATGAATAAGATGATTCGAATTTCAGGAGCACTTAGAGTACATTTCCTGTTTCAAAATGATGGAAGCAGCTAAAACTCTAGATGTTCAGACAAGAAACAGCCCCTGACATTGTCCTCATCCTACTGTTCCCTCATAGCTTCATGTCCTACTTTCATAGGCTCCTCTATAGCCATAACTTTGCAGAGAAAAACAAACTATCAGAAACAGCTAGCATGTAGAAGTCAAGGTGTAAAATGGAAATAGGTAATATCTTTCAGGAAGAAAATTGAAAAATAAGGAAAAGATATACGGTAGAGGAAAAATAAGAAAAAATATGGCCAACTCACAGCGACATTTAACAATCCGACCAAGGGATATGGAAGCATGGCGCAAATCTTGCGTTGCCTTTTCTTGGATACGTCGTCTAGCATTTTCTCGATGACCTAAAAAGATACAGAACCATTTGAGAAGCTCCGCATGCTAAATTCTAATTAACCACCAAACTGCTGCCGTAAGAACCTAACATTGTATACCTAGTCCAAAATTCTAAGGGCATCTATACTTCATGCATTTTGTGCGTATTGAGTCGTGATGGTGAAAGCTTCAGTAACTAATGCAAGGGAGACTGCGGATCCACCTCTTCCTATAGCTGAAATCAGATTAATGAAAGAGGATAAAAGATAAAGTCAACCTGTGACTAGATCTAGGTGGTGACAGGCCAAGGAAATGCATATAAGTCTCTAATTAAAAATTCTGAAAGAACATATTTGGAGTTGAAGTGCCAAGTATCCTATACAATCTATGCCAAGGTAGTCAAATTGCATTAACATGACTAAATCAGATAAAAAGCATTCAGGCACAGTATTGGCTATTATATTACAAGTTTCGTACATATTTATATTGTTTGCTTCAGTAATAGTTATTGCGACAGCCCTATTACCGCCAAAGCTATTACAACCGAAGCCATAACAGTCATTCCATAAGTGCCCAGCCCTCTTTCCTCTCAATTTACTCATATCGGATTATTAAAAACTTACTTACGCAACTACTCATTAGTAGTATTAATGATTATTATAGTAATGCTAATGATGATTTTTTTAAATAAAGTGATCTAACATAGATTAAAATAATTACACACTATAATAATGATGGATAAATTGAGAAATAAATAATTGCTATAAATATTGTTATATAAAAATAAATTTTTAAAATCGCACGATTCAAGACCTGAATTGTTCGATTCAATCCGATTCACACACAAAGCGATTCAATTCGTGGCATGGCTATGAATCAAAAATGCATCAGAATCGCAAGTGGATCTTACGATTTGATACAATTCAAAACAGCTCAGTTAGACTATATATTTGTAATTGTTAGGCCCCAAAAGTTTTGGCACTATTCTTTATACCATAGTTATCAGAATCGTATAGTTCTCGATTCATACCATAAGGTTTGATTTGATTAGAGGCCCTAGCAATACATATTTATTAGGTAAATAGCAAATCACCTAAATCATAAGCAAATCTATCGATTCACTAACGAATCTACGATTCAACACGCATAAATGGAGTCAGATTTTTATAAGTTTATCCATGAAAATGATGTTAACTTTGTCATGTTTTACTATATATGCTGAATTTTGATAGATGAATTTTGATAGATATAGAATAATTACAATTAAATTTTGCACTCCGCAATGCAATGATAAATGAAATGACATAATGAATGGTGATTTATATTTAAATGTAGTCTTTATGTTGATAAAACAATCAGAAATCATATCTTTTTTTTTTTTATGCAAAGGGATCATCATATGCACTCAAAATTAAGATTTCTTTTTCCAAAATCATAAATTCTAAGTCAAAACTTTACATCTTAAAATATTGTTTATATAACTTATGAATTTCTATTTTACCAAAAAAAAAAAAAAAAAAATTCTATGACACAAAATACTAATTTTTGGTGCTTTACCAAATCTTTACGACTTTAATCATGATTTATAAATTTATGATTTCGATTCACAATGCGTGTCTCGATTCAACAATATTGTGAATGTTCACATATCACAATTTCATTAACAGTGGAGTCATTTGAATTTCTTGCATCAGCCATTCGGGTTTATCTGATGCACTTGCGTGATATCTCTCTGAAATTTATATAGTCAGATGTCATTTTTACATTTTTTTCTATATTTTCGCAACTAATACGTGAGCTTCAATAAGACATCCCTCTTTTCTAGTTATTCTAAAGGTTTCCCGAATCTTGTGATTTACGATTTGATTCAATTCATTATTCAGAAAATGAGCTTCACGATTCACGATTCAAATCTCGACTCAACAACATTGCTTATAACACATAACGTTATATTACATATATAACTCATTCATGGTAAAATTAAAATAAGAGTTAATTAAAATCATGTATGATTATACCAAATTCCATAATTTACTCTGAAATAATGCAAAATACAGTAATTATACTATATCTATATTTAACTCTAACATATCATATATAACAACATACAATTTTTTAGAAAGTAACTCCATTTCTAGTATGATGTTGTAATAATTATTCAGGTATTAAATGAAATATATGACATAACTAATAGTATAATTAATTCAGTGATATAAAGAGAAAGTATCATTTAGCTGTTATTATATCATAGATTAAAGGCGATTTAGATCTTTTATCTCTATTCCTTACTACTATTATGTGAAACTATACAAAATAATAACCATTTCATTACCAAAACCAAACAACGTAATGGCTATATAGCTATTACATTGGTATGTTGTTATAGCCATAACAACCATATTACAACCTAGCTACTAAAACCACCGAAAGTATACATAGTTTCAACTATCACTAGATGTGAAACAGACAAAAGACCCTACTATCCGAAATTTTATATCCCATTTGTAACCCAATGGTATTGGCATTTGAGCATGATAGAGCATGATAGAGAACAATCATGCAAGTTAAGCTATTTTCAATGTAAAAGAGTAGCGTGACTGTAGAGATTCAACCAAAAAAGTTTATAGTGGAAGCACTAGTACATAGCATATGAAACTAATACCTCTAGGGTGGAAAACCTCCCTAGAACAAAAAATTGTATGTTTTCATTCAAACCCGAAAAGCCAGGAAACGATTTTAAATGGAAGTTCTTTATTTAATGGCATCAATCATGTCAAGGAATGAAAACCATGAACTCACCTCGGGAATAGACGATGCTTGACATGCCTCCTTCCATGTTTTCATGAAATCTCTCATATTACTAGTCTCCAGAACCAGACTAGCACCTTTCTTTCTTTTACCCTTTTTTGTGTAATTGGCTTTATTCATCAGAAATTTGTCCCGCTCTTCCATGTCTCTTTTAAGCCATTCTGCATCAATGTGCATGTGTTGGTCTGATTTTTCATCTCGATTACAATCATCATCGTGCTGCTTATCTTCATTTGAGAAGTTATCACCATCTTCATCATCTGACCTTGAAGAAACGAAATTGCCACTAAAATCTTCCTTCAATGCCATACATTTATCAACTGGCTGCTGCTCATTAACTTGTTGTGTCAGCTCCTTCAGATATGTCCTCAAGCATGTCTCTTCCGATCTCTTTGCATCTAAGATAAAGGATATATGAAGCCTACATATACAAAAGGAGAAAAAATAATGAAGCCTTCATTAATAAAGCACAAGTTAATAGTTGCAACAAATGTAATGTATTTAATCTAGTCAATACAGCAGATAAAAATGTGTACAGACCACACAATTGTCACCATCAAAAAAATTTAACTATTCATGGTTGAAATCTCGTTATAATTTATTGCCTGATCATAGTACAATGAGCTATTGTCGTTGTTCCCTCATTTTGACTTACCATCTGATCTAACATAATTCAAGGAGCCATGACCTAATGTGCCATCTCGTGGTAGGAATCTTTGGACAACAGGAAAGATAAAAAGAATATGCCAAATAGCTTTGAAACATTCAGAGGGTACCAGAATGACTAATCACTCCCAATTAGAATAACAGGTGAAACTAAGTTGGTCATGTTCGAAATTCAAAGCTCAGAAGGGACCTCTATCCATCCAAAAGCAAATGTTGGTAGATAATCAGTCCGATGATGCAAGTGGACAGGTTCCTCATACCTTAAAGTCTCTAGTTGCAGTCCTCACTCACTCTGTACTCCAGCACGAGGGGGAAAAAAAACTACCAGAGCTCCAATTGAAGCATTCAAAGTCAATGCACAACATGGATAATATATAATCAAAAAGAGATGGCACCATGCAGCAGGGTAAGGCAGAGATCACCTCCATTGTCTCTACCCTGCCTCATTATTGAGAATTGTTCCCCAACCCACCACGATTTCCATGCATCAGTTGTGTATTGTTTTAGCAAACAGGAGAAACACTTAAAGATGCATAGGCCATTCACTAGGACGCAGTAATTGACTTGAACTCCAAAAGGCAGACAGTCATCCACATGCCCAATGAACCAAAAAGATCCGTTTTCTGCAGTTACTTCAGTGCCCCCAAATAAGCAAGTGGAGTTGTTTGTATATTCTCAAAACTGCGACTTGACCCTGGGTTTCTATTAAATCAATTTCTTGTTCATCCCATTTTCCTATAATTCACCAATCCTAAAGATAAAAGGTTATTATTTTTGCAAAATAGAACACCCTCAACTAGACTAGTTCGACTATACAAAGCAACACCATATACAGATGCTGCGCCTTTTGCAATCATCAAGTTTAACTGCTCTTCCTATGAGAATTTAGCACACAAAATCAGGAGGAGTGCATAATAGAGGTAAACGTTTAAGTAGTGAACCGATATGGGGAAATTTTCCCTTCAAAAAGGCTTCTTTGCCTGTGCTAATTATGGAAAGTAGCTATCAAGCAGCACTAATAATGAAATAATTGACTTATAGTAATCTGTGCTGTTTCTCTGAAGAATTTAATACTTAAAATCTATTACCAACTTGATAAGCAAGTCAATTAGCATCTGGGAAACATCAGTGAAATCAAGCTGTAGAAATAAGCATCCAAAGCGATTAAAACTACCTCTAGTTAAGTTACATTCTCAGTCCTCTAATAATTTGAAAATTGCAATCACTTATCTGTGTCCAAAAATCCAAATAGCTAGAGAAAAAAATCATCAACAACTATGCATAAAGGACAAAGGGTGAAACATATGCAATAGCCAATAGTAGTCAAATTCCTTTCTACAGAAAACAATTCTCAAGAAGTTAGAAATACTTACTTCTCTAAGCTTATAAAGTGGTCGATGAAGCAATGAAAAAAGAGTCAGATCAGAACAATTGCATAGACAAGCAATGAACTCTGCATACCAAATCAATCTAATTTATGTTTCCAGCTAAAACAAATTAAAACCAAAAAGTACACACCCCAGGTTCTGAATTCGTACTCCAAGCTTTTCCACTTCTGAGACTGATTTCTTTTTGGCTATAGAGCTGAGGAGGTCCCCAATCTCAATGTTTTTTCTACTCTTGTGTATAGATAAGAATTCACCAAGATGACATACAATCTCCTGACTAGTTATCTCAAACACTTCAGTCACATCACTGTTCAGGGAAAAGTAATGCACCACAAGCGGATATTCCAAAAAAGAGCCCAATTTGAGCTCTTCAAATTGTTCAATGCCCTCATCTTTGCAGATTGCTCTTTCCAGATCATACAATGAGGCGATTCTCCGGGTTTCCACAAAGCAATGGATAAATGAATTTATCTGAAAAATGTTAAACAGACAGTGAGTCGAAAGGAAGAAAGTCAATGTTCACAGGTGAATCATCTACAAGAAAAATCTAATGGAGGAGAGGCAAAAGATCTGCTTAAAAGACCCTTCCAAACATAGATTAAACTTTATTTGTAACTTATACTAGAGAGAAACAAATAGAAACCCTATCTGGGTGTTGACTTCCTCAACTTTTCTACCATTTGGATAATCATTTATCTATGCATTCTCCATGGTTATTTCATTGGTCCCACATTCTTTCAAGAAAAACCACAAGTAGGTTGCAGCCATATGTTAAGCAATCATGAGAAAAGTAAAAGGAAAGAGAACGATGATGAATTGTTGTCCTTGTAGACTATTTGAATATCTTATTTGGGAAATATTTGCTGGGGGAAGAGTGATAATGCATGAAGAAAACTTCCTTAACCCAATGGGCTTCTCAATCAAATAAATAAAAAATTTGGGGAATCTCCTCGTCTTTGCAAAGAACCCACTAAATTGACCCACAAATGTATGTAACTCAATTAAACAATGGATGGAGTCCATTAGCACTGTGTTCCATGAATTTGATGATGGAATCTCATAAGAACATAAATTACACCAGTAAAAGCACATTAAGCGCAATTGTTAGGAAAAAAAGGAAAAGCAAAAGCAAAAGGCGAAAAACCAGCAAGCTCATGGCCTCCACTAACCATCACAGTACCCAGACCTTAGAGAAAGAACTTAACGAATAAGTTGACTTAAAGTCCTTAGGGTGCGATTGGTTCAGTTTTTAGGGAAAGTTTATGGGGTATTGCAAAATCCTTTAGCCTAAAGGGGTCTAATGAAATGCTAGTTGTCCTAAGTGCTGCCAAGCATCTTCATTCCCTATATTTCCGCTCCCAAAAAAGGAAAGTCCAAAGGCAATCACAGATCATCCATGGAAATGCAACCCAAGCTTAGCAAAGTTCTCTGATTAAAAAGCCTATTGCTTGAGCGCTGGGTACAACATGATAATACAAGAGAGAATTTTCCTAAGCCATTACTCATTCGACACACTTTCAAGCAGTCTCAAAACAGAGGAGACGAAACTTTAACGTCACAAAACCTTTACCTTTCCTTCAACAGCCATTAAGCTCTGAAGAGACGGCACTTGCTGCATACTGAGTCCAAAGGAGCTCCACGATTCGACCTGCAGAGCCAAGACCGCGGCCTGCGCGACCTTCCAGGACGAGACGCTCTCGCCAGCCGCGAGCAGATCGCGCCGAGCCTTCGCGACGGCCCGGTCGACACTCTCCAGCCACTCCACGTTGCACGGAACAGAATGTTGCTGATGCTGGTGAGCATCATGATGATGATCTTGTGGTCTCATGAGAAGAGTCGGAGGAGTCCAGGCTGTAGCGTCAGGATAGTGAAAATTCTGGTGTTGCTGCAGAGGAGGCGGGGGTCCACGGCCGCGTCCGCCACCTTTTCCGCGGCCGCGGCCTCTTCCGCGGCCGCGGCTGGGAGGGCTAGGGCGTATTGGCGGTGACCGGTCCATCTTCTTCGTCGGAAGCAGTCGGAAAAGCACTGTGACGCGCCACAGAGGGAGCTCGAGAGAGAGAGAGAGAGAGAGAGTACGTGAAGGAGTGTCGACAACGGTCAGCGGTCAATTTTAAAGCAGAGGAAACCGAGAAGGCAGGGGTAGCTTCTTTGTTAAGTTTGGTCTAACCTTTGTACTAATTGCTGAAACAGCACCAAGCTTTGGGTTTCTTTTTCTATTTTCTCCTCCAATACTTTCTCTTTTTCAATTAAAACCCTACCGCTATGTTTAGGAAGTGAATGAAAATGGGGTGAACGGAAGTTTTAATGGAAAATGGATAGATGATTTGGAAAATGTTTGCTTGAAAATGATTATTTATATCCCTTAAAATAATTGACTACTGAAAATATTTTTATTATCGAGGACAATTTATATTTAAATATTTTCGCTAATAATGAAATTATATTTAGTTTATTCATTTTGGTATGAGATATAATCAATCATATTTAAAATATATATATATATTTTCCAAGTCATTCATTTTTCGTGAAATAAACTAAACCTTAATATTTGTATGAGACAAAGATAGGTAATATATTCATATTTTTTGCATTTGCTTTTCAAATTTTTGTTACTCTTCCCCACAAAGGTAAACAAAGTATAATGGGGTGTTTGTTAATACTTCTTTTTTTTGTTTATAAACAGATTTTGTGTTTTTGTTCCAGGGAACAAAAAAGCAACTTAAACGCGTTTATTTGCGTTTTTGTTCCAAATCTATTTTTTTTCCGGGGAACACTTTTGGAACAAAACAAAAAAAAACTTGTTTCTTGTTTCTGGAAAGTAAATTAAAAACACATTTTCTCTCTCCTCTCTTTTTCTTCTCTCTTTTTTTTTCTCTTTTTTTTCTTTGGCCAGTCACCGACCTCGGTCATGGCCGGCGACCGGCTAAAGAGGGCCGGTGACCTTGCCGGGCGTCGCCGGCCCTAGGCGAGGCCGAGCGTCGCCGGCCTCCGGCGAGGCTCGGCCTCGTCGGTGGCTGGGCGAGCTCGGGCTCGCCGGATCTGGCGAGCTCGAGCTCGCCCGCCTGAGGCAAGGTCGGGCAAGCTCAGCTCGCCGGATCCGGGCGAGCTCGAGCTCGCACAGCCAAGGTGAGGCCGAGCCTCGCCCAACCACGGCGAGGCTCGGCCTCGCGGGCCCGGCGAGCCTCGTCGTGGCTGGGCGAGGTCGCCGGCCCTCGTCGGCCGGTCGCCGGCCATGGCCAGGCCGGCGCGACCGGCCAAAAGAAGAAAAAAAAAGAAAAAAGAAAAAGAAAATAAAAATATTTAAAAATTAAAAGAAATAAAAAAGAATACAAATTTACCAAACGTGTTTCTATTCATTTTTTATTCTCGGAACAAGTTTACCAAACGCGTTTTTTTGTTCAAAAATTGTTCCCCGGAACAGAAACACTTTCTTTCTATTTCTATTCCCTGGAACAATTTTTAAACAAAAATGTTACCAAACGCACCATAAGTATCTATTGTGTTTCTTTTTATCTCATCCATGGTCTGTCCATAATTTTTGCAATGGAAAAAGTGGAGCTCTTTAGAAAGATTAGGATGTTAGTGTGATTGCCTCAATTGTCCCGTGCTCTTTTATCTTCCACGAAATTACAAGGTTGGGCATGCTTGTGGGATTATGTTAACAGGCTCACTAATCACAAATCTTAGTGTCTCAGTAATGCTAAGTAGTTAACTTTTTTTTATGATGAGTAAGCTAACCTTAGATAGGTAAACCTCAAGCTTATTAAATATTCTATTAACTATATGATCTAGTTAAAATGCAACTCAAAGCTTGAAAGGTTGCCTAAGTATGGAATTGTTTGCACTAAATTAGACATTGACTGAGCACCCGATGCACCTATGTTAGGTAGTTGTTGAGTCAAAATTGAATATGGTTGAATAATAAAGCAGAAGAGAAAAATTATGTATATTTCAAGGTCAATAGAAAAAATTACACATAACCTGTTTATAAGCTTAAATAGATGACAATTTAAGGAAATCAAATCAAATATATATAATCAAAATAGGTATGGAGAATCAAAGGAAATACCCTTAATATCTCTAGAATATACCTAAATATATTTAACACTACTCCTCAAGCTGGAGCATAAATATTAACCATGCCTAGTTTATTATAAATATATTCTATTCTCCCATTACCTATAGGTTCAGTAAAAATGTCTGCAAATTGTTCACTAGTCCCAATGTGATTGGGAAGAATCACTTCACTCTGCAATTTCTCTCGAATAAAATGATAGTCAACATCAATGTGTTTTGTTTTTTCATGAAACATAAGATTGGAAGTTATACATGCTGCTACCTTATTATCATGCCATAAAAACATAAGAACTGAAGCTTTAAAGCCTAACTCAGTTAATAGCTGCTAAATCCATACTAATTCACATGTCATTTTATGCCACAAATCAATATTCCGACTCTGCACAGAAACGGGCTTACTTTTCCATGACACCAGATTTCCTTCAATCAAGGTACTATAGCTAGTGGTTGATCTCCTATCATTTGGAGACTTTACCTAGTTAGCATAAAAGAATCCTTCAACACTGATATAATCATGGTTTTGGTAAACAATTCATTTTCCCAGAATTTTCTTCAAGTACCTTAAAATCCAAATAACTGCATCCTAATGAGATGTACGAGTGGAAAATAGAAATTGGCTTACCACACTAACTGGAATCCAGTCGAGTAATTGTGAGATTACTCCCCAAGTTCTATATCTCTCAAGATTATCAAGAATCTCTTCTCCATTGGAACCCAATGTAACTCCTTATTCCATGGATACCTGTCTCAATGAGCAAATTTAGGACATACTTTCATCATGACAAAAAAATACCTTATGTGACCGTGCCACCTCAATTCTTAGGAAATACTTCAACTTTTCCAAGTTCTTAATTTGAAACTATTATTGAAGATAGAGCTTTAGTTCAGCTACACTAACCAAGTCATCCACATAGACAATCAAGAATAGAGTGCCTCCTCTTGACTGTTGATAAAAGAAAGAGTAATCATTTCCATATTTATACAGTCCAAAAGAGAGTACAACCTTAGAAAATCTTCCAAACCATGCCCATGAGGGCTGTTTTAAACTATAGAAAAACATTTTTAACTTGCAAACTAGCCTCACATACTTCCCTAAGCAACAAACCCCGAAAGTTGCTACATATGCACCTCCTCATGAAGACTATGCATTCTTGATATCAAGCGGAAACAATGGCTAGTTATATGTGGCAACAAGAGAGATCAAAATATGAACGAATATAAGCTCAGCAACAAGAGAAACAATGTTTAGATAGTCAACTTTGTATACCTAAGCATACCCTTTTGCAACAAGTCTTGCTTTTAAGTGAGCAAGAGAACCATTAAGATTGACTTTCACAGCATACACCCATTGACAACCTATAGTAATTTTGCTTCAGGAAGAGGTACCAAGTCCTAGGTTTGATTAACTTGTAAGGCCTTTAATTCTTCGTCCATAGTATCCTCTAACCAAACTTTATAATGCCTCAACTACATACTTGGGGAGAGGATACTGTTCAACAGTAGATAAAAAGGACCGAAAGGAATGAAATACAAAAGAGTATGAGATAAAGTTTGCAATAGAATGTTGAGTGCAAGCATGTGTACTTTTGCAATGAGCAATATGAAGATCAAGATTAGACACAAGAAAAGGATCAACTAATGGCAGATCTGGAGCTGAAGACGACCTAGTAGTGATAGGAGGAACAATGACTACAATATCATAATAAGGAGTAGATTCAAAGAATGAAACGTCAGCAAATATAAAGTACATCCTCAATAAAGAAGAAAAACAACAGTATTCATTTTACCTAAAAACATACACTTGATGGCCCTGGGATCAAGTTTTGATACCGCAAGTCGATGACCATGAAAAATATAGGGTGGTAGAACAAACAATGACCGATTTGAAAGAATGTAGAAAATGAAATACCACCTCGCAAAACAAAAAAAAAAGGCATGGGATTAATGAAATTGCATGCAGTCAGGACATCAGACCAAAAAGTTTTGGGGATCTTCATCTCAAATAACATGGACCTGGTGACTTCCAATATATGCCTATTCTTCTTTTAAGCTACACCATTTTGTTGTGGTATATCAAAACATGAAGATCCATGGATAATATCATGTAAAGTCATAAAATTACAAAAAGGTCCAGAAAGGTACTCATTAGTATTATCAAATGCAAACCTTTAACATGCACACTAATTTGATTAGTTCAATGTTGTTGAATCAACTCCAAAGAATAAAATTATATTCTATTATTGTTGAGTAATGCAAAGTTAATATATCAAGATAACACGTCAATGGAGGTAGAGGGATGTGAGGAGATGAATCCGATCATGGAATTAGAATTTTCTGGCTATGAAATGAAAAAGAGGCACCCCCTACCATGAGTGCCACAAATAAGGTACTTGGTTCCCGTCTTCCTCCTCATGATAAGAAATATACATCCAAATGCTGGAATCATTATGCGAGAATCAATGATAAGGATGGAAAAACATATCAAGTGAAGTGCATTAATAGAAATAATTTTGAATGGCTTTTTATTAGATATAGTCATGTGACTTTGGAATAGTAATCAACAAAAGTAACAAAGTATCTAAAACCCAAATTGCAAACTATATGACAAGGACCTCAAATATCTAAATGAACTAATGAGAAAGGAGACACCACTCACTTAAGAACTCAAGGCAGGTATCTAACACGATGCAATTTGCCAAGTTGACGTGACTGACACTCTAAACTAGAAAGAGACTAATATCTAAAATCTAATTTTTGGTGATCATGCAGCAAAGAATGACCAAGACGACAATGGATCTTATGTAGGGAAGCAACACTAGAGCATGCGATAGATGGAGCATTTTCAAGCGCATATAAGTCTCTACCTTAGTTCCTCTATCAACTTCCACTTTGTAGCTAAATCCTGAAAATTACAGAATTAGTGTAGAATGTCACTGAACACTAAAATTTTTTGGTTAATTACATGAGGTTAAATGGAAATTGTGGGAGATAAACACCAAAGATAGTGGCAATGAAGGAATTGGATGAACTATACCAACCCCCTTAACCTATGTAAATGAACCATTAGCTAGGGTAACGGTGGATGATGATGGAGTAAGAGAGGAAAATATACTTGAAAGACCCAACACATGATCGGATGCCCCTAAATCAATGATCTTAGGATGAGAAGCAATTGAATGTCATGTAGTAGTGTTATCTCTCTATACCATAGTAGCAGTAGAAGAAGCAAGTTATAAAATCTGACATTAAGGGTGCGTTGGTAATGTTTCTATTCAAAAATTGTTCCAGGGAACAAAATAGAAAAAACTATTTCTATTCGGGGAACAATTTTTGACTAAAGAACGCGTTTGGTAAACTTGTTTCTAGAATATAAAAAAAAAAAAAAAACACGTTTGGTAAACTAGTGTAATTTTTTTGTTTCTTTTAATTTTTAAATATTTTTATATTAGTTTTCCTTTTTTTCTTTCTTTTTTCTTTTTTATTTTTTTTAATTTCTTCCTTTTGGCCGGCGGCCTCGCCGGCCACCGCCAGTCGGCGTCGCCCGGCGGTGGCCCGGCGAGGCCAAGCCCGCCGATGGCTGGGCGAGGTCGGCCTCGCCTTGGCTGGGCGAGCTCGAGCTCGCCCGCATCCGGCGATGTTGGCCTCGTCCGCCAAGGCGAGGTAGAGCCTCGCCAATGGTTGGGCGAGGTTGGCCTCACCGAGGCTGGCGACACTCCGGTGAGGTCGCCGGCCACCAACCAAAGAAAAAAGATGAAGAAAAGAAGAAGAAAATAAAGAGAAGAAAAAAACGAGGAGAGAGAAAAATTGTTTCTCGGAAGTGTTCAGAAATAAGAAACAAGTTTGTTTCTTGTTTTCGTCCGAATTTGTTCCTAACAAAAAAATAGATTTTGAACAAAAACCCAAACAAATGCGTTTCTATTCTTTTTTTGTTTCCCGGAACAAAAAAATAGAAATTGTGTTCATAAACACACATCAGAACACAAACAAACATGCCCTAATTGTACGGAGCAAATTCCTCATCATACATTACTACATTGCAAACTATTGTTGCTGCCATGATCTCCCATGTAACTTGTGACAAAATTTCTAAATGTGACCAAGTTTATCACATTATTGATAAGTCCGAACAACCCCTGAGCTATCAATAGAAATGTAGGATTGTCCATAAAGCTATTATTAGCTTTAGCCTCTCTGTGTTCCTATGCCTTAGCCACCACTAGGGACATTATGTCCTCCACAGTTTTCTCCATCACTACCACCACTATTGGTTCGAGACTAGGACACAAGAACTAAACGACCTACCATAAATGTGATGTCTTTAGAGGACTCAGGAGATATACCCTAAGAACTTGAGCAAAATGTATCTTTGAGTGATGCAATAGTCTTTCCTCCAAGAATTTGAAATCTAACAATTTCATAGTCCTTGACCAAGATCTCTTAAGAAACTTATTACAACCAACTACTTTATTTGAAGTTGCATTTGCTAAACATTTGTTGAAATATGGAGAAGAGCATTCAACTCCTCATATGTCCTTTTAAACTTAACAAAGTACCATGTAATGGAACGCCCCTTCCTCTCAAATCAATAAAACTCATGTAATAGCTTATAAATCCGCAAAAAATTATTTTGGCTAGAATACAATACATCCAAATACCCTGTTGACACATGATTTTTAGTTGATGTGTAAAAAATGTAAAAAATCGAGATTTGGATTTTCAATCATGACAGAGCTTGTTTCTCGGCCAAAATGTGTTGTTTTTCATTTCCTTCTTTTGCATTATGGCTTTTAAGCAATTTTCTATTCATTTTCAAGAAAAAAATCGAAAAGTTAAACAATTGACTTTTAGGTTGACTTTTTGGTCATTCATTTGACCAAAAGTCCCCCTAGATAAAAATTGATTTTCACCCAAAAAGATGCCATTTAGATTTAATTTCACTTTCTCAAATCAATTTTTCAGAAATTCAAAGATTTGACTAAAAATCAACCCTTTAGGAAAAATCAACTAAATAGTTGACTTCTAATCAAACCTTTGACCAAAAAATAAAAATCAAAAAAAATAAAAATTCACAAAACATCTCTCTTTAGTGTCAATTTGATTTGTGTGTCAAACATTTCATAAAATTCGATTAAGAACCTTGTTTTTCGAATTTTTCGATTTTAAGTTCTAAATTGGCCGAAAATAAAATTACTTTTGTCTTAACCATAATTAGATGCAGTTCCTCTTACAGCATTTAGTCTAGACAATATTCTTAATTCGCTCGTGCATTCAATTTCGTGAATTGTCGAATTGAAAGGCGAATTGCCATTTTAAGCCCTAATTAGGGAGTCAAAATCGATTCTTCATGATTTACGAATAGACAATTGTTTTTCACTTATTTTCTTAAGATAAATCCATATCCAAGGTCAATTATGAGAAATTCACATTAAAACTTCTCGATTTGAGGGATTTTTCTCCCTTGAAGGTAAGAAAACCAAACTATCGAGCTTCAGTAAAAAAAAATTAAGTTGACTCATTCAAGATTAGAATCCAATTGCATAAATCTAGGTCCAATTTTAATATTAGACCCTAATTCATTTTTTCCCTAAGTTTTGTCACTTCAATTCGAGGTCAATTTAAATTCATTAGATGATCCTATATATGAATAATTAGTTAAATAGGTCTATTGCAACATTAATTGAATTCAATTTCAATTAATTTGCAATTTTGGCCATTAAATTGCAAAATTTCTAATTTTAGCCCTTGAGGCTCGATTTCAAGTACCCATGATTTTGGTCCGTTCTTTTTTGCGATAATTGCTCAATTAAGGTTCATAGATTACATTTATGAGGTTTAATTGACTTAATTGAGTCAAAATCGGACAATTTCCCTTCAAATTGTGCAAGTTTTCTCTTCAATGACCAAATTGCATAAATTTTGAACCCATAAGGGCCATGAAGGCATAAAACGACAAGAATCAAGGGGGCTATCTTTTTTTGCAAAATTTTACCCCTCTAAAGCAAACTCTCTCTAATCTCTTCGTGCCACCCTTGTCTCCTCTCTCTCCTTTGTGTGATCAGGCTCCTTGGCCGTGTCTTATCGCTCAAGTTGCCGCTCACCAAAGCCCCTGCTAACAGTGTTCCAGCTATATTAGCCTTCCTCGACCTCTCTCTGTCCCCATCGCATCAACTCTGGTCATCGACAGTCACCTGAGCTCTCCGATCGGTAGCTACTTTATAGTAGCCCCCGCTAACGATGTTCTAGCTATATTAGCCTTCCTCGACCTATCTCTGTCCCTATCGCATCAACTTCGGTCATCGGCAGTCACCTAAGCTCTCCGATTAATAGCTACTTTATAGTTGCAACAAGACCGGCATCCACGCTGGCCTTAATCTCAACTGGTTCAATCGACTGAACCGACCCTTGTTTGATTGCCCTGGGTGTCTCTGGTGGTCGGAGTTTTGAAGATCAGCCATTAGATCACTTTTGGTGGCCAATTTCCTTGCTGGAGATCCTGAAGGCCAATCCAATTGGATTGGTTCTATTTCGAATCAAAACTGGCAGTTCAACTAGCCATTAAGTGGTCTTGGCCATCGTCGATCGATCACCAAGAGAGTCCCTGACCAATTGGTGGCCTGGGCATTGACACACGATCACTAGAACTCATTCAATGACCTTTTCTTACCTCGGTGCACGAAGACCGGTCCGATCAAATCGATTTTTGTCCCAAATCTTTAGACCGACGGTCTAACCAACTTAAAGGCGGTTTGAGGTATCCCGATTCGTCCCTTGGAGGTTAGTTGAAGTCTGAGCAAGTTCTGACAATATCAATTTGTCCGATCATGTCAAAAATAGAGGAAAACACACAAAGGCTAGTATTCTAAGCTTGAATCCAATGATGTGAGGTTAAAATATCTAACTGGGGCTAGGATTCACACTTAGGACCCTATGAAATGCTTAAACAGGTTGTTAATATGCTAGATGATTGATTTGTTGAGGTTGAATGGAGATTGGTGATGCTTTTTGTGACATCCCAGATTTTTAATCCTATTTTCTACTGAATAAATCAGGCATTTCATTGACGCGCCTATAGGGCTATTCTCAAAGCTGATCACTTTCGAGATAACTAAACTATCTGGGGAAGCCATTAAGGATTTTAAGGCAAATAGATTTGAGAATTCGACCAGGAATCGGCTTCTCGACCGTGCTCACCTTTAGAGGCCATTACAGCATATTATAAAATCGATTTGAAATCAGAGATAGGTTGGTTCGACTAAGATGTGTGGCTAATCGTGAGTGACATCACTAAATTGGAAAATTCTCGTCGGCCAGCACTAGACTAATTTTCTTATTGTTTTGGTACCTTGTGTCCGTATTTGAATCCTCGAGATTTTCACGACCACCGAGAGTCGCCAATGTGTCGAGTGGGTTCATCATGGCTCGAAGAAAATCAACCACGGGTTATTTGCATTGAAAATTTCTGAAAGTTACCCGGTAGGTCACGCTAAAAACACGCCAAATGGAAATTAACCGCGAACTCGAGTCCGATTTCAGAAATTGAAGTTTCTGTCATGTCATAATAAATTCTAGGAGTATCGACTCAGTCTCAGAAGATTTTTCTGAAACCCGAGACTTTTTGGGAAAAAGTTGTCGCAAGGCGGTTTTTGTTTAGAAAATGCCGAGGATCGTTTTTTATTGCAAATTTGGGAGGCATGATGGATATATGGGTGAGGAAAAATATCAATGGGAGCATTGATGTGCCAATTGAATTCTTGATGGTCAATTGAGATTGATTTAAGTGAGGAATGATATCCAATTGGTGAGGAATGTATGCAAATTCATAGCTCCCCCTCCTCCTAGCCATTTTGGACCAATTCAATGTTGCAAGGAGTGCATTGTTGGCCTAATGTGAGCCAAGGATCCACACTTGGTCATGGTTGGTCAAGGGAGACAAGAGAAGAGAAGAAGTTGGCTTGGTGGAGCCCTTATCCCCCCTCATCTCTATCCTCTCTCCCTTTTTCCTCAACCGGCCAGCCTCTCTTCACATCCTCTCCATTTTCGACTAACAGGCCAAGGAAGAAGTAGCCGGAGCAAGCTCGTCGCCGCCAAGACCGCCCGCACCGTCGCCGTCGCACATCGTCTGCTCGCGAGAGCCGCCTGCACGCCGCCGTGCCTTGCAGCGCCTCTCGCCATCCAGCAGCTTTTGCCTGTGCGTCTAGCAAGCTGCTATGGTCGTCCAAGCCCCCACCAAAGTCCACTGGAGCTCCTACGACCGCCGGTTACCTCGCCAAACCGTCCACCAGTCCACCGTCGCTAACATCTGCCGAACTAGCTTCATCTCCTTGGTTTTGTAGCTCAAAATAGCAAGTAGGAAAGTGGGTTTCTAGCAAGCTCTTAGGCCTGTTTTGAGGTCAATCCCGACCCTAAACCTAGGCCCGCTTTGGAGAAAAGTGACCCCTGCGACATTCCCGACGTTTGGAACCGAACGGTTCGCTAATCAAGTGATTTTAACTCACTAATCCCTGCTTAGTTTGCTAATGATGCTTAGGGGTTGATTATATTTAATTAAGTGCAATTAGATGGATAGATTAGATTAGAATAATTAAATTAAGGATTTACCTATGCATGTTAGGCAAATGGTTAGTGTAATTAGCAAGTAGATAGACCCTATTAATTATTGCATGAACCTCAGAAATTTTCCGGGTCCGTTTCGAAATCTAATTAGGCATTACGGGTCTAAGTGGGATTTATTTCTATTTAATAATTAATTTTTGTATTTATTTATTTATTTTCCGAAAATTAGATCGGGATGGTCGACAATCAGAATTTTATACTAATTATCGTGGTGCAGTTCGTTTATTTATTTGAGCTAAATTGAATAATTTGTGATTTTAGGATTTTATTCCTAAATTATTTAATTTCAATAATTGATTAGAAATTAAACTAGCATCAGTCTATAGCGCCAACAATATTTGGATTGGGCTATAGGGAGTAGTGAAAAAGAATGTTGTATTACGTGACTCGGTGATTAGTGAAATCGCCTCGGAGAATGCACGTGACTCATTGATTTGATCCATCACCTCGGAGAATGCACGTGGCTCGGTGATTTGAGTATATCATCTTGGAGAATGCACGTGGCTCGGTGATTGGATATGTCACCTTGGAGAATGCATGTAGCTTGGTGATTGAGTATATTGCCTCGGAGAATGCACGTGGCTCGGTGATTGAGTACCTCGCCTCGAAGAATGCACGTGGCTTGGTGACTAAGTACGTCACCTTTGAGAATGCACGTAGCTCGATGACTAGATATAACATCTTGGAAAGTATATGGTGTTATTTAAAATGACTGGGAAATGGTCTGACAGACATGTAATCGACGAGATCGATCGATCGATAATTCGATCTATTTGAATGAACTGATGTGATTGATGTATATTTGAAATATACTGACTTGCAGGAAGGAAACCAAGGCGAAGGTAAGTCCTCTAACTCGTGTTGTGCTTAGGCAGCCTAAGGTGTATTGGCTTCCTAATCGGGTCTTAGGAGGGTAGAACTCGCTGAGACGTAGTCTCACCCCATTGTGGGACAACATTTCAGGTCCCTAGATGGCAACACCTCCACCTCCTCGTCCTCCCATGCATTATGGCATTCCCGAAGAAGTCACCGAGATAGCGTATAACTTCCCGATACATCCCCACCCCGAGGGACTAGAGTACGTCCTAGTTAAGTCCACCATCTAGGTTGACGTGGGTAATGACAGCTTGAGGCCCCATGAGTATCGATCGTGGTATCGTGAGTACCACGATGGGCGAAGAGAGAGTCCCATGCCAGAAGGTGATGTGCCTATGTTCGTTCTAGAGGCAGCCTTTGGAAAGGGGACATCAGATCCTAAGGATGGATCAGTGGTGAATGCAAAGGACCCGAATCTTGAGAATGATGCCGATACTCCTATGTACTTAGCCGAGGGCGCTAATTGGAGCGAAGAGGAAG
Source organism: Eucalyptus marginata (assembly GCA_014182565.1). Lineage (NCBI taxonomy): Eukaryota > Viridiplantae > Streptophyta > Magnoliopsida > Myrtales > Myrtaceae > Eucalyptus > Eucalyptus marginata. The sequence goes on along the minus strand of CM024585.1, from coordinate 20,467,399 downwards.
GGGAAATCATCGAGCAGGACGAGCCATGGGAAGAAGAGCTAGAGGAGGAGCCTAAGGAGGAGGAACCGGAGGAGGATCCAGAGTTGGAAGACCTCGATGAGGAGTCTGAAGAAGAAGAGGAGCCTGAGGAGGAATCAAAGGAGGATCCCGAGGATGATCTAGAGTATGACTCGGATGAGGACTGAGATCCCATCCCGTTTTGCAAACCTGAAGTTGTGGACTGATATATGATAGATCAGACTTCTATGAATAGTATTGTATTATATACTATGTGGTTTGTATTATATAAAAGTGTGATTGTAGTTTTTCAGTTGTGAAAAAAATATGGCCCTACTTTTCTATCACATTGTTTTATTGTCTGGGGATTTTTCTATATGCTTCCGCATGCGTATTTTAAAATGAACAGGGTCGGCGATGTGTCCTGGAACGTCGCTATTAATTGACTAGGAAAGGGATGGGCACGCGTTTGAGGATCGGGGCGTGACACTTGTGGTTGATTGGTTGATTTTATGCAAACCTTCAAATTTCTATGACATGTTTGCTATTTGTCCTAAGACGAGGCCCTAGATGACCTTATTTCGATTTGAGACCTTTTAAACTTAGAAAATGCATTTTGAGACCTTTGATTTCATTGTTTGCACAGCCTGAACGATCACCATTTGACCCTCGAAAAACACTTCACAATTGGTTCGATTCTGCAATTTTTTTTAGTTCATGTTAAATTCTATTCTCTATCCTCTTTATCACTTTGCTATTTTTGTGGTAACTCCTGTGATGGATTTTTGACAAAGTTGTCTACACGAGATTTGTCATCTAAATATGTGTCAGTCTGCCCTGTACTAATCCGAGGCACATTTAGACAAAATTGAGCATATAGATGAGCTTGTTTGACCTTACAATCTTTATGAAGATTGAAATACATATTATATGCTTTCTATCAATGCATAATTTGCATGATTTCATCATCATTCAGTATGTTAATTGCATGTGCAAATTCATATAGGTTCTGCTACAATTAGGTAGTTTAGTAATGTGCATCCTTTTTGCCATTTTCGTCATAATTTGTATGATCATAATTAGGTTTTGAGCTCTGAATGAAAAATGCTTGCCATCATTCATTCTATATGCTAAATTTTTGGTAAGATTTTAGCACGTTCTTAGATGACTGAAATTAAGCATGCTTAGAAATCTCAATGTTGGATTATAGACTTATGGTGTGCATGCTTTCTTATGCATGTTTGGGTCTCTTAGAGACCAAATTTCATTTTGGTGCCTTCTTGACTATTAAATTACGTCTTACAAGCTTCATATGCATATGTGATTCGTCGTGGTTGAATACCATTTCGTATGTGAAAATTGTGCTGCAATTGGGCTAGTTGCACTTATAAATTTTCAAATATGACATTATAAGTTTCAAATCATGTTGCATTGACATCAACTTGTATGATATTTTCGCATGCCGACTTAGGGTAAAATGTTTACCCTAATCATTTGTCGCATCCAATTCCAGGTCATGTGTGATTTTTATGCCATTTGTGCATTGCAAAATGATTTTAAGACTTAATAATGAATATTTGCATTCTGGTTTTCAATGATTAATGCGCACACATTCACAAAGCATAACTTTAGAGCACCGAGTTGGCTTCGATTGAACTCAGGCCCTTCTAGGAAGTTGTAAAGCATACTTAGACTTTTCAAATGCTGTTAATTTCATGCAAATTGCTCATCATTAGGCCTATTTTCCATTTTTCTTAAATTAGATTAGAGTTTTGATTTAGGATTAAATTCGGGATCCTATTTTTACCCCTATTTAGACAGACTTTTGCCATCTTTGTACCAATTTTTTGGTAGGGATTCTTAAGTCAGACCCTCAATGAAGTTTGTTCATCACCCTTTTATCTATATTGAGGTAAATTTTCATGATTTTTAAACTTCATTTGGTAGGATAAATCTTGGTTGCAATGACTTGATATCTTGCTGATTTGGCAATTTCTTAATGCATTATTGTTCATTATTTAATTTTTATAAAATCATGTTTAGATCTTTCAAGGAAACTTTCGTCATGAAAATTGTTCCATATCATGTTATTCATGTTAGGTAACTTTTTCATCATTAGATCATCAATGGGTACTATCCAATTTTATTGAATTGCTATGATTGGTCTGAAACTTTCTTTATAAGCTTTTTGTTGTAATTGTTTAGTTAGATATTTTAAGTTAGTTTATGTATAAAATTAGGACATACTATCTTCATCATAATTATTTCAAAATCTTTAATCTTCATTGACAAATATTTTCAAAGAATAGACTTTAGAAATTCTTTTCAAATACTTGATTTGACTTAAGAAAAATCATAGTCTGGATCGTATTTAAAATGTCTGCAATGCTCATGAGTGCATTTATGTGAGTCTCGGACTAGCTTTGGCAATTAAATGCATTATATAGTCTAGATATTCCTTAGTCCAAAAAGTCTTCAAGTCTTTTTAAACTTTGATTTGACATTGCGATAGTCATGGTTTGGATCGTATTTAAAATGTCTACGATGCCTGTGAGTGCATTTATGCAAGCCCTAGTCTAGCCTTGGCAATTAAATGTGCTCCATAGTCGAGACATTACTTTGTCTAAAAAATATTATCGATGATTTCAAATTTATTTTTGAAACATCACATGTAAGAGTGCATATAATCATATCATTCATTAGAAATGCTTGTGTTCATAATTGGCGCATGCTTTTGTAATAAGTGATCCGCCGACGGTTCTGATTAATTGAGAAATAAGGTCTAAAAGACCTACCTATATGTTTAATTTATGCAATGCATGTGAATTCTAGATGTATATTAGGCACGACACATGATATTGAGGGAAAATTTTGGGAGGTCACTTCGAACACATTGTTAGGGACTTACAAGCATTATTGGCCATGCAAGAATACAAGTGGTTAATAATGACTATAAGTCATAAAAATGAATCGGGTTGGTGTCTAAAGGGGCCTACGCATGAATTGCAAAGGCTTCCCTCAAGACCTAAATTTGGTTGATTTCAAGCCTTGCTTCACTTCATTGATTGATCTTGGCTTTATGTCGTGTTTTTTATTGTTTTAACGTGCATGGTCGTTTCTTTTCATTGTATGTACCTAACTATAATTCTTAGATTATGTTTAGATTAGGATCATGAAGACAAAGATGACATGAAGACGGTGGAAGGTCGATGTCCATCCCGACCATAATTTTGTATTATTCATCCCTGACATATGTCTCAGGTTCTCTTTATTTGTATAAAAACCTGATGAGTTGTGGGTTTCTTTCTTTCCCGTTCTTTCATTTTATTTCCCTTTTTATATTCCCTAGGATTACATTATAGATTTACCGCTTTCCTTGGTTATTTACTTAACCTTTCGTACTTTTAATTCAATTAATAGTTTTTTTTTTTTTTTTATCTTTCTTAGAAATAGAATGGCACGAAAATGACTATCCATGCATGATCGCCTAGTATAGGATAAATGATCCTAAAAAGGAAAAAAGAAACGCATGGACACTTTAGGTAACACGACATACTATTAGATACTGAAATGGTGCTAATAGAAATATTAGCGTAATCCAAGTTCCCGAATCTAGATATCTAGTTGTGTAAGAATCAAGGGTCTATTCTCGACCCTCGTTTGGGCTCTCTAGCCATCCCCCAAAAATAAGGCTAGTGGCGACTTTTATCTTATTTATAGACTATCTTAAATAATTAGATGGTTTAATAAACCCATCACGAAGGGTATGAACCTTTGGAAAAAAGGTTTATTGTTGTGATTTAGCATACTTAATATGGTGAAGCCGATAAAGATGAAGTGATGCCATCTTTGGTAGATGTGCATCTGGAGAGGGCTATCATGATCATAAAAATACCCTTAAACCCATATTTACGTCCGGTTTCCTTTTGACCTTAAAACTGTTGATCAAGACATGCCACGGCATTAGAGTAAGGTCACAACACATTTCATTATCATGCGGGATATAAGCTTGGGAGAGCTCATGACTACGATCAAGTGAACTCACAAGAGGTTCGCCGAGGAGGCGAGGTGATGACGCATCTATGGATGAGACTCGTGAGAGAGATTTCGTTGTCAAGTATCCCTAAATCCAACCTTCCCCCCTTCCTTTCCTCGCGGACCTGGTGGTGGAGAGATCGGGTTGCGACATACTCTCACAGTTCTTTGACCGTGTTAATGTGAGTTACTAGATAAACTATATTACTCGCCAAAGCGTATAACATCTTACCAAGAGTATGTATATCAATAACATCTCAAGTTGCATTATCCTTGGGTTTAAGCCCAATCAAGTGAATATGCTGATTTCTGCCTGTCAAAATTAGCTTTACAATTTTCTTCCATTATTGAAGGTCGGCACTACCCCTTAAGCTTCTTATCGGTAATTCAATTATAAGAAGATGAAATCACCTCAATTATCACAATATTACTCTTCTCAAGATCACCCATTCTCCAATAATAACAAGAAAACTATCACAATATTTTCTATCAAGCAACTCAACCTCAACAGTTCAATAATCCAACCTAATCCAAAAATATTATATCAATAAACTCTTTCATACTAATAACCTAACAAGGTTGTCACAACACTAGAAACCTATCAAACCAACAATCCAAACATAGGAATAGAGTATTGGATAACATTATTTACTATTCCAAGGTTTTTCTAGAGGACCGAGGAGTTCAATCGATGTCAAATCTTGGCTAGTCAATGCTGGAACTAGGATGAATGAGATTGCGTGACACTGGACGATGTCAGATCTAAGCTGGATAAGGCTAGGCAACATCAGATCTTATCTAGGTTGGATGGGGTTTGGTGATGTTTGACGATGCCGGATTTGGGCCAACGGCAATGAGTGATAGTTCTGATACCATGTTGAATAATAATAAAATGGAAGAGAGAAATTATGTATATTTCAATGTCAATGGAAAAGAGTACATGGAGCCTATTTATAAACTTGAATAGATGACAATCTAAAGAAATCATATCGAATATGCATAATCAAAATAGATATGGAGAATCAAAGGAAATACCTTAAAAATCTCTAAAAGGTTCCTAATATTCTCTAACAAATATGTAGTAAAAGGTTGAAACTTTTATGGTATCGTCTAGGAGGCCATGAACAATATTCATTCTTCTATGCCTTTAAAGTAGGAAAACAATGCATGAGAGGAAAGAGTTTGACAAATAAATTTAATTACAATTACATCCAATTTGTACTTATATAGAACAAAATCCCACACAATCCAAAGAAAACTTCTTCTATTTGTCCTCAAATGATTGAAATAAACTAGAATATAGGATTGACAATACTGAACACAACTCGTTTACATGACACGAGGTAAAATAGGAATTACATAGAATACTTGAATAAGACACAGCAAGATAAGTTTAATCTATATGTTAACATGAATTGATACACTATAGTACATTGAATCTCGTGGGCCAAGGGTTGCAACACTAGTGTCGCCTTTAGCCCTTAGAATCTTTCCAAATCCTAGGTTCGAGCAAACTATTGGATTAAGATATGATCATGAACATAAATATCATAATAGAGCTACCCTTGCCACCACCCACTATCAGTAAACCTAAATGGATTGATGCCCAAAGGATCCATATAGTGATGGGAAAGTCAATTAACTAAGTGCTCATATAGAAAGACTAGTCAAACAAAAACATGATTGACGTCATGCGCTACAAGTGCCATTACTAGTTAAATTTTTCCTTTAATTAATACAAATGGAAGCATCATAAATATATAACCATATAACATACAAGAAGATCATTGCACGAGTTAAATATTGCATATATATCTCATTATATTGATGTATATTACAACTTAGAACAATATCTTATATAGCACACAAAACACACAAAACCTAGGAAGGGTTAGGATAGCTTTTCTCCCATACCATTCTTGCCCAAAAGCTTGCCTGTACAAAAGACAAACCATCCACTATGGACTAACAGCTTCACCCATAGTTTCGTTGCCTTCTCCATCAAAGACCCTCAACGGCTCAATCAAATCGCCATCAAGGTTCAAGTATCAAGCAACAAAATGGTGAGGGGCCCACTTTGGTAGTCCCTTGATGACCCATATAGTAGACGTACACTTAGTATAATAGGCATCTAACCCAGGCATAAGCATAGCCTCATAGTCATACTCGTGATGCATAGAAACCCCAAAAAGCATTGTTGATGAGTAGTCCATTCTACATATCTAAAAAATAAGAATGAGCTAAAGCCTAGTAAATGAAATCCCTAGGTCTAAGGTGAGAGATTGTCTTAATACTCAACCTGGAGCAAAAAAAGCAAGTTTAAATACATGCAAGATAATTATGAATCACACATGCAAGAACGAGATCTCTTCCTTACTAACATCATATGCTAATGACAACGTTAACACCAATACCGTGGTTTCTTCACTCAAGAGCAAGAGAAAAGCATATTAATTTATGATGCACTAGTATCGCATATTGTCTCAACGTTACACACATGGAATATACGCAGGATGCAAGTAAATGGCATAATATCTCATGATGCATGATTGCCATCTATTAATGACTTATGAGCATATGCATGAACATGCATCATATTCATCATCTCTTCTCCTCCCAAACACTCCCGGAGCATCCCTTCACACATATGGGGCATTCCAACCTATGGGCATCTAACTCCGAGGCATCTCACACTATCTACTCATGGGGCATCCCAACTTATGGAGTGTCTCGACTCTCGAGGCATCCTAAAGTACTCTTGGGGGCACCCTGACCTACATGACATCTTATCTCCGAGGTATCGTCACACACCACTATATGGATGACGGATTTACATTACACTTCATAATTAGTCATAAGATGCTATGCACACGTCATTAACACCGCATGATTTTCCGTGCATCAAGAATGAAACCAACACTTATTTAAACAATCGGCATCCATTTCACAACACATTTTCATGAGTGTCATTGCCTAATTCTTTTAGTAATCACATACATCAAAAGGAATACTCACATGCTTACCTCTTTTCCATTTCTCGTGCAAACATATTTAATACTCAACAGTTAGCATGCTCAACAATGAATTTGAGCAGCAAAATAATGATTCTGGACAGGTGAATCTAAACACATGAAAGTGATTCTGAATGGGATAGTTTAAACATAAGGGAATGGTTTGAATTGGGAATGTTTGAAGCATAAGGAAATGATTTTGAACAAAAACTCTAAAACATAAAAAAGTGATTTTGAATGGGAAATCTGGAACATAAGGAAATGGTTTTGAACAAAAAATCTAAAACACAAACAAATGGTTCTGAATGGAAATTTTGAAACATAAAGGAGTGGTTATGAATGAAAGTTTAAAATATAAAGGTATAGTTCTAGTCGGGAAAGTCTGAACATATAGAAATGGTTCTAATCAGAAAAGTTTGATCATAAGGAAATGCTTTTGATTGGGAAAGTTTGAAGCATGAGGACATGGTTATAGTCGGGTGAGTTTGAACATATAGGGATTGTTTTGATCAAGAAAGTATAGACATAATAAAATGATTCTGATAAACTAAGTCTAAACATAAGGAAATGACTTTGATTGGAAATTCTTAACATCAAGAAATGGTATTCACACTAAAAGTGAAAATACTTAAATGACAAATCAAACTCAAAGAGGGTCCAACTCATAAAACAAGTCAGACTTTAAAGCCAATCAGACTCATAGAGCATATCAAACTTAGAGAGCAAGTCAGACTTAAGGAGTGTATCAAACTCAAAAGCAAAACAGACTTAGAGAGTGTCAGACTAGAAAACAAATCAAATTCATACTTAATAAGTGAATGTTACTGACAACAGTTAAATCTAAAATTTCAGAAATAACACTTCTCAAAAATGCTTGTGTTACTGTATACGCAATCTAAATCGGGAAATCATGAACTTCCTGACTACAAAAAATAGGTAATTGGTTCGGAATGGTTAAAAATTGACTATCAAATTGAGGTAGCGATATGGGTGTCGAAAGATTGGTTTTGATGTGTAAAACTTATTTTTAATAGTTAAAAATGTGGTCCTTGTAACTCGCCGATCAACCTTTAATCAACTCTTGGTCAAACCTAGTCAAATTCTTGATTTAGGAAAATCGGGGTGAAATTTGAGGGGACAATAGACAATTTAAATTATAGATTTAACAGAAGAAAGAAAAAATGAAGTCTATATTCAAGATAGCTATTGAGTAGATTATTAATTTTTTGCTAAGGTGGCATCTAGGTGGCGGCTACTTTCATGGAGAAAGTATCAAAAAACTGTTTTTGCAATGAAGAGAGAGCCATTGTATGAATAATAGTAATGACGTATTTAGAGACAATACGTAAACGAGACTTTGTTATAATATTTTATATAGATACCAAGCATGGGGAAAATTACAATTTTTTGGCTAAATATGAGGTTGAAAGGGGTGATAGGTTTCCTTCATAATGTAGAGAAGTAAAATTACAAATGCATATAATTCATTTCAGATTGCTGAAGTTAAGGTAGTAACTACATCATTGAAGTCAAGATAGTCATGACGTCCCTTAGATTTGTTGTAATAAATGAGAGACATCCATGGATTAACTAATAAAAAAAAAACAAAAAACTCAAAGATCCCAAAGCTTGTTTTAAAATAACAAGAAATAGGGGCTGATCAATGGGAGAAGAGGAGAGGGAGAGTTTTGTAAAATCAGAGAAAGAGTGAGAGCTCGGATGTGAGGAGGGGAAGCAAACAAACAAGAGAAAGGAGACAGTAAGAAGTGGGCAAAAGAACGCTTCAAGTGCCAAAACTTGGCACAAATGGACACTTAAGTGCCAAACTTACGAAAATCACACTTAAGTGCTACTTTTTATGAAAAATGAGACACTTGAGTGTCACGTTCAACGAATCCCACTAGAAATCCTATGTGGTAATTTTTTTTTATTAATTTTCTCGCTTATGTGGCTCGCCCGAAGACAGACTCACAAAACACACACAAAAACAACTTTATTTTGGTATAATTTGAATTTTAATATAAAAATTAATTAAGATAATAATAATCATAATAATAATTTATAATTTTTTAAAAAAAAATAAAGGTTGAGCGGGAGAAGGAGGAGGAGGAAGGCGGTTGATGGCTGAGGGCTCACCCTCGCCACCGCCGCTGCCTCCCTCGCCGTCGTCCCGAAGGTGGGGAGGGTTGGCCGGGGCCGCCGAGCTCGGGCCGGGGCCAACGACCCTAGCCAACCGGAAACCCTCGAGCGGGCGATGGCCCTTGGCCGGCCGAGCGAGGGCCGATGACCCTCGCTAGACTTGGGGGAGGGTCGTGACCCTTGTCCCAGATCTGGGTGAGGGCACATAGGCCCTCGCCGCCGGTCGGCTGGGGTGTCACCGGTCGGCTGCGGTCGCCGGCCCCCGGTCCGAGCTCGGCGACCCCAACCGACCCTCCCCCACCTTCAAGCAATGGTGGGGAGCCAGTAGTGGCGGCAAGGGCTGAGCCCTCTATTAGAGAAGACTTCTTATTGTTTTGAAGCTGACAAAACCTTTCCAAAAAGTCTAGTCTGAAGGGTTGCAGACTCAAGTGTTATAGTTTGAAGAACTCAAGACTCTCAATCAATATTTGAAGACTGATAGACTTTAAGCTCAAAGTCTAACCTCACTGACAGATTCCAAACCGACGAAAGGAAACTTATCCGGATGAGAGTTTATCTTCCAGGATTTGGTTCGCACGGTTTGTGGAAGATCTTACGGCTGGAATTAGCACCTTGTGATCAACTATTCCTATTGGAATCAATTTGGGTAATCAGATCTTTTGATAGGCGATGTATACTTGGAAGGTTCTACTTATGGAAACCAATATCCTGATTGTATGGGCAAGCAGGATTGATAGGCTATCATCACATTCCTTTAATGACTCGAAATCTCCTTGATTAATTATGTCCAACGGGTAGATTGGAGAAACTCATTTGGAAAGTGCCAACAGTTGTAGAGGCATGGAGGAGTATATAAGGAGGACTCTCAAATTGTTCGAGTGTGTGCGTGAAAGAAAAATTCCAAAGTCTGAAACTCTTAGTTCTTTGCTATTTCAATCGTTGAGCTCAACTTGTACTGAAAAGAGAGAACAAACATTTGTGAGACTTTGAAAGAGTGTAGTAGAGTTTCTACACTGTGAAGTCGAGGACGTAAACTATAAAATCTCTTTTGATTCATAGTGAAATCCAGCCAGTGGACTATTAGTGCGGGAGAGTGAATGTAGGTTTGGTCTAAGCCGAACCACTATAAACCTTGTGTTTCTATTCTCTTTCCCTGAACCCCTTACTTTAATTCGTTGCTTTATATAACTACTTGTAGTTGTTTACTTCTTCAGTCTATTATCTTCTAAAGACAATTTGATTTATTAAGTCTTGCAAAAATTTCTTTTAACACCTATTCACCCCCCTCTAGGTGTTCGTACTAGCCCTAACAATTGGTATCAGAGCCCGTGTGCTCATTTTATTGAAATGTTTTTACTTCTGAGTTAAAGATCTATGGTTAGTATTTTGGCTCCAGGTTTGGTTGAAGGCCAGAGCAACACTAAACCTCCTTACTTTGATGGAAATGAATACAATGTGTGGAAAAACAAGATAAAGGCATTCCTGAGATCGAAAGATTCCCTGGAATGGGATGTGGTAGAAAAAGGAATAATTCCTAAAGCTAGATCAACCTCAGAAAGATGAAAGGAAGTTACAGATGCTGGCGAGATGACACAAGTAGACATAACCAAGAGACAAGCTCTTGATGCTAAAGCTATCTACTCCTTATATTGTGCTTTATCTCCTACTGAGTATAACAGAATTTCATCTTGCGAAACAGCAAAAAAAGTCTGGGACAGGTTGCATGTTACTTATGAAGGAACTGATTGAGTTAAAGAAACAAAAATCAACATACTACTTGGACAATATGAAGCCTTCAAGATGAAGTCAGGAGAATCCATCACTGACATGTTCAGTCGCTTCATAGAGATTGTAAATGGTCTAGCATATCATAGACAACCAATCTCAGGACAAATGAAAGTCAATAAATTGCTACGTGGATTCTCCAAAGACTGGAATCACATTAAGACTTCAATAAGAGAAACACAGAGGATCGTGCCTCTGTTAGTAGACGAATTAGTTGGCACACTTCAATCATATGAAGTAGAGCAAATCAATGAAGAAGAAGATCCCAAAGGTAAGAAGTTGATTGCCTTAAAATCTAACAATGATTCTGATGATACAGATTCAGAAGACGACTTGGACGATGAAGAACTTGCACTCATGATAAAGAAGTTCAGGAAATTGAACAGGAAAGGAAGAAGATTTAATTGGAAGAAGCAGAGCACTCAGAGATTTCAGAAGAAATCAAATGAAGACAATGAGATGGACAAAGAAGTGATTTGCTTTGAATGCAAGAAAAATGTGCATATCGGACCCAACTACCCTTTGTTGAAGAAAAATAAGGGAAATACAGAGAAATTCAAAAAGGCTCTCAAAGCATAAACATGGAGTGATACTGAATGCGAAGAAAGTGATTAATATTATGCCAATATATGTCTAATGGTAAATTCAGAATCAGACTCAGACTTAGACTCAGATGAGAAAATCGAGATTAGTAATTTTAAAATTCCTGCTAAAGTCTCGAAGTACATAGATGAACTTTATCTCAGTCTCAAAATATCTCTTAAGAGGATTTCCGAGCTAAAGAAGGAGAATTCTACACTTAAGCAACAGGAAACTTATTGGAAAGAAAAGTTTGAAAATCTAGACAAAATTGTTGTTAATTTGAAAGAAAATGCATATTCTCTTTTAAAGGAAAATACTTTTTTGAAAAATGACATTTCACATATTACAAAAGGTTTTCAATAGGATCGAGAAGTTAGAAAAGATTCTTTACGTACAAATTTGGTTTAGGTATGACACCAGAAACTATTCCTTTAATTGATTTCCCAAAAGTAAAAGAAAGAATCAAACAAAGACCTACAAAAGTACTTTACAAAAATCATTTTCAAAGAGTCTTTGTAAAATCTATTGGCCGAAGTGCTCTCAAATGTTCAAAGTGTAACAGCTCAGAACATTTCGACAAAGAATGTCCTAAGGTTTGGAGACGTATTAAGAAGGATTGGGTAGAGACTGTGTTTAAAACTAACTCTTTTGGACCCAAGAAAATCTGGGTACCAAAGAAAGTTTGAGTTCTTTTTAATTACAGGTCACTATCAAGAAAAAAAATCAAATGGTTACAAGAACAAAACTTTCTTCTTGAATACCATGGAAATGTTAGGCATTGCGCCTAAAGGATTTGCAGCAATGACATTTGCCAACTTTCCAAGTGATCCGTGGTTTGGATCATTTAATCAGCCTGAAGGGAAAGACGACGATGAAAGGATGTTCTTAAATTTTCAGCCTAGGATGGGCGTAGCTGCGAATGTTTGTGGTGAAAGGACGGATCTTTTTCGTTCTAAGGACCACAAGAGAACTTATTCTAAACTGCTGAAGCGAGGGGTGATGTACCTTAGGAGTGTTGATTTTGATTTTCTTGATTCATTGAAAGTGAAACTAAGGGAGAAGTTTGCACTCCTTCAACTTGAACGTTTTTGTTCTGAGACGACTGTTGCTTACCTAGAACTTTCTGCTTATTTCTATTCAAATCTATCATTTATAGATGCGAATAGATTTTCCTTTAGTGTTAGAGACAAGGATTTTGTGGTCGATATGGATATTCCGGCTGATGTGATTGGGGTGGAAAGAGGGAGTTTCTAACCAATCAGTGTGTTTGTTGCTCACACTACTTTGGAGCTTGTTCAGGATAGGATTTCTGAAGGCATGATTTCTTACTTTAGAATGAATGCATCCAATATATTGCTTCACAAGATTGTGATCAATTGTCTCATACCTAAATCTACATAAAAAACTGATGTCTCAAACTCTAAAGCGAAGCTGATGTATGCAATCAATACCGGATTCAAGTTCTCTCTGCCTCATACCATTCTTATGCACATGTATAGGACAATGGTGAAGGACAAGGGACAACTCCCTTATTCTGCTCTTGTTACTTGATTATTTAGACATTTCAACATTCAGCCTCCCAAGATTCTATGTGTTCGAACCATTGCTCCAATGGTAGTGGGACTGAAGATGGTTTCCAAGATGTGTCTGAATGAGTTGAACAAGGTTTTGGAGAATATTAAGGTGAAGTCCCCTATCAAGGCAAGACAAGCCTCTATAGCAGGAAAAAGGAAAGGCAAATAGCCCATGATTGAACCAATCAAGAAGAGGAAAGCACTCATCTTGCATGATGAAGAAGATGAAGATGACATCACTCTCTCCGCTTTTGCCTTAAAGAATTTACAGAGTTTTGTTAGCTTTCCAGAGACAGAGGATCGAGAGAATAGATAAAGAGAAGAGGCAGAGCAAAGAGATGAAGGAAGAGAAGCAATGAGGACAGGGAAGAGGAAGGAAGAGAACAAGAAGAAGAGAGAGGAAGAGAACAAGAAGAAGAGAAAGGAAAAGAACAAGAATAAGAAGAGGGTCATGATGATTCTCATGTAGAAGTAGAAGGACAACATCACATTGATGCTAAAGAAGAGCAAGAACAGGAAGAAGAGTACTTTTCTCCACTCGAAGGCATAGAAACAGGGGGAGCCGCTGCTAAAAGATGTGTTTTTTCACTTGCTTTTATTAGTGATGATGTTAGTCGTTCTCCTGCCGATCCAGAAGATGTGTATGCCTCTCAATTTCCTGAAGATGGTAATGAGGTTTCATCTCCAAGTCTGGATATTCATGCTGAGGTTCCATCATTTGTTAACACTCCTCAAACTACACGTGCTGAAGCGAGTACTCAACCCGACAATACAGCAGACTTTAAGAGACTGCTCGAGCTTCTTGTGGAGATCAAGCTCAGCTTTATGGTTTGGAGTGTGAATTTCAGAACTTGCAGTCAGTTCATCAAGCCACTTCAGTTTCTTTGCATGATAATATACAACCCCTTAAGCTTCAAGTTCAAGCTACTACCAAGGGTGAAGATTTTCAGCAACTGAGGGAGAACCTAAGGAAGTTGGAGGAGACAGTCAAATCTATAGGAGATTTCCAGATCGTTCGCATTCCCAAGCGAGATATGATTTTATCCCAACTCTTTTTAATTCTCTCCATTTTTTTGCTGTTGACAAAAAGCGGGAGAAAGTTTGTGTGCTTGTGTGCAGATTTGATTATTTGATTTAATCTTTTAATGACTTTTTACTTGACTTGACTTTGGTTTGATTTTGATGATTTTGGATTGACTCGGTGGTTCTATTTGGTTTGAATTTTAACTTGCAATAAATATGTATGTGATTTTAATTATGGATGGATAGTTATTTATTATGTAGAACTAATGTGTTTTTTGTGGTTGCAGAATCAATACTATCCAAACCCTAATTAATTTATCTTTATAAGACATCACGATTTGTTTAAGTGTTTCAGGTTAAAATTTTGCAAATCTGTAAGAAGTTTTGTCACCATCAAAAAGGGGGAGATTGTTAGAGAAGACTTCTTATTGTTTTGAAGCTAACAAAACCTTTCCAAAAAGTCTAGTCTGAAGGGTTGCAGACTCAAGTGTTATAGTCTGAAGAACTCAAGACTCTCAATCAATAACTGAAGACTGTTAGACTTTAAGCTCAAAGTCTGACCTCACTGACAGATTCCAAACGAACGAAAGAAAACTTATCCGGATGAGAGTTTATCTTCCAGGATTTGGTTCGCATGATTTGTGGAAGATCTTATGGCTGGAATTAACACCTTGTGATCAATTATTCCTATTGGAATCAATTCGGATAATCAGATCTTTTGATAGGCGATGTATACTTGGAAGGTTCTACTTATGGAAACCAAGATCCTGATTGTATGGGCGAGTATGATTGATAGGCTATTATCACATTCCTTTAATGACTGGAGATCTCCTTGATTGATTCTGTCCAACGGGTAGATTGGAGGAACTCATTTGGAAAGTGCCAACAGTTGTAGAGGCATGGAGGAGTATATAAGGAGGACTCTTAAGTTGTTCGAGTGTGTGCGTGAAAGAAAAATTCCAAAGTCTAAAGCTCTTAGTTCTTTGCTATTTCAATCGTTGAGCTCAACTTGTACTGAAAAGAGAGAACACACATTTGTGAGACTTTGAAAGAGTGTAGTAGAGTTTCTACACTATGAAGTCGAGGACGTGAGACTGTAAAATCTCTTTTGATCATAGTGAAATCCAGCCAGTGGGCTGTCAGTACGGAAGAGTGAACGTAGGCTTGATCTAAGCCGAACCACTATAAACCTTGTGTTTCTATTCTCTTTCCCTAAACCCCTTACTTTAATTCGTAACTTTATATAATTGCTTGTAGTCGTTTACTTCTTCAGTCTATTATCTTCTAAAGACGATTTGATTTATTAAGTCTTGTGAAAATTTCTTTTAATACCTATTCACCCCCTTCTAGGTGTTCGTACTAGCCCTAACACCCTCAGCCGCCGATTGCCTTCCTCCTCCTCCTCCTCCTCCTCCACCTTTTTTTTTTTTTAATTATAAATTATTATTATTATTTTGTTTTAAATTTAATTTAATTAATTTTTATATTAATTATTTACCACGTCAGCACCAAAACGACGTCATTTTGTCACTGTTTAGTGACATCGGCGTGCAAAATGACGTCATTTTGCACTAAGCTCACCGGAAAATTGCCACGTCAGCGTTTTGGCTAGATTTTCTCATCGTTGGCACTTAATTGATCCATTTTGTTCCGATTTTGGCACTTAAGTGTCACTTTCATAAGTTTTGGCACTTAAGTGTTCCTTTGTGCCAAGTTATGGTACTCCTGGTGTCCGCGTGTCGTAAGAAGTGGAAAAGAAGTAGTACATAGATGGCAAACCATGTGAGCTAATTGCTGAATAATTTATTTGGAAAATTAACTTAAGGCTTTTTTAATAATCCTTAAAAATAATTTCTCACATGAATCTCGACATACATCATTCCCTTAACACCGAAGATTTGGATTTAGGTTTTATACTGTCACCTCACTTTTATACTCTATTTGTTTAGTGTAAAATAAATAATTTGAAAAATATTTCCCGTAAAATGATCGCTTGTATTATTTACATATATTTTCATCGTCTATGAAAATTTCTACACATAAATTATTATTGGTACTTATTTCAAACTATACAAGTAATCATTTTTAAGAAACAAACAGACCTTATATTGACTACTCTTTCCCTCATTTTTATGTCACATCTAGTATATCTATTCCTCTGTTGTGGATTGTCTCGTTGTAAATTACCATCCCAATTTATGTCCTCATGTAAAATATCATCAATGTTCTTCCACCCTTTGTGTGCACCCCTGATACAATAATTGCCATCAAGTGTATATTAGCACTTTCTCATCTATAAGTTATTTTCATTTTATGTTTGAACGTTGGGAATCTTGTAGTGACGTAGGGCGCGTTTGGTAACATTTCTGTTTAAAAATTGTTCAAGGGAACAGAAATAGAAAAAAGTGTTTATGTTCCGGGGAACAATTTTTGAACAAAAAAACGCGTTTGGTAAACTTGTTCCGGGAATAAAAAATGAACAGAAACACGTTTGGTAAATTTGTGTTCTTTTTTTGTTTCTTTTAATTTTTTAATTTTTTTTAAAAATTTTTCTTTATTTTTATTTTTATTTTTTTCTTCTTTTGGCCGTCGCTGGCCTCAACCATGGCCGGCGACCGGCCGACGAGGGCCGGCGGCCCGCGCCGCGAGGCTCGGCCTCACCTTGGCTGGGCGAGCTCGGGCTCGCCGAGGGTTGGCGACGCTTCGGCGAGGTCGGCCCGACCCTCGATGGCCGGTCGCCGGCCATGGTCGAGGCCGGCAACCGGCCAAAGAAAAAGAAAAAGAAAAGAATAAAAAAAGAGAAGAAAAAGAGAGGAGAGAGAAAATTTGTTCTTAAAAATTGTTCCAAACAAAAAAACACGTTTTTCTTGTTTCTTGTTTCTATTCCAAATGTGTTCTTGGGAACAAAAATATAGATTTGGAACAAAAACACAAACAAACGCGTTTATGTTCTTTTTTTGTTCCCTGGAACAAAAAAAACAGAAATTTTGTTTATAAACAGAAAAAAAGAACATTAATAAATAGGCCCGCAGTGTCTCTTTTTTCGTTTTTTTTATCCCTATGAACTAAAAGCTAGTCATGAGGATTCATTTACAAAAGTCATTAAATACAGTGTGTTTGTCGCCTTGATGTTCTCAAAGTAACATTTCCATCATTCTCTTGTAAGTGGGTGTCCTTGATGCTTATAGAAAGAATAATCGTCTTAATATGTTCGTGGTACCGTTTTATAAATAGGTGTTTTCAGGGTGCCAACATCTTAACAATGTATAGCCGACTTCCAATCCCAAACTCGGAGTAGTGACCAAGAATGGTGGCCAAATATACCTGAAAATAGATTGGTGGGGACTTCAAATAAAATGACTTTCAAAAAAAGAAAATGCAAAAGGCATATTTCATTCTTTTTGTCGCCCGAGGTTGGCATGTATTGACAAGGTCAGCGAGAATTTTGAGGTGATTAGCTAATGTAATCAGTATGAAGACATGTGATGAGAAGAGGAGAGTTCCCTTCGAAAGGATTATTATATATGAGAAGTTATTGCATGGTATGGACCTATCGACAAAACTCAGTTATGCGTTGAGGCGATCCAAACTTGAGGCAATTGGAGAGCAACCCAGATCACTCCGCCATTCCACACGAGAGCACAGAGTGCGCGGATGAAAGTGGGATGGAGTGATAATTCTATGCGAATTTAAGTACGATGAAATGTAAACGCGTTAGAAAGGAAACTATAGTGAAAGAGAATTACATCCAATTTGAATTACATGGAAAGGGAATTACATAAAAAGTAAATGCATGGCAAAAAAATGCAACCAAAGGTGGAGCGTTTGATCGTACAAGTCTCTTCTCATCACCAAAAGCTCTCTTCATAGCGGACGCAAATCCGCAGACTCACACTAGTATCATTTGGAATATCCATACTGGAGATGACGCCACATAAATTCTTTATTTTGCACTCATCCATTCCCGAATAGATCCCCTCAATCAATCCTTGAAACTTTTCCCCTCTTCTTTCTCCTCTCTCTCTATCCCACCCTTCTCAGCCTCTTACTCGCCACCGCTCAATCATTATGCTGCCGAGCCACCAAGGCCTCGTCAAACCTGTTGGTCGCCCCGCCATCGTCATTGCCCGAACAGCAATCATTATGCTGCCGAGCCACCGCTCAATCATTAACTTAGGTCAGTAAGTTCTAAATAAGTGTATGTAAAACATTAGGGGTTGCTAATGAAAGCAAATAATGTAGTAACTCAACAGAACAGTTGGTAAATTACACAAAGTTACACGTTGAGAAAAAACCTAAATAAGAGTTGGTAACCCAAACCTAATAGGTAATTTAATCTAACCTAAGATGATAAGCCACTCTACATAGGTTGATAATCTCATATTAGAGTTGATACTTTCAAAATGTTGGTGAGAGTTACAAATAAAAGTTGGTAAGTTAGTATACAAACTAGTAATTTGCAATCTTTGAAAAAAAAATAAGTAATTTCACAAATGTATTGGTAATTTATTAACAAGTTACCCACAAAAAAAGTAACCAGATATTTTCTTTCACCTAAGGTATTTTGACATTTTCCAATGCTATTTGAAATTTACCAGCATGGAAGATTACATTTGATTCATATGCTCCGCAAAGAAAGTCATTGCCCAGTCTTATTTCAATAATGTATACAGTGTAAGGAAATCTATATTGGATTACAATTACCAATTTGACATTATTAGTTATTGACAAATAATCCCCGCAATTAGTAGGGTTAGTCAAGCAGTTAATTTAGGTTATGTGTTTGAAGAAACTAGCATAAGGTCTCCTATTATAAACCATTCTCATATACCACCCCTCTTGAACCCAACCAAAGATTATGTAACCGTATATTTCTTCAATTGCGTAGGATGACCAAAACTTTGAGGGCGTAAATGATAATCATTCTGTTCTAGAAATCAATTTCTTGGAACAAATGGATTTTTCTATTTCAATTTTCCGAATAAGTTTCCGAGCAAAAATATACGTTTAATAACAATATAAAAATTTTTATTCGCATAATAGATTTTCTCCCTCCCAAGTTAAAGCAAGAGGCAGGCAATAGCTAGTGATGGACAGTGGTGGGCAATGATGAATGGGCAGTCGGTTAGTAACAAGAAAGAATGATAAGAAAAGTTTTTATTTTTCACTTTTATTTCATAAATAGAAAAATAAAAAAATTTAACTTCTTCCAAACTTATATCTAAAGTAAAAAATTGTTCCTAACATTGAAAAATAAAATTGCATTACGAAATGGATTTCTATTCTAAATCTGTTCCTGAGAACAGAAAATAGAAAAATAGAGAAATGCGTGCCCTAAACATCCGGAATTCTAGTCAATTTCTAAGGGTCTATGCCCCTTTTGGGAAATAAAATGAAATAAAAACAGTCACCATACTTAGTAAGTGAAAATTAATTTCATAAGAGATAATTGTTCAAAAAATTCTAGAATGTGTTTTTTTTCATTTTTGTCTCAGATATAATCGGCACTAGAACGTGTGGCATCCAAATAAAGCCGTTTGTAGCAATTTAACTTTCTACAAATGAAGAAGGTAGCCAAACTACCATTCCCACGCCTCTCTATCCTTCCATCCCATGGCCTCTCAAACCCAACAACGAGTGAAGGTAGCCAAACTACCATTCCCACGCCTCTCTATCCTTCCATCTCATGGTCTCTCAAACCCAACAACAACACTTCTTCTCTTCTCCCTCATGCCTCAAGGCCCCATGATCCCAATGATCGATGTCGCGCGCTTACTAGCCCAACGAGGACTCATAGTGACCCTCATCGTGACCTAGGATTTGCCACTCGTGTTAAACTGGTCCTTGGTCGCTGCATAAGCTCCAACCCCCAGATTCACCTCAGGGAACTAGAGTTGCGATACGAAGCCGCACGAATACCTGAAAACTACTGCCACCACCTCATCGACACTTTAACTTCTCGGACTTGATTTTCAAGATGTTTAATGCCATCGAAATACTACGACCGTGTGTTGAGCAGCTCATCCATGACCTGAACCCCTAGGCCGAGCTGCATAATATCCGACATGTGCGTGTGCTACACTCTCGACGTCGCTCGAAAGTCTAACGCTCTGAGGGTCATTTTTTACGTCACAAGTTGCCTTTGCCTTCGTGCTTGCACTGCTTTAGAAGTCTGAAGAATGACAGTGATGGAGTCAATATCACTAAAAGTTCTTGTGAGAAATTTGTTCTTCCGGGCTTGCCGGGTTGGCTTGAGTTCACGGAATGGCAGTTCCCAGCGGTTTCGGCCCATCCAGGATTGATGGAGTTCTTTGAAAAGTGTATGGGGGCAGAATTGGCATCTTATGGATTGGTCGTGAATAGCTTTGAAGAACTCGAACCGACATATGCTGAAGGGTGAAAGAAGATGAGACGAGATAAGAGGGTTTGGTGCATTGGACCAGTTTCTTTGTGTAAATTTGGTGGGATCAGAGGAGATAATGGGGCCTGGAAAGACTCGAAATCCGGACTTCCAGTGCTGTTTTCATGTGGAAATTTGGTAAGATCACTGCTAACTATTCTAAAATTTTAAGCTATTGGATGAAGGCATGGTTATTATTTGCATATTCTAAACACTTTGCTTGCCTGGGAAGCCTATGCAACCTAACGCCTACTGAGCTGAAAGAGCTTGCTTTGGGCAAAGAGAACATTCGTTTGGGTTTTTCAAGGAAGCCAGCTCCAAGATCTCGAGCGGTGGATCTCGGAGAACAAGTACGAGAAGCGAAACGAGGGACGAGGTTTCCTGTTAGGGGGCTGGGCCCTGCAGACGCTCATCCTGTCGCAACCCCTCGATCTGCGCGGGTCCCACCGCTGACGGGGCCCATGTTTGGGGACCACTCGTGCAACGAGATGTTGGTGGTGGTGGCGGCGAGGGTCGGGGTGGAGGATCCGGTGGGGTGGGGAGCAGGCGAGGGTGCGGAAGGAGGACGTGAAGGGAGGGCGTGGAGGAGTTGTTGGGCCGTGGCCGATGAAGGGAGGCAGAGGAGGGGGAGAGTCAAGGAGCCCGCGGAGAAGGCGGAGAAGGCGAAGAAGGCAATGGGGGTGGGACGGAGCTCGAGCCTCAACTTGGCTGGGCTGGTCCATGAGATTCTGCAATTGCGACATGCTGTTGATGGTTCGAGCAATTAATTCGTAATGGCGTATATGATCTGGTCACTAATAAATTCCAGACTCTCATACGCGAGTGTCTTTCGGAAATCTTCTTTATGCCTTTCATCAAATATGCCGTGGATTTATGACATCCCTGATATTTTGTCATGGATGCCTTGTGTATTTCATTGAAATTTATGCAAAGAGTAGCGAACATCATTTGTATTTCATACAAGGAGTGCATTTGATGTTTCAAAAGTCTCGAGTGTCGACCTCTTAATATACTATGATGTAAGATTTATCGTTTGTTAAATCATTTCATCTAGATTATTTCTTTTATTGAGCATTTTCTTCATAGTCAAATTGTGGGAGACTTGTGACTACACGTGTCACTTTTGAGTTATGTGATTTAGCTCACTTGATAATGCCGTGCGACTACATACATATCAGCACATATGTCGGGTCATTTTTCCTAAAGATCATCCGGTGAACATTAAAAAATGAATGGACTGTACATTCTTTCTCAACGAAATTATATTTATCTTTTCGCCCACCTTATTGTATCTTGATTTTCACCTCATATGGCTCCTCTTTCAATTCTTTTGGTGTCATTGGGTCCCTTTCCTCATTCAAGAGTCTCCTCCCTTCTTCCACTCTGTTCTAGGAATTTATCCATTTTTCAGGGTCTCAAAGGTGCGAAGAAACAAGAAATGGATTAGGAATGACTCAGTTCCATTAGAAGAGCAACTGATAAAGCGCACTTTTCCCTTTTGTAGGACCACTTATTAACAAGATAAGCGAAGCACCCTACTCTGTTCTCAAAGACAGTTTACATGTGCTGCATCATTGGATTTTATTACATCGTTTGCAACCTACCGTACCATTATTCAACTGGCTAACACTAGACATAAGCTTATCACCCAAAGACCGTTATCGAAAGGAATACTTTCAACTTGCAGCAGCATCGATACGTAGAGATGTCATCGATTCAATACTTCTCTCTGAATCTAGTTTGTAAAGCTCGATATCTCGTCCATTCAGTGGTTGAATAGGTCTAGAATTATTCCAGGCACCCTGCAATTCGTAATCATCTTTCGAACATGAGAAAATTACACGCAACATGTCGTAGAGGTAATCTTAATTGGGGATGTAATCACTAAGGTTTTGATGGAAAAATGGGGCCGAAAAACTTAGGGCACTTACATCGTCAACGAGACATCTCAGCGACCAGATTTGTTCCTCTGTGACACTGCTGGGCTGGTGAACATTGAACAAGGAATGGTTAGTTCAGAAATTACTTACAACATTAGAATTTACACTTTTTAAGCATTGCTGATCTGGTGAAACATCGACGCCTTCTGGGGTTTACCTGCTTGTTGACGATCCATTTGACACCTTCTGTGCAGGGAGGAGTGGTGAGAGAGCCCATGTATCTGTAGTAGCTGTGTTCACCCCTGATGATCTTCTTTGGGTCGACCTCCCCCACTTCTATCTCTTCCTCAGGCTCAATCTTTTCTCCATGTGTTTCGTGCCTTATACGCCTCAACACCTACACATCGTCAAATTATGCTTATCGCCGCATTTGATCGAATACACATGGATCGACATAAATTGGTCCAACAACAACATGTCCGACGCCAAGAAGTGCTCTTCGTTTCTTTTCTGAGGTTTAGAATTTGGAAACTACAGTATTTATGCTGTGATTCTACATCTATACAAGTGACAACAACAGTCCCACCCTGTGTTTTGTTCGCCTTTTGGGGCCATTCCTCTTACATGTTTCGTTGTGATGAAAACTAAATTTGATGTAGTAGCTATTGCGATTGTAATGTAAGAGTGTCACTATTTACTTGCTATTTTGTGAATTTTATTATGCATACATATGATATACTAATAATATATTAATATACAACAAAATAATGTTAGTTGGTCACATTATTGCACGTAAAAATTGTCAAATGCACCATCACAGAAATATAATTGTAAGATTGTTATTGTATTACCAATAAGATTATCTTTAAATGGAGATTCCCGAAAGATTGAAGTAAGAATATATTAACCTTCCATCGTCTACAACCTTTTAAAGAAAATAACTCATCTTTGTCGTCCACTTTAGTTTATTCTTCTCATTAAAAGAAAAAAGGGAAAAAACCATGAAAAACCCTAAACTTTACCCAAAGTGACAGATTTACCCCAAACTTTTTTTTGTGACGTGAAAAACTCTGAACTTTGCTAACCGTGACACATTTACCTCAAACTTTTTTTTGTGACATAAAAAATCCTGAACTTTGTTGTGTGACACATTTACTCTAAACTAAAGGGCATTTTGGTCTTTTTACTTTTCATTTTTTTTTTCCTTCTCTCTTCCCTCCGCCGGCGTATGGCGAGGCTGCCCTCGCCGGCGTCGAGTGAGGGTCCCCCGCCCAGGGCTAGCTAGGGCGGCCCTCGGCTGGGTTTGGCGAGGCGTCCTCGCTCAACGGCGAGGGCCATCCTCGCCGACGTCGAGCTAGCCTAGGCGAGGGCCCTCGCTCGACGCCGGTGAGGGCGGCCCTAGCCAGCCCGGCCAGGCAAGGGCAACCCTCACTCGACGCCAACGAGGGTAGCTCTCCTCGGACGCCAACTTCCCTCTGCGGGCTCCGCCATGGCCAGCGGAGGGAAGAAGAAGAAAAAAAGAAAAAAAAAAAGAAAAAGGAAAAACAGAAAAATAAGACAAAAATGCCTTTGATGGGGGTAAATGTGTCACAATTTGAAAAGTTTGGGGTTTTTCACGTCACAAAAAAAAAGTTTTGGTAAATTTGTCACTTTGGGCAAAGTTTGGGTTTTTGGTGATCTTTTCCCAAAATAAGAAAAAAAAACCTTTTCAAGGGCTCAAACTGTAAATGCATACAAAACATAAAAAATACCCACTGTTTTAGATTAAAAAACTACTCGACACCCAAACAATTGAACAAATAGTCAAATTTTAATACAAATTTCATAGCGGCGCGCGCATTGATTCTAGTTGTTCTGTATAAGAAATTTTTGCATACCTCTTTAATAAAAGCATTTGGTTCGCCTATCTCGTACAGTAGTCCAACAACCGCAAGCTCTCCATGTGAAGTTGAGTGAACCATGTGAAGCTCCAATGGATAGCTACACAAAAACATTTTCCAATTTCATCAACATATTGAGCCACAAAATGGGACAAGTGTGCCAGGAATTCTAAAATTAATCACAAAAGTGAAATCAAATCATAAAAATTACAAATATTATAATCAACCTCCAGAGCTTATCAAATTAGTGCAATCAATATATTTCCATTAGCTCCGTTAATATGAGATGTTGAAAATACTAACACGGCAATTTTTTTAACATTGTCTTGAGGACACAGGGAGATTGTGGTGCCAAGGGTAGATGCCAGATGAGGGTAAAAACCGAAAATAAAAAATAAATAAACAAAAACCAGCCAAATAAGAAGGAAACTACAACTTGGGGGGGGGGGGGGGTTGATCCTCAAGTTTTCTTACATGCAATCAAGACCTCTAACTTTTGTAATTTGTGCATCAAATCCTTCGATAAACTATTTTAACTAAATTATCAAATTAATTAATGACATGTGACTTATGTGACAAAAATTGACACATGATGCTAACACGGCATCAAATGAACAGAAAACAAACGGGCAAAACAAGGAAAACGAATCCTGATTTGACATTACATGTTATGATGGGTCAACAAAGCACTCAATTGCACACATCAAGAAAGTCAAATTATTTGATTGCACAAATCCAAAAAGTTAGAGGATTTAATTACCAAAAAAAAAAGAGTTAGAGGACTGAATTGCATAACCCAGAAAGTTAGAGGACTTAACTACCCAAAATAAAAGTTAGAAAACCAAATTGCAAAAACGATAGAACTTTGTACTTAACCCTTTCCCTTTTCCCCCTAAGGTTATGCTTAGGAATGCAATTGTCATTTTTCCTCAACAATCAGCTTTTCTAAGATCTTGGATAAAATTTTCAAATTTGCAAGACCCTAACAGCTGTAACAGCCTAGAGCAGCTTTTAGGAAATTGCATTCCTTAGCTCTTAGGTGCGGTAACCTTGTTGCAATGTTACTATTTTATTAAGCGAAGTGGCTTGTTAATTTGGCAATACTTTTTAAAATTATAATGCCTCAAAGTAGGGTAAAACGCTATTCTGAAAATCCCTATAGTTGTGAATGCGACGTAGCCGTAAGTAAGGAGTTTGCCAAACACTTCGTAAATGTTACAGCAGTACTTTTGAGAAGTATTGAAAGTAGCATGCTCGTGTTCATACGAATTGAGAAAGAGAGACCTTTCGCCATCGATGAAATGCTCGGAAGGGTGGTGCCAATGACATTGTTCCAAGCAGTATTCTTTACCATCAACCTTGATCGACCCTGCACTTTCCCACCGAAGCTGCAATCGATACAAAGAAAGTTGCTCAATTATTTTTCTCTATTGATATTTTCTGCTCAAGGAGAGATCGTTCATCTTCCCCGGTTGGACACTTATTACAGATTAAATGAAGTCAAAGGGCGAATATTTACTAGCTTTTACCATAGTCATGTGGGTCCATAATGAGATTCTCATTAAAGCTTCTGATCATTTTGTATTATATATGTCGGAGAAGGTTTATAAAAAAAAAAAAAAAAGAAACAAAAAAACAAACAAACCCAAGTCATATGGGAGTTGAAGTTGTTCCAAGATCCGTTTTCCTATTCAGTAGTCATATCGATTGGGAGCTACTTATGCATTTTTTGCATACGTAGGACACAGAACACCTTGGAGCATGGCAAGGTCTAAACTCCACTTTAAAATCAGAAAATTAATCAATTCAAAACTTGAATATCTTGAAAATTATTTAAGTTACTTAAAAATGACGTTATTCATACTTTTCTGAAATGAAATATTAGAAGTTCAAGATAAATATTGCGTCAAATACCTACTCATTTGCTCTTGTTAAAATTGAGGATTTAACACTTTTCTAAGGAAACCAGGGCTTGAAATTTGTTAGCATTTCCCATGTTAGCATGTTTTTCGAAGAAAAAAAGGCGGGGATCATCATAATTCTGGTCGGATTTACCCGAAGATCATGGCCTCTATTCATGACGTAGGCATGGCTTGGCTTGTAATTCCTCCTTAGGTCCTCCCAGTGTGGAATCACTGTCACATTCTCTCTTGCCAAGTCAATTGGAGATTGCTCCTGTCCTTCACTGCATGCTCTCCATTCTTCCTCCAGATATCCCCAGTTCTCTGGTCCCCTCTCGCTCCCGACAATGTAACTGAAGCCAGTCTCATCCTCTAACGCACCACGAAATCACACACGCGCAGAACAACATCGTCAAAATCAAAAGCCAAAACCACCATGACATACAGAGAAAGACAGAGAGAGAGAGGAGTGTTTACCAACTTCTCCAGATGGGGTCGATGCCGCATGCAAGTACGTGGCAAGAAGACTTAGGAGGAGAGCGGAGAAGACTAGAGTTTTGCTTTGTCTTTTCATCTTGTTTTTCCCTTCTTCTCAAAAGGATTTCGGTGCGAGCGAATACAATTACCCAACTAGAACGAGACGCGATACAGGAGGGCAATTCCTCAATCAGTTTGTTTTAGTGAAACCTCCTAACTCCCATTTATATATGCGTTTCAACTTTGAGTGAACAGTGCCATGCACGTGAACAAGGTGGTTCGGTAAAGATTGTGCGACTACGACAAATAATGAAGACGTGAGGAATCTGTCCATCTGTCTGTCTTACCTATGGTAACTTAATCTCTAGTATAATAGAAGAGAGAGAGGAGTGTTTACCAACTTCTCCAGATGGGGTCCATGCCGCGTGCAAGGACGTGGCAAGAAGACTTAGGAGGAGAGCAGAGAAGACTAGTGTTTTGCTTTGGCTTTTCATCTTGTTTTTCCCTTCTTCTCAAAAGAATGCCGGTGCGAGCGAATATAATTACCCAACTCGAACGAGACGCGATACAGGAGGGCAATGCCTCAATCAGTTTGTTTTAGCGAAACCTCCCAACTACCATTCATATATGCATTTCAACTTCGAGTGAACAGTGCCATGCACGTGAACAAGGTGGTTCGGTAAATATTGTGCGACTACGACAAATAATGAAGACGTGAGGAATCTGTCCATCTGTCTGTCTTACCTATCGTTCATTAATCTATAGTCTAACAGTGGATAAATAATCCGTAATCTATCACGTGCTATAAAAACGGGTATGCATGTTCTAGAGAATTCATTACTGAAAGGACATTGAGCCAACTGATAAGTCCAAGACGTAATAAATAAAATCATTAAGAGGTAGTTCTTTTTTATAACCTAAGGGCACGGGTGCCTGTCACAACAAAATTCTCCCATACATATGTGGGATGAAAAGTGGGGCTGCAGAGCAGTAGGGTGAAATGTGAGAGATGCATAAGGGTTGATACAATGTACAATTGGTTGTAGAAGTAGGGTCGGAAATTTTATGCTAGATTCCGGAGATGTGTTGATTATCATTTTAAAGTATCTATAAAGGAGGCTAGCCTTTGATGCATAAACTGGTGGATAGGTGATGCTGCTCTCCTAATAATTGGTTACGGCAAGCCAAAACCAATCGTCAGGCTTCCGTGAGATGTATGTCTTACTCGAGGACTGAATGCCAAGCTAAATAGGGTGAAGTTTAGTCAATAATGACTATACATGTGTCGCTCCAAGGACTCGATTAATAAGACTTTCATGTTGAACGTAATCCATATGGTAGATCTTTCCTAATAATGCGCAGTAGAGGGATTTCCTAGGTAATCAATCGTACTAAGTAGCGTGTTGAATGCAAGGCTCACGTTGCTATTTTGATTAGTGGATAAAATACTCCCATTATTTTCATGTCGAATCTAATCCATATGTTACATGATTCCTAGTGACGTCCAGTAGCGGGACTTGTTAGGTAACCAGTCGAAATAAGTTGCACGTTGAATGCAAGGCTCACGTTGCCATTTTGACTAGTTTAATAAAATAATTACATTACTGTCATATTGAATGTAGTCTATATGGTAGATCTTTCCTAGAGACGTGCAGCAGAGGGATTTGCTAGCCGACCAGTCAAACTAAGTTGCATGTTGAATATAAGGTTCACGTTCCGTTGGCTGGGTCCGCCTATGTCGGGCCCAGCTAACGCATATATAAAACAAAAATAAAAGTAAAAAAGTGAAAAAGTGAAAAAAAAAAAAAGCAAAAAGAAGAAATGAAGGTGGGGCTGCTCGTTCGGGGAGTGAGAAGAGAGGAGAGAGAGTTCTTACCGAGAGAGAGAATGGGGTGAAGAAGAAAAAGGAGAGCGGCTTTGTGGTCCCGAATCAAAGGCCAAATGTTGTCAGAATTTGCTCAAATTTTAGTATGTTGTTTGTGAGATCAAGAATTACGAGTTCATCAATTTTGTTCATTGAGAACCTTTTTCGAACCTTGTCGCGACCTAAGTTTTTCGGGTTCACCGCCTAAAACTAAGTTAATAGACTGCTAAGTTTTTAAAAAGCTTAGCTCGGGCTCTCTCCAAGCCCATACCAAATCGCGACTTGAGTCTAAACTTTTTAAACATGCAAAATACTATCTAGGAGTCGCCACTAATCTGTTTTTGGTAGGTTGATTAGACACCTAAGCAAAATAATGGGAGAATTATTTTACTCCTACGAACCAGAGACTAAGGGTACGGGGACTTGGTTACACTAGACTATCCTAATGCCCTTTCGGTACCATTTCTTTTTAATTTTCAAGAATGTTTTGCGGGCGAGCTTGATTTGATTTTAATTCATTTTCCTAACGTGTGAGGCGATCATGCGAGTGCACAAACCACCAATTTAACACCCGAGAAAGCGAATAAAATAATGCGGGACTTACCTCAAAGCAACGAAAGCAACTGCGTTGTTAGGTCGAAATTCATATCAATAATCCTAGATATGATTTCTAATTAATAAGCAATCATTCAATTTTTTGTTTTCACTTTATTTAATGAAAGTTGTGCAATGCATGCTACTAATTTAACATGAAATGATATGACGTGGCAATATGACCTAAACTATATAACATGAATAAGCATGCAATCCATCTTCAAGCATGAAATGAATTTATTCTAATTTTTTGTATTTTCCATAAAATTCGAAATTAAAGAAATGCAACAATTAAATATGCAATTTAATCGAATGACCCAGTTCTAATGACAAGCAATGAACTTAGCAACAATCACTAGATGACGAAAATTTCATAAACCTAATCCTACATGTCGATTTACTAAACCTATATGCTCGGGTAGAATTTTGATTTTTTTAATAATTAATTATTAAATAAATATTAAATCTAAACTATCAACAAAATAAAGCAAGAAATGATTAAAATAATCGAAAAAATAACCTATTGTCTCACGGGTCAAATTAACGGTTATTCTAACCCTAATTATCACAACAAGGAGATCAAAACAATTACAAATCGATCCAGAAGTCCTACGGACCAAATTAAATAATTATTGTGATTTAATAATTAAGATTTCACCAAAAGCCCAAAAATTAATATAATAAAAAAAATGATCCGATGTCTCTCGGATCAAATTAATAATTACATTAATTTCGGACAAAATCCCTACGGATAATGCATACAAAATGCACAAATATTAACATTGACAAACCATATTCTAACTTAAACAATAATAACAAAATTTAAAACACAATAATATAACATAAAATAAGCAAAAGAAAGAAATAAAAATAAAACTAAAGGAGGGGAATTGCAGCAGCGTTGGTGGGCATATGGCTATTTCTTGATTTGATTATTTGCTAGTCTCCTCCGAGAACTTTTTGAGTGGACGCCCCCTTCTCTTGCCGTCTCTCTCTTTGTCAATTATGGTGGAATATGGAATTGTGTGGCCTTTTGTTCGGCATTGAATTGCCTGTGACCACAACATCAGAACAAAACAAAGTAAATTAGGTGAAAATATGGGGTGAACAACTTTAATAGGGAGAGAAACAACCTGGTTTTATCACGGTGAAATCATTTGGATGGCAATCGCGCTTAGGTACGTTGGCCACTTCGATGTCTCACTGCTGGAATTATCGTCGGAGATGTAGGAGTTTAATCTAGGCAAGACAAAATAAAATCCTCTTAGTGTGAATAGCAAATTGGAATTGCACACAATCAAACTTAAAAAAAAAAAAAGAAGCTCGACTTAGCTTTATGCTTGTCGTCAATATCCATGAAGCATGATGAACATGGGGCATCGTCAAGAAGACTACACCATCGTCCGAGATCCTTGAGGGTGTGTGCCTCTCCCCTCTATCTCTCTGAGAGATTGTCTATCGAACCTCTCTACGTTTTCTCACCATTTTTTTTTTCTTGTGAGCTCTGCTCTCCTCTTTTCACAAAATTTGGTCTCCTTTTTATAGTGGTTCCGAGCACCATCTTCCATGGCAATTTTTAGCTTTTTTTCGTTGCCTCAATTTATGGTCTGCAAATTGGAGCAAAATCTTGCAATCGGTTTGATTTTTCCTCGAATGTTTTGATTCCTTCCATTTTATCAAACTCCTTGCTTTTTTATTCACCTGATTTCTCTGATCGAGAATTTGCTTCTACATTTATTATGATTTGAAAATTCACCGAAGCAAAGATTGCTAATCAGAATTTCCACATTCCATTCATAAACAAATCATATTGATCTTCCCCTTATTTTCCTTTTGTTCAAAATGCAATTTTATTTTTCCAAAATTAGGTGTCAACAGCTGCCCCTCTTTGAAGGTGAGCTCGTAGAGGTTGCCTTCAGAGACAAATGAGACCTAATTTTAATTATGCACATGCACTAAATGACTTTTTGTTGGAAAATGAATTCCTTTTTTTTAATGCAATATACATGATGCGTGGAAATGCTAATGCAAATGATAAATGAATTTACCTGGAATAACTTACCTTCAAGGAGGGTAGAGTAACTCAAGATAAATTGGTGTTACACGTCCAGGACCCATACCATTCTACGGTTGCCCAGAATAGTAACATGACTTTGTAAATAAAACTGCTTTCCTAGGACCCGTACCATTCTACGGTCGCCTAGTATGACAGAGCTGGTTGTGTCTAGGACCCGTACCATTCTACGGTCGCCTAAATCGGGGTTTTACCTTCCTGGACCCGTACCATTCTACGGTCGCCTGAATAGGGAAATAAGTTTTGTCTAGGACCCGTACCATTCTACGGTCGCCTAAACGGGGATTTACCTTCCAGGACCCGTACCATTCTACGATCGCCTGAATAAGGAAATAAGTTTGTCTAGGACCCGTACCATTCTACGGTCGCCTAAACGGGGGTTCGCCTTCTAGGACCCGTACCATTCTACGGTCGCATGAATAGGGAAATAAGTTTGTCTAGGACCCGTACCATCTTACGGTCACCTAAACATGGGAAATAAGTTTGGGGACAACTCCATCGAGTGTCAGTGTACTCAAAAGGGAAAATACCTGTACAGTGACAAGTATTTAAGGTGTAGATAGAGATATACTTACCTGATGACATCTCTGCTCATTGGGGATATGTCTCCTATAAAGATGGGCCTTGGGCTACGAAAGCACGCCAGGATAATACAAAAGGACTCTGGGTTACGAAAGCACGCCGGGTCAATTTAAAAGGACACCGGGCTACAAAAACACGCCGGGTCGATAAAGAGAGGACTCTGGGCTACGAAAGCACGCCAAGTCAATTTAAAAGAACACCGGGCTACAAAAGCACACCGGGTCAATAGAAAGGGGACTCTGGGCTACGAAAGCACGCCAGGTCAATTTAAAAGGAACAGCTTGATCGAGTCAAGTGTCGAGAATGGGTAGAGATATACTTACTTGATGATATCTCTGATTCTTTGGAATATGTCTTCTGGAACTTAGATATCCTGTGAAGGCCTCTCACCTCCTGGTAGAAATAAATTTTGGAACATCAATGATGCACCTTGAATGTTCATGATGGTTTCTCATCTCCTTATATCATGAGACATTTTGAAAGGAATCTGAATGTTAGGAGCTCTTGGGTCTTTGAGAAAAAATTATCTGTCAGACATGATTAGAGCAAAAATGCATTCGCCGAAGAAATAAGCAATTAAGGCTATTATGGAATGCATACTTCAAAATCTATTGAAGCTTTTATCAATTCAATCAAGATTCATGCATAATGACTTTTGCATCATCCAAATTTCCACTAGAGAGAATTATCGTTCAAGACAATTTTCACTCATGACATGGATTTCTTAAGAATACCAAATGAGAGACTTTCGGTTAGAAAGGACTTTCAACTCACTCTAATTTAGAATGGCTATTTTATGAGACTCACTCAGTTTCATCATATCGACATGGGTCCGAGTATTCTCGCAAGCGGTACGATCTTACCAATCGAGGGTCTTTAACGGGGACCGTAATGTGGGCTTGGCCAACGGCTTAACAAATGGACTCTTTGAGTCAAGGATATTGAATGAACAGTCTTGTAATCATTTCCGGGTTTATAAGTCAAGAACCCTGCAAAAATGAGAAAGAAATAATCCCGCTCGCACTTCTTCGAGCGATGCTTATAAACATATGAATTCCTACGTTAATTCAAGTGCCC
The DNA here is from genome assembly GCA_014182565.1 of Eucalyptus marginata. NCBI lineage: Eukaryota > Viridiplantae > Streptophyta > Magnoliopsida > Myrtales > Myrtaceae > Eucalyptus > Eucalyptus marginata. The sequence continues at coordinate 20,434,524 of CM024585.1, read as the reverse complement.
TAATCTGAAGAGACTTTGTAAGGGACGTAACGTAGGTTGGGTTTATGGGTTGAGAAATGAAAGGATCATTAGGCTCAAAAAGTGTGTAAAGGGCGAGAGTTGATGATCATCTTGGCATTGCCACCAGTTTTCTTTTTCACCATCGGGGATTGTCTTCATGAAGTGCCCCATTGATTGTAGAAACTCGACATTTGAGTTCTTTGAGTATTGCTCCCTTGGGATTCAATTCTTGCAATTGACAGTCACTTATTTTGACTTTCTTTTTTCATCTATGGGCATTGGCCTTGCTTTTACCAGGCACACTACTTTTTCATGCCCCTAGTTCTCATGCATTTTTCCTTCACTTCTTTTTCATGGGCATCGGCCTTGCTTTTACCAGGCACACTGCTTTTCCATGCCCCTTAGTTCTATTTTGAATTCAATTCTTGCGCATAATGCATGCGTCAAGCAATTACATTTTAAATGACACTAGAACTTTTCAAGAGTCTTTATCTGCCTTTTGCCTTGCCCCGGTGTGGGGGTTGATCATCAACTAGGTTTGAAAGAAATGAAATTGCAGGCTCAAGTGGGCTATGCAAATGATATAAGTGTATAGGACATAGAAAGAAATGCTCTTCGTCATCCTAAGGCACTTAAATTAACACATGAATTCAATGTAATAGCATGACTTGAAGATTGATGCAAGTGCGAGCAAGAAAATTTCAATTCATTTTCCTGACCTCATGATGCCATTTGATCTCTTAGATGCCCTGATGTGGGGTGATTCTTGACGAGGGTTATTTGAAAAGAACATCCATAAGTGTATGAGCTCAAAAGGGTTAATCAATTGATCACCTGTAGTGTTTGGGATATAACAATGAATTGCCTCTCATCATTTCGGTTGTTGTACCTTTTGCGAGAGAACTCTTTACCTTATGGATATGAACTTTCCTACACTCATCTCACAAGTGTATGAATATGGGACTATGTATAGGATAAGGTTTGCCTTTCATCATCCCGACTCATCTCATTTAGTAGGCTCAATCAATTCCGCATCATTCATTAAATCAATCCATCTTGATGTTCTTTAGTGGAATTGGTGGATAAAACATGTAAGAGTCATCATGCAAAATCCCTTTTAAAAAAAACTCAACAGCTTTAAGCATGTCAACTTCAAATAGTTTTCTATACTGCAAAATGGTTTTAAGCATTCATTCAATGATCCCTCTACAATGGGAATTGCCTCAGCAGTTGATATCTTTGGATTGTCACTATCATTCAAGGCTGAAAATCCACTTTTGCCCCAAAATCTGTCATGCCCACAATCTTGTCATATCAATTCCTCAGAAATGTATCCTTGATAGTTGGGCCAATTGCAACCTGGTATACTTTTTCAAATGCCTTCTCATCGACCGAAAAAGTAATGCTCAAAACATGAAGTAAATGAGTTAGAAAATTAAACGGCTAACCTAATGCATGCTTTTGGAAATGGCTTCAAAAATGATTTTTTATTTTATTTTATGAGGAAGCATGAAAGAGCCCAGTCCTCGAATTCTCCTTGGATGACATTTTCTTTTCATTGTTGGATATCGTCACCGGCCTGGTTTGGCATACCCCATCATGTCTTCAAAACAAAACTTGTAATTTTATTGATATTCATCAATCAAATTACATTTATTGGAATGAAAAATGTGATATTCAAGCATTAGAAGAAATTTAAACCAATCCTTGAAAAGCAATAAGAATTCCCACGCAATGAAAGGTGCACCGAACATGCCCCTACTTAGGACCATGAATCATGTGTGCTTGAGTTCTTCACCCTCCTTGATCTTGTGATGTGAACCCTCAGGTCGGAGATTCTTCCTTCTAGATATGTTACTAGTCTTTTCATGGTGGCATCAAATTCAGCTATGTCATCACAGCCCTTTTGCTTGACGAGAAAAGCCACGAGTAACAGACAATTCATCGACTTGACTTTGGAGGTGTGCAATTCGCTTGTTTATATTGTCAATGATACGATCCAGCACCTTGTTTTGATCCGCCATTTTAGCTCTTGACCGTGTAAGGATGGGTGAGCGAGATCTCTCCATAATCACCTAATTCAAATAAATGGGAATATGTAAGCATGAGGTGTAAATGGGAACATGTAAGCTAGTCCATGACAACAATCTAATTGATTTTTTTTTTTTATTCATGAAAAAGTCTTTGCAAGAAGGGAATTACCTAAAAATAACTAGAAAAATAAAAATAAGACACCCTAACAAGAACCAAATTTCCTAAACACGAATTAGGAATGATCAAAATTTAAAACTCCCTAAGGAGAACAATAAAGACATGAATTGAAAACAAATTCTCTAAAGTTTTTGTTATTTTCCAAATGATTCATTATATGGCAATTTCCTCATTTCATTTTTAATTGACAAAGGAATTAAATCAATGATTGACCTAAATTGTCATGAACCGACCCAAAAGTATAACAAAATAAATTGCATGGTACATGGATAGGAGACTTACTTTACCAAAGAAAAATAGCAACCACATAGACATGCGCATGAGATGTGAGGCTTAACACCTAAACTACGAGGCTTAGCAAGTTAGAACTAAAATGATGAACCGACTTGTCGCAGTCTCGCATACAAATGTCAGGTCCTCTTAGCTCTGGCTCAATCAAAAGAAAATCCCATGGTCACACAGTTTCGTGAGCAAGGATAAACGTTTTGACATCAAGAAAAATTTTCGGGGTTGAGAAAGGCAACCTCTACATCGCGGTCTCGCGTTCGAGGTTGGTTCATTTCTCAACACCATCCTAGAATCCTTAAATGTGGTCCAGGTCCGACGGCAGGTTGTGTGTGCAATGTGTAGTGCTAAAACAATTTAAAAATCATGCACAACAATTTATAATACAAACAGCACTTCAATGATAAGAAAAACATTCAATCCCAACACCTTCCTACAAAACAAATAGTCAGCAAGCACTACTCCACTTATACCTCTCATCTGCAATAACATTTAACACCTTAGAAATGTTAAGGACATACCTGGGATCCTCGCTGCCAAACAAAAACAGTTTTCAAAAAAGAAAATTGGCCTAAGTCTACTAAGAATTTCAAACTTATGTCCCCAGCGGAGCCGCCAAGCTGTCGCAACCTAAGTTTTTCGGGTTCACCGCCTAAAACTAAGTTAATGGACTGCTAAGTTTTTTTAAACTTAGCTCGGGCTCTCCCAAGCCCATACCAAATCGCGACTTGAGTTTAAACTTTTTAAACATGCAAAATACTATCTAGGAGTCGCCACTAATCTGTTTTTGGTAGGTCGATTAGACACCTAAGCAAAATAATGGGAGAATTATTTTACTCCTACGAACCGAGAGACTAAGGGTACGGGGACTTGGTTACACTAGACTATCCTAATGCCCTTTCGGTACCATTTCTTTTTAATTTTCAAGAATGTTTTGCGGGCGATTGATTTGATTTTAATTCATTTTCCTAACGTGTGAGGCGATCATGCGAGTGCACAAACCACCAATTTAACACCCGAGAAAGCGAATAAAATAATGCGGGACTTACCTCAAAGCAACGAAAGCAAGCTGCGTTGTTAGGTTAGAATTCATATCAATAATCCTAGATATGATTTCTAATTAATAAGCAATCATTCAATTTTTTGTTTTCACTTTATTTAATGAAAGTCGTGCAATGCATGCTACTAATTTAACATGAAATGATATGACGTGGCAATATGACCTAAACTATATAACATGAATAAGCATGCAATCCATCTTCAAGCATGAAATGAATTTATTCTAATTTTTGTATTTTCCATAAAATTCGAAATTAAAGAAATGCAACAATTAAATATGCAATTTAATCGAATGACCCAGTTCTAATGATGAGCAATGAACTTAGCAACAATCACTAGATGACGAAAATTTCATAAACCTAATCCTACATGTCGATTTACTAAACCTATATGCTCGGGCGAGAATTTTGATTTTTTTAAATAATTAATTATTAAATAAATATTAAATCTAAACTATCAACAAAATAAAGCAAGAAATGATTAAAATAATTGAAAAAATAACCTATTGTCTCACAGGTCAAATTAACGGTTATTCTAACCTAATTATCACAACAAGGAGATCAAAACAATTACAAATCGATCCAGAAGTCCTACGGACCAAATTAAATAATTATTGTGATTTAACAATTAAGATTTCACCAAAAAGCCCAAAAATTAATATAATAAAAAAATGATCCGATGTCTCTCGGATCAAATTAATAATTACATTAATTTCGGACAAAATCCCTACGGATAATGCATACAAAATGCACAAATATTAACATTGACAAACCATATTCTAACTTCAACAATAATAACAAAATTTAAAACACAATAATATAACATAAAATAAGCAAAAGAAAGAAATAAAAATAAAACTAAAGGAGGGGAATTGCAGCAGCGTTGGTGGGCATATGGCTAGTTCTTGATTTGATCATTTGCTAGTCTCCTCCGAGAACTTTTTTGAGTGGACGCCCCCTTCTCTTGCCGTCTCTCTCTTGTCAATTATGGTGGAATATGGAATTGTGTGGCCTTTTGTTCGGCATTGAATTGCCTGTGACCACAACATCAGAACAAAACAAAGTAAATTAGGTGAAAATATGGGGTGAACAACTTTAATAGGGAGAGAAACAACCTGGTTTTATCACGGTGAAATCACCGGATGGCAATCGGCGCTTAGGTACGTTGGCCACTTCGATGTCTCACTGCTGGAATTATCGTCGGAGATGTAGGAGTTTAATCTAGGCAAGAAAAAATAAAATCACCTTAGTGCGAATAGCAAATTGGAATTGCACACAATCAAACTTAAAAAAAAAAGAAGAAGCTCGACTTAGCTTTATGCTTGTCGTCAATATCCATGAAGCATGATGAACATGGGGCATCGTCAAGAAGACTACACCATCGTCCGAGATCCTTGAGGGTGTGTGCCTCTCCCCTCTATCTCTCGAGAGATTGTCTATCGAACCTCTCTACGTTTTCTCACCATTTTTTTCTTGTGAGCTCCGCTCTCCTCTTTTCACAAAATTTGGTCTCCTTTTTATAGTGGTTCCAAGCACCATCTTCCATGGCAATTTTTAGCTTTCTTTTTCGTTGCCTCAATTTATGGTCTGCAAATTGGAGCAAAATCTTGCAATCGGTTTGATTTTTCCTCGAATGTTTTGATTCCTTCCATTTTATCAAACTCCTTGCTTTTTTATTCACCTGATTTCTCGATCGAGAATTTGCTTCTACATTTATTATGATTTGAAAATTCGCCGAGCAAAGATTGCTAATCAGAATTTCCACATTCCATTCATAAACAAATCATATTGATCTTCCCCTTATTTTCTTTTTGTTCAAAATGCAATTTTATTTTTCCAAAATTAGGTGTCAACAAACCTTTTTCGAATTCATCTTGTGATCATGGAAATACTGTTGTATTGTTAATATTGAGTCTCTAGTGTTTGACTAGAAAAAAACTTTTGTATATCCTACGATTCTTCATAGGCAGTCTATGGTTTTTCTAGCATCAAGTTTTCCACGTAAAATCTTGATGTTGTTGTTGACTTTGTTTCATTATCATTTTAGCGCTATCTTTACTTAGTTTGAGGTTGAATTGCTGGTTGTTGCTAGCGCTAAACCCATTTTGGTTGGTTTAGTTTTGGGGAAGAAATTGATCATAGATTGGGTTTAGTTATTGGATTGTGGCCTAGTTCTCCCCAACAAAGTGGTATCGGAGCTAGCGTTGAGATTCTAGTGTCAAATGGAGAAAGCCAAAGGTGCCATATTTAAATTAAATGCCTTGAATTAGCCTTGGGACGGGAGACATTTCATATTTTAAAGATTTGCATGATCCTATTGATGGTGATAAGGTTAAAGGAGACAAGGAAGACAAAGAATGGGAGCGAATGAATGAGAAAACGATTGGGTTTATTCAACAATGAATTGATGATAGTGTTGCCCAAGAAACAAAAGCCAATATTTTGTGGAAAAATTTACAAGATCTCCATGAGAGGAAAGCCCCATAGAATAAAGCTTTTTTAGTTAAAAGACTCGTGAATTTGAGATACAAAGAAAAGATCAACATGTCAGAATATTTAAGGAAATTCAAGATGTTGTAAGTCAATCAACAAAATCTTGAGATTGACCTAAGTGATGAATTACGATCATGTCTATTGCTTGGTACTTTTCTAAATAGTTGGGACGCTTTGGTTGTGGCATTAAACAATCTGACTCCTTTTGGTTTGTCTTCTATGAGCATGATTAAAGAAAACTTCTTCTATGAAGAAACCATGCGAAAATGCTTGAATTATACTTATAAAACAAAGGTTTTGGTCATAGAAAACTAGACGAGAAGTCAATTAAAAAAGTTTCAAAGTAATGATGACATAAGCAAGCCAAGAGGAAGGTCGAAATTAACACCAAGGAGTGTGGTCTTGATTCAAAAACCAAATGTTATCAAAATCGGCTCAAATTTCAATATGTTGGTTGTGAGATTGAGGGTTACGAGTTGATCAATTTCATTCGTTGAGATCCTTCTTCAATTCTCCAATCGCGGTTATAGTGTTCTTGCTCCATGTTTGTTAATCCACCTCCATGGTGATGGAAATGCTATTGTATTATTGATGTTGAGACTCTACTACTTGATTAGAGAATAACCTTTGTGTATCCTACTATTTTTCGTGATTACGGAAGTTTTTGGGCGGTCCATGATTTTTCCCATATTGGTTTTCCACGTAAAATCTTAGTGTTGATGTTGGCTTTGTCTCATTATCATTTCAACATTATATTTACTTATTTTGAGGTTGTATTGTTGAGAAATACTGCTGATTGTTGCTGGGTTAAGTCAATTTTGGTTGGCTTAGTTTTGGGGAAGATATTGATCCGAGATTGGGTTTAACTCTTGATGATTTGTTGCCCAGTTCTCCCAACATGTTGCTATTTTGATTAGTGTGACAAAATGTTTACATTACTTTCATGTTTAATGTAATCCATATGGTAGATCTTCCCTAGTGACGTGCACCAGAAGGATTTGTTAGGTAATAAAATAAAAAAAATTGCACGTTGAATGCAAGGTTCACATTGCTACTTCAACTATTGTCATAAGGTACTCATGTTACTTTTATTGTGCCTATCCTAGACTATAAAAGTGACGTGACGGATCGATGATTTGGTGCAACGAACCCACCTATGATGCAAGTCAACCAAAGACTTAGAAAAATATCATGTAGAATTGTGGGCCTAATGTCAAAAATTCACAAGAAGTTTGGCAAAATAAAATGAAAAATTCCAAGTACTTTGTGGTGCTTATTACTCGTGTAAAATGTCCTTGACGTGATTTTCATGTCATGAAACCACCCAACCATTGACTTTACACAATTTTATGCATAGTGTCCTTCTCTCGTTATCATCCTCATGTGTGAAAATGATTTATGATACAGTATAGTACTTCAGCATACATAATGCGAAATTAGATCAACGTCGAAGGAATCTAAAATTTCGAGTTAAAACCGTGTCTCCTATTCAAACCAACTTTGGGGTTCAAAGCTCAAGTAATGTATAATGTGTCATGGATATTGGTGTATTTTTGTTTCACAAATCAAGTCAAAAGACTTATAGTTAACGATAGTATTAGTTAAAGAAAAATGAACCGCCTTGAGGCAAATGAAGGAAAAATATTGTACTTTTATCAATTCAGTCATAACCTTTCAATTTTGTCGATTGGGTCTTAAACATTTTATCGATATACCAACTAAGTCCACTGGCCAATTTTGGCTAGGAGTTGTTGATGTGGACACCGAGTGTCCCATGTGGCATGGCCGCTGCTAACGTAGACATTTTTAATAGTATTTTTTTATTTGTTTGGCTTTTAAATTTTTTTCTTTCATTTCCTTTTTTTTTTTTGCTTGGTATTTTAGGCTAAGGCTGGCGAGGGTCGATCGGCCGCCTTGACTATGGCCAACAAGAGTTGCCAACCAACCCTCACTGGCCATAGGCAAGGACCGTCAACCCTCTCCGACACTATGTGAGGTCGCTGACCCTCAATCAAAAAAACAAAAAGAAAAAGTCAACAAAATGAAAGAAAAAAAATAAAAAGAAAAAAAGAAAAATTCAAAAAAATTACAATATTATTAAAACTATACACATCAATGCCGGCCATACCACATAAAATGGCCAATGTCCACATCAGTAATTTCTAATTAAAATTGGTTGAATGGATTGTCAAAAAGTTTAGGACTTAATTAGCAAAATTAAAATGTTTATGACTCAATTGGCAAAGATACAGTATGTTTATGACTTTTTGGATAATTTTCATTGGTAAACAAAATAAGCTAAAAAGGAGAAATAAATTTCAAGTAAAGAAACCACCTCAAGTAATAATGCAATAATCTTAACATGATGACAACAGCGTGTATATAATTTTCGCAAGTAAAAGGAATGAAGCAATCATAATTATTAGTATTCCTATTGTGTGCGAAATGTTGTAGAAAAGTGTTGGAGAATGTGAAGTATAAGAACAAATATTTGAGCCATGTAAGCATTGTTCTTAAAGATAATTCTATCACTTGAAGTACAAATTCAGTTCATAAGGCTCTAGCGGCTATCTTCTCAAAATACAATAGATTTCCCTCTATACTCCAAATTGAGGAAACAAGAACAACAACATTATACGTAAAAACCAGCTAACAGGTGGAAAGAAAAAAGAGAATTTCTTAATTTGGTAAATTTTTATTATGATTTGTAAATTCTCTTTATAGACAAATACAGTAGAGGGTTATTAAAGAAAGAAATGAAATCAAATGTTACAAAGTCATCACAAATCGATTGCGGTCATACTTTCCATTAAAGCCATTACAAAATAATTGTTTTAAAACTGTTGAAATTTGCAATCCCCTACATATTTTAAAGAAGGTTTTAAACAGAAAAGACAAAGAAATATTCGGTTAAACTTTGAATTATGCCAATTTATTGTATGGTGGTGGCTAATTCAAACTTAAACCTTTCAATTATGCCAATTTAATCTTAAATCTTTTGACAATTTAGTCATTTCAACCAATTCCGGCTAAGAAACGCTGAAGTGGACAATTTCTTTAAAACAAATTTTATTGATATCTTTTTTATTCACTGATTAAGGCCTGTCGGCCGTCGCTGGCCTTTGAAGGAGGGCAAGTGTGAACCACGACATGAGCCAAGTGGCTAAAAATGGAATAGATTCTTCTCTTTAGATTAACCAAAATAGGAATAGTAACCCCACCAATACACCATTCACGTCGGCTGATTTTTGTCACCTTGTTTTACAGCCCCAAGGAAAAAGATCTCCTGAATCCTGACTAGAAATTCTATATCTGTTACTAATTTCATAGTTCGCCGGCTTTTAGTTTATCCAAAAGCTGCTTGCTGAGAAAAATGTGCGGAAGCTAATGGTTTTATGATTTAAGTCAAACGCAAGTGAACAAAATTACAAAACAAATTGACGAGAAATAATACAAAACACGAGAGATTTACGTAGTTCGATTCGAATATTGAAACCTATTCTACGAGCAGAGCAAACCACGAATAAGTCACTAATTAATAGGAGACTTACAAGGTTGTAGTCGCTTATACACTCAAATGTTTTGCACTCCTACGTTACGTCGTTACCCTCAACCCACATTGTTTAGCCTCGCGAAAAAATGCCTCTGTTGGATGTAGGATTCTCCATTCAAAAATCACCGTGTCCTGAGAGCTCTTGTCGCGGCTAAGAACCCAGAGCTACTCTTTCGCTTTTGTACTTTCTTATACTGAGCTCCTCTCTTGTTGCAATTATGAAAACGGAGCTCTCCTTACAGCTAGAGAGCCTGACTTGTGACGTGGGAGCCATCATTGTGTAGTTAACAGAATGAGTCGAATGAGAACCACCCAAATGCTTTTTCCTCATCTTCTCTGACCAACTCCCATTTCAGTTGATAAGGGAGCTCCAATGCGTGGCCAAATGAGAGCTGCAATGTGTGGCCAAATCCTAAAACACCAAAAGGAACCGCAAGGAGAGACATTTTGGGATTTCTTTACTCACATAGTTGGTGAAGATATTCTGACCAACTTTGATGCCTCTGTTACAAATTCCGAAATCATTTGGATCGATCTATATCCTTCAATGTGGATCGGGTCTTATGCACGAATTCAAACTTGAGACATATATTCTAGCACCGCCACTACAGTGAATCTTTGCAGGCAGGCCGCCGCAGTGAGGCTCATGAGTAAGAGGAACTGGTCCCTGCTTGCTTTGGATCTACCAGTAACACATCCTTTATTCGTCTGTGGTCCAAGACTTTAATAGTGGAGATTCGTAGCAACCACCTTTTGAATCGATCCGTTTACTCCTGTAAAACGAGGAAAACACATATATCTATGAACTACAAGAATTCTAGCGTTAAATGACCTCTTTACTTTTAGTCCAGTTATTCAAAAAAATGCAAAACTTATGAATTTTAGATTTTAACAACTGTCCTTTTAATCGGAAAGCTTAGTTTTCAAAGCTTTGAATCTCTGTCACCCGTAACAAAGGCACGAATGACCCGATTGAAAGCAATCTGTCTTATAGAACCAAGAGCAGCATTATCTTCTTTTTTTTTTTTTTTTTGGTAAAGGTAATAATATATTGAGCTTTAAACCAAACTATACAAGAGGGTTCAACGCAAAAAACTTACACTCATAATGACAACAAGTCAGAACGAGTGGAAGGGAGCCGAAGAAAACGAGGAAGACCGCAAAACAAGCAGACCAAAACAAACAGAAGCAAAACAGCCTAAACAGCAGGCAGAAACACCCAGCAAAAGAATGGTAGCTAGGGCAGCAAGAAGGCCGGAAAGACACAGGAGCAAGCAACCGCAAGACCGCATCCGCCAGCACAAGGAAAACAACCGGCCAGTCAAAAGGGGCATTGTCTTTTTTTGAGGTAAAAATAGCAGAATTTCAAGGGCTAATCATGACAAAAAAGTTAGGCTTGAGTGAAAGCGATGGTAATGCTCTAGTGAAAGCAGAAAGAAATGCAATAGGAACTCTACAAAGGCCACATATAACAGAAGAAACAGAAGAACATACACCTCTGGAGATTCACAAAGAGGCAAGCCTCATAAGCCTGCCATGGATTACTTGGTCTTGATTTTGTGCCTTCACTTACTGTGGGGCTTGATCCAAGTTCTCTCTTTCGTTGCAGCGAGAATCAAAAAGGCTCCCTCCAACCTCCCACGCGGCCCGCGGCCTCTTCCACTCATTGGTAACCTCCTCGAACTCGGAAAGCTTCCCCACCAGTCTCTTGCTAGGCTAGCTCGCACTTATGGCCCCATGATGAAACTTCAGCTCGGCTTTGTAACCACGGTTGTCATTTCTTCTCCAACACTCGCCAAAGAAATCCTCCAAACCCACGATCCTCTATTCTTGAATCGAACCATTCCTGATACCATCACGGCCCAAAATCATGATCAATTCGGCTTGCCTTGTGTCGCGACCAAATTTTCGGGCGCACCACCTAGGATTCGGCTAATGGATTCTTAGCTGCTTCTAAAAACATCGAACTCCTCGCCATACCAACTCGCGATTTAAATTCAAATATCTAGCATGCAAAAAGGGAGTCGCCACTAATCGGTTTATGGTAGGTCGATTAGACACTTTTAAGTAAAATAATGGGAGAATCATCTTACCCTACGAACCAGAGAGATTTGTGAGTTCGGAGACTGATTACGTTAGATTTCTCTAACGCCCTTTCGGTACCTTTTCTTTTATCTTTTAAAAAAAAGTTTGGCAATCGAGCTTGAATTAATTTCACTTTCCTAACACGTGTGAGGTGATCATACGAGTGCGTAAAAACCACCAATTTAACACTCAAGAAAGCAAATAAAATAATGCGGGACTTACCTCAAAGTAACGAAAGCATCTGCATTGTTAAATCAAAATTCACATCAACAATCTTAGAGATGATTTCTAATTAACAAGCAATCACTCAATTTTTGCCTTCACTTTTTAATGAGAATATAGTCTATATGCAATGCAATGTTTCTAAACTAATATGAAATGATATGGCATGACAACATGTCTTAAATTATATGAATGAGTAAAAAGAAACTAATGATTTCTTAATGAACATGCAATAATTAAATATGCAATCTAAATTAACCAAAATGACCTAATTCTAATGACATGCAATTTATAATTAAATGAACCTAAACCCTAAATGACGTGCATTTAGTGAGTCTAATTCTATATGACATGCACATGAATTTTCTATTCTAAAAATGCAATATATTCTAGAAATTGAAACTAATTTATCCTAAGACAAAATTTTATGAAATTCGAAATTAAGGAAAATGCAAAACATAACTATCTAGATTAAGATTCTATCTTGCTTATATTAAGGATCAAGTCAGAGTAAATCCTAATTTCAACTAAGATATTATCTTAACCTAGCAAGCTCTAACCTAAGATGCAAAAATCAATCTAAACTTAAAATAAAACGTGCAATTTATTCTAATATGCCATGACGTGCAAATAATGCCTTAATTCCTAATTTTTTATGAAATTCGAAATTAAAATTAAACATGCAATTCAGATAAAAAAAAACTAACATCCTAAATGAGTGCACTTTTTCTTTTTCTTTTTCATGACTCAAAATAAAATTCATATCTAATCATGCAAGATAAAAAAACAAACCTAATCCTAATTCAAAATTTTTGGATTTTTTAACTTTTACAAAATAAAATTGACTCAAACACCACGACATCAAATCAAACAGATAAAATTGATATTCGAAAATTGGCGAACCATATCGCGTATGAGATCGGGTTATCCAATTTTAAAATTAAATCGCGAATCGAATCTCGGCGTGAGATCGGATTGTCGATTTTTGCGATGGATTGCGAGTCGGATTTCGGGCGCGAAAATCGGGCGCAATCCTTAATCTGAGGGCGCTTTCATGTTGGAATCTCAACCATGTATCAATGAATAATTACGCTAAAAAAACAAATAAAATAAAGTAAAAAAGTAAAATCAGGCAAATAAATAAAAAGAAGAAAAAGCTACCTAAATTGATTTTTTTTTTTTTCTTTTTTGTTTTTCTTTTGTTTTTTTTCTTCACCACCCACACACGGTTTGTGCTCGTGGATCTCAAAGGGGGAATCGGTCGGATGGGTCCGGCGAGGTCGGACCGGCGGTGACAGCACAGGGGCGGAGCAGAGGACTCGGGTCCGGCAATAGGAGGTGAGTCGCGTGCGGGCGGCGTCCGGAGCGGCTGAATCGGGCCTGGCTCGGGTCAGATCTCAGCAGCAAAGGTCGGACAGATCTGGGCGGAGGAGCAGGCCGTCGAACGGGCGGCGATCGTCACTCGGGCGTGTGGGAGACTCAGGTCTGGTCCTGGTCGCGCGGGTCGACAGCAAGTCGGGTCGCGACTTCGGGCTGCTGGCGTCGCTGCTCGAATCGCAGGTCTTGAGCTGATGCAGGTGGCTGGAACAGGGGCGGAGGCGCGGTGGTGCGCGGGCGAGCGGCGTGGAAGTCCAGCGTCCGGCACGGTGGTGGCACGGTGAGGCGGCGTCGCGTACGGGGCTTGAGGCGAGGTCGCGAAGGAGCTGGTTCGGTCTGTTGCAGATGCAGGGCAGCAAACGTTGGGGAGAGAATTTGGAGAAGACAATGAATAGTAGATGTCCAATCACTTCCTCTGCTGCTTCTGCTTTTGCTTTTTACTTTGGTGTTTCTTCTCTCCTCAAAACCCACGAAGACCTCCCTCTCTCTTCACCTTTTCTTCTTTTTCGATCAAAGAAGCCAAAACTTTTACCTTTCTCTTCTTTTTTCCGAAACCGAGTCCCCCCCCCAAGAAAAGTCTCCCAATACATGGCCTTTTATAGGGAAAATTTAGGATTTCAATTTCTTTTTTTTCGAAATAACATCCACAATGTTTTTTCACAAATTTTTCACCTATTGATAATGACTCAAGATTTCGATAAGATTATTCTTTAATTAAATCCTGGAAAGCCAAATCGCATATTTCGTCATATCTACCCAAAATTCATCATATCTCTAAGAAAATTTCTAATTTCTAATTTCTCATAAGATAATTTCGATCATTTAAAAATAGGCCATAACTAATTTGAACCCATCCGCCACCGATTCAATAAAAAGCAAAAATGCAAATAAAAAATAAATGCAACCTACATCTATACGTTATGCAATTAATAAAATTAACCCCCTAATTTTCTATGCAATAAAATAAACAAACTAAATTACCAAAATTTAGGTGTCAACACCTTGGATACCCATTTCGCCTCTCTTTCACAACCTTAGAAAAATATACAACTCACATGTATTGTCGAATAAGAAACTTGATTCCAACCAGCACCTTCGCAAGAAGAAAGTGGAAGAGCTTGTTTGTTACGTTCAGAAATGTGCACAGAATGGTGATGTTATAGACATTGGCGAGGCAGCTTTTAGGACTAGCCTTAACTCTCTGTCAAACACGGTTTTTTCATTGGACATGACGTACCCTTCAAATTCAGCTAAAGAGTTGAAGGAGGTGGTGGGGCAAATCATGGCTGAGGCTGGAAAGCCAAACCTTGCAGATTACTTTCCTGTGCTAAAGAAGATTGATCCACAGGGTTTGAAGCAGCGGATGGAATTGTATTTTGGCAAAATGTTTGATGTCTTTGATGTTCTCATCAAGAAAAGGTGGCAACAGAGGGTGCAATCTGGTTCAGTTGCCAGCAACGATGTCTTGGATGCTCTTCTTGATGTAATGGAAGAGAAGAGTGAGGACATGGACATCTCTCTAGTCAAGCATCTGTTTCTGGTATTCAAGCTTCTCTTTGTACCATCTGATTTGTAGAACAATATTTATTCCCATGTCGTAATTGTCTAACTTGGGGAAAACACCGTTGCCACGCATGATGATCTTGTTTTTATAGTTTTTCGTATAATTTGTCGTGTGATTAAAAAGCACTTAGCATAAATAGAGCAACCATATGGAATAAAAAGCATTGCTCTATTTCAACTTGGTTGTACTTGGTTTCACTTCTTTTGATGCAAAAAATGAATCAATCTTTCCGTCGTAAGTACTTATCATGCTCTTATGTCTGTTGCAATGATCACCACAGGATTTTTTTGTTGCCGGTACTGAAACCACTTCAAGTACTCTAGAGTGGGCAATGGCTGAGCTGCTTTGCAACTCAGAGAAGCTATCAAAAGCCCAAACCGAGCTCCACGAAGTCATTGGCAAAGGCAACCAGATGGAGGAAGTCGATGTACCTCGCTTACCGTATTTACAAGCTATCGTAAAAGAAACTTTCCGACTTCACCCACCATTTCCACTTCTTCTCCCACGCAAGTCTGAAGCCGACACACAAATAGGCGGTTTCACCATTCCAAAGGGTGCACAAGTTCTTATCAATGCATGGGCTATGGGAAGAGATCCTAGCATTTGGGTCAATCCAAATGAGTTTGTACCGGAGAGATTTCTAGGATCTCATATAGATCTCCGGGGAAAAAATTTCGAGCTTGTTCCATTTGGGGGTGGCAGGCGAATTTGTCCAGGATTGCCTTTGGCCACGAGAATGTTACATCTGATGCTGGGTTCGTTAATTAACTCATTTAATTGGAGGCTCGAAGATGGTGTCACACCAGAAAATATGAACATGGAAGACAAGTTCGGGATCAGCATGCAGAGAGCTCAGCCTCTAAAAGTCGTTGCCTTACCAGCGTAAATTGGGGAAAGATTTATGTCATAAAACGTGTACTAATAAAGATTCCTCATATTAAAACATTCGGTGCCCATGTTGTTCTTTGCATGACATCATTCCGAATCCATGGAAACACTCAGATATTATGCTTTTAGAAATCCAGGAGCCTTCGATCTGTTTATTGCTGATAGGACTGGAGAACAAAAAGAACTTGCAGTACTCAGATTCTCCTATTATGGTAGATTATTTACCGTTGGCTCTCTCAATAGATGTAGGTACCAGTACTCATATTGAATCATGTAAATCTCCAGTGTCTTTATTATTTCTTATGTATTTCTCTAGTGATTTCACGTTGACGTAAATTGCAAGATTCTATTGTTTTCGTGTATTATTATATTTTTAGATGCTTGTAGTGGGACGCATGATGTTAAGGAAGCTTTTGCTCATAATCAAAGAGTAACTGAAGAATATGAGTTTATGGATATGAAATGATGAAAATCTACTTTGCCTTTTGTGTCCTATTGGCCTGTAAATTAGACCGTAATTGAAAATAGAATGTTAAATGTATGTAGCCGGCTTATTTCCTGATAGCTTAGGTATATTTGATTTTCGCATATGATTGTCCCTTGGATAATGGTGCATTTAGATAATACAGAGGATTGATTTGACTCAACAGAAGAAAGCATGTTGATCCTTCTGGTAGTTGGACATTGGTGGATAGCGACTGGATTGTGAGGTACTGATACTATTTTATCTTGGTACAAAGGCAAGATATCTCTTTGATTAGGCTCTCCAGATGTTCCGCAAATTCAGACTCAAGTTTCTTAAAACCGCAAAGATGGTTGCTAGAGGCACATCAGGCATATACAACTAAGACCCTAGATTAAGCTAAAAATAGGTACTCATCTCACTAAGCAAACTTCATTCAAGTATGTTTTGCTTAATATAAATATATATATAACGAATGAGAAAGTGAAATGAAAACAGAGACTTAGAAGGAATTTCCACTAAAGAGTATGTTGTGATATAATACGCGGAAACGACAGGATCTTACAATTTACGTAAACGTGAAATCACTAGAGAAATAAATGAGAAATAATAAGGACACCGGAAATTTACGTGGTTCGGTCCGAGTATCGGTACCTACGTCCACGGGGAACAGCAGCAAATAATCTACTATAATCGGAGAATCAAAGTTTCAATTCTTTCATATCTTTAACCAGTGTTTTATAAATAAACAACTCACTTGACATAAATAGATTTACCACGCATTCAAAACCAAAAGTGTTTATAAGAATTTAAACAATGTCACTTGGACTCCTAAACTTATTCAGCATATAAATTACCATGTGTTCAAAATGCTCTACATACACTGAAACGAAGAATTCACATGCGGCTCTCTACATGTGCGGCTTCTACGTGCGGCTCCTTTTCTTCTTCTCCCGTAGGGCTTCAGCAGATGTACGGTTCAGCGGCTTCTTCTTATTTTTTTAATTCAGTCCCTACTTGCCCGGAAAAAGACATAAAGAAGGATCTACCTTATTCTATTTTGTCTGCGGTCCTTGGCTTCAATAATGCAGGTTCATAGCAACCAGTCAATTTCTTGTGGAAGAGTGGAGAAACTTGCATCGGTCCTTCTTTGTTTCTGATGGAGCAGGGAAACTAATCCCATGAACCACAAACAGTTTTATCATCAATAAAGATGTGACAACTTCGCCATAATTTATCCGTTGACAAAGCCCATGCATACTAAATGGACGAATGACCACATAGAAAACGGCTAATGTCTAGGGTAATCCTAAAACAGTTCACTTAGGCTACGTAAATAGACCCAATGGTGACCAAAAAAAAAAAACAATGTGAGGGCTAGAGGGGAAAGATAACATTGCTCTAGAAAGAAGAAAGAAATGTGAGAGGCCCACCACAATGCCCTCCATATGATGGAAGAAACAGAGGAACATGCACCTCTGTAGATTCATAAAGAGGCGAGCCTCACAAGTCAAAGCACGGAGATATGGATTTCTTAGCCATGATCTTTGCCTTGATCTTCTTCTAGGGCTTGTTCCAAGCTTTCTCTTTCATCGCAAAGAGATGCAAAATGTCTCTCTCCAAACCTCCCATCCAGTCCCCACCCCTCGTCCTATCATTGGCAGCCTCTTCGAACTCGGAAACCTTCCCCACAAGTCTCTTGCCAAACTCACTCACACTTATGACCCCATAGATGAACTTCAGCTTGGCTTTGTAACCACAGTTGTGATCTCCTCTAACACTCACCGAAGAAATCCTCCAAACTCATGATGCTAAATATTGCAGAAGTTAATCTAGTGAAATCAATGAGGAGCAATAAAAGATAGATTTACGTGATTCGATTCAAGTATTATACCCATTTTGCCTCTCTTTCAAGACCTTTGGAAAATATACAACTCACACCTTTATTCTACAAGAAACTCGATTCTAACCAGAACCTCGACAACAAGAAAGTGCAAAAGCATGTCGCTCATGTCAAAGAAATGTGGACACAATCGCGACGTTGTTGATATAGGCGAGGCGGCTTTTACGACTACCCTTAACTCTCCGTCTAACAAGGTTTTCTCTTTGGACAACGATGGACCCTTCAATTTTTTCCAGGGGAGTTGAGCAGCTGATGTGGCAAATCATGGCGGAGGTTAGACAGCTAAACCTTGCAGATTACTTTCCTGTGCTCAAGTACATTGACCCACGATTCTTATTTTGTGGTAGGAGGAATTAAAATAACAATGCCATTCTTTCTGTCCAGATCTTTCAAACATGAATTCAAAACTAGTTTAAGCCAACATTATAGAAGTTGTGTTTTAGAGGCGGGGCGTGTCTATATTGAGTCACTAACCTCACGGATGAGATAATAAGTTATGTCAAACATGAAATCACTTGCGCTATTCACATCTTGTCAATCGCCATTGGATTAATGTTTTGTTCCCAACTCCTAAGTCGGGGCCTTCCCTTTCTTACCCATCTAATCGGAAAGATATTGATATGATTATACTGGCAAAGAATTTATGGTTGAAGACGATGTAACAAAGCGCCAACTCACACCCCATACCACCAGGTATGATAACTATTTTGTTTATCTATTTTTCTATTTTTATGTTCTCGAAAATAGGTTTGGAACAAAAATTCGTTTGATAACATAATTTTATTTTATTTTTCATTTCTGAAACAAATGTTTACTCAATAAATAGGTTTATAATAAAAATCAGAAGTAAAATTCTATTTACTATTCTATTTTTGGAATAAAAGTGAGAAATAAAAATTCCTCTCATCACTCACTTATGTCATCAACCGCGCCTACATGCCATCGGTAGCCACCCACCCGTTGGCCACCTCCCGCCGCCACTTAAGAAATAAAAATTTTATCATTATCAAATAAATTTATATTTCAAGAACAGAATTTTTGTATCATTATCAAACACCTATTTTTACTTTCGAAACTTGTCCAGAAAATAGAAATAAAAAATAAATAGAATTGTTATTATTCGCGCCCTTAGTTTCTAGCCACTCCTTTTCAAAGAACTACTTTGACTTTGAAGTGTATGTTTGTTTCACAAAAACGTAATTTTTTTCAAAAAATATTTTTCATAAAATCATTTTCTAGGGAAATCATTAGTTTTCCTTTGTTTCGTGATATGTGATTGAAATATTTTCTAGTGCTTGGATCTCATATTGAAAATGATTTCGATAACATGACATTATCTTAAGCAAAAAAATAAAATTTTATTTATTTTATTATAAATTTTCTTTTTTTTTTTTTTTTTTTTTTATTCCTTTTTCCTCTCTCGCCAATCGCCGAGCCTTAGCGACGGCGGGGGAGGGCCAACCTAATCGGCCTTGAGTAAGGTCGAGCTAGTTAGAATCAGGTGAGCTCAACCTCACTATGGCAAGGCAGGTGAGGCTCAAGCTCACCAAAGGATGGCAACCTCAAGCCTCGCTAGGGACTTTGGCCTCACCTGAGGCTAGCCCTCACTGGCCTGTGCTCGTGGCCAGTCAAGGCCAATGACCAGCAAAGGGAGGAATAAGTAAAAAGAAAAAAAAATTAATAAGATATTAATATATCAAGATGAGCAATTTTGAAAAATGTTTTCACTTTCTTAGATTAGGGAATGCACTTTCTTGATTGTATACATGAATATTTTATTTGACCGGAAAGTAATTTTAGTTTACTAATCATTTTCAAGGAACTACACGGGTGAAAAATGGATTTCTAGAAAACACTTTCCCTCAAACAAGTACACCGGAAGTTTTATTTGTATGTTCCATTGAGTTGAAGCTCGAACTAAATATACTGGTGGTCATAGCGGATCTCTGGCAAACTCTTCTTGTTAAAGCACCATGCCATGCAGCATGAACTTGAAGTCAATGGTCAACAATTATGCCACGCGAGCCAACACGAGCTTAAAGTTAATGGTTGTGTTCAGTTGATTTATCTGGCTACTCAGTGCTACTCGAGGTTAATCCAACGCTGCTGTACTAAACACGGTCTTATTTGACTACTTGAAGTTAATGGTCGATAATTATGCCATGCGATGCGACACGAGTTTAAAGTTAATGGTCACGTTCAGCTGTCCAATCCCGTTTTGCCCAATACCTTCCAAAATCGACAATCATATAGTGCTTATCTGAGGAAAAAAATAAAATTTATAGATCTAAGAGTCTCCATTCCTTTGGCTTTAGAAGCAAGTAATTCTGATCTGAATCGACAAAGTTATGTTCATTTTCCTGAGCTAACACGGAACTGAAATTTGTACTCGATTTGATGGCTAAGTTTCCATGTGTATAAGTCACTCTTCCGATCCTATTGGTTGAATAGTCAACCTTGACAACATCACAATCGCTCTAGATTTTTCATATCATGAGGCCTTGTTGTGGAGCGATAAGTCGTTTCCGTGTGAAAGTGAAATTGAAATTGGATATCATTAGCTTAAAAATATTATTTTGTTTGGAAAAAGAAATGGGCTTAAGTCATACCTACCAGCCAAAGCATGTTCCTATTACATGGAAACAATGACCCAGGGGCCTCGGCATCTCACTACGGCCGCTATCCGCTCGTCGTAAACTTTTTTACATTTATACCAGAGTACACGAAATTTTCTCTGAAATATCTTTATCTGCCCAATTGAAGTTGTTTTGGTAGTAGAATACTCTCTATTTGCAAGACTAAAATGCCAATTGAAGTGCGTTTTTTTTTTTTTTTTTTGCTATTTCATTGGTGCTTCAGTCAAATACGTGCCGTGAAAAAGCTAGTCTACTTTAGTTTTACTATGGCAAAAGCCGCAAAGCTAGGCCTAAAATTTGACAGAATTTTGAGAACCTGAGGGAAAGAGTTGCTAAGTACTCTGAGAAAAAGAGACAAATGCAATAAAAAAAATAAAAATTAGACCGACGTTCAAGCTATGTATAGGAAGTGATCGCACGCCTTGTGGCTGTAGATTCACAAAGAGATGGATTACTTGGTTTTGATGTTGTGTTTGCACCTCCTCTGGGGCTTGTACCAAGCTCTCTCTTACGTCGCCAGGGGCGGCCGAAGAGCTCGGCCCTCCAACCTCCCCCCAGGTCCACGGCCTCTTCCAATCATTGGCAACCTCCTCCAGCTCGGAGACCTTCCCCACAAGTCCCTCGCCAACCTCGCTCAAGCTTACGGCCCCATCATCAAACTGGAACTCGGCTTTGTGACCACGGTGGTGATCTCTTCACCCGCGCTCGCCAAAGAAATCCTCCAAACCCACGATGCGGTCTTCTCGAATCGCATGGTTCCTGATTCCGCCATGGCCCATGACCATGACAAACTAAGCTTGGCCTGGGTACCCGTATCTCCTTTGTTCCGATACCTGAGGAAAATATACAACTCGCATATCTTCTCCAGCAAGAAACTCGATTTGAACCAACACGTGCGCAGCAAGAAAGTGCAAGAGCTGGTCAGCTTTGTTACGAAATACGCGTGCGCTGGCGAGGTGGTGAATATCAGCGAGGCAGCTTTTAGGACCAGCCTTAACGTGCTATCGAGCACGATTTTCTCTTTGGACACGATGGAACCTTTGACTCCAGCCAGAGAGCTGAAGGAAGTGGCGTGGCAAATCAGTGTTGAGGTTGGAAAGCCTAACCTGGCAGATTACTTTCCCGTGCTCAAGAAGATTGGCCCTCATGGTCCGAAGCATCGCCTCGAAGCACATTTCAAGAAGATGTTCGACATCTTTGATGACCTGATCCGGAGAAGGTTGCAGCTGAGGATGGAGACCGGCTTGATTATCTTCTTGATTTAGTGGAAGATGAAAATGAGACCCTGGACATGTCCTTAGTCAAGCATCTACTACTGGTACTGTCTCCTTGTCTCATGCCTCCTTGTTTGTGATCATTAACATCTAATTTCTAGGTACAAAATCTTTGATTTGTGACATCGGTCATGCAGGACATATTCGTTGCCGGTAGCGAAACCACTGCGAGTACTCTGGAGTGGGCGATGACAGAACTACTTCGCAACCCAGAAAAGCTATCGACAGCCCAAGCCGAGCTCCATCAAGTCATTGGCAAAGGCAAGCAGATTGAAGAGGCCGATATCTCTCGCTTACCCTACTTACAAGCTATCGTGAAGGAGAATTTCCGACTTCACCCGTCAGCTCCTCTCCTTCTTGCTCGGAAATCCGGAGAAGATTTCATTGCAGGCGGTTTCACAATTCCAAAGGGTGCACAAATCCTCATCAATGTATGGGCGATAGGCCGAGATCCAAGCGTCTGGGACCATCCAGACAAGTTCATGCCCGATAGGTTTCTCAGATCCCATATCGATGTCAGGGGACAAAACTTCGAGCTCCTACCTTTTGGCGGCGGCAGGCGGATCTGTCCGGGATTGCCATTGGCCATGAGAATTTTGCCTCTTATGCTCGGTTCGCTCATCAATATTTTCAGTTGGAGGCTCGAAGATGGCGTTACCCCTGAGAACATGAACATGGAAGACAAGTTCGGACTAGCCATCCAGAAGGCTGAATCTCTCAAAGCTGTGCCCATTCCTATATGAAAGAAGAAAAACAAATGCACGTTGAGGTTTCATTCTATGTAAATTATGTTCGTCGCATGGTCTATTTATAGAAAAAAGTCTATGCAATATTTTTGGTAAAATGCACAAATTTCTTGAATTTAGATCCCGGCAAAACTAATATATAAGTGAATATAATTCCCAGTTTCAATGGTGATAAAAAAATAATGGTGTGTGATGATGGTGAATTTAATAGAACTTTGTAGCAGGTGGCAAGCTGCTGCTTAACCATTGTTTTTTTACTTCAATCATTTATCGTCTAAGTTGCTTATTTGGTTTAACGTCGTATTCAAGACAAAGGTTGTCCACGAGGACAAAAACGTTATCGGATTATTTTTGGTCAATAACTTCATCAAATTAGCAGCATCAAAATATCATTTTGTCCTCATCTCTAGAAGCTTCAATTACTTTATACACCGCCAAATTCAACATCCGATCTTTTGTAATTATAAAATTCTTCTATACCCTGCCCAAAAATATAGATGAAAAATTCTGGATGTATCAATTCCTAATAACTTATTGGTAACTATACTTTTACAAACTTACCAACTTTTTCTTATGGTATATAGATTAGAAATGTAGTACTATTTTACGAACTTTCATTTATATAACTACCAGTGTTTAATTTCATTAATTTTATATAAAATGAATAACCTAAATCAAATGACTTTTAAAAGTCAACTTTTGTCAAATTAGATTATCTCTAAGTTAGTTGGGAGCTACTTACCAATGACACTTTTTTTCAGTTTACCAACTTCTCCATTAAGCTACTAATTTTTATTTGCCTCAATTAGCAACTCCTTATATTTAACTCTGTTTTAAAAGTCACCAATCTTAATTAGCCAACTTTTCTTCCATTAAGTTGTTTCATAGTGTTGGGTTGTCAATATTCATTTGAGTTACTCACCGTTGTTATTTTTTATTTCTAATTTTTCAATTTTTCTTATCGTCTGTAAAGTTTTATTTGCATTTCTTAAAACTGCTTAAGTTTACTAATTTTTTTATTAACTATCAGTTAAATAAGAGCCCAAATAAAAGAGAGATAGAGAAATAAAGGAGGCGCAGCCCACTTCAGCTCAAATAAAGCTGTAGGAAGACTCCTTATTCGTCTTCATGCACCGTTAGTGAACTTGAGAAGAGAGACGCAGAAAAAAGAAAGAGAACTGCACCTAGAAAGAAGAGAGAAATTGCAATGGCTCGTTGGAAAACGTCAATTGACGCGCGAATATGCTTTTTACATGCAGTTTGTAAGAGTTTCTCGCTGTTTTTATCTCTTACAAGTTGGACGCCAGTGATGCTTGGCCGAGGTCGAGCTGTCCAATAGTAAGAATTAGGTCCCTCACACTCCTAGCAACTTGTAGGATTCAACAGATTGCGATTTGGACTTCCCGTTTTCGGGAGAAACCAATTTTTCAAAATCCTTGGTACGTGCTGAACAGTAACTTGATCGGCAGCATTCGGTGCCTAATTTTGTCACATGCCGGCTAGATTTTGGACCAGCCAAGTTTAGGGCTTTAAGTACATCGAAAGAACTTTCTGTTTGACAGTAAGCACACTTCAATTGGAATTCTGTAGAGAAAGATATGACGCGAGAAAGTTTGTCGCATGAGTGGTTGTTCTTCACGTTGGCGGTTATTCGGGATAGTTGGCATTTTTTTAGGCCTCTTGTTGACTCAAAGTGAGCATTTTGACTCCAAAATAGTGTCATCTAGATGATTTTTAGTTAAGACAGTTGTTTACATAAGTTTTGATGTCGCTTCTTGCTTTATTGATAGGATTTTGAGTTCATCGGATCGAATAAGTTACGTTATTTGGGTCGAGCATTCCAAGTGAGTAACTTTCTAATGCGAGACCATCCGACTTAGCTCCATCAACTAACTCAACACAATCAATGCTCATTCAAGCCAAAATAGAATTTAGACATAACATACTAGAATAGGACAAGAATGAAGTTTCCAATTAAAGAGGTACCGATCCATTCCCTAACAAAGTTACCAAGAAGATGGCTATTGATGGGGATACTTATTAAAGAGTTACCGAGGATTACAAAGTTACCAACGATTAATGAGTTACCGATTCTCAGTTCACTATATTAGTCACTGAAATCGAAGTTATTCAACAATATACCAATGGGAGGCTATTACAGGCTATATCCGCGAGTATTTGACAAACTTTTAATGTAGATATATTATGCTCGAGAATGATTGAAAAATTTTGAAGATAAGGTACAAGGTTGAAGAGTCAAGAATATAAGTTCCCATGTGACTAAATGCATCTCTAATTTCCTAGGAGTTTTTATTGTAATGTAAGTTTCAAGAGTCAAAGCTCTAAGTTCCTAGGTTTTTAATTTCTTTCTAATTCCCATGTCTTTAAATGTTTCAGCAGTTCCCTTGGTGTCATCTCTTATATGAATAGAGGAAACCTCACTATTGTAACGCAAATGATTTTGAAGAATAAAAATAATATGAGATTTTCTTCTGTATGAGCAAATATCTTTGGAGAGTAGATAATTCTTATTTCGATATCTTGATCCTTGGAGAGTGAATTACTCATTGATGGCAAATCAAGTAGCACTTTAAGCTAGACTAATGGTTTTCCCTTTAGGCATTGGTAGTAAACTTCTCTTATCCCGAAATCCTTGGTGGTGAACTTTATTTATCCCAATCTTCTTCCTTGGTTGGTGAAACGTCCTTTGTACCTTGGTGGCGATTGTACTCCATCCATACTTATATTTACCCATCAAGAACCATTCCTATACACCCCATTCCCATTCATTTAACCCGAAAATTCCCCATTCCTAAAATCACTCGCCCACACACGCATTACTTTCTTCATGGGTCCGGGCCTTGACACGAATTAGGTTTTATTACATAAAGCCCCCTTTTAGTTGAAAGCTCTCATAGCCAATTTTAAAAAATTAGCCCATTTTTACTACACTAACACCGATCCCCCAACTAAACCTATTTTTTATTTCAATCAAAATAAGCCCCCTTTCTATTAGCTACTTTTCTTTTTTTCATTACTACCTTCTATTTTATTTTTCTTCCCTTTCAACCCAATGTGACCGATAGAAACTGAACTTTCTTTCCATTTTTTAAGGGCAGCGCTATTTTCACCCCCTAAATGGCTTTATCTATCCATATTTACACTAAAAAGACAAAACTACCATAATCTTTCAATTGCAGTTTAAAGTGATAGCCTGACTCCTTTTTTCTATTTATGATAGTCTCCATAATTAACCATCACATTTTTTTAGCATATTAAAGAAAAGTTCATTCTCAAATATTTCTATAACATTTTACATACACCAGGTAAAATTGTCTTGCTAGTAGTAAGGACCAAAAACATTTTTTAACATGGCATAAAACTGAAAAGTCTTTTTTATCATTGACCTTGTAAGAACTTGTCTATTTTTTGTTCCTCTTATCTCAAAATCTCTTTTTTTGTAAACTTTTTATTAATTACATTAATCTATAATATATATCCAGCCTATTTATTTACTATATTAAAGAATTTATCTTTTTTCTTCATTATACTAGTGAGATACTTTTATACAGAACATGTAAGATGTTAAAGGAATATAAAGGAATACACTAAAAATATTATGCACAATGAGGTATCTTAATATTCTTATATTTTTGTAAAAAGTATATAGATTATATTGATATTAATCAATCTAAAATAATGATATTTCACTAGCATTTCCCAAAAAAAAAAAAATTGTTCTTAATTTATGCAATGTTTTGATATAATTAAATTTCATCAACTTAACAATTTATCCATAAATATAATCAATAACATGGAAAAGAACTAGATTTTTGGAAATTTCTCTTTTCGACAAAAAAAAAATTATCAAAGTAATTCTAACAATAAAAAAAAATATATAATGCCCTTGATATACATGGAGAATCTACAATAAACAAAAACTAAACATATATTTCTTAATTAGGATAAGTAGATCCTGCATAGATATAGAAAACCTAAAATAAAAAAGTAAATAATCTACATTGCAATTGAATAATAGAGGGCAATTTTATCATTTTGATGATAATTGGGTGGATGTAGTCATTAAATAGTGGAAATATTGCCGCCATTTTTTATTACTTTTTGTTTCCTTTGATTTATCATTTTCCGACCCTTCATCTCTATCCCTTTTTCGTATAAAAGAAAAATCTCCATCCCTTTCACTGGGTCTTTTCCCACGTCCAAACACTTACTGAGCTCAACCACATTTTTTCTTCTTTTATTTTTATTTTTCTCTTTTTCAATCACTCATCTTTTTTTATTCGTTCTTTCAATTTCCTATACTCCTGTCATTCTTCCTTCCGCTCTTTCTCGCTAGACATATCCGTGTACGAAAAATCTCCACGCAACGAGATACTGAACAACCATGCTTAACAACATAATCACAATCACCTCAGATTTACTCATAACTTTCCAAAAATGTTCCAGAAAACAATAAATCTCGAACAAAATCAGTGTATGGAAAAAAAAATTCTTATCGAAGAAAATTCACCACAACCCACAGCATGCTCGTCGTTCTATGACTCCCATCGACACTTGTTCATTCAATTGTAATAAGTACGTGGTAAATTGATCTTTTGTTGGTGCTATGTCGGGATTATTTGCTCTTAATTGATATAATTGTCTTCTTAACATGAATAATACGAAGTGTCGACTATGTAACGTCTCAAGCACGAATTTTCATGTAGTGCATATCTCAAATATTCACAGTTGCTACTCATATTGTTTTTCTTAACTTTTCATGCTTTTAATAATAATGAATGCGCTTGTTGCCAACACAAATTCAATGACATTCAACAAAAGCGAATTAACCACTGGGGTTCGCCGTGTGCACCCTCCATCTTGGAAGGGGAGGTTGGGGTTAAAATCCCCACCTTTTCGAGGAGGATTGGGGTGGGGACGATTTCATTTCGGGAGTGGGTTTCGACTCCCATGCGCTCTGCGGAGCGGACGAAAACGAGTGAGTGTTAGAGTAGGATTAGCGTAGGACCGACCAAAAAAAAAAACAAAAAACAAAAGCGAATTAGCATAACCATTTATTATCTAGATAAGGATATCAATCATTTTTTAAAAGTTATTGATCAATTGATTTTATAAGAGTTATCGATCACCTGAATATTAAATTTCTTAAGAAATTTCTCTTGGGGCCAAACAATTATTATTGTTTTACTTCTATTGGTAATTATTTTATGAATTTTTTTTTTTTTTGGTGATCCAAGGAAACCCCGTACGTCGGCAGCGCGGCGGGACAAACCCTAGGGCCACACGAGGGAACCACCACCCAATGACAACGGTTCAGTTATTTCATGAAATTCATTCAATTGATTTCTATTAAATTAGATTAATACCACGAAAAAACTTAAAATGATACACTTGAGCCAAACAGAGGATAAAACTCCAAACTGATATACCCATTAATTGCCACGTGTCATTTAACTCAGCAATTTAACAGTAAAAATTAACAAAAACTAATTAATGGTAAATTTGTCATAGATGTACCAGATTGGGATTTTTTGTGGTCAAAAAATTAATTTGTGATAAATTTGTTATAAGTGTTGTTCGTGGTATGAACCTTTAGAAAAACCTAGAATCGAGCACTCGCACACTGTCACCCAACCACTACACACGACCCAGTCCCCGACCGCCATCATCTTCCTCTCTGTCTGTGCCCTGACAATGGGGTGTTCCGCCAACCATGATCGACCGCACGCGGAGCCAAATCTGGCTCGGTCGTCCCTGGCTGAGAAGACGACGAAGAAACAAAGAAAGCACAGACGAAGAAGAAGAGAGGAGGAGGTGGTGGGAGAGAGATGAAGTGATTATTGAGAGAAAGAAAGAGAGAGAAGGAAGCCAACTGAGGGCTCTCGAATGGGCTTTCTTTATCAATTCTAGTAACCTCTGGTGGTAACTTGTGGATTGAAGGTTCGTGGACTGAAACTCTGATGGCCGAGGCAATAGCCCAATGGAACCGTGTGTCATTTGCTGATTAAGTATGGGCTCTTTTCTTGCAATGGTTTCGTCGCACTACTGGTCACTTTCTTGTGGTGATTTAATGAAGGCTTATCGGTTTCTGACAAACAAAAAGAAAATTGGGAACGAGCATGTAAAAACTCATTGCGCCCCTCAGTTGGGGTGCGCGTAGCGAACGTTTATTTCGGAGAAGAGTTTTTAGAAATAGTTATTTTCATTTTACATTTCGAGGAACATTTACGTGTAAAAAAGGCGTTTGGTAACTACACTGTGAAAATTTCTACTCTTGAAATAGAAAAAGAATAGAAATGCGTTTGGTAACAAAACGATTCTTTTTTGTATTTATTCATTTTTATTCTTGCTCACCGGGCGGCCGGCGGCACCAGCCAGCGAGGCAGTTGGAGGTGGCCACGGCAAGAAAAGAAGAATAAAAGAAAATTAAAAAAAAAAAAGAAAATTAGTTTATTTCTAAAAGTTGTTCCTGGGAACGAAGCAATTTTTTTTTTTTTGTTTTTACGCTCCAAATCTATTCGGAGCTAACTTTCTATTCAGGGAATAGAAAAACAACTTAGCGTTACTAATGGGTTTACGTTCGTTTTTGTTAGAACGAAAGAACATAAATTAATAAATAGAAACGTTAAAATGCGCGGCCTTGGCATGTGGGATTTCAAAGTGTTAAGAGTAAGGGTTTGGCTGTTGTCTCATATTATCATGGTTGGAGGTGTTTTATATGTTGTCAACACCTGTATGACATGAATTAATTCATAGCCTTGTAACAAAAATAAAAATAAGGATTAATACCACGAAAAACTCTAATTTAGTACATTTATAACAAATTTAACTAAAATTATTTTTTTTACCATCAAAAATCCTAATTTGGTACACATATGATAAATTTATCACAAACTAATTTTTAACCACCAAAAACCCCCAAACCGATACATTTATAACAAATTTATTCTCTCTTAATTTCTTTCAAATTAAGTTAATATCACAAAAAATACAAACAATGGAGGGTAAGACCTCAAACTAGTATACCTATCAATTATCATATATTATCTAACTCAACAATTTGATAATATAAAATCTAACGGAAACTAACGGGGGATAAATTTATCGCGATGTACCTGCTTGAGATTTTTCATTGTGTTAATCCAAAAAAAAAAAAAAAAACCGATAGCTTGACTATGGATGATGCTTCATTTAGTGGCTTTATTATGGTCAAATAGAGTCACTACCGAATTATATGGAAGATAAGTATTTCATCTAGCCAAAAAACATACATTTGTCAATTGTTATCAATGTTAAATTGTATCGATGATATGGTTGGAATGCTTATCTTTTCTTATTTTGTGGTAGGTGGAATTAAAATAACAATGCCATTCTTTCAGTCCAGATCTTTCAAACGTGAATTCAAAACTAGTTTAAGCCAACATTATAGAAGTTGTGTTTTAGAGGCGGGGCGTGTCTATATTGAGTCACTAACCTCATGGATGAGACAATAAGTTATGTCAAACATGAAATCACTTGCGCTATTCACGTCTTGTCAATCGCCATTGGATTAATGTTTTGTTCCCAGCTCCTAAGTCGGGGCCTTCCCTTTCTTGCAATTTATGTCAATGTGAAATCACCAGAAAAATAAATGAGAAATAATAAGGACATCAAAAATTTATGTGGTTCGTCAGGAGTATCGATGCCTACGTCATGATCGTCACGTGGGGAGGCGGCGACGAAATAATCCATTATAATCGGAGGAATCAAGTTCTGATCGTTCACACGTATCCAGTATTTTTACATCTAGATTTAATCATAAATCAAAAATGTTTATAAATAAACAACTCACTTGAACATAAATTCACGACACAAAATTACCATACATTCAAAATGCTCTACGTACGCTGAAATGAAGAATTCACACTCGGCTCTCAGCTTGACATGTGCGGCTTCTACGTGCGGCTCCTTTTCTTCTTCTCTCGTAGGGCTTCAGCAAACATGCGGTTCAGCGGCTCCTTCTTATCTTTTTAATTTTTGGCTCCACGTGCAGAGACATCTTTCCTTTTATTTCCATCGGCTAAGAAAACAAAACCCATGACGTGAAATATTGTGTGCCCAAAGTCATATATTTGACTTTGGGCCCCACTTAGATGAATATAACTTCGATAGGGATTCGGCGAGTCCTGCAGATAAAGGAAGCGAGAGGGATTCGACTCCTTTTTTCTTTTTCTTTTTTTTTTTTTCTCTTTTGTAAATCTTCTTAGAGTCCCACGAACTTCCTCATCCAAGCGAATCGCGTTTTGCAAACGCTCAAATTCGAGACATAATTTAACAGAATATGAGCCCTATTTTCTGTGGTCCATTCATTAATGAGTTATACGTTATGCTTATGCAGTTGACAGTCGACGATCTTTCAAGCCATTGCAATGAATTATTGTATGTGGCAGCGACAATGGCAGCCGACAAATAAAACAATTCAGTCTCTACTTGCCCGGAAGAAGACATAAGAGAAGGATCTACCTTATTCTATTTTGTCTGCGGTCCTTGGCTTCAATAATGCAGGTTCATAGCAACCAGTCAATTTCTTGTGGAAGAGTGGAGAAACTTGCATCGGTCCTTCTTTGTTTCTGATGGAGCAGGGAAACTAATCCCATGAACCACAAACGGTTTTATCATCAATAAAGATGAGACAACTTCGCCATAATTTATCCGTTGACAAAGCCCATGCATACTAAATGGACGAATGACCACATAGAAAACGGCTAATGTCTAGGGTAATCCTAAAACAGTATCACTTAGGCTACGTAAATAGACCCAATGGTGACAAAAAAAAAAAAAAAACAATGTGAGGGCTAGAGGGGAAAGATAACATTGCTCTAGAAAGAAGAAACAAGTGTGAGAGGCCCACCACAATGCCCTCCATATGATGGAAGAAACAGAGGAACATGCACCTCTGTAGATTCAGAAAGAGGCGAGCCTCACAAGTCATAAGCACGGAGATATGGATTTCTTAGCCATGATCTTTGCCTTGATCTTCTTCTAGGGCTTGTTCGAAGCTTTCTCTTTCATCGCAAAGAGATGCAAAATGTCTCTCTCCAAACCTCCCATCCAGTCCCCACCCCTCGTTCTATCTTTATCTGCCCAATTGAAGTTGTTTTCTTGCAATGGTTTCGTCGCACCACTGGTGACTTGCTTGTGGTGATTTAATGAAGGCTTATCGGTTTCTGACAAACAAAAAGAAAATTGCGAACGAGCATGTAAAAAACCCATTGCGCCCCTCAGTTAGATGGTGGGATTTCGGAGTGTTAAGAGTCAGGGTTTGGCTGTTGTCTCATATTATCATGGTTGGAGGTGCTTTATATGTTGTCAACACCTGTATGACATGAATTAATTCGTAGCCTTGTAACAAAAATAAAAATAAGGATTAATATCACGAAAAACTCTAATTTGGTACATCTATAACAAATTTAACCAAAATTAATTTTTTTTACCATCAAAAATCCTAATTTGGTACACATAATAAATTTATCACAAATTAATTTTTTAACCACCAAAAACTCCCCAAATTAATACATTTATGAAAATTTATTCTCTGTTAATTTCTTTTAAATTAAGTTAATATCACAAAAAACTACAAACAACGGAGGGTAAGACCTCAAACTAGTATACCTATCAACTATTATATATTATCCAACTCAACAATTTGATGATATAAAATCTAATGGAAACTAATGGGGGATAAATTTGTCACAGATATACCTGCTTGAGATTTTTCGTTGTGTTAATCCAAAAAAAAAAACCGGTAGCTTGACTATGGATGATGCTTTATTTAGTGGCTTTGTTATGGTCAGATAGAGTCACTGCCAAATTATACGGAAAATAAGTACCTCATCTAGCCAAAAAAAAAACATACGTTTGTCAACTATTATCAATGTTAACTTGTATCAATGATATGGTTGGAATGTTTATCTTTTCTTATTTTGTGGTAGGTGGAATTAAAATAACAATGCCATTCTTTCAGTCCTAATCTTTCAAACATGAATTCAAAACTAGTTTAAGCCAACATTATAGAAGTTGTGTTCTAGAGGCGGGGCGTGTCTATATTGAGTCAGCAACCTCACGGATGAGATAATAAGTTATGTCAAACATGAAATCACCTGCGCTATTCACGTCTTGTCAATTGCCATGGATTAATGTTTTGTTCCCAACTCCTAAGTCAAGGCCTCCCCTTTCTTACCTATCTAATGGGAAAGATATTGATATGATTATACTGGCAGGGAATTTATGGTTGAAGACGATGTAACAGAGCGTCGCCTCACACCCTATACCACGTATGATAACTATTTTGTTTGTTTGTTTGTTTTTTTTTTTTTTTTATGTTCTCGAAAACAGGTTTAGAGCAGAAATCCATTTGATAACATAATTTTATTTTTCTATTTCTGAAACAAATTTTTACTCAATAAATAGGTTTATAATAAAAATCAGAAGTAAAATTCTTTTTTCTTTTTTATTTTTGGAATAAAAGTGAGAAATAAAGATTCATCTCATCACTCACTCTTGTCATTGGCCCGCTGCCTACCTACCATTGGTAGCCACCCACCCGTTGGCCACCTCCCGCTGCCACTTAAGAAAGAGAAATTTTGTGTCATTATCAAATGAATTTATATTTCGAACGAAATTTTGTATCGTTATCAAACACCTATTTTCTTCGAAACTTGTCCAAAGAATATAAATAAAAAAAAAAAAAAATCAATTTCTTGAATAGAATTGTTATTATTAGCGCCCTTAGTTTCTAACCACTCCTTTTTCAAAGAACTATTTTGACTTTGAAGTGTATTTTGTTTCACGAAAAAGTAATTTTTTTCAAAAATTATTTTTCGTAAAATCATTTTTTAGGAAAATCATTAGTTTTTCCTTTGTTTCGTGATAAGTGATTGAAAAAATTTCTAGTGTTTGGATCTCATATTGAAAATGATTTCGATAACATGACATTATCTTAAGCAAAAAAGTAAAATTTTATTTATTTTTATTATTTCTTTTCTTTTCTTTCTTCTCTCTCCACCGGTCGTCGAGCCTTAGTGACGGCGGGGAGGACCAACCTAATTAGCCTCGAGTAAGGTCGAGCTAGTCAGAATCAGGTGAGCTCAACCTCATTATGGCAAGGCAGCCGAGGCTCAAGCTCACCAGAGGTTGGCAACCTCAAGCCTCGCCAGGGACCTTGGCCTCACCTGAGGCTAGCCCTCACTAGCCTGTGCTTGTGGCCAGTCGAGGCCAATGGCCAGCGAAGGGAGGAATAAGGAACAAGAAAAAAAAATTAATAATAAAATATTAACAAATCAAGATGAGCAATTTTGAAAAATGTTTTCACCTTTTTAGATTAGGGAATGCACTTTCTTGATTTTATACATGAATATTTTATTTGACTTGAAAGTATTTTTAGTTGACTAATCATTTTCAAGGAACTACACGGGTGAAAAATGGATTTCTAGAAAACACTTTCAAGTTTTATTTGTATGTTCCATTGAGTTGAAGCTCGAATTGAACATACTGGTGGTCACAGCGGATCTCTGGCAAACTCTTCTTGTTAAAGCACCATGCCATGCAGCATGAACTTGAAGTCAATGGTCGACAATTATGCCACGCAAGCCAACACGAGCTTAAAGTTAATGGTTGCGTTCAACTGATTTATCTAGCTACTCAGTGCTACTCGAGGTTAATCCAACGCAACTGTATTAAACACGGTCTTATTTGACTACTTGAAGTTAATGGTCGACAATTATGCCATGCGATGCGACATGAGTTTAAAGTGAATGGTCACGTTCAGCTCTCCAATCTTGTTTCGCCAAGGGTCTTATTTGACTACTTGAAGTTAATGGTCGACAATTATGCCATGCGATGCGACACGAGTTTAAAGTTAATGGTCACGTTCAGCTGTCCAATCTTCTTTCGCCCAATACCTTCCAAAATCGACAATCATATAGTGCTTATCTGAGGAAAAAAATTAAATTTATAGATCTAAAAGTCTCCATTCTTTTGGCTTTAGAATCAAGTCATTATGATCTGAATCAACAAAGTTTTGTTCATTTTCCTAAGCTAACACAGAATTGAAATTTTTACTCAATTTTATGACTAAGTTTTCATGTGTATAAGTCACTCTTCCAATCCTATTGGTTGAATAGTCGACCTTGAACTACATCACAATCTCTCTGGATTTTTCATATCATGAGGCCTTGTTGTGGAGTGATAAGTCGTTTCCGTGTGAAAGTGAAATTGAAATTGGATATCATATTAGCTTAAAAAATATTATCTTGTTCGGAAAAAGAAATGTTTCAATGGCTTAAGTCATACCTACCAGCCAAAGCATGTTCCTATTACATGGAGCCAATGACCCAGGGGCCTCGGCATCGCACTACGGCCGCTATCCGCTCGTCGTAAATTTTTTTACATTTATACCAGAATACACGAAATTTTATCTGAAATATCTTTATCTGCCCAATTGAAGTTGTTTTGGTAGTAGAATACTCTCTATTTGCAAGACTAAAATGCCAATTGAAGTGTTTTGTTTTTTTTTTTTTTTTTTTTTTTTTTTTTTTTTTTGCTATTTCATTGGCCCTTCAGTCAAAACGTGCCCTGAAAAAGCTAGTCTACTTTAGTTTTAGCATGGCAAAAGCCGCAAAGTTAGGCCTAAAATTGACAGAGTTTTGAGAGCCTGAGGGAAAGAGTTGCTAAGTACTCTGAGAAAAAGAGACAAATGCAATAAAATAAAATAAAAATAGACCGAATTTCAAGCTATGTATAGGAAGTGATCGCACGCCTTGTGGCTGTAGATTCACAAAGAGAGATGGATTACTTGGTTTTGATCCTGTGTTTGCACCTCCTCTGGGGCTTGTACCAAGCTCTCTCTTACGTCGCCAGGGGTGGCCGAAGAGCTCGGCCCTCCAACCTCCCCCCAGGTCCACGGCCTCTTCCCATCATTGGCAACCTCCTCCAGCTCGGAGACCTTCCCCACAAGTCCCTCGCCAACCTCGCTCAAGCTTACGGCCCCATCATCAAACTGGAACTCGGCTTTCTGACCACGGTGGTAATCTCTTCACCCGCGCTCGCCAAAGAAATCCTCCAAACCCACGATGCGGTCTTCTCGAATCGCATGGTTCCTGATTCCGCCTTGGCCCATGACCATGACAAACTAAGCCTGGCCTGGGTACCCGTATCTCCTTTCTTCCGATACCTGAGGAAAATATACAACTCGCATGTCTTCTCCAGCAAGAAACTCGATTTGAACCAACACGTGCGCAGCAAGAAAGTGCAAGAGCTGGTCAGCTTTGTTAGGAAATTCGCGTGCGCTGGCGAGGCGGTGAATATCGGCGAGGCAGCTTTTAGGACCAGCCTTAACGTGCTATCGAGCACGATTTTCTCTTTGGACACGATGGAACCTTTGACTCCAGCCAGAGAGCTGAAGGAAGTGGTGTGGCAAATGATGGTTGAGGTTGGAAAGCCTAACCTGGCGGATTACTTTCCCGTGCTCAAGAAGATCGGCCCTCGTGGTCCGAAGCATCGCCTCGAAGCACATTTCAAGAAGATGTTCCACATCTTTGACGACCTGATCCGGAGAAGGTTGCAGCTGAGGATGGAGACCGGCTCGATTAAGCATAACGATGTTTTGGATGATCTTCTTGATTTAGTGGAAGATGAAAAGGAGACCCTGGACATGTCCTTAGTCAAGCATCTACTACTGGTACTGTGTCCTTGTCTCATGCCTCCTTGTTTGTGATGATTAACATCTAATTTCTAAGTACAAAATCTTTGATTTGCGACATCGGTCATGCAGGACATATTCGTTGCCGGTAGCGAAACCACTGCGAGTACTCTGGAGTGGGCGATGACAGAACTACTTCGCAACCCAGAAAAGCTATCGACAGCCCAAGCCGAGCTCCATCAAGTCATTGGCAAAGGCAAGCAGATTGAAGAGGCCGATATCTCTCGCTTACCCTACTTACAAGCTATCGTGAAGGAGAATTTCCGACTTCACCCGTCAGCTCCTCTCCTTGTTCCTCGGAAATCCGGAGAAGATGTCATTGCAGGCGGTTTCACAATTCCAAAGGGTGCACAAGTCCTCATCAATGTATGGGCGATCGGTCGAGATCCTAGTGTCTGGGACCATCCAGACAAGTTCATGCCCGATAGGTTTCTTGGATCCAATATCGATGCCAGGGGACAAAACTTCGAGCTCCTACCTTTTGGTGGCGGCAGGCGGATTTGCCCGGGATTGCCATTGGCCATGAGAATGTTGCCTTTGACGCTCGGTTCACTCATCAATATTTTCAATTGGAGGCTCGAAGATGGTGTTACCCCTGAGAACATGAACATGGAAGACAAGTTTGGAATAGTCATCCAAAAGGCTGAATCTCTAAAAGCTGTGGCCATTCCTATATGAAAGAAGAAAAAGAAATGCATGTTGGGGTTACATTCTACGTAATTATGATATATTATGTTCGTCGCATGGTCTATTTATAGAAAAAAGAGTATAGATTATTTTTGGTAAAATAAATAAATTCTCTTGAATTTAGATCCGGCAAAACTATGATATTAGTGAATAAAATTTCCAGTTTCCATGGTGATAAAAAAAATTAATGGTGTGTGATGATGGTGAATTTAATAGAACTTTGTGGCAGGTGGCAAGCTGTTGCTTGACCATTGTCTTTTATTTTAATCATTTATCGTTTAAATTTATTTGGTTTAACATCGTATTCAAGACAAGGTTGTCCACTAGGAGAAAAACGTATCGGATTATTTTTGGTCAATAACTTTATCAAATTAGCAGAATCAAATATCTTTTTCTCCTCATCTCTAGAAGCTTCAATTACTTTATACCCTCCAAATTCAACATCCGGTCTTTTGTGATTGTAAAATTCTTTTATACCCTGCCCAAAAATATAAATGAAAAATTCTGGATGTATCGACTCCTGATAACTTGTTTGTAACTCACCAATAATTTTACAAACTTGCCAACTTTTTCTTATAGTATATAGATTAGAAATGTTTGCACTATTTTACAAACTTGTATCTATATAACTACCAATATTTAAATTTATTAATTTTTATATAAAATTACTAACTCAAATCAAAGTGATTTATCAACTTTTGTCAAATTAGATTATCACTAAGTTAATTGGGAGTCACTTACCAATGCCTGTTTTTTGAGTTTACCGACTTCTCTATCAAGCTACTAATTTTATTTGCCTCGATTAACAACCCTTTATATTTAACTCTTTTTTAAAAGTCATCAATCTAAATTAGCCAACTTTTCTTCCAGGGGAGTTGAGCAGCTGATGTGGCAAATCATGGCGGAGGTTAGAAAGCTAAACCTTGCAGATTACTTTCCTGTGCTCAAGTACATTGACCCACGATTCTTATTTTGTGGTAGGAGGAATTAAAATAACAATGCCATTCTTTCTGTCCAGATCTTTCAAACATGAATTCAAAACTAGTTTAAGCCAACATTATAGAAGTTGTGTTTTAGAGGCAGGGCATGTCTATATTGAGTCACTAACCTCACGGATGAGATAATAAGTTATGTCAAACATGAAATCACTTGCGCTATTCACATCTTGTCAATCGCCATTGGATTAATGTTTTGTTCCCAACTCCTAAGTCGGGGCCTTCCCTTTCTTACCCATCTGATTGGAAAGATATTGATATGATTATACTGGCAAAGAATTTATGGTTGAAGACGATGTAACAAAGTGCCAACTCACACCCCATACCACCAGGTATGATAACTATTTTGTTTATCTATTTTTCTATTTTTATGTTCTCGAAAATAGGTTTGGAGCAAAAAATTCGTTTGATAACATAATTTTATTTTATTTTTCATTTCTGAAACAAATGTTTACTCAATAAATAGGTTTATAATAAAAATCAGAAGTAAAATTCTATTTACTTTTCTATTTTTGGAATAAAAGTGAGAAATAAAGATTCCTCTCATCACTCACTCATGTCATCAACCGCTGCCTACATGCCATCGGTAGCCACCCACCCGTTGGCCACCTCCTGCCGCCACTTAAGAAATAAAAATTTTGTATCGTTATCAAATGAATTTATATTTCAAGAACAGAATTTTGTATCGTTATCAAACACCTATTTTCTTTCGAAACTTTGTCAGGAAAATAGAAATAAAAAAATAAATAGAATTGTATCGCGCCCTTAGTTTCTAGCCACTCCTTTTTCAAAGAACTACTTTGACTTTGAAGTGTATGTTTGTTTCACAAAAACGTAATTTTTTTCAAAAAATATTTTCGTAAAATCATTTTCTAGGGAAATCATTAGTTTTCCTTTGTTTTGTGATATGTGATTGAAAGATTTTCTAGTGCTTGGATCTCATATTGAAAATGATTTCGATAACATGACATTATCTTAAGCAAAAAAATAAAATTTTATTTATTTTTATTATAAATTTTCTTTCTTTTCTTTTCTTTTTCCTTTTTCCTCTCTCTGCCAATCACCGAGCCTTAGCGACGGTGGGGGAGGGCCAACCTAATCGGCCTTGAGTAAGGTCGAGCTAGTTAGAATCAGGTGAGCTCAACCTCACTATGGCAAGGCAGGTGAGGCTCAAGCTCACCAAAGGATGGCGACCTCAAGCCTCGCTAGGGACTTTGGCCTCACCTGAGGCTAGCCCTCACTGGCCTGTGCTCGTGGCCAGTCAAGGCCAATGACCAGCGAAGGGAGGAATAAGTAAAAAAATTAATAAGATATTAATATATCAAGATGAGCAATTTTGAAAAATGTTTTCACTTTCTTAGATTAGGGAATGCACTTTCTTGATTTTATACATGAATATTTTATTTGACCGGAAAGTAATTTTAGTTTACTAATCATTTTCAAGGAACTACACGGGTGAAAAATGGATTTCTAGAAAACACTTTCCCTCAAACAAGTACACTGGAAGTTTTATTTGTATGTTCCATTGAGTTCAAGCTCGAACTGAATATACTGGTGGTCACAGCGAATCTCTGGCAAACTCTTCTTGTTAAAGCACCATGCCATGCAGCATGAACTTGAAGTCAATGGTCGACAATTATGCCACGCGAGCCAACACAAGCTTAAAGTTAATGGTTGCGTTCAGCTGATTTATCTGGCTACTTAGTGCTACTCAAGGTTAATCCAACGCTGCTGTACTAAACACGGTCTTATTTGACTACTTGAAGTTAATGGTCGACAATTATGCCATGCGATGCGACACGAGTTTAAAGTTAATGGTCACGTTCAGCTGTCCAATCTGTTTTGCCCAATACCTTCCAAAATCGACAATCATATAGTGCTTATCTGAGGAAAAAAATTAAAATTTATAGATCTAAGAGTCTCCATTCTTTTGGCTTTAGAAGCAAGTAATTCTGATTTAAATCGACAAGGTTATGTTCATTTTCCTGAGCTAACACGGAACTGAAATTTTTACTCGATTTTATGACTAAGTTTCCATGTGTATAAGTCACTCTTCCGATCCTATTGGTTGAATAGTCAACCTTCGACAACATCACAATCGCTCTAGATTTTTCATATCATGAGGCCTTGTTGTGGAGCGATAAGTCGTTTCCGTGTGAAAGTGAAATTGAAATTGGATATCATTAGCTTAAAAAATATTATTTTTTTTGGAAAAAGAGGCTTAAGTCATACCTACCAGCCAAAGCATGTTCCTATTACATGGAAACAATGACCCAGGGGCCTCGGCATCTCACTACGGCCGCTATCCGCTCGTCGTAAACTTTTTACATTTATACCAGAGTACACGAAATTTTCTCTCAAATATCTTTATCTGCCCAATTGAAGTTGTTTTGGTAGTAGAATACTCTCTATTTGCAAGACTAAAATGCGAATTGAAGTGCTTTTTTTTTTTTTTTTTTTTTTTTTTTTGCTATTTCATTGGTGCTTCAGTCAAATACGTGCCGTGAAAAAGCTAGTCTACTTTAGTTTTACTATGGCAAAAGCCGCAAAGCTAGGCCTAAAATTTGACAGAATTTTGAGAGCCTGAGGGAAAGAGTTGCTAAGTACTCTGAGAAAAAGAGACAAATGCAATAAAAAAATAAAATTAGACCGACGTTCAAGCTATGTATAGGAAGTGATCGCACGCCTTGTGGCTGTAGATTCACAAAGAGAGATGGATTACTTGGTTTTGATGTTGTGTTTGCACCTCCTCTGGGGCTTGTACCAAGCTCTCTCTTACGTCGCCAGGGGCGGCCGAAGAGCTCGGCCCTCCAACCTCCCCCAGGTCCACGGCCTCTTCCAATCATTGGCAACCTCCTCCAGCTCGGAGACCTTCCCCACAAGTCCCTCGCCAACCTCGCTCAAGCTTACGGCCCCATCATCAAACTGGAACTCGGCTTTGTGACCACGGTGGTGATCTCTTCACCCGCGCTCGCCAAAGAAATCCTCCAAACCCACGATGCGGTCTTCTCGAATCGCATGGTTCCTGATTCCGTCATGGCCCATGACCATGACAAACTAAGCTTGGCCTGGGTACCCGTATCTCCTTTGTTCCGATACCTGAGGAAAATATACAACTCGCATATCTTCTCCAGCAAGAAACTCGATTTGAACCAACACCTGCGCAGCAAGAAAGTGCAAGAGCTGGTCAGCTTTGTTAGGAAATACGCGTGCGCTGGCGAGGTGGTGAATATCAGCGAGGCAGCTTTTAGAACCAGCCTTAACGTGCTATCGAGCACGATTTTCTCTTTGGACACGATGGAACCTTTGACTCCAGCCAGAGAGCTAAAGGAAGTGGTGTGGCAAATCATGGTTGAGGTTGGAAAGCCTAACCTGGCGGATTACTTTCCTGTGCTCAAGAAGATCGGCCCTCGTGGTCCAAAGCATCGCCTCGAAGCACATTTCAAGAAGATATTCAACATCTTTGACGACCTGATCCGGAGAAGGTTGCAGCTGAGGATGGAGACCGGCTCGATTAAGCATAACGATGTTTTGGATAATCTTCTTGATTTAGTGGAAGATGAAAATGAGACCCTGGACATGTCCTTAGTCAAGCATCTACTACTGGTACTGTGTCCTTGTCTCATGCCTCCTTGTTTGTGATGATTAACATCTAATTTCTAAGTACAAAATCTTTGATTTGCGACATCGGTCATGCAGGACATATTCGTTGCCGGTGGCGAAACCACTGCGAGTACTCTGGAGTGGGCGATGACAGAACTACTTCGCAACCCAGAAAAGCTATCAACAGCCCAAGCCGAGCTCCATCAAGTCATTGGCAAAGGCAAGCAGATTGAAGAGGCCGATATCTCTCGCTTACCCTACTTACAAGCTATCGTGAAGGAGAATTTCCGACTTCACCCGTCAGCTCCTCTCCTTGTTCCTCGGAAATCCGGAGAAGATGTCATTGCAGGCGGTTTCACAATTCCAAAGGGTGCACAAATCCTCATCAATGTATGGGCGATCGGTCGAGATCCTAGCGTCTGGGATGATCCAGAAAAGTTCATGCCCGATAGGTTTCTTGGATCCAATATCGATGCCAGGGGACAAAACTTCGAGCTCCTACCTTTTGGTGGCGGCAGGCGGATTTGCCCGGGATTGCCATTGGCCATGAGAATGTTGCCTTTGACGCTCGGTTCACTCATCAATATTTTCAATTGGAGGCTCGAAGATGGTGTTACCCCTGAGAACATGAACATGGAAGACAAGTTTGGAATAGCCATCCAAAAGGCTGAATCTCTAAAAGCTGTGGCCATTCCTATATGAAAGAAGAAAAAGAAATGCATGTTGGGGTTACATTCTACGTAATTATGATATATTATGTTCGTCGCATGGTCTATTTGTAGAAAAAAAGAGTATAAAATATTTTTGGTAAAATGGATAAATTCTCTTGAATTTAGATCCGGCAAAACTATGATATTAGTGAATATAATTTCCAGTTTCCATGGTGATAAAAAAAATTAATGGTGTGTGATGATGGTGAATTTAATAGAACTTTGTGGTAGGTGGCAAGCTGTTGCTTGACCATTGTTTTTTACTTTAATCATTTATTGTTTAAATTTATTTGGTTTAACATCGTATTCAAGACAAAAATTGTCCACTAGGAGAAAAACGTTATCGGATTATTTTTGGTCAATAACTTCATCAAATTAGCAGAATCAAATATCTTTTTCTCCTCATCTCTAGAAGCTTCAATTACTTTATACCCTCCAAATTCAACATCCTGTCTTTTGTGATTGTAAAATTCTTTTATAATCTGCCCAAAAATATAAATGAAAAATTCTGGATGTATTGACTCCTGATAACTTGTTTGTAACTCACCAATAATTTTACAAACTTACCAACTTTTTCTTAGAGTATATAGATTAGAAATGTTTGCACTATTTTACAAACTTGTATCTATATAACTACCAATGTTTAAATTTATTAATTTTTATATAAAATTACTAACACAAATCAAAGTGATTTATCAACTTATGTCAAATTAGATTATCACTAAGTTAATTGGGAGTCACTTACCAATGTCTGTTTTTTGAGTTTACCGACTTCTCTATTAAGCTACTAATTTTATTTGCCTCGATTAACAACCCTTTCTATTTAA
This sequence comes from Eucalyptus marginata, assembly GCA_014182565.1. Lineage (NCBI taxonomy): Eukaryota > Viridiplantae > Streptophyta > Magnoliopsida > Myrtales > Myrtaceae > Eucalyptus > Eucalyptus marginata. The sequence continues at coordinate 20,391,185 of CM024585.1, read as the reverse complement.
CTCTTTTTAAAAGTCATCAATCTAAATTAGCCAACTTTTCTTCCATTAAGTTGTGGGATAGTATAGGATTGTCAATTCTCATTTGAGTTACTCACCGATTTTGGAAATTCTCTTTTCGACAAAATAAATTTCTATAAAAGTAATTCTAACAATAAATAAATATATATATATATATATATATATATATATATATGCCCTAGATATACATGGAGAATCTACAATAAACAAAAACTAAACATATAATTCTTAATTATGATAAGTAGATCCTGCATTGATATAGAAAAACTAAAAAAAAAAAAGTAAATAATCTAAATTGCAATTGAATAATAGATGGCAATTTTATCATTTTGATGATAATTGCGTGGATGTAGTCATTAAAGAGTGGAAATATTGCCGCCATTTTTTATTACTTTTTGCTTCCTTTGATTTATCATTTTCCGACCCTTCATCTCTATCCCTTTTTCGAATAAAAGAAAAATCTCCATCCCTTTCACTGGGTCTTTTCCCACGTCCAAACACTTACTAAGCTCAACCACATTTTTCTTCTTTTATTTTTATTTTTCTCTTTTTCAATCACTCATCTTTTTTTATTCGTTCTTTCAATTTCCTATACTCCTGTCATTCTTCCTTCTGCTCTTTCTCGCTAGACATATCCGTGTACGAAACATCTCCCCGCAACGAGATACTGAACAACCATGCTTAACAACATAATCACACTCACCTCACATAACTTTCCAAAAATGTTCCAGAAAATAATAAATCTCGAACAAATCAGTGTATGGAAAAAAAAAAAATCTTATCAGAAGAAAATTCACCACAACCCACAGCATGCTCGTCATTCTATGACTCCCATTGACACTTGTTCATTCAATTGTAATAAATACGTGGTAAATTGATCTTTTGTTGGTGCTATGTCGGGATTATTTGCTCTTAATTGATATAATTGTCTTCTTAACATGAATAATACGAAGTGTCGACTCAGTAACGTCTCCTGCACGAATTTTCGTGTAGTGGATATCTCAAATATTCACAGTTACTAATCATATTGTTTTTCTTAACTTTTCATTCTTTTAATAATAATGAATGCGCTTGGTGCCAACACAAATTCAGTGGCATTCAACAAAAACAAATTAACCACTGGGGTTCGCCCAGTGGCCACCCTTCCATCTTGGAAGGGGAGGTTGGGGTTAAATCCCCACCTTCTCGTGGGGAAGATTTCATTTCGGGGAGTGGGTTTCGACTCCCACGCCCGCAGGAGGCGGGGCAAAAGTCCGAGAGTGAGTGTTAGAGTAAGATTAGAGTAGGACCGACCAAAAAAAAAAAAAAAAAAAACAAAAACAAAAACAAATTAGCATAACCATTTATTATCTAGATAAAGATATCGATCATTTTTTAAAAGTTATTGATCAATTAATTTTATAAGAGTTATCGATCACCTGAATATTACATTTCTTAAGGAATTTCTCTTGGGGCCAAACAATTATTATTGTTTTACTCCTGTTGGTAATTATTTCATGAAATTCATTCAATCAATTTACATTGAATTAGATTAATATCACGAAAAATCACAAACTAATACACTTGAGCCAAACAGAGGATAAAACTCCAAACTAGTATACCCATTAATTGCCACGTGTCATTTAACTCAGCAATTTAACAGTAAAATTTAATAAAAACTAATGAATGGTAAATTTGTCATAAATGTACCAGATTGGGATTTGTTGTAATCAAAAAATTAGTTTGTAGTAAATTTGTTATAAGTGTTCTTCGTGCTATGAACCTTTAGAAAAATCTAGAATCAAGTACTCGCACGTTGTCACTCAACCACTACACGTGACCCAGTCCCCGAATCTTCCTCTCTGTCTGTGCCCTGACAATGGAGTGTTCCGCCAACCATGATCGACCGCACGCGGAGCCAAATCTGGCTCGGTCGTCCCTGGCTGAGAAGACGACGAAAAAACAAAGAAAGCACAGACGAAGAAGAAGAGAGGAGGAGGTGGTGGGAGAGAGATGAAGTGATCATTGAGAGAAAGAAAGAGAGAGAAGAAAGCCAACTGAGGGCTCTCGAATGGGCTTTCTTTATCAATTCTAGTAACCTCTGGTGGTAACTTGTGGATTGAAGGTTCGTGGACTGAACCTCTGATGGCCGAGGCAATAGCCCAATGGAACCGTGTGTCATTTGCTGATTAAGTATGGGCTCTTTTCTTGCAATGGTTTCGTCGCACCACTGGTCACTTTCTTGTGGTGATTTAATGAAGGCTTATCGGTTTCTGACAAACAAAAAGAAAATTGCGAACGAGCATGTAAAAACCCATTGCGCCCCTCAGTTGGCTGGTGGGATTTCAGAGTGTTAAGAGTAAGGGTTTGGCTGTTGTCTCATATTATCATGGTTGGAGGTGCTTTATATGTTGTCAACACCTATATGACATGAATTAATTCGTAGCCTTGTAACAAAAATAAAGATAAGAATTAATACCATGAAAAACTCTAATTTAGTACATCTATGACAAATTTAATCAAAATTAATTTTTTTTGCCATCAAAAATCCTAATTTGATACATATGATAAATTTATCACAAAATAATTTTTTAACCACCAAAAACCCCCAAACTGATACAATTATAACAAATTTATTCTCTGTTAATTTCTTTTAAATTGAGTTAATATCACAAAAAACTACAAACAATGGAAGGTAAGATCTCAAACTAGTATACCTACCAATTATCATATATTATCTAACTCAACAATTTGATAATATAAAATCTAAAGGAAACTAAAGTTGGATAAATTTGTCACAAATGTACCTGCTTGGGATTTTTCATTGTGTTAATCCAAAAAAAAAAAAAAAAACCGGTACCTTGACTATTGATGATGCTTCATTTAGTGGCTTTATTATGGTCGGATAGTCACTGCCGAATTATACGAAAGATAAGTACTCCATCTAGCCAAAAAAAACATACATTTGTCAACTGTTATCAATGTTAAAATGTATCAATGATATGGTTGGTATGTTTATTTTTTCTTATTTTGTGGTAAGTGGAATTTAAATAACAATGCCATCTTTCAGTCCAGATCTTTCAAACATGAATTCAAAACTAGTTTAAGCCAACATTATAGAAGTTATGTTTTAGAGGCGGGGCCTGTCTATCTTGAGTCACTAACCTCACGGATGAGATAATAAGTTATGTCAAACATGAAATCACTTGCGCTATTCATGTCTTGTCAATCGCCATTGGATTAATGTTTTGTTCCCAACCCCTAAGTCGGGGCCTTCCCTTTCTTACCCATCTAATCGGAAAAAATGTTTGGTTCCCAACTCCTATGTCGGGGCCTTCCCTTTCTTACCCATCTAATCGGAAAGATATTGATATGATTATACTAGCAGAGAATTTATGGTTGAAGACGATGTAACAAAGTGCCGCCTCACACCCTATACCACGTATGATAACTATTTTGTTTTTCTATTTTTCTATTTTTCTATTCTCAAAAACAGGCTTGAAACAAAAATATGTTTGATAACACAATTTTATTTTTTTATTTCTGAAACAAATTTTTACTCAATAAATAGGTTTATAATAAAAATCAAAAGTAAAATTCTTTTTGCTTTTCTATTTTTGGAATAAAAGTGAGAAATAAAGATTCCTCTCATCGCTCACTCTCGTCATTGCATGCTGCCTTCTTGCCATCGGTAGCCACCCACCCGTGGCCACCTCTCGCTGCCACTTAAGAAAGAGAAATTTTGTATAATTATCAAATACATATTTTTGCTTAGAAACTTGTCCAGAGAATAGAAATAAAAAAATCAATTTCTTCAATAGAATTGTTATTATTCACGACCTTAGTTTCTAACCACTCCTTTTTCAAAGAACTACTTTGACTTTGAAGTGTATGTTGTTTCACCAAAACGTAATTTTTCATAAAATCATTTTCTAGGGAAATCATTAATTTTCCTTTGTTTTGTGATATGTGATTGAAAAATTTTCTAGTGTTTGGATCTCATATTGAAAATGATTTCGATAACATGACATTATCTTACGCAAAAAAATAAAATTTTATTTCTTTTATTATTTCTTTTCTTTTCTTTTCTTTCTTTTTTCTTTCTTCCTCTCTCCACCGGTTGTCGAGCCTTAGCAACGGCGGGGGAGGGCCAACCTAAGTAGCCTCGAGTAAGGTCGAGCTAGTCAAAATCAGGTGAGCTCAACCTCACTTTGGCAAGGCAAGCGAGGATTAAGCTCACCAGAGGCTGGTGACCTCAAGCCTCGCTAGGGACCTTGGCCTCACCTGAGGCTAGCCCTCACTAGCCCGTGCTTGTGGCCAATCGAGGCTAATGACCAAATAAGGGAGGAATAAGGAAAAGAAAAATAATAATAAAATATTAACAAATCAAGATGAGCAATTTTGAAAAATGTTTTTATTTTCCTAGATTAGGGAATGCACTTTCTTGATTTTATACATGAATATTTTATTTGACCGGAAAGTATTTTTAGTTGACTAATCATTTTCAAGGAACTACACAGGTGAAAATGGATTTCTAGAAAACACTTTCCCTCAAACAAGTACATTAGAAGTTTTATTTGTATGTTCCATTGAGTTGAAGCTCAAACTGAACATACTGGTGGTCACAGCGGATCTCTGGCAAACTCTTCTTGTTAAAGCACCATGCCATGCAGGATGAACTTGAAGTCGATGGTCGACAATTATGCCACGCGAGCCAACACAAGCTTAAAGTTAATGGTTACGTTCAGCTGATTTATCTGGCTAGTCGGTGGTACTCGAGGTTAATCCAACGCAGCTATAATAAACACTGTCTTATTTGACTACTTGAAGTTAATGGTCGACAATTATGCCATGTGATGCAACACGAGTTTAAAGTTAATGGTCACGTTCAGCTGTCTAATCCCGTTTCGCCCAATACCTTCCAAAATCAACAATCATATAGTGCTTATCTGAGGAAAAAAATGAAATTTATAAATCTAAGAGTCTCCATTCTTTTGGCTTTAGAATCAAGTCATTCTGATCTGAAAGTTATGTTCATTTTCTTGAGCTAACACAAAACTGAAATTTTTGCTCGATTTTATGACTAAGTTTCCATGTGTATAAGTCACTCTTCCGATCCTACTGGTTGATTAGTCGACCTTGGACAACATCACAATAGCTCTCGATTTTTCATATCGTGAGGCCTTGTTGCGGAGCGATAAGTTGTTTCCATGTGAAAGTGAAATTGAAATTGGATATCATATTAGCTTAAAAATATTCTCTTGTTTGGAAAAAGAAATTTTTCAATGGCTTAAGTCATATCTACCAGCCAAAGAATGTTCCTATTACATGGAGCCAATGACCCAGGGGCCTGGGCATCGCACTACGGCCGCAATCTGCTCGTCGAAAAATTTATCACTTTTATACTAGAGTACACGAAATTTTCTCTGAAATATCTTTATCTGCCCAATTGAAGTTGTTTTGCTAGGAGAATACTCTCTATTTGCAAGACTAAAATGCCAATTGAAGTGTTTTTTTTTTTTTTTTTTTGCTATTTCATTGGTACTTCAGTCAAACACGTAACGTGAAAAAGCTAGTCTACTTTAGTTTTAGTATGACAAAAGCCGCAAAGTTAGGCCTAAAATTGACAGAATTTTGAGAGCCTGAGGGAAAGAGTTTCTAAGTACTCTGAGAAAAAGAGACAAATGCAATAAAAAAATAAAATTAGACCGACTTCCAAGCTATGTATAGGAAGTGATCGCACGCCTTGTGGCTGTAGATTCACAAAGAGAGATGGATTACTTGGTTTTGATGTTGTGTTTGCACCTCCTCTGGGGCTTGTACCAAGCTCTCTCTTACGTCGCCAGGGGTGGCCGAAGAGCTCGGCCCTCCAACCTCCCCCCAGGTCCACGGCCACTTCCGATCATTGGCAACCTCCTCCAGCTCGGAGACCTTCCCCACAAGTCCCTCGCCAACCTCGCTCAAGCTTATGGCCCCATCATCAAACTGGAACTCGGCTTTGTGACCACGGTGGTGATCTCTTCACCCGCGCTCGCCAAAGAAATCCTCCAAACCCACGATGCGGTCTTCTCGAATCGCATGGTTCCTGATTCCGCCATGGCCCATGACCATGACAAACTAAGTTTGGCCAGGGTACCCGTATCTCCTTTCTTCCGATACCTGAGGAAAATATACAACTCGCATATCTTCTCCAGCAAGAAACTCGATTTGAACCAACGCCTGCGCAGCAAGAAAGTGCAAGAGCTGGTCAGCTTTGTTAGGAAATACGCGTGCGCTGGCGAGGCGGTGAATATCAGCGAGGCAGCTTTTAGGACCAGCCTTAACGTGCTATCGAGCACGATTTTCTCTTTGGACACGATGGAACCTTTGACTCCAGCCAGAGAACTGAAGGAAGTGGCGTGGCAAATCAGTGTTGAGGTTGGAAAGCCTAACCTGGCAGATTACTTTCCCGTGCTCAAGAAGATTGGCCCTCATGGTCCGAAGCATCGCCTCGAAGCACATTTCAAGAAGATGTTCGACATCTTTGACGACCTGATCCGGAGAAGGTTGCAGCTGAGGATGCAGACCGGCTTGATTAAGCATAACGATGTTTTGGATGATCTTCTTGACTTAGTGGAAGATGAAAATGAGACCCTGGACATGTCCTTAGTCAAGCATCTACTACTGGTACTGTGTCCTTGTCTCGTGCCTCCTTGTTTGTGATGATTAACATCTAATTTCTAGGTACAAAATCTTTGATTTGTGACATCGGTCATGCAGGACATATTCGTTGCCGGTAGCGAAACCACTGCGAGTACTCTGGAGTGGGCGATGACAGAACTACTTCGCAACCCAGAAAAGCTATCGACAGCCCAAGCCGAGCTCCATCAAGTCATTGGCAAAGGCAAGCAGATTGAAGAGGCCGATATCTCTCGCTTACCCTACTTACAAGCTATCGTGAAGGAGAATTTCCGACTTCACCCGTCAGCTCCTCTCCTTCTTCCTCGGAAATCCGGAGAAGATGTCATCGCAGGCGGTTTCACAATTCCAAAGGGTGCACAAGTCCTCATCAATGTATGGGCGATAGGCCGAGATCCAAGCGTCTGGGACCATCCAGACAAGTTCATGCCCGATAGGTTTCTCAGATCCCATATCGATGTCAGGGGACAAAACTTCGAGCTCCTACCTTTTGGCGGCGGCCGGCGGATCTGTCCGGGATTGCCATTGGCCATGAGAATTTTGCCTCTTATGCTCGGTTCGCTCATCAATATTTTCAGTTGGAGGCTCGAAGATGGCGTTACCCCTGAGAACATGAACATGGAAGACAAGTTCGGACTAGCCATCCAGAAGGCTGAATCTCTCAAAGCTGTGCCCATTCCTATATGAAAGAAGAAAAAGAAATGCATGTTGGGGTTACATTCTACATAATTATGATATATTATGTTCGTCGCATGGTCTATTTATAGAAAAAAGAGTATAAATATTTTGGGTAAAATGGATAAATTCTCTTGAATTTAGATCCGGCAAAACTATGATATTAGTAAATAAAATTTCCAGTTTCCATGGTGATAAAAAAAAAAAAAATTAATGGTGTGTGATGATGGTGAATTTAATAGAACTTTGTGGCAGGTGGCAAGCTGTTGCTTGACCATTTTTTTATTTTAATCATTTATCGTTTAAATTTATGTGGTTTAACATCGTATTCAAGACAAAGGTTGTCCACTAGGAGAAAAACGTTATCGGATTATTTTTGGTCAATAACTTTATCAAATTAGCAGAATCAAGTATCTTTTTCTCCTCATCTCTAGAAGCTTCAATTACTTTATGCCCTCCAAATTCAACATCCGGTCTTTTGTGATTGTAAAATTCTTTTATACCCTGCTCAAAAATATAAATGAAAAATTCTGGATGTATCAATTCCTAATAACTTGTTTGTAACTCACCAATACTTTTACAAACTTACCAACTTTTTCTTATAGTATATATATTAGAAATGTTTGTACTATTTTACAAACTTTTATCAATATAACTACCAGTGTTTAAATTTATTAATTTTTATATAAAATTACTAACACAAATCAAAGTGATTATCAACTTTTGTCAAATTAGATTATCACTAAGTTAATTGGGAGTCACTTACCAATGTCTGTTTTTTGAGTTTACCGACTTCTCTATTAAGCCACTAATTTTTATTTGCCTCGATTAACAACCCTTTATATTTAACTCTTTTTTAAAAGTCATCAATCTAAATTAGCCAACTTTTATTCCATTAAGTTGTGGCATAGTATAGGATTGTCAATTCTCATTTGAGTTACTAAAAAATAGAATAATAAAATAGACAGAATAAAATATAAATCGGATAAAAAATCTACGTGGTTCAATCATAATGACTTATGTTCACGGAAAGAGCATCATCGAATTTCACTATAGACCAACCAAGACAATAGAAATCATACGCTAGAGTTACTTAAACACGCTCAAGCCTCAATTACACTCAATAACTCATACAATGTTTAGCCCCATAAATTCTCGCAAAATGATATCTCAATCTCACAAAAAAATTCATAAATCTTGCCACAAGATTTCAAAGCTACAAATACTAACTTGATGAATATAATTCACAAGTTTCATCTACGTGTCTTCATCCACCAAGCCCTCGTACACAAACCATGTTGGAGAAAACTTCCTTATTTATTTTGAAGTTGACCAACGTTTTCATCAGTCTAATCTGATGACTCATAGACTCTTTCGTCAAAATCTAAAGACCTCCAGACTCAAAATTCAAAGTCTACCCTCACTGATTGTTTCCAAACCGACGAAGAAAAGACTTATTCAAATGCAAGTATATTCTTAAGGATTTGGTTCGTACGGTTGAAGAAGATCTCACAGCTGGAGATAGCACCTCGTGATCAAATTATTCTCATTGAAATCAATTTGGATAAATTGATCTGGTGATTGACGAAGTATACTTGGAAGATTCTACTTATTGAAACCTAGATCCTGATTGTATGGGCGAGCAAGATTGGTGGGCTATCATCACATTCCTTAAATAAACTCGAAATCTTCCTAATTGATTCTGTCCAACGGTATGATTGGAAGAACTCCTTTAGAATGTGCCAACGGATATGAAAGCATAGAGGAGTATATAAGGAAGACGCTCAAGTTGTTCAAGTGTGTGCGTGATAGAAGAATTATAAAGTCTGAAGCTCCTAGTTTTTTGTTATTTCATTTGCTGAGCTTACACGGTATTCGAAAGAGATAAATACTTGTGAGACCTTAATCCAGCCGGTGGGCTGTCAGTACAGGAGAGTGGATGTAAGCTTAGTCTAAGTCGAATCACTATAAACTCTGTGTTACAATTCTCTTTCCCTAAACTCTTTACTTTAACTTTTAGTTTATATATTCGTTTACTGTCTTCTACATCTTCAGTCTATATTTATCAAAAGATGAATTGAGCTGTTAAGTTTTTTGTAAAGAACGCATTAACACCTATTCACCCCCTTTAGGTGTTCTTACTAGCTCTATTAAATCGTGCTTCAAGTCTTCTTTCTTTCTCCGGACATAAAGTCCAGCACGGAGACCGCACTGCTTTCGGTCAACAACGGCGTGCTCCTGCGGCAAGAAGACAAATATGCATGGCGCGTACTGCAGCCAACTTCAACTCGGAATAGGAAACTCGCACACTTCGGTCAACAAGTCCAACTTGGACTTTACTATTTTGTCCCTTGGCCGACTCAAGCAAGGAATTTCCTTGTTTGTGCCCAATCAGTAAGCCCACACTTCTCTGAAAATCAATTTCCACGGTCAAAGTCCAACAAACGCTTTTGGACTTAAACATGGAAATAACAGGCCAACTCCAAATCTTGAAAAGCAAACCGATCGTGTCCTACTTTTCTTGATTTCATAGTTCATAAATGATTATCTATTTCGAATGATTTCATTTAACATGCTCAAAATCAAGACATATTTTAACAGATTAGAAAACATTAATTAATGCCAGAATATGCCTTTTGCTTGTGGCAAGAGTTTCTCACTGTCTTTATCTCTTACAAGTTGAACTTTCGTTCTAGGAGTCAAAATTGTCGCCCTTGTTGTATTGGCTTCACCGGAGACGCTCTGGCCGATTTTAAGCTGTCCAATAGAGAGATAATTAGATCCCTCACGTCCATATGAACTTGTAGGATATAAGGGATTGCGATTTGGACTTCCCATTTGAGGGAAATCGATTTTTCGAAATTCTTGGCACATGCTGGACGGTAACTTGACCACCAATATTCGGTGCTCAATTTTGTCGGTTGCCAGCCAGATTTTGAGCCAACCAAATTTAGGGTTTTTATGTACTTTGAAAGGGCTTTCTTTTGACAACAAACACACTTGGATTTGAATTCGGTAGAGAGATATAGCACGAAAAAGTTTACCGTGCAAATGGCTATTTGTCATGTGAGTGGTTGTTTATTGCTTTAGTGTTTATTCGCCACAGCTGGCTGTCTTGAGGCCTTTTGTCAACCCATAATGAGCATTTTGACTCTGAAAATAGTGCCTCCGAGTCGAGTCTTAGTTAAGACGATTATTTACTTAACTTTTGATGTCTCTTCATGCTTTATTGATAAGATTTTAAGTTCGTTGAATCGAGTAAGTTTCATAGTTTGAGTTGAGCATTCCAAGTGGATAGCATTCTTTGCAAGTTTGGGCCCTAAGACGAGTTGGGTTTCATTACACAAAGCCCCATTTTAGTTTTAAGCTCTCATAGCTTGTTTTCAAATATAACCCCACTAAACCCATTTTCACTACCCTAACACCGATCCCCCAACTAAACCTATTTTCTATTTCAATCAAAATAAGCCCATTTTCTACAAACTACTTTTTTTTCTGTTATTACTATTTTCTTGTTCTTCCCTTAAAATTTATTGTGACATGTAGAAACTGACTTTTCTTTCTTATTTTTTCATTATTTTTCTTTTCCTTTGATTTATCCTTTTTTAGCCGTTCATCTCTATCCCTTTACTTATTCTCCACATCCTAATTGGGGTAAGTATCAATCTAGGATCAATCATAGACCAACCCCGAACCAGCCCAATCCGGCCGATCTTGGTCGATTCCCGAAGGGACTGGGTTAGTCCTTGATTTTGAGACTCTTAGACCTTGCATTGTACGGATTAATTCTTAGTCCCAAGAATTTAATGTTAGTTCAATCCAAACCACCCCTATACATAATACATATTATATATTTATATTATATGCTTTTATCTACTCTAAATTCTAGCGCCTCACCCTCTATTCTCTTTGCATTTCACTTTGTCGTGTAAGTTAAAATGTAGAAAGAAAATCAACCCTATTTCAACCCCCCTCCCAAAAAAAAAAAAAAAAAAAAAAAGACCTCTTCACTTACCCCTCAACTTCACTCACCTCTCTTCAATTGCCTAGCTCGCCTCAAGTGTTCATTTTTATGGTTTGTTGATTTTAAGCAAGTGTAAAATTCTGTTGCCTTATCTTATTTTAATGTTTGATATATATTGGTGTTCATAGTTTGGTTGCTTAATGTCACATTGTTGATGGATATATAATTTTAAATGACATGTTTCTCTATTGATGGATATATAATTTCAAATGATATGTTTGTCCTTCTAAGGAATACAAAAAAAGAAAAAAAAATTGGGACTAACATTGTGCGGGTTGATCTCTGGATTAAATGGTAGACCATGCTTACCCCTACATCCTAACTATTGCTACACAACCATATTTTTTCTTCTTTTATTTTTATTTTTAATTTTTTCAATCACTCACCTTTTCTTATTCGTTCTTTCAATTTCCTGTACTCCTGTCATTCTTCCTTCTGCTCTTTCTCACTGAACGTTTCCGAGTACCAACATCTACTCTCAACAAGATACTGAACAACTATTCTTACAATATAATCACACTCATCTCAGATTTACTTATAGGTTTGCAAGCTATTCTTCGAGGAAAACGAGAAGGATCCAGAGATTCTCATGGAAAGAACCCACCTCGAAATTCATAGGAAAAAAAAACACTAGACTTGTTTATTTAATTATAATAAGTACGTGGTAAATTGATCTTTTGTTGGTGCTATGTCGTGATTATTTGCTCTTAACCAATATAATTACCTTATAAAACATGAATAATATGAAGTTATCTTCTCACGCATGAATTTTAATGTAGTGACATATCTCAAGTACTAAGAGTTACTACTTATACTGTTTTTCTTAAGTTTTCATGCTTTTAATTATAATGAATGCGCACGGTGCTAGCACAAATTCAAAGACATTCAACAAAAACGAATTAGCGTAACCATTTATTATCTAAATAAGGATATAAATAATTATTAAAAGATTATTGTTCGTTTAATTTGGGTTACAAGAATTATTGATCACCTAAACATTATATTTCTTAAGTTTTCATGCTTTTAATTATAATGAATGCGAATGGTGCTAACACAAATTCAATGGCATTAAAAAAAAATGAACCAGCATAACCATTTATTATCTAGATAAGGATATTAATAATTATTAAAAGATTATTTTTCATTTAATTTGGGTTACAAGAATTATTGATCACCTAAACATTATATTTCTTAAGGAATTTCTCTTGGGGCTAAAAAGTAATTATTGTTTACCTGTTGTTGGTAAGTGTTGGCCAAAGCTCTCTCTCTCTCTCTCTCTCTCTCTCTCTCTCTCTCATAGATTGATAAAATGGTAATAAACTCATTTCCTAACCCATATATAGGTGTTAAATGGATTAATTATATTGAATAAATAAGTCATAAATGGGTTTAAACATAATATTAGGGTTAAATAGGTTATAAATAGGTCATAAATCGGTTTATAACTTACTTCAACCATGATATTATGTTTAATCCCATTTATGACTTATGTTTAAAACTTTAACCTTCCCAAACAAATGTAATATTGGCTACAATATGGAGACTCCCTCACTCAATTTTTTCATGTTATTAGATATCTCTGTAATGCTAGGGAATGCCCCTATGCTCCTATACGTCATCTTATAAATAGTACTTACATTTGAGACCAAAAAAAACTTACTTAAACCCAACAAATTTCTATAACACTCTTTTCAATATCTCTCGCCTGCACTCGATCTCGCACTCACTCAATCCATACTATCACCTTAGTTTGGCTATGGGTTTTCATAAATTAAGTTAAATGTGAAAATATTTTAGAAATATGGGTCAGGTCATGTATGGGCCGGGTCGAGTCATGTATGGGTTGAGTATGGTGTATGGGTTACTAGATTTGCATTGCATAGAAATAAGTCAAAATAAGTTAAATGGGTCTATTTGGATTAGGTCATAATGAACCGACCCGACCCACTCATTTAACGGATCTATGTGATTCTAATTTGACGTAGCTTGTTTTCAAAGGTGACAAAGTTCACTTTGTCGCCAATTAACTTGCACCACTAGTCACTTCTCTTGTGGTGAATTAATGAAGGATTATCAGTTTCTAACCCAAAAAAAAAAAAAAAAAAAGAATTGCAAATGAGGATGTGAAAACCCCATTTTGCCCCTGATTTCAGCTCTAGAATTGGGATTAGGTGGTCAGATTTTTTAGTGTTAGAGAATTGACATATAGTCAATTCATTTTTCTGATAGTAGAGCTATTGGAAAAATATTAGAATACATTAAAATAATAACAATTATTAAAAATACATTGAAAAAGATTAGAAAATACTTAACATACTTTAGGCTGGCCAACTATAAAGCCTCACAAATCCGTTAAGATTGGTGGCAACGGCACAGCTCCATCTACCTGCGAAATACCACAAGCAAGGACCAATTACGCAGACGACATATGGTGCTTTGTATAGGTCTAAATAGCCAACATTTCTCCAAATAAAATTGATGACTTGTGTAAACTAGAAATATATACACATAAGTTAGTACAAATCAAAAGAATGAATTTTTGGACTTAGCTTATTAGTTGGAGGCGAAATCCTCTAAAAGAGACGAGTGCATTCCTATAATCCTCAACAGGAGAATCGAATTGACCACCTCGAACTCTAGAAAGCAAGCCATTAACATCCATAAGACATTATCCTTAAGATTATTGGAAAAATATTAGAATACATGAAAATAATAATAATTATTGAAAATACGTTAAAAAATATTAGAAATAAAATGAATTGTTTGATGCATGCAAGCACTATCCTTAAAGATAATTCTATCCCTCGGAGTACGAATATCGATGCATAAGGTTGTAGCGGCTATCCTCCCAAAATATAACAATCCTTCTTCTATACTCCACATTGAATATTAAAAGGAAACAAAAACAGTGTTATCTGTATAATCCAGCAATGAAAAGAAAAATACGTAAGGAAAATAGGAATAAGGAAACAAAGATATTCTGGTTTTGAAATGTCGATATCACTTTCCAATTATATTCAAAGAAGCATTTTATAGTTAAAAGAGAGAGCCATTAAGAAACAATTATAATAAATGGATAATATGGAAAAAGATGACCATTGTACAACCGTTACAAAATAAATCCAATGTTATAAACCCTTAGAAAGCCATTATACGACCGTTAAATAATCGTTATAAAACGTTACAAAATCATTTTATATTAATGATAGATAAAAATCATTACAAACTGATAATGGTAAAAAAAACTGTTACAAAAATTAATAACTTTCAAAATTTTAAAACTACTGAAATATCCAACAAGGTTAGGCCGTCATCTCACATTGACTCAGTTGTAGGTGCTTTATATGTTGCCAGCACCTGCATGACAAGAATTGGTTATTATGAATCTCGCTTCACTTATTGGCTTTACCATGGTGAGATGAAGTCACGGCAAATTTTACGGAAGGTAAGGTAGTCCATCTAACCAAAAAGCACGCCGCTGTCAACTGCTATCAATTTCGGATTGTGCTAATAATGTGAATGGAATATTCATCTTTTTATCTTATTTTTTGTCATAAATGAAATTAAAATAACGGCGTCATTTTCTCACTTCAAATCTTTCGAAAAAAAAAAATTTCAAAACGACTTTTTATTTCCGTCCCCGCTCCACACATCAGTACATGTTAGATCGGCCTCCTCTGCATCTTGAATGAAGTATTTCGACGAGGCATAATTAGAGACAACTCCGGAGGAAAAAGATAAATAAGCCAACATTATAAAACCGCATTTTAGAATTGGAGCAAGTGGCTGTCCATGTCGAGTCATTAACCTTATGAATCAAGTAATGCGCAAGATATGTTCCGAGTTAATGATCTAAACATGAAATCATTTGCACTGATGACGTGAGAAACCGAACTAATCCCGCCGCAAGTAATCCCACAGGCACGTCTTGTTCCTTAACCGCTTGCGCAATCCCCGTAATCGCCATTGGACTAATGCTTTGTTTCCAACACCTAAGTTGGGGCCTCCCCTTTCTATCCCATCTGACCAGAAAGATAATAATATGAAGATGATGTAGCAGAGTTTGTCCCCCATCTTATCCTCCTTGTCGATCGAAAAGGAATGTGGCAAAAGCAACTCGTGCGAGCGAGGGAAAGCAAGCAGCGAACGCCAACTTAAGCTCCACATTATTCGACTATGATATTGTTTTCTAATGACACGCTCACTTTGCTGGAAGGAGCGAGGCAGTGAGGTGACGAGATCTTTCCACAAAAGGAAAATCCACGTACACTTCTTATTTCCTCTCTATTTTTTCATAAGTAAAGAAATATCAGGCTTCTTAGCCGCTACTTGGTCTGCCACATGTGGAAGCGGGGATCATCTTTGATGCAATGATTACTTGCCTCGGCCCTTAGTTTCTGGTCACTCCTTTTCAGAGGACCGCTTTGGCTTTGAAGTTTCACTTCCGTAGAGTTGAAGCTCGAACTGAAGAAACTAGTGGTTACGGCAGATGTCTGGCAAGAAGAAGTATCATGCCAGTCAGTCTTCTTGTTTTAGCATTACCACGCCTGAGATCGGGTCAAGAACTATGGCATGCGATGCAACACGAGCTTTAAGTTAATGGTGGCGTTCAGCTGATTTATCTGGCTGAGATTAATCCAACGCAGCTGTACTAAACAAGGTCTTATTTGACTGCATTCAAAAATAACGATATCTATCGCTCTATCAAGATTAGTAATTTTTTCACAGAAAAGAAGGGTGCTTTCTTCTCTTATGGCCAAAGAAAAGAATGAGTGTTCGATTATATTTGCTTAGTTTACTGCTCGAGAGAAAACTGTCTGCGAAAGTTTAAGAAGATGTAGATGCCATGGGCAAGCACGCATTTTGGGAAATGAATTGTGATCCTCATAGCCTGATTGAAGAGATTACTGCTCATTCATTCAAGAATTGACTGAGCAGAGTTGAGGCTTCCCAGACAGTGATTTTCAAAGAACAGTGACAATGAACCCAAATCGCTCACTTCCTTATATGCACAGGTATCAAAAGTAGTAGAATATTGGATTAGCAGAAAAGAAAACAACTCACAAGCAATTTAAGCATCTTAGAACTCTTTTTTTCCAGGATTGATGGGTTGGGAGAAGCAGTTTGTGAAATACATGTCCGTGTCGAGGTACCTCAGTTAATGCCAGGATCGAATCTGAGTCCATCAGGTATATGCTCAGACACAGCCAATTGTTCACATCATAACAATTGTTAACTCATCGTAGAGCATAAGCTCTAACTTAGCAATTCTATTGGCTTGGTTTGCATGGGTTGCACCTCTCTATGAACTAAACTAGTTTAGGTACAAGATGATCTGCCAGATAATAACCAACTCGATCCTTGCATTCTCAAGAGGGCAGGTGTTTCAAGCACCCGAAGGAAGACCTAAGAAATTACTCCCAAAGGTATCCCGGACAGTTCCATATGGAATTATCAACTTCTTCAAAATCCCATTTTGGAAAACAAAAGCACGAGCCCCAGTGTTTACAGTCCACACAATTCACTTTGTTTGCATCATTCCCGAACTCCGACATCCAATCCAACAAGCGGATCTCATATGGAGAATTCAAGCGTGAAAAGTCCGAGAAACTGAGAACGTTCAAGGAACTACCTGTGGCTTTCAAGCCATCAGCAATTGGGAAGTGGTCTTGGCAGTCCTGCTTTTGTTCGCATTGGTAAACCACATTAGACAAGCTGGAATCTTGATTAATATTGCTCATTTGAGATTGTGGGTCGTCGCAAGCAGCTCCTATCAAAGCTTGTTTTGAAGACTGCACTTTTTTCCTCAAATGGGTTTTCCAGAAGTTCTTGATCTCATTGTCGGTTCTTCCTGGCAACTTTTCTGCTATCCTAGACCACCTGGAAGAACATATAGGACAATCTTTCAGCAAAATCTTGTCAAACAATCTTCCTTGTTCGCAATATCTCTACTAAATTAATAAGAAGTGGCAACGATTTGAATCAGAACTCACTTGTTGCCCCATTGCTCGTGAAATTTAATAATAATCCTCCCCTCTTCCGGACTAATGGGACCATGCTTGAGATTGGGGCAAAGATAGTTCTTCCATCGTAGACAACAACTCTTACCGCTCCTCTTGAGACCTGCATTTATACAACTTCAGAGGGTTAACTAGTGTCCCCATCAGTGTGCAATATAAGATGAATGTTTCCTTTTCCATTAAGTATGTACAACAAGGTTAATTTTCATGACAACCATACCCGATGTTTTTGCAATGTAATCCCACCGCCTCTCCCCTAAAACAGTGACAAAGGCGGTTAAGATCTCATCCTTCTGCTCAATCCAAGGTCCTTTGCGCAATTTTTCTTCTCGTGCTTCCCCTCGATGACCCATCATTTTTTGGCAAGAAGCAAGAGGAGACCACTTTCCTAATATATAGGAAAAGAAGGCAGCAACTGGTGAAGGCTAAATGGAAGAAAAAGGAACCAAAAGATATTTAAACTTGGAAACCCTCGGTGGATTGCACTAGCATGCCTATGTAGAAGCACCATGAGCTGAATTCGATAGCAATGCATTGAACCGTTGGTGTTGTTATGTCATCCAATGGTTCTGTCTACAAGCAAAGACAAATTGGAAGGCCTCTATCCCTTTGCTTTTCTGGGATCACCAGCTCTGGAGTTTTGGCTGCTCTCTGCTCGGTATTTTAAAAATGTTGACTGTTATTGATAAGCTCAGTTCTTTAGGATAATGCTCTTTGGTAGGTCGAGGGGAACTGGTGAATGATTCTTGGCGATAGTCCTATCGTGGGGACTATAACCTTTTGCAATCTGAAGCACACTGAGAAGCACTGCGGTTCTAAATCAGCTCAGATATCACTTTCTATGTGTCGTGAAAAAGGATTTCTAGAAGTCCCTTGGGCTGGAGTGCCTTTTGACTCCAAACATGCTACCACGAAGCAGACTAAGATCATTGATTTTGCCGTAGAAACCGCAAAGCAGAATCACTAATTTAACATAAATCCAAAGAGAACTTATAACTAGTTATAGCAAGCTGATCTTAGCAAGTAATATCGTTGCTTCTCAAGCGTTCTCGACTAGAGATGGTCCCCATTGAGTATTCTAACACAAATCAAGGAGAGTCATTGCAGAAGTTCTCATTGTACGGTTGATGCATTCAGGCATTTGGTATCAAGAGTTTTCTCCTCGCCTCCGCAAGCAGATATGGTGTGTGGAGGTACAGGTTCTAGGTAAGGGAAATTTGGCAATTAAGGAACTTCTCGGGAACATTCTCAGCAATTGTCCCCTCCTACTTTTCATTGTCCAATTCACTAATACAGTAAGAGGGCCTGACGGTATTCCACCATTTATAAGGTCTAAGAGATGATCGTTTATAGTAGAAAAGGATGCATTGCAGTTGTGGATCCCCAAAACCTCATCGGGAATTGGGTTGCTATAAGCAATCACAACGTTATTTCATCGCGATAATCTTTTTGATGCTCAGTCATCAAGGTAGAATTAGCATCAGGGATGCCAGTAGTTTTAACAGAGCCCAACCTGGCCAAAGGATGATTCCTCCTTGCAATACTTAGAAAACCAAACTGTTTTTAATTACGTCATGTAACATTGCCAGGCACGGTGATTCTACATTTGATTCTCCAAGGACTAATAATAATCTTACCTCGAAGTGAAAATTGCGTCTTTCACAGATATCCCCAAATTATTGCCTAAAGAAAAGGATGATTGCTCTGTAAGACAGCTGCAAATAATTGACAACAGTATATCTATTTATCCACTCGTATCTTGGAGACAACTCTGGTTTACTTGGAGAAAGTTCGGGCTTACACTTGTAACTGTAAAGGCAATACTATGTAATACATTATTTCCACGACCAAGATATCTACTCAAGTGACCAGCTCAGGTGTCAATCAAAATGGTCCGTCCACAAGAACGGGCAAAAGCAAAATCCTCTTAATGGTCCACTCCCTCTACGATTCTGTTGCAACAAGAAAAGGGTTAATTTGCAATCACATGCTTGTTTCTAAACTAAATAAGAGTCTGAAGCACTTAACGATCTATGAACGACTTGTTCATGAGGTTAACAGCCGAATCCAGGAACTGCATCCAGAGAAACAAAAACCGATATTTGCTATTAGTAATGTGCCACTGAAGTCCACAACTATGAGGGAAACAATGCAAGAACTAGTTCTCAAAGCATAAATGGAAAGACAGAAAAAGAGAGAGACCAGCCTTACTACTAGCAGAATGAGCTGTGATAAGCAGATTGTTTACTCATTTGAACAACCAAAGGGATCTATGCAATCAAAAACTTCTAACACCATGCTTGGCAAGAAAACCAATTGTCTTAAGAAGAAATCCACCAGCCCTACACAGCATGACACAATCTCTACTCTCTCCTCTCTCCATCACAAAATCTAGGGAGTCCTGTACTTTTGTGTATATAACAACATAACCCAGTTTTAGATATCAGCACCATTATTAAGATGCCACTTTACCAAAAAACAATATACACGATGGCAGTTACACTTCTGACAGAACATCAAATTCTCCGTCAAAAGAACTGATGACGGACCGTCTACCTAGAAAAAGTAGACTTTCCTAACGAAGTTTATCATTTCCAGAGTTCATATAGCTCAAGAATTTTCCACAGCAGGAGAAAAACCCACTATTAAATCTTGGAAAAAATATCCATTTCAAAATAACTGAAAAAGGCAAATGAGATTGCGTAGAGTGCAGCAGCCAAAGCCCCAGCTGCTACTTAGAAAGATCAATTCATTTCAAGAACATAGAAATCATAATACAAACTGATAAGGACAAGAGAGAAAAAAACATGAGTACCTTCCCGAGCAATTTCAGTTCCCTTTCAACAGGTTCCATGAACTTCAGATCAACATTAATTGGCCAGACCTGTTTAGACACAAGAATGATGCATGATATCAAGAAAAGAGACATAAGGATACCATGAAACACAATGAAGAATGATATCCAAACCACTTGTCATGCACATAATAAAGCAAAACAATGCCAAGCATCAATGAGCATCGACTTTCTCACGTCAACATCTGACGGAAAGGTTTTGAAAGACAGAGCAGGTCTACAATAAAATGGAAAAAAGGGGGAAAAAAAACATACAAACAAACGGGAGAAGTGCTTTCTTCTTGCATCCTCTTATGAAAAAGTAGCATGACTACTTTGTAACGCAAGAAGTCATCTAAGGAAAATGTAATCTGAATAACTAATTGTTTAATATCAATTTATCTGTAATTAAATATTTGAGTGTCCAAATACAAAAACATAGCAAGTATTAAGTATATGAATGTCCAAGTACAAAAACATTGCATTATGGAGAAACTCCATATTAGGCAGGATAAAGATATAATATTCGCCGTTTCCTTTACAATATTTTAGGAGAATACTACAACACCGACCATATCTTCAAGACGTCATTGTAGTGAAAGCTCGAAGAGTGTTCCTCAGTCGAGAGAGAGAGAGAGAGAGAGAGAAAGAGAGATGCAAAACAGAGTTTGTGATTAACTCCTCTTGTTTTTTAAGTAGTTTCTGATCAACTCTTCACAGTGACCATCTCAAGAGGAGATATTACCAAGAGTAGTTGCTAGAGGTTATTTTGCTCATAGTCAGAACCACATACAGTTCCGGCAACTCCAAAATTAGTTTCCAACATTTCCTAGTTGCTTCTCAGAATTGTAGCTTCTATTGCCTTTGTGGGACCAGGGATCACAGGGAAGCAATTCATTAAATTTTCCCATGAAATTACCTAATGGCGTGATGATAAAGACCAATCTTGTCAAGAAGGACAAAAAAAAAATTATAAACACACACACACACACACACACACACATACACACACACACACACAAAACTCCCACCGTCAAGTGCATAAAACCCCAAAGCCACGTAATGCACCACATCGCATATACACAAGTAACCTCACTGCAGAATATGCATTTCACCCAATCCCAAATTTAAACAATCTATAAATTAAGCACCGACCGTGAATTGGCAGAAATACTTAATCCTAGACTCCTTCAAGAGATTAGCAATTACATCTTTAAAGAACCAACCCATCAAGAACCAGCAAAGCAGGGACCTTATCACATTGTCAGGAAAAATTTTATGTATTTCTGGAAGAGGCTAGATCATGAAAACACATAATTTTGTGGCAAGTCAGTCAAATTTGAAGAAATCAGCAAGTGAAGCTACCAAGGTCATGTAACCGAGGCACTAACAGAAAGGGAAGATACACTCTAAAATCAGTGGCTCTGTCAAGCAAGAACAAGCATTCATCCTCGAAAGGAAAGCCCCAATTTGGCTATAAATATCACGTTTTAGCATCAGGGAACATTCCAGACCTCCAAATGAATTATCGGAAAACAGCCAAAGAGACAAAGAAGATAAAGCTACATGTAAAACCTACATCTCAAGACGATTCAACACCCTCACAGAAAAAAAAAAAAAGGACACAAACTAACTTCCCACGATATATCATATAAGTTAAACTCTAAGAGAAAAACAAGAACAACCCATCGTTCCATTTGATAACTTCAGAAATGGGGCGAAAAGGGAATCCCCAAATCACCTTGACGCCGAGCAATTTAACAGGCGGGATTTGACCAGGCACGATGCAATCCGGCCCCGCAGCTTCGACCACCGCTCCAATCCCCAATCCGCTCCCTATCGGGTCAGGATGCTGCTGCCACAACACACACCTAAAATGAATCCGACGCTCGAACGCGAATTCCAAATTCAACTCGACAGAACCTTCGAAACCACCTCCACGACAAGCGAGCAACATGACTAGTACCGAAAGGGGGAGGGGGCTCACTGACCTTCATGACCGAGACGGCGTAGTTGGAGTAAGGCGTCTGGGAGACGCGGAGGACGGGGTTGTGGTGAATCTTGGGGACGGGCTTGCCGGAGGACGCCCGCCAGGGCACGTCCTTCTGGAGCGGAGCTCCTTTCCTGGACATCTTTCGTATATGGGTGTGTGCGTGCGCGGCGGACTTGTGCAATGAGATTTGGTGAAGCGACTGCGACGGCGGTCGTGAGACGTCAGCGATGTGCTGAAGAAGAGGAAGAAGAAGGCGACGACGGCGATGGGTGGTGGTGGCGGCGGCGAGAGAACGGAAGCGTTTGGAGCGCTTGGGGGAGAGGCGGAACAGAGGCGGTGCGCGACTTTGTGATGAACAGAGGGAGAGAGGATAGGGGTTTATCCGGAAAAAGATTTTATTCGCCAACCCTTTGTGGCTCAGCAACTTCTCTGTACCGGTTTTTTTCCTTTGCTTTTCCATTTCTTGTTTTGTAAGGAGTTTCGGAGTTTAAGGGTGCGTTTGCAGAATATTTGTTTAAAAATTATTCTAGGAACGAAATGAAAAAGTATTTACTTCCTATAATTTTTGAACAAAAAGACGCATTTGGTAAACTTGTTTAATAAAAAATGAACAAACACATTTGGTAAATTTGTATTCTTTTTTATTTCTTTTAATTTTCTTTTTTTCTTTTTCTTTTTTTTTCTTTCTTTTTCTTTTTCTTTTTTTCTTCTTTTGGCCGGTCGCCGCCTCGCCATGGCGGCGACCCAGCCGACGAGGGCCGGGCGGCTCGCCTTGGGCGGGGCGAGCTCGGGCTCGCCGGATGCGGGCGAGCTCGAGCTCGCCCGGTCCGGCGAGCCCGAGCTCGCCCGGCCACCCGGCGAGGCTCGGCCTCGTCGAGCCACCGCCGACGACGCCGGCTCGGAGGTGGCCCGGCGAGGCCGAGCCTCGCTAGGGGCCGCGGCGCTCGGCCTCGCCGGGCCGACGACGCCCGGCGACGCCCGACGGTGGAGAAGCCGGATGGTCTCGAGACGAGAGGCGGGCTGTCGGCGCGGGAGAGTGGGAGGCGCCTGAGAAGACGACAATAGAGAAGATGCAGGAGGAGAGGCGGCGTTCGAAGGGCCGAGCAAGAAATAGAAAAGAAATTTGTTCCTTTTTTTGTTCTTCAAATGTGTTTCGAAATAAGAAAACAAAATTTTTTTGTTTCTTATTTACGTTCCACATTTGTTTCTAGGAACAAAAACGCACCCAAACGCGTTGCTCCTTTTTGTTCCTAACAAAAAAAAAAAAGGAAAAAGTGTTTAGAAACAAAAAAAAATAAAAACAAACGCAGCCTAAGATTTTTCATAATTTTTTTCGAATTACTCTCTTTTAAGATTTTTTTATAATTTAATTTTTACGAAGGTCATTGAACAAAAGTGAGAAGTTCTAATCTTTACATAAATTAAAATATTAATCACTTGATTCATCTTTTTTCAACGTCGACATAATGAAATTATGGAAATGGCTAAAAAGAGATTGAATTATACTAGTAAAATAAGCTGTTAGCTCTTATGGACATCTGGAATTAGTTTTCTCCTTCCTTTACATTTATTTATTTTTTTTAATTGAAAAAACAAGTAAATAAATTATTAGAATGAAGAAAAGAGTAGGGGTTTAATTCCATTACGCATCCAAGAGACAAAATTAGTTAATAATATCTAATAACTATACATATATATTTGGTCGAAAAATTACAAAATAATTATCTTTTTTTAAATATATATATATACGAATTCGAGGTGGTTGGGTGAGTGGGCAGGTGGTTCTACGCCTAGAACCGGAAAGCGGATCAGTACTCACCGATTTCACTAAATAGGAATCGGGAACTGGATCAGCCTCAATGGAAAAGTTGATTCCGGTTCGATCTGATTATGGGAGATCAGGTCGGTTCATGGTTCTTTTAGGCACCTCTAATTACAAATGGATCATTCACAAATTGACACGTGTTCGCGGGGCCCACACATCAGCAGATTTCAAACCCAGCGCGCGAAAGGTCCTCTTCTCCCTATCTTTACTCAGCGCTCTTTCCCCTCTCCTCTCTCCTCGCTCTCTCCCCTCTTTCCCGACCAACAACGTTCTCTCCCAAATAGCTCTCTCCGACGACAGCCGCGCTCCCTCCCGACGACGGCATCTCTCTCTCCACTCCACGGCCTCCTCCTCCCGACGGCATTCTCTCCGCTCACTCTCGTGTGACCTCTCTATTCCCGAATCGCGCTCTCTCCCGACGGCCGATTCCGCTCAGCTTTCTCCGTCCCTCTGTACTCGCAACTGAGAAGCAATCGCTCTGCTCTCTCGTCTAATCTTCGATTGCTTCCACACTCGGCTCGGCTCAAAGCCATCCATCCCGAGAAGCCTGGCATATCGCTGTACGCAATAGGGTGAAAATTTGTAATATTGTTTTGTTTGTCATTCCCCTCATGTAATTACTCCAATAGTCATTAAATCATTCCTTTTGGAAAGCTCGATGAGCAAGCGCAGTTCATCGACATGTGGTTCTCTGTTTTATGGTTGAACAAAATTGTAGGCATCATCTACAAATTTAGATAACTAGTTTCAGGAAGGTTTGATTTGCATGCTTTTTATTCATGAATCTGATGTTAAGATGCATGAAAGTTGGATTGTTTATGTTAGTTTATTTTTATGGTCGCAATGGCAAATTGATGGGTGTTGATGCTGGATGGCGAGGATGGTATCGTGAAGCTGGACAATCTTGATGTCAAGATATCGGATTTGGGAATTCTAGCAAAGTTAGCATGACTATGATTCCAGTAAGAGTTTAGATCTTTGGGGGCTCATTATGTACAGAGATTTAGATGCCTTAGGATTATCTGGTGGTGATGAGTCTGCAGCAGCATCTGATAAAGCTCATCGCACAAATGGTGAGTGATTACAGTTTGAACGTCGACGACTTTGTAGTTCCTTCATTCTGTTCTATTGATATTAGCTAACTACCCAATTGCTACTTTCCAAAACTTGGATTTGATAAGTCTCATTAACAAATGTGGAGTATTGCAAGTAGCGGCTGCACAGAAACTCATGTTTCTGAAAAGTGATGCTTGAAATTTCTAACGAATGCTTCAGAGATCATATGGAATTAGCTGTCACGTTCTCAAGTGTTCAATATATCAATCTAACCTATTACGTGGCAAATGATGTGAGATTTACAAAAAAAGATGCAATGATCAATGAGATAGGTTTGATGGTAGTACTGACCTAGTTCAGTGGCTTTTGGAGCGAAATCATCCTCTAAAAACTTAGGTCAAACGAATAATCCCTTGACAATGTTAAAACTGATCTTTAATTAATTTTGGAATGTTCTAAATGGTGTCCGGTGATGCTTGTTGCTAGCAAAATATGATTGAAGGAGCAATTTATAGAGTTGCAGTTCCAAAATTTCTTTGACTCATGTGGTACAATACGGATGTCATAATCAAAAACAATGTCACTGGGACAAATGTACTAGTGTTTGTTGCAGCTGATGCTTATTGCAGCATTTGTTGCAGCTGCAACTTTTATGCAGATCTTATGGCATAAGCTAAGGTGTGCACTAGCTATTTTCTTCATCTCCTTCAGGAAACAGGACCTCCAATGCATTAGTCTGCAAAATGTGCAAATATACACAAGTTGCTTTGTTTGAGGTCACGATCGCATCATTTAGGTATTGGAATAACACTTGTAGAGCATTTTTCCATCTTGAATCTATCTAGAAATTTATGATACATGCTTTCTGAGACAACCCTAACAATCTTTGTAATCTATCATGGAATATTTCAATTTCAATCACACAGGATGCCTCACATGTATCTTTCATTTCAAAGTTCTTAGAAAAGAATCTCTTGGTCTCATGTAATAAACTAAGATCATTATTAGCAAACAAGATATCGTCAACATGCAAAATTAAAAATATAAACTTGCTCCCACTAACCTTCAAATATATACACAAATTAACATTGTTTTCCTTAAATCCAAAGGAAATGATAGTATCATTAAACTTGAGATGCCATTGTTGGGAAGCGTGTTTTAAATCCATACATTGACTTCTTAAGTTTACATATCATGTGTTCATTTCCTTCAACTAAAAACCCATCCAGTTGGTCCTTATAAACTTCATCTAAATTCCCATTCAGAAATGCAATTTTCACATCCATTTGGTGTAACTCGAAGTCGTAATAAGCCACTATAGCCATAATAATTCTCAAAGAGATCTTCTAAGACACAGGAGAGAAGTTCTCTTTATAATCAACATCATCTTTCTTAGTAAAACCCTTGGCAACGAGTGCAGCATTTTATTATTCGATATTGCCATTCAAGTGGCATTTGGTTTTAAAGACCCATTCACAACCGACTCTTTTACAACCTTCAGGGAAATCAACAAGGTCCCAGGCTTCATTGTGATCCATTGATTTTAACTCTTTTTTCTTGGCATCAAACCACGTAGCAGAATTAACAATTTTCGTGGCTTGTGAAAACGAAATCAGATCTTCATCAATTCCTAAGTCAAATTCAAACTCAAGTAAATAAACCACATAATCACCGGAAATGACAAATCTTCTTTGCCTTTGAGACCTTCTTAATGCCACTTCATGTGGTTCATCTATTGTGGGTTCATTAATAGCAATTTCATGATGGAGTGTTTGGTCATTTATTTGTTGTTCTTGTATGTTGTCAAGCCAAGTCATTCAACAATTGTGGGAACAACAACCTAAGAATGAGTTGTAGGTAAAGGTACTTGTACCCTATTTCTTGAATTTCCACTTTTCGTGGTTCTACACTCCCACTAGTTTCACCATTTTCAATGAGCCTAGCATTTCTAGTTTCATCAATTCTTGTACTATAGTTAAGATAGTAAAATCTATACCCTTCGGATTCTTTTGGATAACCAATGAAGAAACCACTAGTCGTTGTTGAGTCCAATTTCTTTTCATGAGGATTATAAATCCTTACTTCCGACGGGCAGCCCTAAACATGTAGGTGCCTCAAACTGGGTTTCCTTCCTGTCCATAATTCAAAACAAGTCTTTGGGACTACCTTACTAGGAACCATGTTTAACAAATACATGATGGTTTTCAAAGCATGCATCCATAATGATAAGGGTACAAAAGAATTACTTAACATGCTTCTAACCATATCCATTAATGTACGATTACGTCTTTTTGCAACATCATTTTGCTGCAGTGTGCCTGTCATTGTGTATTGAGAACAAATGCCACACGTTTCAAGGAATTTAGCAAATGGACCAGAGCATTGTCCAGTTTCCTCATACCTTCCATAATATTCACCACCTCTCAAATCTGACAATTTTCACCTTTTTGTCTAACTATCTTTCAACCTCATTGATAAACACCTCTAATGTGTTTACCGATTTAGATTTTTCTTGCAATAGAAAGGCATAACCATAATGTGTAAAACCATCAATAAATGTGATAAAATACTTTTCTCCACCAAACGACGAGGCATCAAAAGGTTCACATATATCAGTGTGTATTACTTTAAGGACTTGTGTGCTTCTTGTGGCCGCTTTCTTAATTGTGTGTTTTGTGTGTTTTCCTTTAATACAATCCACACAGATACCAAAATCAGTAAAATCCAAATCATGAAGGATTTCATTCTTTACTAATCTCTGCATTCTTTCTTTGGATATACAACCCAAACATTTATGTCACAAGTAAGCTAAACTTTCATCCAATAAACCACATTTCGAACCAATATTATGATGCAAGGTCAATAGAGTCTCAGCAAGTAAATTATTAAGCTTTAATTTGTACAAACCATCACAAAGCACATGGGAACCAATGAAATGATTATGTTTAAATAAACTGAAACATCCATTTCCAAACTTAAAAGAATATCCAACTGTATCAAGTTTCAATAATGAAACTAAATTTCGAGGAATAGAAAGCACATAAAAAGTTTGGAAAAGATCTAAATGATGTTCAGTGTCCAAAATCAAGTGGTACGCCCCAATGGCTTCAATTGGAGCTTTGACTATATTCCTCGTGAAAATAAACTTTTCACCTGGATTTATGGTTTGGGTCATAAAGAATCCCTATTTCATATTCAAAACATAAGTGGCACAACTAGAATCAATCCACCAAGTATTATAAGGAATTTTTGCCAAGTATGATTCGAAACATACAAAAACACTAGGCGTACCTTTCTTTTCAAACCATGCCTTATGTTTCAGGCAGTCTTTCTGATAGTGTCCAGGTTTTTTGCAAAAATGACACTTATCATTCTTTTGTTCCTTCTTATGGATTTGGTCAGATGACTCCTTAATCTTTAGTGGTCCTTTATTACCCTTTCCATTCTTCCTTCTTGGTTTTCTTTGAGCTCTTGGTTGACTTATGAGATTCACAAAGTGGATTCCTTACTTCTTAAGCCTTGCTTCCTCTTGAATGAGCATACTTTGCAATTCAGTCACATTTCACTTATCCTTTATAATATTATAATTTATTTCGAATGGACCATACTCAAGGGATGAGGTATTTATGATAAACTGCACAAGGAAACTTTCATCCACTTTCATTCCCATGGAACTTAATCTTGTTGTTATATTTGCCATTTCAGTCACATGGTCATGCATTGTACGAGAACCATCAAACTTCATGATGGCTAACACGCCCATTAATGTCCCAAAGAATTGACTTATCGGCATAATCAAACCGAGAACGACTTTCCACTAACTTCATGAATTCCTTAACATTATCGGTTTTCGGAATGGTAATCTTAGTCTATTTGATCTTTCCCAAGCCTTCGGAAAAACTTTCTTCGTGCTACTAGAAGTAGTAAGAGTAGCGGGCTTATCATTCATGTGCGCTAAATCGATCAAGAACACCTAGGTGAAACTTGACTTATTCACCCTATTCGAAAAGTTAAGCCCATTGAACTTCATAATAAACCACCGGGTTTACCCTGGGCCACCCTTCCAACATGGAAGGGGGAGGTGAGGGATTCAAATCCCCACCTTCTCAAGGGGGGGTTGGGGTGGAGACAAATTAGTTTCATGAGTGGGTTTCAACTCCCACACCCTGCAAGGAGGCAGGGCAAAAGTCTGAGAATGAGAGTTAGAACAGGAGTAGAGTAGGACTGACAAAAAAAAAAGATTCAGACAACAATCACACAACATTAAATGTACATTGAAGTTCTCCTTTGGATGATACAACAATGTATAACCATAAAACATAATTGATGCTTAAATTTGCTTTCACATAATTGGTAAATATATATATATACTCCAATTAGACATGCTTTATGATCTTTTGGATATGCCAAACATATCTGACCAAGTATACTAATTAATCACTATCATGTTCATGATTATAAAATTAACCAATCAACCCGTAGGTGATCCTTAAATATTTTATAATCAATGAACTTCAAATTACCCATAACCAAGAAAAAATATATAACATCATCTCATCTCGTTAGTAGCATCAAATAAACATGAGTAATTGAATTTTATTTAATTTGACATCTATGAGAAACTTTCTAATTCGGCCACTTTGCTGACTAACGAATTATATATAATATAGATATCAAATTAAATAATAATAACAATAATTATTTAAATTGAATAAAATACAGCTAATTGCACAATTAAGAAAATTGCAGTAATCCATTTGTAAATTTATACAATAATAGGCCCACACTAAAGACATACACATATGCACTTTATTCAACATCAATTTCCTCAACAATTAAATTGCAACGGAAAATAATAGGTCAATCAATCAAAAAAAAATTAATAAAATGAAATAAAGGCTTTGTGGCATCCCCTATGATTTTTCTTACCCGATTGATTCCTTTGTATGTGAATCAAGTCAGATCGTAAATATCCTTTGCTGAAAGACAAGATGAAGTTCGATTAAATCAAGCCAGAGAGGGTAAAAATCGCTACAGGAACTTGTAGCTTTTGGGACACTATTTTACAAACGGCGTGGGAGCGTTAGTACTATGATCGGCTCATTCTAGCGGTTCCTCTAATTATTTCAGTAGCTTATAACTTCCGGCCTCAATATACCCATTTGCCTGTAAATATAACCATCACTTGGTTAACAAGAATAGACTATATTTGTTTCTCGAAAAATAAATTATTAAAAAAAAATTAAATAATCGTTTGTATCGCTTATAAAAATTAATAAACGAAAAATATTTGCATCATACTCAAAAATCTTAGATATAAGTTGTTGTCGATAATGAAAATATTTTCGTTAACTAATTATTTCAAGTGATATAAATTATCAATTTAAAAAAAAAAAATCCATTTTTTGTGAAATAAACAAAACCTAAAGCAAGTGAAAACACCTCAATTTTCAAAACCCTTCTCTGACCACACCCAAAAAAAAAAAAAAAAAAAAAAAAAAAGAGTCAAAACCTTTTAATTCTTAGTCACGTGGTGCGACAAGTTTGATTAAGTTTTCGTTGGCTCTTTCATGCATAGAGTTGGCTCAATGTTTTCATTGTTTAATTAAGTTAATTTGCCTCAATTCATGTCAATGTCAGGAGACCAGGCTAGAGCTTGAACCGATAGTTTAACACTTCATTAGCTTGAAGTGTCACCGAAATATGGATAGAATTACTTTTTAAAACTAATGGTTTGTGATTAAAACAATGGATATTGTTTTCTCTGTCATTATGATTTATCCATCTGCAAATAAAATTTTGGTGGTCCGAATGCTTTTGTCCTTTGACTAATCTTATATAATCTATCTAATTCAGCATTAGATGTTGATTTCCGCAATTTGGAGAGGACGTGCATATATCAACACTACATGCAATATTGTATTCATTTGCTTGCTGCATCTAGCATTTGGTTTTTGGTATATTAGTGCCCGTGTTGACCTAAAAATATGAAACAAGAGTTTTGCCGTAGAGTGTAGCTATAGATTCATTGTTACTAGTATTATCGTTTCACAAATCCATCTTGTGCTCTCAAAATCTATCAGCCGACTGTGTAATGTATTCTCTTCTGTCTTCATCAGCTATATTGAAGGACGAAAATTTGAGGGAATCAATGGATCTTTGTCATATCTTCTGATTTGGCTGTCTGGTTTATGAGAACCTCCCGGTTCCTGAGTTCCTTGTAAGGAATCGTTAGCTCTTCGGCATTACGCATGTCAGGACCTATGGCCACTGTTGCTAATGCTGAAGGGGCACTTTCTTCGGCAGACAGAGCAAGATCTCTGGATACAACTTTATTCAATGACAAGCAACGCCTATCCACGTCAACCAATGGCGAAACAGAGTCCGCCAGATTCAGAGTAGGAAATGCGCCCGACTCTCATTTATCGCGAGCTAGTTGTTGTGAACCAACCATGAATAGGGTAGCAATTCGTGTTGGTGTGTAATAATAATTTTGTAATTCATGTCCATTCATATCGATCTAGAACATCTTAAATTTGATTTTAGCTAAAGAATTGAATTATGCTTAAAATGTATATATTCATCAACTTATAAAGTTGAGCTTATCGCGTTGTGTCAAGCAAATGGATTGTATTCAATATTGTCGGCCTTAACCATGAGCAATAAGTTTGAGAGTGGAGTGCCAAAACTCGAACTCTTAATCTATGCTATAATACCATTTTAAGAAGTCCAATTTAGGCTTCCTTTGTTTTGAGAGATTTTTCTTTTCTGAAAAAAATATTTATCTTATTTTTCAGCATTTGGATCATTTAGGAAAATGAGTTAATCGACATAAAACATTTATTTAAATTTAGAAAAATGAATTTTCTCTTTTGACAATCAAAAATCATTTTTCAAAATATTACTCGATATTGGTACATGGACCAGAGATTCTGCACTTGGGCTTGAGATTGACTAAGTTACTATGGCAAATAAATAAACGTACTTTAGACCCAAAAAGAAAAACGTACTCATGAAGTTTTTAAAAGGTAATGCTAAATATGGCAATTCTGACCACTCAAATTTACCAAAAATAGAACCGATAAATAAGGCAATAAAAAACATAAATGGCTTGGAATAAAGCAAGTAAATCAGCGTGAGCCATCTTGGGCGATATTAAAACGCCTGGATATTAAACTGACAGCGACAGGGCAGGACACTGAGAGCAATAAAGGAAAATGTCAAAAATACTCTTACAAGTTTCTTAAAATAGAGAATATTTTTTGCGAAATCAATTAAGCATAAAAGTTTAAGTCAATGGATTGGAGGAGACAACATGTACTTGAAAAACTGGAAAATCGCATATTTAATGGCGGGGGTATTAGTATTACCCCAATCATGTGAAAGAAGAAAGGAATCAGCTGACTGCTCACCGAACTCTATGTTTTGTAAATAATAATAATAATAATAATAATAATAATTTTCAAAAAAAAATTCCTAAAAATAATTACTTAAAATAATTAGTTTATAAAAATTATTTTTAATATCAATAAGAACTTACATTTAATTATCTTTGTGAATAATATAATTATTTTTGTTCATTCATTTTTAAGAAAAATATTTTTTAATTTGGATTAATATTACGAAAAAGTCCAAACTTGTACACTTATAACGGATTTATCTTAAACTAATTTTTTTTACTACAAAAAATTTCAAAACTAGTATATTTGTGATAAATTTACATTCCTTTGGCTTCCGTTAAGTTGGATTAATAATTAGTACATTTGTGACGAATGTAGAATAAAACATTAAACCGATACATTTGTCATCCAATTCAGTAATTTGACATTAAAATTTCACGAAAATTAATAGATGATAAATTTGACCAGTTTAGGGTTTTTTATAGTCAAAAAATTAATTATCAAAAAATTAATTTAGGATAAATTTATCATATATGTATCAATTTGAAATTTTTCGTGATATTAACTTTTAAATTATTTGGAACGAACGAAAACTACTTGAAAAAAGGATTCCTCGTAATCCTCGAGTCCAGCTCGATGAAATTACCTTCCCCAAGTGGCATTGGCAAGTGACAAGAATACAAAACAATCCATAGCAGAGAGAGAGAGAGAGAGAGAGCAGAAATAGATGGAGCTGGAGCGGCTGAGGGAGGCGGTGGAGGAGGTGGAGTTGGTGGCCGGCCACGCGCACAACCTGGTGGCGCTCGATTCCACCTTCCCTTTCGCGAAATGCTTCACCGAAGCCGAAGGCGAGGCCTTATCCTTCGCGCCTCACTCTCTTCCCTTCAAGGTAAAAGAGTTCTTGGTTGAATCTTGACGTCGAATGTGTTTCGGTGGACAAGGTAGGTGTTGCCCAAAGAGTTGGCGAAAGGATTAGTCGTCGAGGTAGCAGCGTAGGAGCCCTGCAGGAGATAAAATTTGAATGTACTTGTTAGAAAGTTGACTATTTGGCTTGGATACGTATCCTTGGCAGGCGCAGAATTTTAATTGATTTTCTTCTAAGCTTTACATTAAGTCTTCGGGAACGGAAAAAAAACTCTTTGAAGTTTGAATTATTTTCCACCTTAATCGGCAAGAAAGAAGGTGCTGACAAGTTATTCATCCAAGGACTATAAATACACGGATTCATAAGAGATAAACTTTTGACATGAATTTCGTATATGACAGGCAAAGAACAAGATGGCTTCTTAAAACTTGCATCATAACAACTCTAGTTTGTCCATTCAGAGAAATCTGAGGGATATCGCCAAGCTCTATGGCACAGAGTCATCTCTGAAGGCAGTTGAAGAATATCGCAGAACAGCAGGCTTGCAGTCCATTTCCTCATTATGTTTCAAAGCTGCAAGAATATCTGCTGTCCTAATCGATGATGGACTGCAGTTGGACAAAAAGCATGACCTCAAATGGCACAAAAGTTTGGTTCCAGTTGTTGGCCGTATATTGAGGATTGAACGCTTGGCAGAGGAGATTCTTAATGAGGTAAGAAATGCTGTTTCATGACCTCAACTTGTTTGTGCATTGTACCTTCTCGACTTATTAGTTCAGTGGATCACCTTCTAATGTTTCATTCTACTCTAATGCTTTTATCATATTGTTCTATTTACAAAAAACAATGAGCACCAATTTTTTCTTTTTATGTTCTGGATCAGGTTTGCAAAAACTGAAAATCCACTTATATTGCATGGATATTTGTGATGAGTCCTTCAAAAGGTTATACGCTGGCGAGGTAAGCTGATATTATTATAAAGATGCAAACCTCTGATTTCATTTTGATTGCTGATGTTTATGTCATGAGAAGCTGATCCCCTGAATTGTTTAGAAAAAGAAAGGAGTATTTCATCATTCCAGCTTTCTGGCTGGAGGAGTCACTTTTGCGGCTGGAAGGTTAGTAGCAGAGCATGGAGTACTTAAGGTACAGTACACATTTTGTTGTGTTTTTTTAATTTTTTTTTCTTTACATTCTTCTAAAATTAGATATGCACTTTTCTAGTTTTAGTTCCAATTACAATCTCCTTTCTACATTCCAAGTCCTAGATGCAAGTTTTTCTTTTTTTCCCTCTTATTATCCTTGGATCATTCACAGAAATCTTACAAAAATAATCTCCTTATTTGAGTTTAACAACATATAGATGTTGTTAGCTCTTATGAATTGGTTGCGGAGCGCTGTTGAAAAAGTGATTGAAAATGACATGTCATGCCTTATGGTAGCTCTTGTTATACATACCCTCTCTGCTTTAATGTCTAGAAATGGTTTCTTGTTGTTCCATTTGCTGAGATATGCAACAAGGTGAAGGTCATTGAGAGCCAATTAAAACTGCAATCCGATATACAAGTATTTTGCTGAACTGTTGGCATTGTCAAACTTTATTGTCCAAAGCTGCCTGAGAAGCATGTTCAGAAGACCTATTTCATCCTCTATAACAACTAAGCTTCACATCATAGTTATGTTAACGTAAAATCTACAAATAGATCTTTGAGCCATCATGTCGTCTTTCCTTAAATGATCCTGCATGCAGCTTCTTCTCCAAGATTTCCTATAGAAGAATCACCTCCTGTTACCTGTACCCTTATAATGCATCCTGCTACTGGATGGCAAAGCAAAAACCGAATCAACAATTGGACACGCGTTTATTTTTAAAAGGAATTGTCGGTTAGGGACCTGATATTTATCTATCTGAAAGTTTCTCATGCTTTCTTTGGTGTGCTGGAAAGCATTAACGATCTTTTTAAATGTCAAGAGTCTTGGCTAGTCTGGAGTTATTTGTCGGTGTGAACTGACTCTGGGCAAGTCAAGACAGTTCAGGATAGAGCATTAATTTCATTCATTGTTTTCTTGATAAATTATCAGCTCTCAAGCTTTAGCTTTTAATGCAGTCTTACCATCAACATAATGACTGCTAAAGCTGGCATGACATCTGTGTTGGTTTTTATGGTGCCTGACACTGGCTTGTTTTGTTTTTCCAAGTCCATCTCTGCTTATAGTGGACATTACCGACCAACTGAAGATAGACTCGACAGCTTCATATCCTTTCTGAAGGAAAATGGAGTCAACCTGGATGAAGTCGAGGTAGTTGTTCTCCTTTGTTCCACTGAAAACTGTCTCTGTCTAAATGCGCGAGGTTTTCTTCTTCTTTTGGACAATATTGAAATCCACAGAATTCAACTCTTTCAGAGAGGTGAAGCATCCAGTGAAAGTCATGGACTGTATCATGATTTCAATATAGTATACAGCCCAATTCAGAATTGGCTAGTCTTTGCACACCTAATGCCTGTGGAAAGCATTCTAATTGCTCTTCTTTCCTTTTTAATATTTGACACCTAATAATCCTGTTATACATTATCAGTACGTCCATGATTGGGTGCGATTGGAACGCACCGTTTCGTCTTGATATGCTATGATGGAAAGACGCCCTTTTGAAAGGGTATGAGGGAGTCATATAAAAGACTCCTGAAGACAACCGTTGGCACGGTTGGCAGAACATACGCTCAGAAATTCCTCTCCATTTCCATCAAAGAAAAGAAGGCATTTCATTTCATCTTTACAAGAACAATTGGCATTTACGCTGTGGAAATCGAGTGCTTTCCTTGTGATTGAATTCAGACCAACGTGAAGTATTTTTGTTCATGATTCATTCGCAATTCAATGTTCGTTTCGGGGTTAATTGTTGTTTGCGCATCGGATAAAGGTAAGTCATCTTCCGCCGACTTAAATTCCAACATTGGTATCAAAGCTCGGTCGTGATTTCTGCCTTGTTTTCATCGAATTTTCTCGTTTACCATTTGATATCGAGATCAAGAGTATGAAATCTACATTGTTTGGATGTTCATTGCTCAGAATTGCGATTTGAATTGTCAAAAACGAACTGAAGCGAAGAACGGGTTTCAGTGGCTGCAAACGCATGTATGGTTTTGGCCATTTTTCGAAATATTTTTTCGGCCAAAATAAATTTTGAAATATACAAGGTGAAAGTACTCGTCGAGACAAGTCCGTCAATAGGTCGAACACCGCCGGAGGATACCGCACGCGCCCACACGTGCGACCAGAAGCGGCGGCGCGTGGGCGCCACGCGATCAACACGCTAGGAAAGGCCAGCGCGTGAGCGTCACACGCGCGTCGGCAAACCGACACGTGCTGACGTCACGGATGATGTCATCCAACCGTCGGTAACCGCCGGATGACGTCACCGCTAGCGGCAGTTGGCCGGCCGGCGACTGCACCCGAGACCCAACCCGTGGCCCGACCCAAACCCGACCCGGCCGTTGACTGGTCAACGATCAAACCGGTTGACCGGTCTGGCGGTCAAACCAAGCTGGTTGCCAGAGCCGTTTGGCTCGCTGGGTGTGTGCCGCACGCGCCGCGCATTCGTGCAGCGCGTGTAGGCACGTGGAAGCTCCGATAGGAGCGTGGTTGGTGGCGTTTGGTTTGTATGGATGTGCTCAACACCGTGGTATATTTATTTTATATTTTTGGGTTTTATAAATGTATGAAAATGTGTAGGGAACCCTAAGTACGTGTATTTTGGGGTTTTAAATGCACTGTTTATTCTTTTTGACCTATATTTTCTTGTGGTTTTAGAAATATAGTAGCTTGCCTATATGAAAATGATGTCATATATGTTGTGTAGAGCTTGGGTCGATGGTAGCATGTATATAGTTTAATATACTTGCAATTTTCTAGTTCTAAGAAAATTCGAACAATGGTAGGAAATCCTTGTTTTTCCGTTACATGTTGAATTGCGGTTTTGATTGTAGTTACAGCATGATTGTTGTTTGTACGTTGGTTTACATCATGCTATGCTTTAGTGTTAATGGAAAATGTAGAAATACATGAGGTCATGTAATTATTTTTCTTAGTGGGAGTTCGTAGGTTGGTAGAATTCGAAGGAGTTCTCACCTAGAACTTAAAATTTGTGCAAATTAAACTAATTAATGATAATAGAACAATCGTACATGGGAGCTGATTGGGAACATAGTGAACTTTCGTTTCTGTGTCTTTTGTTGAATTATCATTAATTTAGTTTGTCTTTGCTACAAATTAAATATGTGTGTTACTCTGAAAAGTGTGCTAGTATTGATTATGCATTTATTATGTCGATGTGTTAAGAACAATTGATTATGGCTTCAGCATCCAAGACCATTGTGGCTGACCTCAATAAGGGTGAGAAGCTGAACGGTGACAATTATGATATTTGGCACCGAAAGGTTTAGTACATCCTTGAGAAGCAAGAGGTTTTGGAAACCCTCAACCATACCATGGATGAACCTGAGCATGGAACTTCAGCTCAACACAAGAGAGATCTAGAAGCTTATCAAGCTTGGAAAAAGAAAATAGCATTGCTCGCATCACGTTGCTGAGCTGTATGCAAGATGATATCATGTGTGAGTTTGAAAGTTATGATAAAGCTCAAACAATGTGGGTTGCCTTGAAAGATAAGTTTGGGGGTACATCTGCCACTAAGTTGAGGAGACTCACCATCAAGTTTGACACATACCGAAAGCGCCCAAATGTAACGATGAGGCAGCATCTTCGGGAGATGTCAAACATGATTCGTGAGCTGAAGTTGGCAGGTCACTCCCTTACTGATGAACAGCAAGTTCAGGCTGTTATAAGATCTCTTCTTGACAATTGGGAGCATATGAAGATCAATATGACACATAATGAGAATATTGTCACTTTTGATGATATATCACGTCATTTGGAATTAGAGGATGAGCGCCTAGAGGCTGCGAGATCCTCTACCCATGCTTATGTTATTGAATTGAGTTCGCGCAAAGTTTCGGGCTTCAAGCGTAAAAGGAATCGTCAATTCAACAATAAAGGGAAGAATACCGATAAGGCACCTAAGAGGGCTAAGACCTTCCAACGCAAAAGCGTGGTAGGAAGAAGGACAAGGCCAAGATGAAGTGCTACAATTGTGGCAAGATGGGTCACTTTGCTCGTGAATGCACCGAGCTGAAAGAAGTATCCTATAACCCATTACTTTAAGTAATGCTTTTCGTTTCTAGCACCGTGATGCTTGCTGATTCTCATCCAATGTGGACTGTAAACTCAAGAGTAACAGCATCACATAGCTAGAGACCAAGAAGCATTTGTGGAGTATCGTCGAATACAACCTGGAAGAAGATGGATATATGTTGGGAATAATTCAAGAATTGAAATGAAGGGTATCGGCACATATAAATTAATTTTACATGATGGTCGAAGCCTATTCCTACATGATGTCCTCTATGCTCCGAATATTCAACGAAACTTGGTCTCTATAGTTGTTCTTCTTAGCCTAGGTTATGTATTGAATTTCCATGGTGATTGTGTTGACATCTTGTTTGGAACAGTTTATTATGGTTCAGTCATGTATCAA
This sequence comes from Eucalyptus marginata, assembly GCA_014182565.1. Taxonomy (NCBI): domain Eukaryota; kingdom Viridiplantae; phylum Streptophyta; class Magnoliopsida; order Myrtales; family Myrtaceae; genus Eucalyptus; species Eucalyptus marginata. The sequence continues at coordinate 20,352,226 of CM024585.1, read as the reverse complement.
ATGGTTTTATAGTGTTAGACATTGACTATGATCAGTACAATGTTAATGTTAATGGTTGTTTTTTTTTTTTTTTTTTAATTGCATTTTCCAGTGATGTTGAGATTGATGCAAGTACTTAGCATGCTAGATTAGGTTACATTGGGTTGTAAAGAATGCAAAGATTGGCTAAATAATGCCTTTTTAGGGTTACTCACTAATGTTAATCTACCCGTATGTGAACATTGTCTAACGGGAAAAGCAACTAGAAAACCATTCGGTAAAGGGACTAGAGCTGAATTTCCATTGCAACTCATACATTCTGACATTTGTGGTCTTTTGAATGTGAGGACGAGGCATGGAGCCTCATATTTCATCATTTTCATAGATGACTTCACGCGTTTCGGTTATGTCTTTCTGATCTTCAAAAGTCGAAGCATTAGACTGCTTTAGACAATATATAACGATGGTAAAGAATCAGTTGGATAAAACAATAAAGGCATTGAGAACCGATCATGGACGTGAGTATTTATCTAAGCAATTCAAGACTCTTTGTGATGAAAAGGGAATTGTATGACAATTAACTATTCCTGGTACTCCACAACAAAATGGGGTAGCTGAAAGAAGGAATAGAACTCTATTGGAAATGGTTAGGTCTATAATGGCGCAAACAAATTTACCTATCTCCTATTAAGGAGTTGCATTATTGACTACTACCTATGTACTTAACCGAGTACCCTCAAAATCGGTCACTTCCACCCTTATGAATTATGGACTAGTAGGAAACCAAACTTGAGTATTTTACATCCATGAGAATGTGCAACTTATATTCATGAATCTTCCCATAAATATGGCAAATTAGACCCTAGAGGGAAGAAATGTATCTTTATAAGATATATTGAACACTCCAAATGGTACATGTTCATAGGTGAACAAGCTGATAGGAGTGTGACCGAAATAAAATCACGAGATGTCACATTCTTGGAAAACGATTTTCCTAATAAATGTGAGATTGATAAGAATTTTCAATTATATGAGATGGAAGATCCTAATAACACACCCACTAATGTTGTAGAGGGAAATGAAGATTTACCTCAACACACAAGACCTAGTGGGAGTGTTGCATCGCTTTCCGACGAATTGAATTCAAGAGAAATTCAATTGCATAAAAGTAATCGTAAAAATATTCATCGTCGTTGTTTTGAGATTGAAGGGGAAGTATTTATGATTGCTCGAAAGACGATGCCGAGCCTAAGACTATTCAAGAGGCTCTCTCATCCTCTGATAAGGAAGAATAAAGAAAAGCTTTGGAAGATGAAATAGAGTCAATGAGGGCAAATCATGTCTTGGACTTGGTTGATCTACCACATAATCGTAAGGCCATTGGAAACAAATGGGTCTTTAAGATTAAACGAAGGGCGGATGGATCCATTGAAAAGTATAAGGCTCGTCTTGTGGCAAAAGGTTATACTCAACAAGAGGGTATAGACTATAAGAAAACTTTTTCACAAGTTGTAAGGTTTGCCTCAATACGCCTTATCCTAGCCATCGTTGCACATTTTGACCTTGAATTACATCAAATGGATGTAAAGACGACAATTCTCAATAGAGAACTAGATGAGGAAATCTATATGAAGTAATCGTAGGTTTCATAGCTAAAGATCAATAGCATAAAGTTTGCAAACTTCATTGCTCAATATATGGTCTTAAGCAATCATCTAAATAGTGGTATCGTCTTTTTTCATCAAGCCATAACAACTTTTGGTTTCATGATGATCGAAGAAGATCACTGTGTATATATCAAGCGGTCCGAAGATAAATTTGTGATTTTATCACTTTATGTGGACGATATCATATTGGCTAGAAAGACAATGTTTTGATTTTTACCATAAAAGAATGGTTGTCCTCCAATTTTAAAATGAAGGACATCGGAGAAGCTGTTTATATATTAGAGTTAAGATCGAAAGAGATCAATCAAGGAAACTCCTTACTTTATCACAAGAGTCTTATATTATGAAGATTCTTGAACGTTTTCAATGTGCAGCACCGTAATCCCATTGATACCCATGTCATGCAAAGTGAAGGCCTAAGTACTGAGATGTGTCCTAAGACTCCAGAAGAAATTAAAGTAATGGAAATTGTTTCTTACGCTAGTGCGGTCGGAAGTTTGATGTATGCTATGATGTGTACTGGACCCGACATATATTATGCCATGAGATTGGTGAGCCAATATCAATCAAATCCCGGTCAAGCACACTGGAAAGTAATGAAGAGGATCCTGAGATACTTGAAGGGCACCATGGATTATCGACTTTGTTTCCAAAGGAGTGATTTACGTGTATTAGGCTATTCAGATGCCGATTGGGGTGGAGACCCGGGCTGAGCGTAAATCGACTTTCGGATATGCGTTCTTACTAAATGGAGGTGCGATTTCTTAGAATAGCAAGAAATAGACATGCACGGCCTTATCTACGATAGAGGCAGAATTTATTGCATGCTTTACTGCAATGCAAGAGGTAGTATGGCAAAAATGTTTCTTGAAAATTTAGCCACCGTTACCAAGGTTCCAAGACCGGTAATAGTTTATTGCGATAGTCAAGCAGCCATTGCCTATGTGAAAGATCCCAAGTATCATGGAAGGACGAAACACATTGACATAAAGAACAACTTCATAAGAGATATAATAGCGCAGAAAGAAATTATCCTACAATACATTTCAACTAATAGAATGGTTGCCGATCTATTTACGAATGGCTATTCCTAGAGACATATTCTTGACCCACGGATGTCACTAGGATTGCATACAATGTGATATGTATTTTTGTCGAGGATCATTGGTTTATGTATATGTGGACATATGTATTGTACTTGTTTATTTATTAGTGACTTGATGTTTTATCAAAAGTACAAATACATTATGAGACTAGCACATACATACATATATTATTGAAAAGTATGTCGAAAACAATGATTGGCTCACTCACACGAGCAATCACCTCAAGTGCTATAGTAGCACGTTGAGATGAGACATTATGTACAAGTAAATGCTGAAGAGCAAGTTTAGTACATAAAATAATATGTCGCCTTGATTAGAGTCAAGATGAGGTTTATAATTTGTTAATAATAAGACCGAACATGATAGTCTCACAATCATGTATGCTTGAAAGATGCCGGATGCGGGTACTTAATTGGGCACTATAGAAAGCGTGCTGATATAGCACTCGAGCTAAACAAGAGTACATGAGAAGCACGTGACAATGTTTAGGCTAAGATCCGTATAGTGGATACATTTAATAAATGACATACGCTCTTATAGAAAGAGAAATCAACTATAGCATATAATTCATACTACATGTGCATTGTACGACCGACAAGGGAATTTGAGTAAAATCATCTCTATTTACTAATCGTGTGAGCCCTTGAGGTAATTTATAAATTACCTCATTTTGTGCCCTATGTTACTTCTGTCTATATTCTCAAAGTGAAAGATCAGTGTTGCTACTTTAACATGTTACCGGCGGTCATGAATGGATATGGCCTTATGGGATGTATCTAGGAAAGCAGTTGTTCTGAAATGGAGAGAGACATGAGTGTGAAGGAAGATTATTGTTGTTTTACATCTATCACATGTATTTACTAGTCGACCAATTATATCGCCTTATATGGTTGCAGATATAATTGTAAATACATGGTGTTTTGAGAATAAGTGTTGGTCATCGATGGTGAAGGAAGTTTGAGATGCGCTCTGGTGGGTGGGAACATGGGACGGTAGGCTCAGAACATGGAAGCGATCCAGATATCGCCGCCTCCGCCTCCGCCGCCTCTGACCAAGAGCTCCTCCTCCAGTCTCACTCCCCAATTCAGTTGCCACCTTGAGCAACTCGAATGAGAACTTCAACATGACCGATCTCACTGCTCATAACTTCGGATTTGCAAGATTTTGGTTTCACTGAACTTACCTTCTTGTTTCAAGCTTACGATGTGATTGCTTTCTCATTTTGGTGTAGCTCTCAACGACGAGGATCGAGCTGGCCTCGTCAATGCTCTCAAGGTCAGTAAAATTTCGCCTTTTTTTTTTCTTTCGTGGGATTACTTTAGTTTGGTGAAAGATGGGGGACTCTAGTTTATCCATTACAAGCTTCTCCGAGACAGTTGTCTATGCGGGGAAAGAGGCTTTTTTTCTTTTTTCACTTGATATGTGATCATTGGATGACTATGTGTTTATGTTTGTGGTACAACTCGTGACAATTTGGTGTTTTGGGGTTAAGCCTAGGTGCAGACTTGGTTTGGGGTTTTGCAGGATAAGCTCCAGACTTTGGCCAAACAGTATTCGGATGTGCTCGAGAGTCTCACGCCCAATGAGTCTGCGATCGGTATTAGGGCCTTGGCTTCACATCCCCTGAAATCGAGCAAGAAAAAGGTCGGGGAAAAGCACATTCCTATCTACATTGCCAGCACACTGATCAGCGATGGCGAACGGATCTGGTGTTGAAGCCGGCGTGCGGCGGCGGCGGATCTCTACGGCAGCAACTGCAAGCACATGACGCTCTGCCCACCTGCGGCAAGGCGATGGCGGAGTCCGGGAGCCAAGTGCTACGAGTGCGGCGCCACGCTCACTCGCTTGATTAGGGTTTGGCCCTCTCTCCCTCTCTCTTTTCCGTTCCCTTCGCCGGATTGAGTGTGTTATGTGGTTTTGCGGTTGGGTTGGATGTGTTTGTTGCTCGTTTTCGGATTGTTTAGTCAGTCAATTTACGTGGTTGAGTTTTTGCGAGGGGAGGGCTACAAGCTGTCTATGGTTTTTCTGTGTTGTTGGAAGCTGAGATGCGCGTATCGTGGGTGGTAAGGGAACATGAGTGGGAGCTGAAATGCTGCGTATGTTGTGCGTTATGTAGGAATATATTGTCCGGGTGGGTCCCAGCAATGACAAGAACTACTTCATTGGTAGATTTGTCGGTGGTTTGCCGAATTTCTCGAAGAAGAAGAGCGCGGAGAAAAGTGCACTTGCAGAAGGCATATGCACGAAGTTGCAACTCTCTCTGTCTCTGTCTCTGTCTCTGTCTCTGTCCTCTCTCTCTCTATATGGGATACAGATATTCAAAGTCACAAAAGTCTGCAATGAAAGAGAGAGAAAATTTAAGAGATTACGTATTTATCAAGCTTACGTTAGCATGATGTTCCAAGAGAAATTTCACGGCATCTTGCTGAGCACAGCCAGCAGCAAAATATAAGGGCTGCCAACAGAGCTTTGACAATCAACGTCGGCCCCTTTAGAAAGTAGAAAGTTCATCAATTCGATGTTCAGAGAAGCATGTCCATCTTCAGTTGATCAGGACAAGATGCAATGTGCATGCGCTCATGTTTTTGCGTGTGTTTGCGTGTGTGTGTGACAGAGAGAGAGAGAGATTGCTAACTTAGTATGAAAAATCATAAATGTTAGCTTTATCTTGGAAAGCAATTGCGGCGATTGGTAAACGGTGATGCTTACCAACGTTACAGAAATGACATACTGGACCCAGCTGCGTAATGCAATACTGTCAGACCATCGTCATTAGGTATAGCAGAATCGGCACCTCGATCTATTAGATACTTCGTTGTTTCAATATGCTTCGATCCGGCAGCAAGATGAAGAGGAGTCTCACCTGAAAAAGAAACAAATTTTTCGGAAGATTATGCGTCTCCTACTTGCAGGTATTACCTTGAGCGATTGGGGAGCATGGCCAGGTAAGTGATCAGCAACGTATCAGTGTACTCCCGGAAGAAAAGCAAATTGGAGAAGAATCTAGGCGAGAAAGCGAAGAACAAAATTATTCAGCAACTAACATAGAAAACGAAATTTAGAAAGGAAAAAACGAAACCTCAACTTCAGGGCATGTTAAACTAACAGAATACTTACCGAAGGAAAAAACCGAAGCCTCGACTTCAGGGCATGTTAGACTGAAGAGAATACTTACCATCAAAAAGTCATGCCGAAATTTCCCTGATTCAATAGCTGGCAATCTTCTGAGAAGACTAGATACTTGTCTCAGCAGAGAATTCTCGCGAGGAATCTCACCCGCAAGCGCAATCAGTACATACTCTAAGCTTTACGTTGAAGAAACAGAAGCCACATTTCAGAGGATACATAGGGAATGGAGATGGCAGCAATTGGTTCATTTGTTTTCCCATGTGTGCAAGAAAATTTGCGGAGGGAGGCCCCTCAAACTTCTTTTTAACACCCCCAATTGATTAAAAAGAGACGGAAAAACCACGTACCTTTCTGCTGTTGGAATGACAAACAAAACAATATTAAAAAAATTTCACCCACGTGCGTACAGCAATACACCAGGCTTCCCGGGAGGGATGGCTTTGAGCCGAGCCGAGCCGAACGTGGAAGCGATCGAAGATTGACGAGAGAATAGAGCGACCGCTTCCCCTTTCTACAAGAGCCACCCCTACACATATTTGTGGCAAAAGCAAGAAATGTCGACAATCAACATGCGAGCTTCGCCCAAAAAACAAAGATGCGGACATAAAAACCCAGTGAAAAAGGAAAATTGAACCTGAAAGGCGG